>JAQQTP010000016.1:0-1200000 GCA_029884605.1 Ormosia emarginata | reverse complement strand
CCATGGGAGAACTGATGCATGGAGGTTTGATATAGGCAATGAACGTTTTGTGTATACCGAGGATTTGACTCTGCATCTTAGTGGAACTCGTGATGGGGTTCCAGTTATGTCAATGAATGTATCTGTTCGTTTGGAGTTCTCGATGCATATTCGAGAGCTTTGGGGTGGTAGTGTTTATACTCCATAAGAGGATTCAATGGTGTCATCTGCTAGGACGCCAGTCCGGCGACGGATGTATCTGCTAGGGTTCTTTGATGATGATACTGAGGATGCGGTGGATCCTTCCGAGGGCCCAAATCCTTAGTCTTTAGAAGTTCTAGTTAAGCAGTTTATGTTTTGATGTATATGTTGTACATATTTGTCTTTTGGAGTACAATGTATTTATGTAAATTTTTTGTAAACAAGGTTTCAGTATCTATGTATATTATGGTAAGTTTTATTCAGTTACAATATTGTACTTATGGTGTTTATTATTTTCAGTTATTCGCAAATGAAATTTTAAAATCAGTGTTTTTACAAGATTAATTCTTTTACAACTTGGGTAAGTTATATTTGTATTAGTTTTAAATGTGAGACCCTACGGTGGGTGTTATAATGTCCACTTGACTCACACTGAGACTATGTGGCCACACAATTACTAAAAGACTCATGTCCCTAAAGCTCTCAAGAAGTTTACTCTCCTAGATCATCATCATTTGGAACACATGTAAGGATTTCCCACTTAGTGATCAGCCACCACATTGGCCTTGCCTGGATGATACTTTAACTCCATATAAGAAAAGTCTCCCACTATTAGGGCAAACACTACTGCCATTAACTCCAGATCATGAGTAGGGTAGTTCTCTTCAAAAGGCCTCAACTATCATGATGCATAGGCAACAACTCTCCTATGTTGCATTAGAACACACCCTAAACCCATCTTTAAAGTATCACAACATACCTCAAAGTTATCCAAGAGGCCTGGAATTACCAACATCAGTGCAGTAGTTAACCTCAACATTAACTCTTGGAAACTAGTCTCACAAACCAGAGTCCACTCAAAAGTACTACCTTTCCTAGTCACCCTAGGCAAGGGTAGCGCTAATTGAGAAAAATCCTTTATGAACCTTCTATAGTACCCCGCTACGTCTATAAAGCTTCAGATCTCGGTCATAGAGGTGGGACTCTCTGTTGGTGTATGCCCTAGAGGCCAATACATTTTGTCTATATTTACATACATTGTGTTATGCTATTTTTTAATATATAAGGCATTTCATTTATTGTGTTTTTTTTATAAACATAATAAAGTCCTTAGAATAGTAAGTTTGATACTATAGGACATCAAGTGGATGACTTGATTGTGAGATTCTATTGGATAAAACACTATTCTTAAATGTCCCTAGTCAAGTATTATTGTTAATTAGGACAACAATAATGCATTGAGACTAGTATGTGCATAGACTGATGACCACATCTCATGGGTCATGGATATGAGATATCAAGTCTTCAGATGGATACATATTAGACTAATGATGTATTGGACAGACCCGCCATGAGAACGCTACGTGGATTGTTACGTGAGTGTCATAAGCGATTCTCATAGTGATAATGGTGTATATGGTCCTTTGACCTGAAATCACTACAATTCCTATATGAGGAGTTGTGTGTTTTAATGCCATCAAACGTCATCTGTAACAGGATGATTATAAAGTTAGTTATTAGACATACCGCGATTCATGTGGAGGGATGTGAGTGACCTAGATGGGATTTGTCCCTCCTACATAATAGGAGTGATATCTTCGGGCCTCCTAATTGAGTGAGACTATGAAATGCTTGGTTATGCTCAAATGAGTCAATATAAGATATTGATCTCATTTGTTATTACTATGTTTACTCAAGAACTAGGAAACTGAAGATTGAACTAAACAAGGGTGACATGTTTCATGCCTTGTGTTCAATCTAGATATCTGGACAAAGGGACTAAACTACACGGAAATATTGGCCATGGATAGGTTATGTCAAATCACTAACATTCTCATTACTGAGGTATCAGCGAAGTGTAACACCCCAAATTTTATTTATTTTATGATACCTATTCATTTTATAATATTTGTGATTTTTGAAAAAAAATTTGGATTTTTCTGAGAATGCAGAATATTTTAATATTATTCTTCATTTTGCGTGCAAGCTGAATGGAGCTGGGAAAATGAGATATTTTTCTCGAGAACCTTGATCTGTGGAAACATCGATGAGGGATCTTACTAAACCCTAGACTAGACACGATTTATGAAGTTTTATATTTTTCGAGAAATTTTAACAGATAAAATAATGAATCGCTGTGTAAATTTATCTGTAATATAAATTAATACTGACTTCCGTCAACTGTAACAATTGTCCATTAAATAATAACATGTATTAAAAATCCTATCACATTATCCTAATGTAACTTACTTTAAGTCTAATCAAACCCATTTTAATTCAAATTTATTATATTTTAATCAAAGCTTCTTTGAGAAGCTTTGACCACCAAAGGACAAGAATGCCCTTGGCTTGTTGGGGAAGCCAAAAATCTCCCCCTCTTTCCTCTCCATTGCTGCGGCAATGTGGTGACAATAGCTTGGCCAAAAATCTTTCATCTCTTAGGAGGCAAAATTTTGCCTCCTCACTTGATGCATAACAGCAAAAACCAATAGGATAAGTAACTTATCATTGCGATCAGTCCTTGAGAAGGACAAAGGCAAAATTTTGCCTCACTTGATATATCTCATTTTATCATAACATTTTCTCTCTCTAACTTCTTCTTCATTTCTCTCCACCTTCTCTCTTCTTCTTCTTCCCTACGAAAATTTGTAGCCCCCATTAGCACCATTTCTCTTCACTTTTCTCTTCACAAACACTATTTCCACACTCACCTTAACCTCTTCTACATTTCCTATTTAGAAATTTTCTTCAAAATCTATCTCCACCTCCATTGTCTTCCAAGGCAAAGCTTCAAGCTTTAAGGTAAAGTTTTCATTTTTCTTCTTTCTTCTCTTCATTTTCGTGTTCCATAGTCTCTTTGATGACCATGGATCTCTTCGTTTTCAACCATTGATGTTGATTCCTTGTCTTGAAATTTGTAGGGTTCTTGGACCCCAAAATCGAAACCTTCAAGGAGCAAGTAGGAGATCATTTTTGTGTTCTTCCTTTAGGTAAGAGGGAGATTACTCACTTCAACCATTATTGGTGGTGAGGGAACCTTTGTATGCTCACTTTGTTTGGTGATTTTGCATGTTTATGTATTCTTGAATTGGATTAATGTTTGAATGGTGATCTTGAATGTGTTGGATGTGTTGAGATGCTTGATGATGTTAGGATGGTTAAATGGAAAATTTGGAGTTTCCTACCCTAATGTGAGGCCACGGTTTTGACTAGAATTTAGACATATAAATTGGTTTTTGTATACAATGAAATGAAGCTTATGTGATTAAATGTTGAATGATAATATTAAAATTAATGAATGGAAAAATTTTAAGGGTTTAATACGCTAAGGTGAGGCCATAGTTTTGGCCGAGGATCCTAAGGGATTGGATTGATTTGGTGTGAAATAAAATCTAAGTAATTAGATATCAAGTAACTAATACATAAAATGGAAAGAAATTGGAACCTTGATAACCTAGTGAGGCCACGGTTTTTAGAGAAAAATTAGGGGTTAAATGATGCCTTGATGCATCTTTGGAGATTAAGAATTTAGAGACATGCATAATCCATAATTAAGTGAAAGAATTAAATCGAGTAATAATTCTTGAGAGTGCCACGGTTTGAAGGGTTATTCAACTTAAAATTTTCATGATTGACCAAAGCTTAAGACTTTGAAAATGAGGATCCATAATGTGGGCTAAGTACTTGTTGGTTGTGTACTTGATGAAATTATGACATGTTGACATTGAGCCATGTATATATATATGCCATTGTGGTATGCTTATGATAAATGTATCATTGATGAACATACATGATGTACATTGCGTCGTCATGCATATGTGTTATTCATTGGACATTGTTGAAAAGGCGATGTATGCCTAGAAGTTTGAATAACACCTATGTGCGGGTGTGAGTAGACTAAGCGTAGGGTCATAGTGGTTGACTCTAGGGGCGTCGGGGTGCGGGTGTCTCACAATAGACATGGTAGCTCCACTGGGGCCGTGGGATAGACCGATGCAAACACATCGATGATCCGGACTGAGACGTTGTCCTATATCGCAATCAATTGTTGAGGTGCCATGTATAAGTCGTTTGCACAAATATTTTTATGAGATGAGCACACTATTTTTAAAAGGCTAACAAGATACTGGCATAACTCCTTGATCATTCACTCTGAAAAATGTTTATGTCTAGCTCCATGGAGTAGGAATTTGGTACCATTTGCATTGAAAACTGTTAGTTTCATAATTCAATGAGCATGAGCATTTATAATTGTGGAAAATATCTGTTATTATTACTGTAATAATTAGTTGATTGCTTGAACTATTGACTATTGAAAATATTGATGTCGTATGCCTGTTGTTGATGATTTGCACTGCTATTTATTATTGTTCTGCCCTTACTGTTAATCTTAATTATTACTATGAACTGTGTTGATATATGGGCGTCCAGCACCATTCTGTTTTCTTACTGCCATTTTGGTACTGAAAGTTGGGTGTCTCACCTCTTTTTGTATTTTCTGTACGTCTATCGGACTGTGTACTACTAAGAAGACGTTCGTGAGGAAGAGAAAGAAACACCTGAGTTTCTGGGTTTCTGGCCATACTTAGACTAGAGCTGCTGAGGATGTCATCGCGTCCACGTCGATTTTTGGGGTACTTTCGTATGACCTTTCATGGAGGGCCAGATTGCTGGCACATCAACTTGAGCACTGACCGGTGTATCTACCACGGGGAGCTGACTGTTTCTTTGGCGTGGGGCCGCTACGACACGCCTATTTTTGATTTTACTACTTTGTCCACCTGGAGTTCTACCTGCCAGTTAGAGATCTGTGGGATGATCTATATTAAACCCCACAGGAGGACTCATTCCTCTCCATTGCTCCGGCTTCTACACGAAATTCAGTCGCTTAGATGGCAATTTCATCGGATGAAGAAGACTATGAGGAGGACCTGGCTATGGTACCTTCTCGTCAGTCATAGGGGCTGATACTGTCATTGGCTACTGATGGCTAACTGTTTATCTTTTTGGGGAAGCCTAATGTTTTGCCGTATTACTGGGTGTATATTTGTATCTTTCGGGTGGGTACATCTGTTGCTTTTTGTAATCTATATTGTAATTAAACAGGCTGATGCATATAATATATATATATATATATATATATATATATATATATATGAATCGTGAATGTATGGTCTTTAGTTTACGTTGATTTTATTGTATCTGTAGTTATTCTCATTTCTTTTATTACAAAAAAAATGTAGTATGTATTTCGATGTTCAATTATTTCGTTATCAAGATGGAAACTATTTACTCTAACGATATATACAAATCGGGTCTAAATAAATTAACGAAATGACATCTTTTCGCATTTTTATTTTTATTTTGTTCACGTTTTAATTCACTATGGTGTGGCGTTCTTTCTTCGCGAGTTAAGACACAGGGCGTTACACTGTCTTGGTATCAGAGCCCCAGTTTAAGTTTTCTTTTGGGTCATGTGGTTTTGGAATGTCTTGTTTGTGTTGTATGATTCTCTGTGTTTGGTATTCCGTAAGGATACATCTGACTTTTTCCTATGTTTTGTATAGCTTGATCTGAGAAGAATTATGGCTCGCAGAGGAGACATGACTGCTGCAATCGAAGCAATTCAGAAGATGGCTAAAGCAATGCTGCAACAAAACCAGCAAATGGCTCAACAGCAAGCGAGGACTATACAACAATTGGAGGCCACTACTGATGCCCATAATCTGGCAGAGTTTCATTGCACTAACCCTCCACAGTTCAAAAGGAGAGTTTGATCCTGAGAAAGCTACTCTATGGATCAAGGAATTGGAAAAGATTTTCATGGGCATGAACTGTGCCGACAATAGGAAGGTGACTTATGTTGCGTTCATGCTGATTGGGGATGCAGAAGATTGGTGGACAGGAGAGCAGAGGCTATTGGAGGCTGAGAATCGAGTAATTAATTGGGAGGTGTTTAAAGAAAGATTCTTGAACAAATATTTCCCAGAAAGTGCCAAGCATGCTAAGGAGATGGAATATCTTGGTTTGCGACAAGGAAATATGACTGTGAGTGAATATGCTGCTAAGTTCGAGAGCTTGTCGAGGTTCTCAACTTACTTTCAACATCAACCGAACGAGGCATGGAAGTGTCAAAAGTTCAAGGAAGGCCTAAGACATGACGTGAAGAGAGCTGTCATAACTTTGAAGATTACTCAATTTTCAGAACTACTTGATACATGTCGCCAGGTGGAAGACTTGGACTAGGCGCGCGATGTAAGAAATAGAAACTTTGGACCTTTTCAGTCTCAAAGAGGAGGAAGCAGTAATACTAACCGTTACTAGAAGAAGTCATATTCCAGACCACCTGGAAATCAACAACAGATGCCACAAGGTGGAAGTCCTAGTGGAAGCCCTGGAAGGACTGGTCAAACAACGGCGTCTACGCCGAGATGCATGAAGTGCGGGAAGGAGCACTATACGAGAGATTACACTATCAAAGGGATCATCTGCTTCAGATGCGGGAAGCCTGGACACGTTTCTCGTGACTATAACCAACCTAAGGTTGAACCTTCTGTCAATACTGCTAGAACTGCTAAGCCACAGGCTGGAGGTCGAGTTTACACCCTGAGTGGTGCTGAAGCCTATGAATCCGAAGATCTTATACAAAGGGAATGTGTCATAGAAGGTAATCTTTTAACTGTACTGTACGACTCAGGTGCAACTCATTCTTTTATTTCCTATGACTATGTGAAAAGACTTATCTTACCTGTGTCTTCTTTACCTTTTGATTTGATTGTTTTAACTCCCACTACTAAACCTGTTCTTACCACCAGAATCTGTTTGAGTTGTCCATTGATTGTTGAAGGTCGAATCTTTTCTGTTGATTTGATCTGTTTGCCACTATCTCAATTAGATGTGATCTTAGGAATGGATTGGCTATCTTCTAACCATGTCCTGTAAGATTATTCTAGAAAAACCATAGTTTTCCCTTTGGATGAGAATTCTAGATTTTTGACGGCCAACCAAGTTCAAGCTTTCTTGAAAGAAGGAGCTTGGGGATACATGTTGTTGTCTTCTTTAAAGGTTGAGAATAAGGTAGATGTGGACGCAATCTCGGTGGTTCGAGAGTTTCCTGAGGTTTTTCCTGAAGATGTACCTGTTTACCATCGGAGTAGGAGATCGAATTTGCCATTGATCTTGTACCTAGAGCTGGTCCTATTTCCATAGTGCCTTACCGAATGTCGCTTGTCGAGCTAGTTGAGCTCAAGAAGCAACTGGAAAAGCTATTGGAGAAGCAATTCGTGAGACCCAGTGTATCACCCTGGGGAGCACCAGTATTGCTAGTTAAGAAGAAAGACGGTACTTCGAGACTGTATAACACCCCAAGTTTTCAAACTATTTGACAGTAATTTTGATAGTTAACAGAATTCTACTGTTTAATGATTTCTATGTACTGTAAAATTATTTTGAGTATTCTGTCAGTACATTTGATCGTTTTGTGTGATTTACTCCGTGTCAAGAAAATAATAATTTTTGGGCCAGGGAAAATCTTACGTAATTTAGTTATTACTGTTAAGTCTTAATTATTTTACGTAATCTGATTTGATTTTCGTAAGTTTTATAATTTTTATGATTTTGTGGATGATTATGAAATTTTTATATTTCTTTGATTATTTTAATATTATCCATAGGTTGTCCGTGGGCCCAGAGGGGGTTGTACGTGGGCCCAGGTGGGCCCAGAAAAGTGAAAATTTTTCTGCAGCTCAAAAATTTTGTACTGTTGAGATGGGGACGGGGGATCTTACTAAACCCAAAATCGGAAATAGTTTTTAAAATTTTCTTTTATTGTGTTTTGTACTGTATTTAATTAACGGACGATAAAAATACAATAAAAATATTATTCATAGGGTTATAGCAGATAAAAATAAATATTGCACTGCGTAGTCAACATTGGTGGTTTGGATATCCACCATTGATTTAATCAAGGGTGGAGATTTGGTCTTATAAAATGGCTTGGACCATTTATGACCATTGGATGTAAAGTTTGAAGGAGTAATCTTGATCCTTCATTTTGGAGATACATCTAATGGCTAGGATTTCAAGGAGAAAGATCCAATGGCCTAGATTAAGTCTTCTAATCTAAGGCTAAACCTAGAATCTACATTAATCCTAACCATTGATCTAATCAATGGCTAGGAATGCCTAAAATGGTGGCTAGTGAGATTGGTCACATTTTGAAGAAGCAAGAAAGGGGGGGACGGTTTTGGTGTTGATTTAGGAGCTAAAGCAAAGTTTGAAGACCATTATTAGTTGTCTTGATCATTATTGATCATTTCCAAAAGCTAAAGCTCTTCAAAAATTTTCTCTCCTTTCTCTTCTAGCTAAGCTCACGGCCAAACACCAAGGACCACCTTCCATCACTCTTTAATTTCATACAACCTTATTTCTTGAATCTATACCTCATTCTAAGACACTTTGTAGTTTACACTAAGTTCTAAATCTTTCATCTTCAAGGACTTTCTTCAAGAGTAAAGTTATAGGATTTTTATGGTGAAGTGTAAGGAAACTTCACTACTTATCTCTTTTTCATGTTATAAGCCATGTTTGATCCATGGTTTACCTTGTTCAAGCTTGATATGCTAATAAATACATGTTTTGTTTTGTATTTAAGAAACCTTTGGTGGAGAAGGACTTGAAAAAAGAAGCAATGCAAGGAGCTTTTGAGGTTCTTCAAGAGGTAAGAGGGAGATCCATCTCACCAACCAAGTATGGTGGTGAGAGATGGTTTTGTATTTGATGGATGGTGAATCCATGTGAGGATTCATATCCATGGTCATGTAATTATTTGTGGGTGTTTATGTGTTTTGATTATTTACTTATGCTTGATATGATTTGCATGATTTTTATTGCTTTGTTTATGGTATGCTTGTGATATATATTATGAATATGTATATGTATGCCATGATTTGATGATGGAAAGGAAAATAATTTTTGATTCCAAAGACCAAGAGGAATTTTTGCCAAGACACCTCAAAATAGGTGTTCACAAATTAATATTTTCATGAATGGTAAAATTGGATGTTTAGAGAAGCAAGGAAATGAATAAATGTTTTGATTTCAAAGACCAAGTGTTCACGGTTTTTGAAGGAATTTTAATGGTTTTGTTTGTGTAAAAACAAGAATGGTACTTAATTGATTTAGAAGGAAAAATATTTGATGGTTTCAATGGCCATGTACCATGGTTTTGAAGGCTTGTGAATGCCTTGGTTTTATGAAACAAAGTGATTTTCAAAGTGGAAATATAATTTAATTTAGTACAAGGATTTTGGAAATGGAATCAGAGTGTTTTAGCACTTTGGAAATAGAAATTTCAGTTATGAAAGGAAAATAGAGGTTGTAAGGGTTTGAACCTCAAATTATTTTGGAAGAGGATTGAATTTGAGAATTTATGTTGATTTATAAAGGAAACGTTGATGATTTAAAATTTACTAACGTAAAACTCATCCTTTGGGTTTTGGAGCGCGTTAGGAAATTTCAAGTGAGAAACATTGATTTAATTCAATGAGATGGTGAATTTGTGGAATATATTACAAAAGGATTTTCTTGAATAAGAAAATGTGAAAAATAATGTGAGAAGTCATATTATTTTAAGGAAAGGATATCTTAAAAGAGAAAATGTGAAAAATGATGTTGGAAATGACATTGATTTGTTTGAAAGTCCAAAATAATATTTGGAATATTGAAGAATATTTTACATGATTGTAAAATGGTGAAAAATACTTTACGTAACTTAAAAACGTGATTTTTAAGCTACGCGATTTAAAAAATATTTAAATATTTCCACGCGATTTGAAAAATGTTAAAATATTTCTACACAATTTGAAAAACGCTTAGATATTTTTACGCATTTGAGATATTGTTGAAAAATTGCTACGCGATTTAAAAATGGTGGAATATTTTCACATGATTGAGAAAACGTTGAAAAATCACTACGTATTGAAAAATGATGGAATATTTTTACGTGATTGAGAAAATGATGGAAAATCGCTACGCGATTTGAAAACGTAACAGAAATGTTGCGTGATTGTGAAAATAAGACAAAAGTGTTTCGCGACTATGAAAACGCGATAATATGATTTCGCTATTGAATATACAGTATGATTACTGTTGAACCAATGTATGGACACTGTATGAGAAAATGATGAGTTTTGCCTATGATTGGCATTAGTGAAGTTTACATGCATGAACTAGTGTATGGACATTGTATGAGAAAATGATTAAATTAGCCTGTGATTGGCATTTGATGCATTATACATGCATTGGAAAGATATGCAGTGAGGCATATGATGAAATTGAACAGAATTGCATTGAGATATTCGTGCATTAAATGAAAATATATAGTTGATAGTTATTGTGGCCTTTATGGTTGAAGAGAGAATGAGAATTGAAAAGTGAGGTCTATTATGGATCTTGGGGGCGTCAAGTCGCGGCGGTCGATCCAGTGGGCAGTGGCGAGTACCCTGTGCCACGTGGCGATGCAGTCCGTTGCAACGCATTGACGATACCCGACAAGAACATGATTCTTTTCGAAGACTGGATATTGTCTATGGGCTAAGGCTGGCCAATTAACCAGAAAGACTAGAGATTGTCTGTGGGCTAAGGCTGGGCAATTAACCAGAGCATTTGTCTCGAAATTGTGAAAACCTCCATGGAGTAGGAAATTGAGTCTATGTGCACATGCATAATTATTGAGTATTGGTTATGATAATTGAACTGTTTAATATTTGGATAATGTTGAGGGCATTATCATAAATATTGAATAATTATATCTGTGTGATATTAATTGAGGAATATTTGATGATGATGATGATAAATAATGTTGATGGCATTATTATAATTATCATGTGATTTGAATAATGCTAATGGCATGATAGTAATTATTATTTATTATGTTTGTTGTGATAAATAATGATTGAGGGCATGATTGTAATTGTGGTATTTGTTATGATAAATAATGTTGAGGGCATTATTGTAATTATGGTATGATATATTTGTATGGTGTGCTGTTTGTGTTATCTCTGTGCTACCATGTTGGTATTGACGTAGGTGATCTCACCTCTTTGTTATATTGTTTAGTTATGTTTGTACTATTAAAAATTATATAGTAGATGGAACGAGTTTCTTAAACTTGACCAGAGGCAAATATTCTGAGTTCGATGACAACATCAAGGAGTAACCATCTCGGACTGGTTAGTGTATAGATTTGAGGAGGAACAGAGATATGGTTCTTCAAGATGAATACAAGATGGAATAAGTATGTTGAGTATTTATCGTTAGTGTTTTACCGTGCTATTAAGTAGAACCCATCATGGGGTTTGCTAATGTTTAAAATTAAGTCTGTAAGTTTTATAGTTCTTGAATAATTGATAAATATTATGTGGTGTCAGTAATGTATGTTAATCAGTTTAAAACTATTTTTCAGTATTACTTATAAATATCAGTAAGTTTATGTTTCCGCGAAAAGAAATTTTGAAACCCACCTTTTATAACTCAAACCTTTTATGAACTGATTTTCAGATTATAAGTTAGTAGTCAGAAATGTGATGCCCTAAGGAGGGTGTTACAGACTATGTGTGGATTATCGTCAGTTAAACAAGGTCACGATCAAGAACAAGTACCCATTGCCGAGGATAGACGACCTGATGGATCAGTTAAAGGAAGCAGTTGTGTTTTCTAAGATCGATTTGCGATCGGGCTACCATCAGATCAGAGTAAAAGCGGAAGACATTCCTAAAATGGCTTTTCGTACTCGTTATGGACATTACGAGTACCTGGTGATGCCTTTTGGTGTGACTAATGCACTTGCTATTTTCATGGATTATATTAATAGAATCTTTCGTCCTTATTTGGATAGGTTCGTCATTGTCTTTATCGACGATATCTTGATCTATTCAAAAAATCAGGAGGATCATGTCGGGCATCTCAGTATAGTTCTTCAGACTTTGAAAGAGAAAGAGTTGTGTGCCAAGTTATCGAAGTGTGAGTTTTGGTTGGATGAAGTAAAATTTTTGGGACATATGATTTCAAATGAAGGAATTACTATAGACCCATCAAAAGTGGAAGCTGTTCTTCAATGGGAAACGCCGAAGATGGTTATCGAAATCCAAAGCTTTATTGGATTAGCCAGATATTACCGGAGGTTCATTGAAGGATTTTCTAAGATTGCCGGACCTCTCACTCAACTCACGAGGAAGAACCAAGCTTTTGAATGAACGGATGCTTGTGAAGAGAGTTTTCAAGAATTGAAAAGGAGACTAACTACTTCACCAGTGTTAGTTCTACCTGATCCGAGTGAACCATTCGAGGTGTACTGTGACGCTTCGTACCAAGGATTGGGTTGTGTCCTTATGCAAGGCGGAAAAGTGGTGGCTTATGCCTCGAGACAATTGCGAGTGCATGAGAAAAACTACCCAATGCATGACTTGGAGTTAGTTGCTGTTGTATTTGCTTTGAAGATATGGAGACATTACCTCTATAGAGCAACATTTAACGTCATCAGTGATCACAAGGCTTAAAGTATTTGTATGACCAGAAAGAGTCAAACATGAGGCAACGAAGATGGTAAGAATTCCTAAAAGACTATGATTTCCAACTTCAGTATCACCCTAGAAAGGCAAACGTTGTGGCCGATGCCTTAAGTAGGAAAACGATCAGTGTTTCTACCATGATGATTATAACACCCACAACACAGCGTAATTCATCTCGTCAGCCAATTGCCAATTTCAACCAAATTGACAGAACTCTCAATGCATAAATAAGAACCATAATTACATAAATACCCCCAGTCTCAATATGTCATCATATTTATATAAATACCCTCAGTCTCAATATTTCTAAATATAGTATGTCTCCACTTAACAGTACTATTTCTCAACATGTCCGGATCCACCACTTTGGCCCGACAGTAAACTTACTATTCCTTTTAGTCGCGTAAATATTTTATCACGTTTTCACAATCGCGTCACCTTATTCAAACATTTTCAAATTGCGTAAATATTTTTCAACGTTTTTAAAATCGTGAAATATTTTTAAATCGTTTTCTCAATCGCGTAAGATTTTTAAATCGTTTTCTCAATCGCGTAGCTTAAAAATTATTATTTTAAATACGCGTAAGCTATTTCTAGTATTTTTCAACTACGTAAATATTTTCTCTACGTTCTAAATTATATTTTGAAACTTCCTTCATTACTTGTTTATTTTTAATTAATTTTGGTAGCATTTTGTCTAGAAAATCCATTAAATGGTATTTCCAACGTTTTCCTTTAAAAATTACCTCTCTTAGTTATAACCAATATTTACACATTGAAACTTGCTAACGCGCTTCAAAACCCAAAGGGTGAGCTCTACGTTAGTATTTTTCAAGTGTTCAATCATTTCTCATCCATACTTAATTCTTCTAATTAAATTCCTAATGAAAGTTCATTTATTTTATTCTCTAAAAATTCATTGAAATTGTGTTCTCTTTGAATTAATTCCTTACTCTACACTTGGAAAATAATTTTGGATCAAAGGTATATTATGAGGCATGTTGGTCGAAATTTACTATATCTTTAACAAATCCTCTTTAAATTATTTTCCATTCTTTAAATCCTTATAAAAATCATTCATCCATTTATTTAACTAATCCTTGTTTTAGAAAATATTTGAGAACATTTTGGTTCTCTTTTTAGTAGTGAAACTGTGAGTTTAATGTGTTCTTTGGAACATTCATGCAAATCCTCAACATGTTATTCACATCCTACAATAATTATCATGCATCTATGAACATATACAAAATATTAAAGCTATAGACATGCTTGCAAACAAAATCAAATACAAATAGGAAAAACTCTTAAATAACCAAGTGAATGAATCCTTATGGATTCTTCACCACAAACACATCCATTTTCTCACCACCATACTTGGTTGATGAGATTAAATCTCCCTCTTACCTATAAGGAAGACAAAACCTTCTTGAATCTCCTCCTATGGATTTCGTCTAGCTCCTAGAAAAACCCTAACAAGCTTAAATACTTTTAACAAGTCATAACTATGGTTGAAAAAGATAAACCATGGATCAATCACGGCTTAGAACATCAAGAATCACGTTAGAAATAAGAAACAAGGATTTTACCTTATAGAAATGAAACTTCAAAGTTGTTTTCCAAGCTCAAGATGAATTTTTTTGAAGAAACTTTCAACTAGAGATGTTCTTAGAATGGTGTTTGGGTTTAGGAAATGGTGGTGGATGAAATTTTAGATGAGTGATTGATGGTGCTTAGGGTGATGGCTGAATTACTCAAAAAGGAGAGCTATGGAGTTTTCTTTGTGTTCTTGAAGAGAAAGAAAGGAGAGAATAGGTTAAGTGTGATAGAAATAAAGATGATGAAGTGAAAATTGCCCCCCCCCCAATATGCATGGCCGTGGAGTTCAATCGAAGAGGATGGCCACTTTTGTTGACATTCAAGAGCTCTTAATAGCCTTAGATGAGTTCAAGGGTGGATCTTCATCATGTCACCAAGTGTCTAGCACCTTCTTGAATGCTCTTGGATATGCTATAGCCGAAATTCACTTAGGGAAGACTAATCAAGTCTTAATTCATTTTAGTCTCCTAATTATGCTTAAGCCATTCTAGTTAGGTTTAGGTAAATTTAGTTAGTTTTCTTTGTTATTTAGTTAATCATCTAGTTACTTAGAATCACTAATCACCTTCTTAATTATGCTAATACATTGTCTAATTAAAATTTTAATGAATAACTAACTAGGTTTAATCCATTTGATTACTACTTAAACACTTTAGATTAACTTAATTAGGTTTTTAAACTAATTTGGTCATGTTTTCTATTCACTAATCTAGTAAGTCCAACCATTATTGTTGACTATTTCCTATTGGTCTAAAATTATTCAAGCCATTTTTATTGACTCCTTCTTATTGGCTTAGAAATAATCAAGCCATTAACGTTAATTGATTTTCCAAATGTAGGTCCCACAAACAAAATATGGGTCCCACAGACTTTTCCGGGTCCATGGTCCGTTTGGTTAGTACTGACCAATAAAATAATAATATAAAATATAAAATATTTTTATTTTACAGATAAATTCTAAAAAATAAAAGATTGATACACGTATTATTCAGAATTGGGTTTAGTAAGATCCCCTAGCTCCAAATAATCAAACAGATTTTTCCCGGGCCCAAAAATTATTATTTTCTTGACTCAGAATAAATCACACACAACAATCAAATACATTCACGAAACAATCAAATTAATTTTATGACACACAGAAAATAAAAAACAGTACAATTAGGACAAAATCATAATTTAGCAAAAAGTTGGAAAAAGTTAGGGTGTTATAATAATCAGAGAACAGAACTTGATAGAGCAATTCAGAGATATATGGTCTTTCATGGAACTAATGCTAGGAAAAATCTACATGAACATGGTCACTATCTCTAGTGATTTAATGGATGATATTCGAGAAATTCACAAGTTCCTACAAGGAGAAAGAGAACTGATAAAGTAGGGTGATGTATCAACACTAGAAGAAAGAAGCGACGGAATTTTGAGATTCTAAGGTAGAGTCTGTGTGCTTAAAGATGAGGAACTCAGGAAGTATATACTTGAACATGCTCATACAAGTCAGTTGAGTATGCATCCTGGAATGACCAAAATGTACCAAGATTTGAAGAAGTTATTTTGGTGGCATGGAATGAAGAGAGATATTGCTAGATGCGTATCTTCCTGTTTGGTTTGTCAGAAGACAAAGATTGAACATCAAAGACCATCAGGAGTTTTACAACCCTTGACTGTTCCCGAATGGAAATGGGATAGTATTGCCATGGACTTTGTTGTTGGATTGCCAAGGACAAAAAAAGATGTGATTCAATATGGATAATTGTGGATCGACTTACAAAGTCAGCACACTTTTTACCGATCAATATAAGATATCCGTTGGAGAAGTTGACTCAATTATATATTGGTGAGATTGTCAGACTACATGGTGTGCCTACGAGTATCATTTCTGACAGAGATCTGAGATTTACATCAAAATCTTGGCAAAGTCTTCAAGAAGCAATAGGGACAAAGCTACGTCTGAGTTCTACTTACCATCCTCAGACGGACGGTCAGTCCGAAAGAACAATTCAATCATTGGAAGATTTGTTGAGAGCTTGTGCTATAGAGCAGACTGGAAGTTGGGATAAGATTTTACCATTGGTAAAATTTACCTACAACAACAGTTACCATTCAAGCATAGGGATGACACCCTATGAAGCTCTATATGGACGAAGATGTAGAACGCCTCTATGTTGGTATCAAGATGGAGAGCGACTTACCATTGGACCTGATCTTATTCAGCAGACAACTGAGAAAGTCAAGATGATTTAGGAGAAGATGAGAACAGCTCAGAGTTGACAAAAGAGTTATACGGACAAAAGAAAGAAACCTCTTGAATTTGAGGAAAGATAGCATGTGTTCTTGAAAGTCACGCCTACGACTGGGGTAGGTCGGGTTCTCAAATCTAGAAAGCTCACTCCAAAATTTCTTGGACCTTATCAAATTCTTTGTCGGATAGGTCCTGTTGCTTACCAAATAGCTTTACTACCTTTTCTTTCAAATCTCCACAATGTTTTTCATGTGTCACAATTTCGAAAATACATTCCCAGTCCTAATCATGTCATAGTGCCTGATTCAGTATAATTAAAGGAAAACTTGACTTATGAAACAACTCCTGTAAGGATTGAGGATAGGAGAATGAAGCAACTCAGAGGGAAAGACATACCATTAGTGAAAGTGATCTGGAATGAAGCAACTAGAGATACGACATGAGAACTGGAGGACAAAATGAAAGAGTGATGTGTGAAATCCGCAAGTGTATGGTTTCATCGTCAAGTAATAAAAAGATCAAATCCACAGGGACTATGTCTATGAATACCAATTAATTAGTTAATTCAATTAAATTAAACAAAGCGAATATGATTGTTGAGTGATAAGAATGTAGTAACCGAGCAATTAAATAAACAAATATTAAAGTACATAGTTGAGATCAAAAACAGCAAATTGTTTAAGAAAGGTTTTCAGATTTAAGAAAGCTTCCAGGATTGGGGATAACCACGATGATACAAGACTCCTAATTGACAATCCTTTTATTTAAACTGAAATTCAATTGAAGGTGAATCACCCTAAATTAGTTAATGTTCTTTCTGAGACAAGAACCGTGCCCAATTAAACCAATTCCTACTCTCGTGGTAATTGAATCTAAATTGAACCCATTACGCTTTATGGTAATTCATTAAATCCTCGAAAGGCTAAACTTACTCTCGTGATTTAGACCTTAAGCTCAATTCTTATGGTTCCAACACCTAGGTTTACCTCTCAGTACGTCATCTATGAGATGCAAATAAGTGGCCAGCGAATTCACATGAATAAGTGCAATAAGGATTGAATCAAAGAACATTTGAAATTAATAAAAGGGGTAAACAAAGTCAATTAATCATCATCAATGTATCAAAGGGCATTGCCCAATCCCAGAAACAAAAGGAACTACTCAGACATGGAGAAGAAGAAACCAGAAATTAAGTTCAAAAGCATTCAAACTCGTAATTGAAGAGAGAAGAGAGGAAGATGAAGATCAAGAGCCTTCAATGTGCCTCCTTCTAAACCCAATTCGAACCTTAATATTGTCTTCAGAACAACTATATATACCCCAGGGGTCTAAACTGATCCAAGCCCATAAAAATAAGAAAAATGAACTTTAAAATCTATCACGGGCTGCGATCCAGGGCTATGGGGAGTTCCACGGCCAGGTCATGGTTCTCTCTGTTTGAGATCCACGGCCGTGGGTCATTCCACGACCAGGCTGTGGAATTCTCTGAAAGTTGCCCTGTTACTTTTTCACACAGTTGCTCAATCCATGGCCGTGGGAAATTCCATAGGCAGGCCGTGGAACCCTTTAGAGTGAGCTTTTTGTCCTAAATTGCCATCCTTTAAGCTCCAACTTCAATTATACAAGCTTTCCATCCATTTCAGGGCCCATTAAGCACCAATCTTGCACAACAACACCAAAAATACCGCAGTTATCTGAACTAAAGGGAAAACAAATAAAAAGGGAAATTAAAATGCCTAAAATGCCTAAGAATGCATGCAAAACAAGACCAAAATATGAGGTTATTTCACACACATCAAAGAGCAATACCCAGAGTTATTTTAAGGTATAGAAATTTCGAGGACGAAATTCTTATTTGTTGGGGAGAGTTGCAACACCCCAAATTTTATTTATTTTATGATATATATTAATTTTATAATATTTGTGATTTTTGGGAATTTTTCTAAATTTTTCTGAGAATGCAAAATATTTTAATATTATTCCTCGTTTTGCATGCAAACTGAGCAGAGCCGAGAAAATGAGATATTTTTCCCGAGAACCTTGATCTGTGGAAACGTCAACAGGGGATCTTTCTAAACTCGAGACTGGACATGATTTACGATATTTCATGTCTTTTGAGAAATTTTAATAGATAAAATAATGAATTGCTGTGTAAATTTTATTTGTCAGATAAATTAATACTGACTTTTGTCAACTATAACAATTGTCCATTAAATAATAACATGTATTAAAAATCCTATCACATTATCCTAGTGTAATCTACTTTAAATCTAATCAAACCTACTTTATTTCAAATTTATTGTAATTTAATCAAAGCTTCTTTGAGAAGCTTTGACTACCAAAGGACAAGAATGCCCTTAGCTTGTTGGGGAAGCCAAAAATCTCCCCCTCTCTCCTCTCCATTGCCGTGGCAATGCTTGGCCAAAGGAGGCAAAATTTTGCCTCCTCACTTAATGCATAACACTCAAAATATCTCATTTTATCATAACACTTTCTCTCTCTAAGTTCTTCTTCTTCATTTCTCTCCACCTTCTCTCTTCTTCTCCTTCTTCCCTACGAAAATTTGTGGCCCCTATTAGCACCATTTCTCTTCACTTTTCTCTTCACAAACACCATTTCCACACTCACCTTAACCTCCTCTACATTTCCTATTTAGAAATTTTCTTCAAAATCTATCTCCACCTCCATTGTCTTCCAAGGCAAAGCTTCAAGCTTTAAGGAAAAGTTTTCATTTTTCTTCTTTATTCTCTTCATTTTCGTGTTCCATGGTCTCTTTGATGACCATGGATCTCTTCGTTTTCAACCATTGATGTTGATTCCTTGTCTTGAAATTTGTAGGGTTCTTGGACCCCAAAACCGAAACCTTCAAGGAGCAAGTAGGAGATCATTTTTGTGTTCTTCCTTTAGCTAAGAGGCAGATTACTCACTTCAACCATTATTGGTGGTGAGGGAACCTTTGTATGCTCACTTTGTTCAGTGATTTTGCATGTTTATGTATTCTTGAATTGGATTAATGTTTGAATGGTGATCTTGAATGTGTTGGATGTGTTGAGATGCTTGATGATGTTAGAGTTGTTAAATGGAAAATTTGGAGTTTCCTATCCTAATGTGAGGCCACGGTTTTGACTAGAATTTAGGAATATAAATTGGTTTTTGTATATAATGAAATAAAGCTTATGTGATTAAATGGTGAATGATAATATTAAAATTAATGAATGAAAAAATTTTAAGGCTTTAATACCCTAAGGTGAGGCCACGGTTTTGGCCTAGGATCCTAAGGGATTGGATTGATTTGGTGTGAAATAAAATCTAAGTAATTAGATATCAAGTAACTAATGCATAAAATAGAAAGAAATTAGAACCTTGATGACCTAGTGAGGTCATGATTTTTAGAGAAAAATTAGGGGTTAAATGATGCCTTGATGCATCTTTGGAGATTAAGAATTTAGAGACATGCATAATCCATAATTAAGTGGAAGAATTAAATTGAGTAATAACTCTTGAGAGTGCCACGGTTTGAAAGGTTATTCAGCTTAAAATTTTCATGATTGACCAAAGCTTAAGACTTTGAAAATGAGGATCCATAATGTGGACTTGTGATAATTGATGAACCACGAATACATATTGATGTTGAAAATTGAATCTATGTTATTGTGAGACCCTATGTGGGCTAAGTACTTGTTGGTTGTGTAGTTGATGAAATTATGACATGTTGAAATTGAGCCATGTATATATATATGCCATTATGGTATGCTTATGATAAATGTATCATTGATGAACATAAATGATGTACATTGCGTCGTCATGCATATGTGTAGTCCGTTGGACATTGTTGAAAAGGCGATGTATACTTAGGAGTTTGAATAACACCTATGTAAGGGTGCGAGTAGACTAAGCGTAGGGTCATAGTGGTTGGCCCTGGGGGCGTCAAGGTACGGGTGTCTCACAATAGACAACGGTAGCTCCACTGGGGCTGTGGGATAGATCGATGCAAATACACTGACGATTCGGACTAAGACGTTGTCCTATATCGCGATCAATTGTTGAGGTGCCATGTATAAGCCGTTTACGCAAATATTTTTATGAGATGAGCACATTATTTTTAAAAGGCTAACGAGATACTGGCATAACTCCTTGATTTTTCACTCCGAAAAATGTTTATGTCTAGCTCCATGGAGTAGGAATTTAGTACCATTTGCATTGAAAACTGTCAGTCTCATAATTCATTAAGCATGAGCATTTATAATTGGGGAAAATATCTGTTATTATTACCGTAATAATTATTTGATTGCTTGAATTGTTGACTGTTGAAAATATTGATTCGTATGCCTGTTGCTGATGATCTGTACTGCTATTTATTGTTGTTCTGCCCTTACTGTTAATCTTAATTATTACTATGATCTGTGTTGACATGTGGGCGTCTAGCGCTTTTCTGTTTTCTTACTGCCATTTTGGTACTGTAAGCTAGGTGTCTCACCTCTTTCTGTATTTTCTGTACTTCTATCGGACTGTGTACTACTGAGAAGACGTTCGTGAGGAAGAGAAGGAAACACATGAGTTTTCAGGTTTCTGGCCATACTTAGACTAGAGCTGCTGAGGATGTCATTGCGTCCATGTCAATTTTTGGGGTACACTCGTATGACCTTTCATGGAGGGCCAGATTGCTGGCACATCAACTTGAGCACTGACCAGTGTATCTACCACAGTGAGCTGACTGTTTCTTTGGCATGGGGCCGCTACGACACGCCTGTTTTTGATTTTACTACTTTTGTTTACCTGGAATTCTACCTGTCAATTAGAGATCTGTGGGATGATCTATATTATACCCCACAGGAGGACTCGTTCCTCTCCACTGCTCGGGCTTCTGCCCGAAATTCGGTCGCTCCGATGACAATTTCATCGGATGAAGAGGACCCTGAAGAGGACCCAGCTACGGTCCCTTCTCGTCAGTCGTAGGGGCTGATACTGTCGATGGCTACTGATGGCTAACTATTTATCTTTTTGGGGAAGCCTAATGTTTTGCCGTATTTATTGGGTGTATATTTGTGTCTTTTGGGTGGATACATCTATTGCTTTTTGTAATCTATATTATAATTAAACAGGCTGATGCATATAATATATATATATATATATATATATATATATATATATATATATATATATATATATATATATATGAATCGTGAATGTATGGTCTTTAGTTTACGTTGATTTTATTGTATCTGTAGTTATTCTCATTTCTTTTATTACAAAAAAAAATGTAGCACGTATTTCGATGTTCAATTATTTCGCTATCAAGATGGAAACTATTTACTCTAACGACATATACAAATCGAGTCTAAATAAATTAACGAAATTACATCTTTCTGTATTTTTATTTTTATTTTGTTCATGTTTTAATCCAGTATAGTATGGCGTTCCTTCTTCGCGAGTTAAGAAAAAGGGATGTTACATGATGTGTTGCTAGATACCGATCACTGTTTGTAATATTAAAATGAGATTTTGATATTACTACTAACGTCATGAGAACCTACAGGGTCGCACACTTAGAGCAGATTAAATTGGAGCAATAAGAATCCAAGTTGGACTTGGATTCAATTGTGGGCCTAACTCATAACAGATGAGTCTAGGGTTGCACAACTTACCTTGCTACTGCTCACACTCACTTAAGGCAGCCACTATTATAAATAGTACTGCTAAGGGGGCTGCCATGTACGCAACATCACAACCCTAGCTGCACCTACAGAAAGTGAGTAAGAGACAGTGAAAGGTTTTCTTCTCTTCACATCTAGCACTGTGTAAAAGAGGCGTGACTCCTTTTTGCAAGTCTATTCGTGTGGATACCACAGAGACATCGTCGCTATTACGGTGTTGGTGATTCACGTTGCTTGTGTTTATCATGCTTCAAGAGGTAAATAGTTTTAAAACTCGGATTATGGCTTTTTCGCATGGATCCTGTAAGGGAATTTTTATTATTCCGCTGCGTGATTCTTATCCACAATTCCTAACACTCTCCAACTACAACACTGCATCAACTTTGCTTGGGTCCATAGAAATCCCACCCTGGAATATCACATGTCCCAAACACCGCACTTGTGAAAACCATAACTCACATTTAGATAGCTTGGCAAACAACATATTCTCCTTACAGGTTTCCAACACTATCCTCAAATGTGGTTCATGTTCCTCCATTAACTATAAATAGATTGAAATATCGTCGATAAACACCACAACAAACTATTCTAGGTAGGTCTTAAGATCCTGTTCATGTATCACATGAACAAAGCCAGGGGATTCGTCAACCTAAAGAACATCATGAAACACTCATAAGGTCCCTCCTTAGTTTTGAAAGTGGTTTTAGGAATATCCTCATTCCTAACCCTTATCAGATGATACCTAGACCTACGGTCAATCTTTGAGAAAACCATAATTCCTTTTAGCTGATTCATTAGATCATCTATCCTAGGTAACAAATACACGACTTTCATAGTCACTATATTCAGCGGTCTGTAATCCACTCAGAGCCTCATGGTACCATCCTTTTCTTCACTAGAACACAAGTGCTCCCCACGGTGAAACACTTGGCCTAATGAATTGTTTGCTTAACAAATCCTCGATTTGCTTTTTGAGTTATGCTAACTCTAGTGGTGCCATTCTATAGGGTGCTATAGAGATAGATCTCATCCTAGGAACTAAGTCTATAAAGAACTCTAATTGTCACTCGGGTGGCAGATCCACTACCTCACTGAAGGTCCTGAGTTCTTCGCTCCTCTTGAGACTTACCAACACTATCCACAACTGACCAATAGACAACTCACCTTGCTCCAACCTTAGAAATTCCATTTCCTCTGCATTTCTGCAAATTATGTGAAAAATACTTCTTCCCAAACAAATTCTTGAAGATCTTCCACCTAACAAGAGTCCTTGACACCTTAAAAGATCTCTTGATGTCCATCCATGGATACTCTGATTCTCCATCCAACATGTAAAAGTGAAGAGCATTCACTGCCCATTCGAGCAAACCATAATAGTGAAGATCTCCTCTATTTCCTTTAGCCAACTCTCAACTCTCACCAGGTCTTACTCCTCCTTGAAGGACGATGGATTAGTCTCCCTGAACTCTGAGAAGTCTTGGAAAGTCTGATTTTTCCCCACTAACACCTCTTGGTTTGGTTGCCTCAATTGATGTGTTGGTGATGTACGCTATTGACGCTAAGTCGCACCCCTCATCTCAAATATGCTTTTAGTGGCAGTTGCTTGCTCTCTGATAGCCTTAACAGTTGCGGTCGTCTGCTCCCGCATTACACCCACCATAGCCATGAAAGCTCTAACAATGTTAGCGCCTTCATGGCCAGAGTTCCTATTCCCACAGGTTCACCTTGGAGACGCTATAGTTTTCTGTAAACACAGAACAATACATATTGGGGTAGCTAATCCTAATATCATGTAACCGTGCAACAGTAGCTAAAGCAGTCATACCAAAGGCAAGTCATGCAATTCTATCACAACCTCTAACACAAGAGACGAAGAAATGCACAACCATATGCATAGGAACTCCTAAACATGCCTAAGCATAGTCAGTCCATACCCTGGCTCAACAGGATGAACTGCTCTGATACTATAATGTAACATCCTAATACTGAGAACCTGGTATATCGCGCATATACTTGGATAAGCAGTATTAGCTATGCTACTTCTAGCCTATAACAACAACCAACCCATATCATTCATTCACATAAATCAATATGGATAACCTAAAGACAAAAAGACACATATACATATATATCATCAGCTTCTCAAAGGCATAGTGTAATACATAACCTTTACAAACTCAAGGTAGCAAGAAATAAATATACAACATATTTATTTCAATAAACAATATAAAGTACGCTAGTTCTTCTGCTACTTTTATTTCCCTTTACTTGTACCTAGATTTACATGGAACACACAGGGGTGAGAAATCACAATTTCTCAGTATTCGTATACCAAGACTAGCAGTTAATCATTTACAACAAATAATGAACTAAACACATTAATATTCAAAACAATATGAAAATTTGGAAATCAATAACATCAAAAGATCGCTCATACAATCCTAAGATATTATCAATCAATCAACTAATCAATCAATCAAGTCATGACAATTGCCCATACAATTATCAACTGTGCAATGCTTTATGTAATGCGGTATGATTATGCTCAAACAAATTACTAATATAATGATTATGCAATGCTAGTGCAGGTTTTAAGATTTGAAAACACAAGCTACTTGCTTAATTTCCCAAAAACCTCTGTCTCTTGTACATACAAAGTAGGATAAGCCAAAAGCTTAAATCCCACTTTGTAATAGGTAAACACATTCCCCTTGTCAAAGTAAGAGTACTATTGTCACCCCTATACTGATAACCCTGACCACAATAGCATACATGCTATGAGAATCTAGATCAACACCTTGTTCTCGGGCCATATGTTGAGAATTGCAGATCAAAATATCTCGCAGCGAAATAATAGAATTCCCTCACAGGATCTGTGCGAAAAGTCCATAATCCGAGTTTTAAAAGTTTACCTCTTGAAGCGTGATAAACACAAGCGAGGTGAATCACCAACACCATAATAGCGACGATGTTTCTGCGGTATCCACACGAACAGACTTGCAAAAGGGAGTCACGCCTCTGTTTCGCGGTGCTAGCTGCGAATAGAAGAGAAGAACCTTTCACTGTCTCTCACTCACTTTCTTAGGTGCGGCTAGGGTTGTGATGTAATGTGCGTAGCAGCCCCCTTAACAGTACTATTTATAATAGTGGCTGCCTTAAGTGAGTATGAGCAGTAGCAAGGTAAGCTATGCAACCCTAAACCCATCTGTCATGAGTTAGGCCCACATTTGAATCCAAGTCCAACTTAGATCCTTATTGCTCTAATTTAGTCTGCTCTAAGTGTGCGACCCTACAGGTTCTCATTTTAATATTACAAACAGTGAGTGGTATCTAGCAACACATCACTGCTACCCAAGTAATGAGAATGTCAGTGATTTGACATAACCTATCCGTGACCAATGTTTCCATGTAGTTTAGTCCCTTTGTCCAGATATCTAGATTGAACACAAGGCATGAAACGTGTCACCCTTGTTTAGTTCAATCTTCAGTTTCCTGATTCCCGAGTAGACATAGTAATAACAAATGAGATCAATATCTCATATTGGCTCATTAGAGCATGGCCATGCATTTCGTAGTCTCACTCAATCAGGGGGCCCGAAGATATCACTCCTGTTATGTAGGAGGGACAAATCTCATCTAGGTCACTCACATCCCTCCACATGTATCGTAGTATGTCTAATAACCAACTTTATAATCATCTTGTTACAGATGACGTTTGATGGCATTAAAACACACAACTCCTCATGTAGGAATTGTAGTGATTTCAAGTCAAAGGACCACATACACCATTATCACTTTGAGAATCGCTTATGACACTCACGTGACGATCCACGTAGCGTTCTCATGGCGGGTTTATCCAATACATCATTACTCTAATATGTATCCATGTGTAGACTTGATATCTTATATCCATGACCCATGAGATGTGGTCATCAGTCTACGCACATACTAGTCTCAATGCATTATTGTTGTCCTAATTAACAATAATACTTGACTAGGGACATTTAAGAATAGTGTTTTATCCAATAGGATCTCACGATCAAGTCATTCACTTGATGTCCTATGGTATCAAACTTACTATTCTAAGGACTTTATTATGTCTACCAAAAAAGAACACAATAAATGAAATGCCTCATATATCAAAAATAGCATAATATAATGTATGTAAATACAGACAAAATGTATTGGCCACTAGGGCATACACCAATAATCTCCCACTTGCACTAGAGCCAATCAGGCATATTTTTAATGCCTAAAGACCTAGTGTGACCCTCATGCTTCTACTGTGCAAGAGGCTTCGTTAGTAGATCAGCAATGTTATCATCTGTTGGTACTTTGGATATCTTTACATCTCCTCTATCGATGATTTCTCGAATGAGATGGAAGCGCCTAAGTATATGTTTGGATCATTGGTGAGATCTGGGCTCCTTAGCTTGTGCAATGGCTCCATTATTATGACAATTGAGGTCCACTAGGTCCACAATGCTAGGAACTACGTCAAGCTCAATAATGAACTCTCTAATCCAAACGACCTCCTTTGTTGCATTGGAGGCAGCAATATACTCAGCCTCTGTAGTAGAATCAGCGACTGTCTCCTGCTTTGAACTCTTCCAGCACAGCCCCACCATTCAGGCAATAAACAAAACCCGATTGCGATCTAGAGTCGTCCTTATCGGTTTGGAAGCTAGCATCAGTGTAACCCTTTACAACTAGTTCCTCCTCGACTCCATATACCAAGAACGAATCCTTAGTCCTTCTCAAGTACTTAAGGATGTTCTTGACAACACTCCAGTGACTCTCACCGGGATCAGACTGGTACCTGCTCGTCATACTCAAAGCATACGAGATGTCTGGTCGAGTACATAACATGGCATACATGATAGATCCAATTGCAGATGCATATGGAATCTTACTCATGCGATCCCTCTCATCCTGGGTGGAAGGGGATTGAGCCTTAGATAGGCTTATACCATGCGACGTAGGCAAGAGTTCTTTCTTAGATTCATGCATGTTAAATTGTCTTAACACTTTGTCTATGTATGTACTCTGACTTAGGCCAAGCAATATCTGTGATCTATCTCTATAGATCCTTATACCTAATACATAGGTGGCTTCGCCCAAGTCCTTCATAGAAAAGCACTTTCCTAACCAAGTCTTTACAGATTGTAGGGTAGGGATGTCATTTCTAATCAGTAGTATGTCATCTACATACAATACTAGAAAGACAACTGTGCTCCCACTAACCTTCTTGTAGACACAAGATTCTTCTTCATTCTTGATGAAACCACACTGTTTGATTGTATCATCAAAACGAAGATTCTAGCTTCTGGAAGCTTGCTTCAATCCATAAATAGATCGTTGCAACTTATATACCTTTCTAGCATCCTGTGGAGTGACAAAACCCTCAGGTTGTGTCATGTACACATCCTCGAGAAGATTTCCATTAAGGAAAGCAGTTTTGACATCCATTTGCCAGATTTCATAATCATGGTATGTTGCAATAGCAAGCAAGATCCGAATGGATTTAAGCATCGCAACTGGGGAAAAAGTCTCATCATGGTCTACACCATGAATTTGCTTAAAACCTTTAGCCACCAATTGCGCCTTAAAGGTATGCACATTACCGTCCATGTCGGTTTTCTTCTTAAAAACCCACTTGCACCCAATGGGTTTTACCCCTTCAAGTGTGTCAACTAAGATCCATACCTGGTTGGCATATATGGATTCCATTTCAGATCTCATGGCCTCAAGCCATTTTTTAGATTCTGGGCTAATAATGGCTTCTTGGTAAGTCACAGGCTCATCTTGATCCATGAGCAATACGTCACCTTGCTGAGTCATGAGAAATCCATATCTCTCTGGTTGATGATGTATCCTGTTAGACCTATGCGGGTCTTATGCTACTAGAGCAGATTGTGGTTCCACAATGACTTGTGGAGGCTACTCTATTTCCACCATTGGTTCGCTGCTACTCTATGAACTTTGAATTTCTTCAAGTTCTACTTTCCTCCCACTGATTCCTTTGGAGATAAACTCCTTTTCTAGGAATACAGCAGTCCGTGCGACAAACACTTTGCCCTCGGTAGGATTATAGAAATAGTATCCCTTGGTTTCCTTGGGATACCCCACAAAGAAGCATTTATCTGATTTAGGGCCAAGCTTATCAGAAACTTGACATTTCACATAAGCTTCGCAACCCCAAATCTTCATGAAAGACATACTGTGTTATCTCCCAATCCACATCTCATATGGTGTCTGTTGAATCGTCTTAGATGGAACACGGTTAAGTGTGAAAGCTGCTGTTAATAGAGCATGTCCCCAGAAGGAGCCTGGAAGGTCTGCATGACTCATCATGGATCAGACCATGTCCAACAAAGTTGGGTTCCTCCTTTCAGAAACACCATTCCATTGTGGTGTTCCAGGAGGAGTGAGTTGAGATATTATCCCACACTCTTTCAGATGATCATCAAACCGTTGGCTTAAGTATTCACCTCCTCGATTTGATCGAAGGATTTTAATACTTTTACCAAGTTGGTTTTGTACTTCATTCTTGAACTCTTTGAACTTTTCAAAGGATTTTGATTTGTGCTTCATAAGATATACAAATCCATATCTACTGAAATCATCAGTAAATGTAATGAAATATTGAAAATTGCCTCTAGCTAGTGTGTTTAGTGGCCCACATACATTACTAAGTATGAGGCCTAAAAGATCACTAGCCCTTTCATCTTGTCCGGTGAATGGGGCCTTAGTCATCTTTCCCAATAAACAAGATTCACATGTCTCATATGATTCGTAATCAAACGAGTCCAAGAATCCATCTTTATGGAGTTTAGAAATGCATTTCTCATTTATATGGCCCAAATGACAATGCCAGAGATAAGTCGGGTTCATATCATTTGACTTGAACCTCTTTGTATTTACGTTATAAATAGGTGTTTCGAGATCAAGGACATAAAGTCCATTACTCAAATGTGCACTACCATAGAAAATATCATTCAAATAAAGAGAACAACTTTTGTTCTTAATTATAAAAGTAAAACCCTTCTTGTCCAAACAAGAAACAGAAATGATATTCCTGCTAATAGCAGGCACAAAATAACAATTATCCAATTCAATTACAAGCCCAGTTGGCAAAGCTAATAAATAAGTCCCTACGGCTAGTGCAACAACCTTTGCTTTATTTCCCACTCATAGGTCGACTTCGCCCTTAGTCAATGGTCTACTGCTCTTTAGATCCTGTACATTTACACAAATGTGAGATCCACATCCAGTGTCTAATACCCATGATGCAGAAGTAGATAAATTGACTTCTATAACAAAAATACTTGAAGTGGAAGTCTCACTTCCCTTCTTCTTCTTGACCTCCTCTAGGTACTTGGCACAGTTCTTCTTCTAATATCTGGTCTGACCGCAGCGGAAGCATGTACCTTCCTTAGCTACTCCACCCACTGGTTTCAAGCCAGAAGTGCTAGGCTTAGACTTTTCCTTGCCCTTACCCATCCACTTGTCTTGGGGCTTTTTCTGCTGTTTCTTGCCCTTATTCTTATGGACCATCATTATGGCCTTTCCTTTGCCTTTGTTTATGTTCTGCTCAGCAGTTCTCAACATGCTTAGCAGCTCTGGTAGTGATTTGTCAATTTCATTCATATTGTAGTTCATGACAAATTGACTAAAACTTTCCAGCAACGATTGCAGGACTAAGTTAGTGGCCAACTCTTGGCCCAAAGGAAAACCAAGTCTCTCTAGGTTTTCAATATACCTAATCATCTTGAGTACATGAGCACCAACAGGGCTTCCTTCTACCAGCTTGCACTGAAATAGTGCTTTAGAGACCTCGTATCTCTCATGTCTAGCTTGCTCTTGATAGAGCTTTTTGAGGTGTATGATCATATCGTAGGCATCCATGTTCTCATGTTGCTTTTGGAGCTCAGAGTTCATGGTGGCTAGCATTAGACATCTGACGTCCAAGGCATCATCTTGATGCTTCTTATAAGCATCTCTTTCAGCTCTAGGGGCATTAGTAGCAGGTGGCTCAGGAATAGGCTATTCTAAAACATACAGCTTTTTCTCTTGCTTAAGGATAATCCTCAAGTTCCTATGCCAGTCTAGAAAATTTGTCCTAGACAACTTCTCATTGTCAAGGACTGATCGCAATGATAAGTTACTTGATGTGTTTGTTGCCATGGTAATCTATCAATAGAAATATGCAAAATATAAGTATCATGTCATACACATATTTAACAAGGTCTTTAATTAAATACGCCTCCCACTATTTTATTCAAATCAATGACCCTCAGCATTGACTCAGAAAATCCCATCGAAAGATTTTCTAGTGGGCCAAGATCCATATTTCACCTAGCTTTGAGTCAGCTTTGGCTGATCGCCCAAAATTCGGTTATTTAGGTAGGAAACTTTTTCCAATTACATCACATGCAACTCTTGGATAGTTGGGTGAATAACACTTATTCTAATCCATCTAATGGACTAAAGCCCAACTTTATGCCTCTAAGCTTTCAATCCTATTGAAATGGCCTACTTAAGTCAGACCCAATGGTTAGAAGTTGGATATTACTCTTATCCCATCGCATCTTACTAATATAGATAAAGGCACCCTGCTTTGGCAGACCTACACTTGATCGATATTAGTCTTGACGAGTGCCACGCATTGGAAGGCATCACATAATGACTTAATATTTTCTTTGAGGGAATTTTATTATTAGATCTCACCATTTATTAAACTTGTTTAACATACCATAAACACCATCCATGCATCTCATACATATAAAGCATATAATAAACGTAACATGGTTATGGCCTCTAAGAGAGTAGCATTAACTAATACCAGCTTCACCAAGCATCTCCCACCAACGTCCTCACTTGATGCCGTCTCCTTGCCTCCACATCAAGATTGCATTATATAGAAACCTCTTTTACATTCGAGGGGAGTTAGATGAGAAGAGAATATACAATCAGAATATAGAGAGAAAGGCATGACACGTAGGTCGTATTTAAAATAACCCAAATAGCATAAAATAAAGACTAAGGCCATAACCATGCACCATGCATCTCTAAGAATACATAAACACAAAGCAATAACACATTATTATTTTGTGAATTATAAAAAGGTTTTGAATATCGCACTTTCGAATATCACACACCACGCAATGGGGCTGCCCCGACGGGAGTGCCGCAAACACATGAACGCTTCATGTGCCGCAGGGGTTCCTCATAGTCGCCATCACTTATCCAGAAATAGGGTTTCCAGAATGCATGAAGACATGAACACTTCATGTCATGAGGAAGCTTCATAGCCGCTGCAAAATGGAAACAAGGTTTCCAAAACCTTGTGTCGCGCTGCTGTGTATATATCATATTTATACAAAAAATATGCAGAAATAGAAAGCATTCAAAACAATTTTTGTAGAATCATACATATCACATATATATATATATATATATATATATATATATATATATATATATATATATATATATATATAGCGAAAAAAACGCAAAAACATAAAGCATTCAAAATGATTTTCATTCATACATATCACATATATATATACTAGAAAAACGCAGAAACAGATAGCTTTTCAAAATGATTTTTCACAAAAACATATGAACATCTTCATGGTTTCAAAAACATCAACATGCTTCATTAACAACAAATCAAATAGAACACGATTTCATACATCATTATTAAGATTTCAGAAATAACAAATAAAGATCATATCTTTTATGAAAAGAAAGCTACGAATCATGTTATCGTATATAACAAGATAAGCAGAAAAACCGAATCATGGTTTCGCAAGTGGCTCTAATACCACTGTTGGGAATTGCGGATCAAAATATCTCAGCGGAATAATAGAATTCCCTCACAGGATCCATGCGAAAAGTCCATAATTAGAGTTTTAAAAGTTTATCTCTTGAAGTATAATAAACATAAGTGAGGTGAATCACCAATACTGTAATAGCGATGATATTTCTGTGGTATCCACACGAACAGACTTGCAAAAGGGAGTCACGCCTCTGTTTCGCGGTGCTAGCTGCGAATAGAAGAGAAGAACCTTTCACTGTCTCTCACTCACTTTCTTAGGTGCGGATAGGGTTGTGATGTAACGTGCGTAGCAGCCCCCTTAGCAGTACTATTTATAATAGTGGCTACCTTAAGTGAGTGTGAGCAGTAGCAAGGTAAGCTGTGCAACCCTAAACCCATCTGTCATGAGTTAGGCCCACAATTGAATCCAAGTCCAACTTAGATCCTTATTGGTCCAATTTAGTCTGCTCTAAGTGTGCGACCCTGCAGGTTCTCATAACGTTGGTAGTAATATTAAAATCTCATTTTAATATTACAAACAGTGAGCGGTATCTAGTAACACATCACTGCTACCCAAGTAATGAGAATGTCAGTGATTTGACATAACCTATCCGTGACCAATGTTTCCGTGTAGTTTAATCCCTTTGTCCAGATATCTAGATTGAACACAAGGCATGGAACGTGTCACCCTTATTTAGTTCAATCTTCAGTTTCCTGATTCCTGAGTAGACATAGTAATAACAAATGAGATCAATATCTCATATTAACTCATTAGAGCATGGCCATGCATTTCGTAGTCTCACTTAATCAGGGGGGCCGAAGATATCACTCCTGTTATGTAGGAGGGACAAATCCCATCTAGGTCACTCACATCCCTCCACATGTATCGCAGTATGTCTAATAAATAACTTTATAATCATCTTGTGACAGATGACGTTTGATGGCATTAAAACACACAACTCCTCATGTAGGAATCGTAGTGATTTCAGGTCAAAGGACCACATACACCATTATCATTATGAGAATCGCTTATGACACTCACGTAACGATCCACGTAGTGTTCTCACGACGGGTTTGTCCAATACATCATTACTCTAATATGTATCTATGTGTAGACTTGATATCTCATATCCATGACCCGTGAGATATGGTCATCAGTCTATGCACATACTAGTCTCAATGCATTATTGTTGTCCTAATTAACAATAATACTTGACTAGGGATATTTAAGAATAGTATTTTATCCAATAGGATCTCACAATCAAGTCATTCACTTGATGTCCTATGGTATCAAACTTACTATTCTAAGGACTTTATTATGTCTACCAAAAATGAACACAATAAATGAAATACCTCATATATCAAAAATAGCATAATACAATGTATGTAAATACAGACAAAATGTATTGGCCACTAGGGCATACACCAACACCATATGGTTGTGCACACCATGATAAGTTACAATACATAGGAAACTAACAAGTACCAAGTTTAAAAACCAAGTGTCAAGAATTATCTCAATTCACAATTAAGACATATCACTAGATTCTCTTAACCAAATGACTAACCAATACTAATACATAAAGGTCCTAGCATCATCTATCCTATAAGATAGCAAGAACTATGTAACTAGTATTTCATCACCTAAAACTTCTCATAATCACTTCACAAGTGATTTCCAAGTCAACCCCATGTTGATCAAAGTTTTAGATAGTCCCTAAGGCATTCTAACTCACAGATTTGCCTAAGGTCTCACCACACTTAGATATATGCCATATGGATATTCTATCCAAGAACTACCCCCATTTGTGTCTCAACCCACTTATGAAAGCATACAAGAATGATCCCAACACTTAGGAACTTCTAAGGATATCGAAAACATATTTTTGAATATTCTAGAGCTCACGCCGCAGCACAAAACTGGACACACACCCTACTCTCAGGTGCAATTACTGAACAAAAAATTGCCCTACGCCGCGACATGGCATGCCCCACGTCGCAGCATGCACACGCCTCGGGCCTCACCACAGTCCACACCGTGGAGTGCCAAGCAGAACTCAGATTCTGCAGAATTTTACAGCCGTAGGTTACTTTTCCATTGGTTCAAATTCTAGATTTTGGCCATTCCAAATTAGTTTCTAGGTGATTTTAAGTTCCTAACAAGTTCACTAACAAGAAGGAAACATAAAACACATTGATTTCATCAAAAATGGATCAAAACACCAAATCACTCATCCAAACCCCAAATTCTACACTTTGAGCATTTTAGGTCTAAAATGGATAGTTTTGGTTTCTAATCCAAACTTTTTGCATAAACAAGTCATAAACAACAATTATAACTCATCCAAGCAAGAAAATCATATAAAACACCATAAGAACTCAATTTGGCATATTAAACCTCAAATAAACCTAACATGGAGTGAAAAAATGAAGTTGAGCTCAAGAACCCCTACTTTTTGTGCAGCAAAGATGAAGATCTTGAAGTCTTGATCTTGCTCTTGAATCCTCCTTCAAGCCTTGATCCTTGGTCCTTTAGCTTTTCTCCCATTTTCTCATTTTTTTCTTTCTCTTCCTCTGTTCCTCTTCTTTTCTCTTTGTTTATGCCTCAGCCGTGAGAGAAAATTGGGAAGGAAGATTAGTTTTGGTTTCTGATAGTCAAACACCAAAAGGGTACCAAAAAAACTCGATCTGCTAAGAACAATTAGATTTCTCCAAATCCAGTTTTCTTGTAGCCAAATAAGTTTAAAATAAATCACAAGATTCATAAAAAAATCTTGTTGCACCAAAATCATCATTTTCCATATTTGTGACTCGTCATTCTAGTATTAAAACACACAACCAGTATGCTTAAAAATACTAAACTGACTCTGAAGATTCTCAAACTTTAACCATATCACAGAATACACATTTGTGACCTAGAAATAAATTATCCACATCTATTTCCATTAGCTAAGCCATTAAGCTAATAACTGAGTCATTTTAAGCTATTTTTCACTTTTCGATTTGCAACAAAGTGCCTAAACTAACTTAGATTGTCACAAAATTCAACAGATGTGTTAAGCAAGTATTAGGCTATCTCTGTATCCATATACAAGCCTAACATGTTTTCCAAGGTGTTATATTTCTCCCCTCCATTTTAAGAATTTTTTCCCTTAAATTCAGATTACCACATATCAAATACGATATCATACTCAAAAAGATCTTACTTCCCTTAATGATATCTCATTGATTTTAAACACAAACTAACAACTCAGCTAGCATGCAACTTATAAGAATATTCTGATGAGTTTCCAATACATGGCACACACAAAAGAATTCCTTGCATAGGGTTTGAAGAAGAAGTCGTTGTTGTTCTGACTAGAGTATACACCCTCCCTAAAGCTTGCAGCTTTGGGTCGGACATAACTCCTTGTCTCTGTGAACACCTCGTAGCATAATGTTCTGGTCGACCACACTCAAACCACACCTCACAAAGTCTAACGCTATGTGGCCTTCCACACACAAAGCACTTAAGCTATAAGGTTTCCATATACAAGCCTAACATGTTTTCTAGGGTGTTACACTACACACTTGGTCGTGGCTCTTGAATTGAAGAGAAAGATGTCTTGAAACCGTGCAAGCAGCTGGCCATTTGGCCTTAATATCCTAATTTGATGAGAAAGGTGTCATTTGAAACTTGAAATTGTTCACACAACTTCCCATGTGTCCTAGCCGTGTGATGTAACACTCCAAAATTTAGCTATTTGACAGTAATGACAAAGTTATACTATTTTATAATTTTTGTCTACTGTAAAAATATTTTGACTATTCTGTGACTGTATTTGATCATTTTGTGTGATTTGTTCCGAGTTAGGAAAATAATAATTTTCGAGCCGGGGAAAATCTTTACGTATTTATTCGGAGCCAAGGAATCTTACTAAATCTAATTCTGAGAGATACGTGTCATAATCTTTTAATTTTTAGAAATTATCTGTGAAATAAAAATATACTATATTTTTATTTTACAGTGGACAAATATTTACTGCTCTGTAAGCAGTAATGTTCTGTTCATTAAGTAATAATTTATGTAGCAATTGTTTGGGAAATATTTTTTGCAAACCAATAGGAGAGCGTGGCTTGCTTGCTAAGTTTTGGAAAAGTCAACAATAGTGGCTTGAATTCTCTAAGCCAATAGAAAACTAATATTTTTTAAATGAACCAATAAGAATTGGTCAAATTTGATGGTTATATATTGAACCATTAGGAATTTAGTCTTCCTTGATAAACCAATTAGAATTAAGTCTTCATTTGATAAACCAATTAGAAGTAGTCATCTTTGATGAACCAATAAGAGAGCTATAAAAATAAGATCAACCAATAAGATTAAGTCAACATTTGTGGCAAAGACTTTTCAAGAGTAACCAATAGAAATTGGTCAACAAAAGTGACAACCAATAGGAAACAAGTTAGTAACCACCCAACCAATGGAAATACTAGTCAACAAAGAGGGCTTGACTTTGATGTGCACCCTTGGATGACAAGACTTAGTGGAGAAGTTTTGAACATCAACCATTGATCTAATCAACAGTTGAGAAGCAAACTTAATGAAGAAGCCTTGGATGATCACCATTGATTTAATCAATAGTGTAAGAATAAGCTTAGTTAGGAAGCTTTGGATGTTCACCATTGATCTAATCAATGGTTGTAAAGACAAGCTTAATAAGGAAGTTTAGGATATTCACCCTTGATTTCATCTATGGTGGAGATTAGTCTCACAAAATGGCTAGGACCTTTTGTGACCATTGGATGGAAAGTATGTAGAAAAGATCTTGACCCTCCAAATTTTAAGATGCATCTTATGGCTAGGATTTCATGGAAGAGAGATCCAATGGCTTAGATTTAATCTTATCATTTAGAAGCTACATTTAGAAGCTACACAAAGATCAACCATTGATTTAATCAATGGCTATTGTTGTCTAAAATGGTGGCTAATGTATTTAGATACACTTTGGTGCCCAAGGGGAGGGGAGGTCACGGCTGCACACTCTAATTAGGAGATCAATATCTATTTCTTCATTTCACTTTACCACTTCTTCATCTTTTCTCCAAATTTTCAAGAACTAACACACAAAGTTCTCTCACTTTTCTTTTTCTCTAGGTTCGGCCAAAGCACCCAAAATCACCTTCCATCACTCTATAATTCTAAACAACCATATATCTAGCATCCTTACACCAAATCAAGACACTTTCATGTTAGGAATTTCTCAAGATTCATTCATCTTCATCTTCCCTTCAAGCAAAGAACACAAAAATTCTCTCCATTTCTTCTCCCAAAGCTCACGGCTTCTCTACCCTATACCACTCTTCAACCTTCAATAATTTACACTAATCATATATCTTGAATCCTTACTTTATTCTAAGCAACTTTCATGTTGGAGACTTTCTCTAAATCATCCATCTTCAACCTTGATCTTCAAGTTCAAAGATCAAGAGCCTTTAGGTGAAGATTTGTGTTCTTCATCTTTCTTTCCTTTGGTAAGTTTCTAAGACCATATATTGATCTATGGTCTTTCTTATTCAAGCTTTAAGTACTAATATGCTATGTTTGATTTTATTTGTAAGATCTTGTGGTGTTGTTGAAGGACTTGTACATGAAGTAAAGCAAGGAGCTTTGGAGGTTTCTCCAAGAGGTAAGAGGGAGATTACCCTCATCAACCATGTGTTGGTGGTGAGGAATGGATGTGTGTGTGGTGAAAAATCCATAAGGATTATTTCACTTGTTTGTTTAAGAGCTTTCCATATTTATGGTTGTTTGGTGATTGATGTTTATTGCTTTGATAATATGCTTTAGTATGTGTTTATGATGCATGATGATTTATGTATATAATTAAGATGTGAATTACATGACAAAGGAAAGTGTGTTGGTCCATAGAGGCATCACAGCCTCAAATTAATTTTTGGGAGCAAAAGATTCTAAGTATTTTACTAATCATGAGTTTTAGATGAAAAGAGTAATAAGTTGATGATTTTAAGGATTTGCAAAGAAAGTGGACACGAAAATGAACATAGATTTTATGATGAAGCTATTTATGATTTTCAGCTAACATGCTAAGGATTTGTAAATTAAGATTTTCATGAATGGTAAAATTGGATGATTAGAAGGAAAATAAAAAGAAAAGATATGATGGTTCCAATGACCATGTGGCTACGGTTTTAAAGGTTTGAAATGGTTTTACTTTATGTAGAATCATTTGGAAATAGAAAGTTAATTGATTTGGTACAAGAAATTAATAAAAGGATTTAAGAAATGGAAATAAAATACTTTGTCACTTGAAAGATTGGAAATTTCGATTATGAAAGGAAAAGAGAGGTTGAAAGTGTTTGAACCTCCACTTATTTTGAAGAGGATTGATTTTAGAATTGATTTGAGAATTATGGGGAATATATTGGTGATTTGAAATTTACTAATGTATAGCTCACTCTTTGGGTTTTGGAGCACGTTAGGAAATTTTAAGCTAGAAACATTGATTTAAATTAATGAAAAGGTGATTTTGTGGAATATATGGTGGAAAGGATTTCTTAAGTGAAAAAATGTGAAAAATGAAGTTAGAAATTGTATTGATTTTCAGAAAGTCCAAAATGATGTTTGGAATATTGAGAAATATTTTATGTAGTTGAAAAATGATGAGAAATGATTTACGCAACTTAAAAATATGATTTTTAAGTTACGCGATTTTGAAAATGTTGAAAAATCGCTATGCGATTTGGAAAACATGTAAATATTTTTACGCAATTGAGAAAACGTCAGAAAATGGTTATGAGATTTGAAAACGTAACAAAAGTGTTACGCAATTGAGAAAACGCGTTAAAAATGATATGCGATTTGAAAATACAGTAAAGATACTATAAAGAACTGATATGCAATGAGGCATATGATGAAATTGAGACATGCATTGAGATATTTGTGCATTGAGAATTGTATTGAGGTATTCGTGCATTGAACGGAATATAATTGATAGCTATTATGACCTTTATGGTCGAAGAGAGAATGAGAATTGAAAAGTGAGATCTATGATGGATCTTGGGGGCGTCGAGGCGCGGTGATCAACCAGTGGATAGTTGGCAAGTACTATGTGCCACTTGGTGACGCAGTCCGTTGCAACACATTGACGATACCTGACAAGAACACGATTCTTTTCGACGACTGGAGATTATCTGTGGGCTAAGGCTAGACAATTAACCAAAGCATTCATCTTGAAATTGTGAAAACCTCCATAGAGTGGGAAGATTGGTCTAGTATGCATACCCATGGTCAGTACACATATTGTTGTGGCATGATAAATGTTCAAATGGTGTGACATCATCATTTTATATATTGAGGATATTTGTTATGATGAAATTGGTATTGGTGATTTAACTGAGATATATGTTTACCAGAAATATGATGAATTGAGAACATGAATAATTGTGATATTTGTGAGTATGGAATGACTTTGTCATTCGTATAATTCTTTACTATCGTACTGGTATTGATGAAAGGGGATCTCACCTCTTTGTTGTATTATTTTGTTGTGCTTATATTGTTAAAATTTGTACAGTAGATGGAACGAGTTTCTTAGACTTGACTGAAGGTAAATATTCTAAGTTCGGTGACAACATCAAAGAGTGACCATCCTGGATTCGATGGTGTGCAGTTTTAAGGAAGAACAGATATATGATGCATCAAGATGAATATAAGACGGAATAAGTATGTTGAGCTTTTCTCATTAGTGTTTTACCGTGCTATTAAGTAGGACCCGTCATAGGGTTTGTTACTGTTTAAAATTGAGTCTGTAAGTGTTATGTTTCCTAAATAAATTGTTAAATATTATGTGGTGTTAGTAATGTATATTAATCATTTTAAATCTATTTTTCAGTATTACCTATAAACTTCAGTAAGTTTATGTTTCTGCGAAAAGAAATTTTAAAATCCATGTTTTATAACTCAAACCTTTTATGGAATGATTTTCAGATTATAAGTTGTAGTCGAAAATGTAATGTCCTACGGAGGGTGTTACATGTGATGCTGATTTGAGAGAATAATTTTCCTTGCTTGCTAAGTGTAGAACTATGCCACCTTTCATGAAGAGAAAGTGTGCATACTTGCCACTTGCCTTGGAGGTGAACATGCAGTTGTGCAAGTGCCCTTTGTCGTGGCTTTTTGCATGGAAGGGAGATGAGCATGCTTGACATTTGTCTTGGTATCTTGAATTGGAAAGAAAGGTGTCATTTGCATGCTTTGAAAATGTGCATGCTGCTGGACATGTGTTCCAATCGTGGCTTTCTTGAAAATTAGAGGAATAATTTCCTTATTCCATTCTTGACAAGTGTGTAACTTTGTATACAAGAAGTCCAAGTGTCACTTTCTTGATTCTTTTTTCTCTTGTAGCCGTGAAGAGTAGATGGACAACATTACTTATTTTCAAAAATGCAACATGCATGCTGCCACTTGTTCTCTTGCATGAGTTTTGCTCTCTTTCCTTGCTAAGTCATTGAACATCATGATGAGATGCTTCTCTTTGTGTTGGATACAACCTTTGAAGAGATTCATTCCCTTGGAAAATGATGAGGGCAACGTGAAGTTCTTGATGTCGGGGAAATGGTCTTTGTCAAACCATAGCTTAAAACCAAATGACTATCTCATTGGGAAGCGTGAACTCACTTATGATTAACTAGCAAATCTTGATTAACTTAAGGCTTCTGAATCCATCTTTATTAAATCTTCACGTACTAGCTGCTAGATCTTAATTCACTCTTAATTCTTTAAATAAGCTAATCTAAAGTTTTCTTAAGATTAGTAAATCACAATTTAAGGTATTAAAAAAATCTTGGGATGTTACATTCTCCCCAACTAATAAAAATTTTGCCCTCAAAATTTTACGTACCTTGAAACAAATAAGGGTACTCTTTCTTCATGGTTGCTTCTAGCTCCCATGTGGCTTTTGAACATCCACTCCTTCTCATAACACCTTTGTAACACCCCAAATTTCCTAACTATTTGACAGTAACTTTGACAGTTAACAGAATTCTACTGTTTAGTGATTTGTGTGTACTGTAAAATTATTTTGAGTATTCCGTGGGTACATTTGATCATTTTGTGTGATTTATTTCGTGTCAAGAAAATAATAATTTTCGGGCCAGGGAAAATTTTACGTATTTTAATTATTACTGTTAAGTCTTAATTATTTTACGTAATCTGATTTGATTTTCATATGTTTTATAATTTTTATGATTTTGTGGATGATTATGAAATTTTTATATTTCTCTGATTGTTTTTGGACTGTCTGTGGGCTTAACTGGCCTTATGTGCGCCTGGGGTGGGTCTCGAAAAGTGAAAATTTTTCTGCGGATAAAAAAATTTGTACTGTTAAGACGGAGATGGGGGATCTTACTAAGCCTGAATCCGGAAACAGTTTTTAAAAATTTCTTTTACTGTGTTTTGTACTGTATTTAATTATTGGGCAATAAAAATATAGTAAAAATATTATTCGAAGGGTTACAGCAGATAAAAAAATAAATATTATACTGCTTAGTCAACATTAGTGGTTTGGATATGCACCATTGATTTAATCAATGGTGGAGACTTGATCTTGATTTAATCGACGGTGGAGATTCTGTCTTATAAAGTGGCTAAGACCATTTATAACCATTGGATGCAAAGTTTGAAGGAGTAATCTTGACCCTTCATTTTGGAGATACATCTAATGGCTAGGATTTCAAGGAGGAAAGATCCAATGGCCTAGATTAAGTCTTCTATCTAAAGGCTAAAAAGATAGAGCTACATTAATCCTAACTATTGATCTAATCAATGGTTAAGGTTGCCTAAAATGGTGGCTAGGAGATTGGTCACACTTTGAAGAGTGCATGGAGGGGGGGGCGGTTTTTGTGAAGCTTAAGGAGCTAAAGTACAAGTTGAAGACCATAATTGATCACCTTGGTCATTATTGATCATTTCAAGAAGCTTAGCTTATCAAAATTTTCTCTCCATTTCTTCTCCAAGCAAGTTTCAGCCAAGCACCTTAGAACCATCTTCTATCACTCTTTAATTTCATACAACCTTATTTCTTGAATCTATACCTCATTCTAAGACACTTTGTAGTTTGGAGCAAGTTCTAAATCTTTCATCTTCAAGGACTTTTTTCAAGAGCAAAGTTATAGGTTTTTTTATGGTGAAGTGTAAGGAAACTTCATTTCTTATCTCTTTTTCATATTCTAAGCCATGTTTGATTCATTGTTTACCTTGTTCAAGCTTGATATGCTAATAAATATATGTTTTGTTTTGTGTTTAAGAAACCTTCGGTGGTGAAGGACTTGGAAAAAGAAGCAAACCAAGGAGCTTTTGAGGTTCTTCAAGAGGCAAGAGGGAGATCTATCTCACCAACCAAGTATGGTGGTGAGAGATGGTTTTGTATTTGATGGATGGTGAATCCATCTAAGGATTCATATCCATGGTCATGTAATTATTTGTGGGTGTTTATATGTTTTTTTAATTATTTGCTTATGCTTGATGTGCTTTGTATGATTTATTTATGCTTGCATGTTTAGCATGATTTATTGCTTTTTGGTATCCTTGAAATATAATATGTTGATTATATGTGATGTATGCCATAAAAATTGTTGGAAAGGAAAATAATTTTTAGTTCCAAAGACCAAGAGGGATTTCGGCCAAGACACCTCAAAATAGGTGTTCACAAATTAATTTTGGGAGCAAGAGATTCTAAGTATTTTACTAATTATGAGTAATACGTTGATGATTTTAAGGATTTGCAAAGAAAGTGGACATGAAAATGAACAAAGGAATTGATTTTAAAGACTAAGAGTCTCACGATTTTTGAAGGAAATTTTAATGGTTTTGTTTGTGTAAAAACAAGAATGGTACTTAATTGATTTAGAAGGAAAAATATTTGATGGTTTCAATGGCCATGTACCACGATTTTGGAAGGCTTGTAATGTCTTGGGTTTATGAAACAAAGTGATTTTCAAAGTGGAAATATAATTTGATTTAGTACAAGGATTTTGGAAATGGAATCAGAGTGTTTTATCACTTGAGAAATAGAAATTTCGATTATGAAAGGAAAATAGAGGTTGTAAGGGTTTGAACCTCAAATTATTTTGGAAGAGGATTGAATTTGAGAATTTATTTTGATTTATAAAGGAAACATTGATGATTTAAAATTTACTAACGTAAAACTCATCCTTTGGGTTTTGGAGCGCGTTAGGAAATTTTAAATGAGAAAAGCATTGATTTAATTCAATGGTGAATTTATGGAATAAATTGCGAAAAGGATTTTCTTGAGTAAGAAAATGTAGAAAATAATGTGAGTAGTCATATTATTTTGAGAAAGGTTAAATTGAGATTTTGAAGGTTGAGAAATATTTTACGTAGTGGTAAAATGTTGAAAAATGATTTACGTAACTTAAAAATGTGATTTTTAAGCTACGCAATTTAAAAAATGTTTAAATATTTTCATGCGATTTGAAAAACGATTGAAATATTTCTACGCAATTTGGAAAGTGTTTAAATATTTTTATGCGTTTGTGATATTGTTAAAAAATCGCTACGTGATTTAAAAATGGTGGAATATTTTTACGTGATTGATGAAAACATTGAAAAATCACTACGTGATTTAAAAATGGTGGAATATTTTTACGTGATTGATGAAAACATTGAAAAATCACTACGTGATTGAAAAATGATAGAATATTTTTATGTGATTGAGAAACGATAGAAAATTACTACGCGATTTGAAAACGCAACAGAAATGTTGCAAAATTGTGAAAACGTAACAAAAATGTTGCGCGATTGTGCAAATGTGACAAAAGTGTTTCGCAACTATGAAAATGCAATAACATGATTTCGCTATTAAATATACAGTATGGTTACTGTTGGACTAGTGTATAGTGATAATCACATATTTTATTCATTAAGAAACCCTTATGTTTAGTCATTTACACTCTCCATATTCTTAATTGATTGAGTTTGGTATGATTTTGTGAGTTTGAGCTCAAATTGGTCCTAATTGAATATTTTCAGCATTATTGAGATTTGACACTGTTTTTGTATTTTGGCCATAACTTGAGTTCCTAATATCTGATGAACATGAATTTTACCTTGTAGGAAAGCTAAGAGGAAGCTCTACAACTTTGATGAAGAGTTCGAAGTCCCAAAAAGATGTCTAAAGGACCTAAGTTTACATGGAAGTCAGAATACGGGTTCTGTCAGTAGAATCCGAACAGTGTGCACTCATAAAATCATATCTCAAGATGTAATAACGAAGATGGGCTCAAATTTGGACAGTGGATAGTCAAGATCCAAATAAACATCTTTCATGAAGAATACTTTTTGAAAAAATGAAGTCTAATAGGTCATTTTGAGCTTGCAAGTCGGAATAGAGGAGCTGAAGTTGGGTTTGAGTAACCTACGGTATTTAGGACATATCTTAGGCTGAAGGAATCCAAATTGGACGAACCAGCTATCCATTTTATAGCCAAGACAAGGATCTACAACTTTCATGAAGAGCACTTTTCGTGGATCTGAAGTATAGTTGGTCATTTTTGGCTTCCAAGTCAGACACGAAATTTTCGTCCTCAACCACCCACTCATCCATCCACTCATCCACTCATCCACTAATCCACCCACTCATCCACTCATACACTAATCCAACCACTTAACCACTCCACCCACTCATCCACTAATCCACCCACTCATCCATCCACTCACCCATTCATGTCCATAATTTCCCACTCACCAAAAGTCCTTTGGCATTTTCCACTCAACCAACCCACTTAACCATTCCACTCACTCATCCACTAAACCAATCCACTAAACCAACCCACTCAACCATTCCACTCAAACACTCCACTCACTCACCCACTCATCCACTCACTCCCCTTTGTCATTTTGTTACCCTAGACTTCTATAAAAGGCACCATTGGTTATCATTTCTTTCATGTATTCTCCTTCATTTCTCTCTAAGTTTCTTCTTGCTTCTTCATAGTTTCTCATAGTTTTGTATATTTTGATGCTCCCTTCATGGTAATGGAGGGCTAAGCTACTTTGGGTCAATTTAGAACTCTTGAAGAGATTGTGGTTTGGATTCTTGAGACCTTGGTTATGCATTGTATTTGATTTGTAATTGAATTCCTCTTTTCTTCTTCTTTCTTCTTCTTCTTGATCTTGAATGCATGAATGGTGATTCTATTTATGTTGATCTGATTTGATCTTGGTTTAAGATTGAGATTTGTGATGAAACTTAGAACTATACCACTATCTAAACTAATCACATAAATGAAGATTGAGATTTGTGATGAAACTTAGAACTGATTGATCTAAATTAATCACAGAATTGAAGAGGTTAGGTTACTGATTTGTGCCTAAGTTAATTGAATTCGGTACTTGAAATTAACATAGATTTTCATGAATGGTGTGATTGCGGATTTGTGTTTATCACTTGTTAATTGAATTCTAGACGATCGTCTAGTATGAATTTTGGATTTGATGCAGAGGTCTCAGTTAGATCCAAATTAACAATTCAATTGTGCTTCAAGTGTTTTATGAAGGGTCTATGATTGAATCCACTCAATCTTGGATAGGTTTCTAAATTGACTACTCTTTAATTGTCATTTCTTCCGTTAATTTTGTTAAGTATGATCTTAAACTGTCAAACCCCCCTTTGCTAACTTTCACTTGATTTGATTAAATTGCATCTATAATCCTCGTGGAGATGATCCGGTGTTGTCACTGTGCTACAAGCTTAGGTAATAACTTCAGTTATAATTTTGACTGAGTTCGGCACTCGTCAAAATTTTGGCGCCGATGCCGGGGATTAGTAAGTGTAATCTTTTCATTTGAAGTGTTTTTACTAACTTTTGCTTTTTATTAATTTTTCTAACATTTTTAACCATTGTCTAGTGTATTTTGCTTATTTATTTGTTTTTGTGTGATGCATGACTAGGTCTGAGCCTGATAACTTGGTTGACTTTGATCCTGAGATTGATAGAACCTTGCATAGGTTGATTAGAGCTCGTAGGCTAAGTGCAAGAATTGCTTCTGAATTTGATCTTAATATTGAGAGTGAACTTGAGATCTTGAATAATTCTGAAACCATGGCTAATAACATGCAAAATAGAACTCTTATGGAACTTGCTGCTCCTGTATAACTAACCAGTCTTTGTGTATTCAATACCCAGATCTTGATGCTGATTTTGAGTTAAAATCTGGATTGATACATTTGTTGCCCAAGTTTCACGGTTTTGCAGGTGAGGATCCCCATAAGCATCTAAAGGAGTTCCATGTGGTTTGTTCAACCATGAAACCACATGGGATCTCAGAAGAGCACATCAAGCTGAGGGCATTTCCTTTCTCACTTGCTGATACCAAGGATTGGTTATTTTATCTTTCACCAAGTTCAGTAACAAGTTGGACTGACATGAAGCGGTTGTTCTTAGAGAAATTTTTCCCTGCCTCTAGAGCTGCTGCCATTAGAAAAGATATATGTGGCATAAGACAAATGACAGGAGAGACCTTGCATGAATATTGGGAAAGATTCAAGAAGTTGTGCTCGAGCTGTCCCCACCACCAAATCACCGATCAACTCTTAATTCAATATTTCTATGAAGGCTTGCTGCCAAATGACAGAAGCATGGTGGATGCTGCCTCTGGAGGAGCCTTAGTAGACAAGACCCCTGCAGCAGCGAGAGATTTGATAGCAAACATGGCAGCCAACACCCAACAATTTGGCACACGAATTATTACCTCAACCAGAGGAGTCAATGAAATTCAATCGTCTCATGTAGACCAACAGAGAATGGAACACGGACTTGATGAATTGACTTCTTTGGTGAGGCGCTTAGCAGCGATGGGACAACAAACACCAATGCGTAGATGGCCGCAACCGTGTGTGGCATTTGCTCTTGTTCATCTCATCCTACCGATGCATGCCCTACACTTCGGGATGGTGGTTCTATTTTTCCGAGAACAATCATTGCAAGAACCGGTATTTTTCCCCGGTAGACCTCAATATCGCAATCATCACAAGCAGCAGAAATTTCGTATATGATCCATTTTCTAATACCTATAACCCCGGGCCGGAGGGACCATCCCAACCGAGATATGGAAATTCGGTCAACAACAACAACAAATTACCAACAAAGAAGAACCACGGTTTAGATACCAAGCTACGAGGCCCTAGCAACAAGTACCAACCACCTGCGCATTTAGGCAAGCACAACCCGCACCGCCACCCATGCAACCCCCTCCAACTACTGTTCCAAGAGCCACCACTCCAAATGAGCCACCTTTCGAGGACTTGATGAAACAGTTTCAGCAGAATGTCAATGCCACCATCCAGAATTTACAAACTCAAATTGGGCAGATGGCAACCACTCTGAGTGAGCTGAAAAGTCAAGGGTCGAACCAATTGCCTTCACAAATAGTCAACAACCCAAGAGGCAATGTAAGTGCCATTAGCTTGAGAAGTGGCAGAGAAGTTGACGGTCCTACTCCACCACAACCTGAACTACAAGTGCAGCAACCAGAAGGTGACCAGAAACAGAAGAAAGTGGATAGCTCAGTCCAAAAATCTATGACACAGAAGAAATGTGCAGAGAATTCAAATATGGCCATTCCACTACCTTTTCCAAACAGAGTCACACAGTCCAAGCATACTGCGCAAACAGAAATAGAAAGAGAAGTCATGGACACATTCAGGAAGGTGGAAATCAATATTCCCCTCCTTGATGCAATCAAGCAGATTCCCAAGTATGCCAAATTCCTCAAAGAGTTGTGTACTCACAAGAGAAGACTTAAGGGTACTGAGAAAATAAGCATGGGCAAAAATGTTTCTGCAATGATTCTACCAAGCATGCCACAAAAATGTAAAGATCCTGGAACTTTTACAATTTCTTGCACGATAGGTAACTCCAAATTTGAACATGCAATGCTAGATTTGGGTGCTTCGATTAATGTCATGCCTATGTCAATTTATCAGTCCTTGAACATTGGCACTTCGCAACCTACTGGTATAGTGATTCAATTGGCAAATAGGACCACTGCTTATCCTGCAGGAGTACTAGAAGATGTGTTAGTTCGGGTGAATGAGCTAATTTTTCCAGCGGACTTCTATGTCTTGGACATGGAAGATGAGTCTTCAGCAAACCATGCTCCATTAATTCTAGGCAGACCGTTCCTCAAGACCGCCAAGACCAAGATAGATGTGCATGCTGGCACCCTTTCTATGGAGTTTGGCGATGATTTGGTACAGTTTAACATTTTTGATGCCATGAGACATCCCCTAGAGGAGCATTCTGTTTTTCATATTGATGTGATTGAGATGCTGGTTGATGATGTTTATGCTGATTTATATGCTGAATTCCCTGATATTGCTGACTTTCTGGATTCTGTTTCTTGTGATACATGTGTTGCTTGTGATGTTGAGCCATGTGCTGCATGTGCTGAGATTTATGCTGGTATGAGTGATGATGCAACTGCTGACTTAAATGATACCGCATGTGAAAATAGAAGTCAGAACTGTGCTGAATTTAATGTTGCTGAATTAGTTGTTTCAAATAGCTTGCTGCCTTCCATTGTACAGCCCCCATCCTTAGAGTTGAAGACTTTGCCAGACCATCTTAAATATGCATATTTAGGAGATGGTGAGAAGTCACAATGATTGTTGCTAAGAATTTGCAACCTAAAACAAGAAGAAAAATTGCTTTGCAGGTGTTTTGAGGCGAATAAGCAAGCCATCGGATGGACACTTGCGGATATTCCTTGTATTAGTCCCTCCACATGCATGCATAGGATTTTATTGGAAGAGGATACGAAACCAAGTAAGGCAACCCCAAAGGAGACTGAACCCCTTGATTCTAGATGTGGTGAAGAAGGAAGTGACCAAGCTACTTCAAGTCGGCATTATTTATCCCATATCGACAAGAAATGGGTGAGCCCGTGCGGTTGTTCCCAAGAAATGGGGGTCACGGTAGTTGAGAATGAGAATAATGAACTTCTACCCACAAGAGTTCGAAACAGTTTGGCGGGTTTGCATTGATTATAGGCGGCTTAACCAGGCTACCGAAAAAGATCATTTTCCGCTACCTTTCATTGATCAGATGTTGGAGAGGCTAGCTGGCAAGTCACATTATTGTTTTCTGGATGGATATTCAGGTTATTTTCATATTCATATAGCCCCAGAAGACCAAGAGAAGACTACTTTCACTTGTCCATTTGGCACATTTGCATATAGGAGGATGTCGTTTGGTCTGTGCAATGCTCCGGGCACCTTTCAAAGGTGTATGGTAAGTATCTTTTCTAACTTTTTAGAGAATTGCATGGATGTGTTTATGGATGATTTTACTGTCTATGGTTCTTCCTTTGATGCATGCTTGGATACTCTGGCTCAGGTTTTATATAGATGCATTGAAACCAACCTTGTTCTGAATTTTGAGAAATGTCATTTCATGGTAGAACAAGGTATAGTTTTAGGACATGTAATATCTAGCAAGGGTATCGAGGTAGATCCTGCAAAAATAAATGTTATTTCATGCTTATCTTACCCCACATGCGTGCGGGAGGTTCGTTCTTTCCTTGGTCATGTAGGTTTCTATAGGCGGTTCATAAAGGATTTCAGCAAAATTGCTCTTCCATTATCCAACTTGCTACAAAAAGAAGTGGAGTTCCATTTTGACCAAAAATGCAAGGATGCCTTCAATCACTTGAAGCAAGCATTGACCAGTACACCTATCATCCAGCCACCAGATTGGACACTCCCATTTGAGCTCATGTGTGATGCCTCTAATTATGCTTTGGGAGCTGTTCTTGCACAAAGGGTCGGCAAAATATCTCATGTCATCTCTTTTACTTCAAGAACTTTAGATCCTGCACAAGTCAACTACACCACCACTGAAAAGGAACTTTTAGCAATTGTTTCTGCTTTAGACAAATTTCAATCATATTTGCTTGGTTCTAGAGTGGTTGTGTTTTCGATCATACACTCAAGTTTCTCCCGAAGAAGCTTGATGCAAAGCCTAGGTTGATTAGGTGGATTTTGCTCCTCCAAGAGTTCGATATTGAAATCCGTGATAAAAGTGGAGCGAGAGAATTTAGTGGTGATCACCTAAGCCGAATTGAAAAGGAGGCGATACTTTTCCTATCCATGATGTCTTCCATGATGAGCGCTTTTCAAGCTGCAAGGTAACACTCCTTGGTTTGCTGATTTGATAAATTTCTTAGTTGCTGGTGTTTTCCCTGCACATTTTATTAGGGCTCAGATTGATAAATTGAAGAGTGAGTCAAAATATTATGTGTGGGATGACCCTTATCTGTGGAAATTTTGTAGTGACCAAGTCATTAGGAGATGTGTGCCTGATAATGAATTTCATTCTATTCTTAGCTTTTGTCATACACTTGCATGTGGCGGTCATTTTGGTCCCCAAAGGACTGCTAGGAAAGTTTTGGAATCTGGATTATATTGGCCCACTCTATTTCATGATGCATATGTGTTTTGTAAATCTTGTGATCAATGCCAAAAAATAGGAAACACTTCTCGAAGGAATGAGATGCCCCAGAAATCCTTATTATTCTGTGAGATTTTTGATGTATGGGGTATTGATTTTATGGGACCCTTTCCTGTTTCTTTTGGTTTTGTTTACATTTTGCTAGCTGTTGATTATGTATCCAAGTGGGTGGAGGCGAAAGCTACTCGGACTGATGATTCCAAAGTTGTTGTGGATTTTGTTAGATCACAGATTTTCTGCAGGTTTGGAGTTCCGAAGGCCATCATCGTGATCAGGGTTCACATTTTTGTAATCGAAGCATGGAAGCTTTGATGAAAAAGTATGGGGTCTTGCACAGAGTTTCTACACCTTACCATCCCCAAACTAATGGGCAAGTCGAGATTTCCAACAGGGAGATCAAGCAGATACTCCAGAAGACAGTTCAACCTAACAGAAAGGACTGGAGCAAGAGGCTTGAGGATGCTTTATGGGCTTACCGGACTACTTATAAGACACCAATCGATGTCTCCGTATCGGATTGTTTTTGGAAAAGCCTGCCACCTGCAGGTGGAAATTGAGCATCATGCATTCTGGGCAGTGAAAAGGTGCAACTTGGACCTAGATCAAACAGGTATGGAGAGGAAGCTGCAGCTGCAGCAATTGGAGGAGATCCGCTTGGAGGCTTATGAAAGTTCCAAACTCTATAAGGAGAAGACCAAAGCCTTCCATGATAAGTTGATTCTGAGGAAAACATTTGAGATTGGTCAAAAAGTTCTCCTCTATAACTCCCGCCTCCGACTAATGCTTGGCAAATTAAGGTCTAGATGGGATGGACCATTTATTGTTACTAAGGTTTTTCCTTCTGGTGCTGTTCAGATTAAAAGTGAGGTCACTGCCAAAGCTTTTATCATAAATGGATACCGCCTCAAACAGTATCATGAACTTCCAGAGAATGCAGAAGTGGAGGTGATGAACCTTTTCCATCTGCATTATGAATGAAAAAAAAAAAGATTTTGTGTTTCTTAATTTCAACCTTTTCTGACAATAGCCAACCTACCCTTATAGGTGCAATTATTCCCCTTTCCATTCTTTTTCTTATTTAAACACTCCATTTTCCTTCAACTCAGAGACACTCAAAGGGAGGAAGAGTATAGAATGGGGGCTTCTATTCGTAACCTCAAAAATGTCTATGTTTTTTGTGGGTCGAGTTATGGGAAGGGATTAGAGTTTGTAAACGCAGCTAGCACTCTTGGTCGATCACTTGCTGCGAGGAATATTCATCTTGTATATGGGGGAGGTTGCCGTGGGTTAATGGGAGCTATATCACTTGCTGCATATGTAAGAGACAGTCAAGTTTTAGGTGTCATTCCTGAACCTTTAGTTCAACAGAACATCAATAGAAAGACAATTGGAGAGAAACTTAAAGTATCATCAATGCATGAACGAATGAAGATAATGCTTGAAAACTCTGATGCATTCATTGCCTTACCAGGTGGTTTTGGTACTTTGGAAGAGATTTTTCAAATTGTCTCTTGGGCTGAACTGAACATCCACCATAAACTCATTGGTTTGTTGAATGTTAATAATTTCTTTGATCTTTTGTTATTTTTTCTTGACAAAGTCAGTGGAACAAATTTATCACTCCTTCGGCAAGACAACTTCTTATCTCTCGCCTCCACTATTGATGAGCTCATTGATAAATTAGAAGCTTTTGAGTATGTACCGATAAGGTATTAGCTCGATAGATTGGTCAACAGAAGCAAAGGAAGTAACAAGTAAAAAAAAAAAGCCAGATCTGACACTTTCTCTTTAATAGGTTTGATTTTATTAAAAAAAAATGTGTTGTTTTGTTTGGAAAGTATGATATGATTGTCATAGACTTATTAAACCAATTAGTGATGGCAGAGTAAGGAGAATTTTACTCTTGAGACGCATCTTAATTAGTGGCGAGTAAGGAGTTTTTAGGTAGTAATTAATTAGTATTAAATTGTGGAAGTACTAACGTTTTCTTGTTTGATTTCTTTTCGTGTCCGATGCGTAATCGACAAAGTGTGCTTCTTTTACGCTTGGCGTTGATTCACTTCTTATCAGGTTGTGTTGCTCTTTTCTATATCTCTTTTCACATTGAGGGCAATGTTATATTAAGTGTGGGGGAGAGATTTTAGCATGTTTCTTTTGGTTGTTAAAAAAAAAACACAAAAAAGGGATCATTGCATGATTGAATAACTTTTCTCCCTTCTTGAACTGATATGCTTGGAGATGGATGATTGAATTGATGAATTGAGTTTGATGGATGCATACCTTGTGAGATTTTGAGCCTAATGGATGGATTTAACATTTATGCCATTCTCTTCTTTCTTGTGTGATTTTCACTCATGTTAATGACCACTCTAGAACTTGCTTTGATTCTTTTTGAGGCTACATTTCACTTGCATGCATGAACATGATTGAGGCCCTCTTTCTTAATTAGCTAGTTTAACCAAATAGCTAACCTTGTTTTCAATATGATATCAAGCACTCTTTTGACTTCTTGAAAATTCTCTGATTCCTGCCAACCTTGTATATTTTCCTTTGCTTAACCCCTTTGAGCTTATTTGATCATTCCTTGTTTCTAGCTCATTATGTGCCTTAAATGAGAAATCGTGTTCTTACTTTACCTTAGGGAATAAAAGAACAATAGCTTGGTTAATGGATGAGTTTTTGAACAAGTGTGGGGGTGTGTGTACAAAATGGTTGTTGAAAAAGAAAAGAGTGCCCAAAAAGAAAAAAAATGTATGTATATAGTTATGTTCATATATATAAAAAAAAAAGAAAAAAAAAGAAAAAAAAACCAAGTGTTTAAAAAAAGAAAAGGATTGGGAAATGAATATGTAAAGGGATATACACTAGAGTTGGGATGAACTTTTATGCTTGTTATTTGAACTCAGCTCTCATTTGCTTTTATTCTCTTTGGTATTTATCTTCTCATATCCATTTTATCCTCTCCTGTTACCTTGACCTCACTACAACCTTGAATAAAGTCCTCATGATTTGTGTGTGCATGTGTTTTGAGTAGTGGAGAAGTAGAATATAAGCAAGCTTATGGTAGTGCAATTTTCATGGGTTGAATTAAGTGAAATACCTACCTTTTAAACACTTGAGAGATTGAGAGGAGATCTTGTGAAGATCTATCATTCTCGATTCATGTTGAAGATACCTTGCTTGTTGGTTTGAGATGTGGAGAATTGTTAACTCATGAATGTTTTGATCCCTTGAACCTTTGGTTGTTCTTCTTGATTGTAAAATTTTGGGTTCTTGAATGTCGTTGGAATTTAAATTTTTGTTAATCTCTTATGTCCTTGTTTTGGTCTTGAGTCTTGCCCAGGAGTGCAAAAAGCTAAGTGTGGGGAAATTTGATAATCACATATTTTATTCATTAAGAAACCCTTATGTTTAGTCATTTACACTCTCCATATTCTTAATTGATTGAGTTTGGTATGATTTTGTGAGTTTGAGATCAAATTGGTCCTAATTAAATATTTTCAGCATTATTGAGATTTGATATTGTTTCTGTATTTTGGCCATAACTTGAGTTCCTAATATCTGATGAACATGAATTTTACCTTGTTAGAAAGCTAAGAGTAAGCTTTACAACTTTGATGAAGAGCTCGAAGTCCCAAAAAGATGTCTAAAGGACCTAAGTTTACATGGAAGTCAAAATACGGGTTCTGTCAATAGAATCGGAACATTGTGCACTCATAAAATCATATCTCAAGATGTAATAATGAATATGGGCTCAAATTTGGACAGTGGATAGTCAAGATCCAAATAAACAACTTTCATGAAGAACACTTTTTGAAAAAAGGAAGTCTAGTAGGTCATTTTGAGCTTGCAAGTCGGAACAGAGGAGCTGAAGTTGGGTTTGAGTAACCTACGGTATTTGGGACATATCTTGGGCTGAAGGAAGCCAAATTAGACGAACCAGCTATCCATTTTATAGCCAAGATAAGGATCTACAACTTTCATGAAGAGCACTTTTCGTGGATCTGAAGTATAGTTGGTCATTTTTGGCTTCCAAGTCAGACACGAAATTTTCGTCCTCAACCACCCACTCATCCATCCACTCATCCACTCATCCACTAATCCACCCACTCATCCACTCATACACTAATCCAACCACTTAACCACTCCACCCACTCATCCACTAATCCACCCACTCATCCATCCACTCACCCATTCATGTCCATAATTTTCCACTCACCAAAAGTCCTTTGGCATTTTCCAATCAACCAACCCACTTAACCATTCCACTCACTCATCCACTAAACCAATCCACTAAACCAACCCACTCAACCATTCACTCAAACACTCCACTCACTCACCCACTCATCCACTCACTCCCTTTGTCATTTTGTTACCCTAGACTTCTATAAAAGGCACCATTGGTTATCATTTCTTTCATGTATTCTCCTTCATTTCTCTCTAAGTTTCTTCTTGCTTCTTCATAGTTTCTCATAGTTTTGTATATTTTGATGCTCCCCTTCATGGTAATGGAGGGCTAAGCTACTTTGGGTCAATTTAGAACTCTTGAAGAGATTGTGGTTTGGATTCTTGAGACCTTGGTTATGCATTGTATTTGATTTGTAATTGAATTCCTCTTTTCTTCTTCTTTCTTCTTCTTCTTGATCTTGAATGCATGAATGGTGATTCTATTTATGTTGATCTGATTTGATCTTGGTTTAAGATTGAGATTTGTGATGAAACTTAGAACTATACCACTATCTAAACTAATCACATAAATGAAGATTGAGATTTGTGATGAAACTTAGAACTGATTGATCTAAATTAATCACAGAATTAAGAGGTTAGGTTACTGATTTGTGCCTAAGTTAATTGAATTCGGTACTTGAAATTAACATAGATTTTCATGAATGGTGCGATTGCGGATTTGTGTTTATCACTTGTTAATTGAATTCTAGACGATCGTCTAGTATGAATTTTGGATTTGATGCAGAGATCTCGGTTAGATCCAAATTAACAATTCAATTGCGCTTCAAGTGTTTTATGAAAGGTCTAGATTGAATCCACCCAATCTTGGATAGGTTTCTAAATTGACTACTCTTTAATTGTCATTTCTTCCGTTAATTTTGTTAAGGACGATCTTAAACTGTCAAACCCTCCTTTGCTAACTTTCACTTGATTTGATTAAATTGCATCTATAATCCTCGTGGAGATGATCCGGTGTTGTCACTGTGCTACAAGCTTAGGTAATAACTTCGGTTATAATTTTGACTGAGTTCGGCGCTCGTCATATGGACACTGTATGAGAAAATGATGAATTTTGCCTGTGATTAGCATTTGGTGCATTATACATGCATTGAAAAATATGCATTGAGGCATATGATGAAATTGAAAAATATGCAGCGAGGCATATGATGAAATTGAACAAAATTACATTAAGATATTCGTGCATTGAACGAAAATTAATAGTTGATGCTATTGTGACCCTTGTGGTTGAAGAGGGAATGAGAATTGAAAAGTGAGGTCTATGATGGATCTTGGGGGCGTCAAGGTGCGACGGTCGACCAGTGGACGTTGATTGGCAAATGACCATGTGCCACTTGGTGATGCAGTCCGTTGCAACGCATTGACGTTACTCGACAATAACACGATTCTTTTCGAAGACTGGAGATTGTCTATTGGGCTAAGGCTGGGCAATTAACCAGAGCATTCTTCTCGAAATTGTGAAAACCTCCATGGAGTAGGACATTGAGTCTATGTGCACATGCATAACATATGCATCATTATTGAGTATTGGTTATGATAATTGAACTGTTGAATACTTGGATAATAATTGAGGGCATTATCGTAAATATTGAATATTTATATCTGTGTGATATAATAATTGAGGAATGTTGGATGATGATGATGATAAATAATGTTGATGGCATTATTGTAATTATTGTTATTTTATACATTATGATGATGGCATAATTGTAATTATGATATGATATATCTGTATGGTGTGTTGTTTGTGTTATCTTTGTGCTACCATATTGGTATTGGCGTAGGTGACCTCACCTCTTTGTTATATTATTTCGTTGTACTTGTATTGTTAAAATTATATAGTAGATTGAACAAGTTTCTTAGACGTGATGGGAAGTAGATATTCTGAGTTCGGTGACAACATTGAGGAGTGACCAACCCGGACTGGTTAGTGTACAGTTTTAAGGAGGAACAGATATATGACGCATCAAAATGGATACAAGACAGAATAAGTATGTTGAGTTTTTATCGTTAGTGTTTTACCGTGCTATTAAGTAGGACCTGTTGTGGGGTTTGTTACTATTTAAAAGTGAGTCTGTAAGTTTTATATTTCTTGAATAGTTGTTAAATATTAAGTGGTGTCTATTGTATGAGTTTTAATCAGTTTAAATCTATTTTTTTGTATTACTTATAAATATCAGTAAGTTTATATTATCGCAAAAAAAAATTAAAACCACCTTTTAAAACTCAAACCTTTTATGAACTGATTTTCATATTATAAGTTGGTAGTCAGAAATATGATACCCTAAGGAGGGTGTTACAACTTTAACCAGTGAAATCGTCTTACCCGAAGCTGCTTTTCACAATTGTCAATGATCCGCACCGGGCTAATTTCATAAGATAAATTTTCTCTTAATGTTATAGATTCAGGGGTTAACACATGGGAAGAATCGGGAATGTATTTTCGAAGCTTAGAGACATGAAACACATTATGGAGGTTAGAGAATTACGGTGGTAACGCAACACAGTAAGCAACTAGTCATATCCGATTTAAGATCTGATACGGACCCAAAAATCGGGGACTTAGTTTATTTGCCTTCAAAACTCAACGAGTTCGGTTAGTGGGGATATTTTAATAAAGACATGTCCCCTTTCTTGAAATTCTAGGAGTTTTTTTCTTCAATCAACATAACTCTTTTGTCGACTCTGGGCAGCCTTTAATTTTTCTTGAATTATTTTGATCTGTTCCGCGGTCTACTGTACTAACTCTGGTCCCAAAAGAGAACTTTCTCCAGTTTCATACCAGCAACCGGGTGATCTACATTTCCTTCCATACATGGCCTCCTGAGGGGTCATTCCTATGCTGGCATGAAAACTGTTATTGTAGGCGAATTCTGGTAAGGGTAGATGTCTATCCCAACTTCCTTTTTCCTCAAGAACGCAAGCTTAGAGCATATCTTCCAAAGTTTGAATGGTTCTCCCATACTGTCCATCCGTCTGAGGGTGATAGGTTGTGCTAAGTTGAATCCTAATTCCAAAGGATTTCTGAAGTGCATTCCAAAATCTAGAGGTAAAACGGGGGTCCCTATCTGATGTTATACTACAGGGAATACCATGCAGTCGCACTATTTCTTGAATATAGATTTGTGCCAATTATTCCAGAGAATAGTTCGACCTAATGGGTAGAAAATGAACACTCTTGGTAAGTTGGTCCACTATAATCCAAATTGAATCATGACCTAGTAGTGTTCTAGGTAATCCCATCACAAAATCCATGGTAATCTTATCCCACTTCCACTCTGGGATACTTAAGGGTTAAAGAGGTCCTGAATCTGATGCTCTATATTTACCTTTTGACAAGTCAAACAAGAGGCCACATACCTTGCTATGTCTATTTTCAACTTAGGCCACTAAAATCTTTTTCTAAGATCCCTATACATTTTATTCACACCTGGATGGATGGTGAACTTACTTCTATGGGCTTCTTCCAAGATCTTCCACCTCAAATCCAGCTTATTGGGTATGTATAATCGAATATCAAACTTAAGCATTCCTTCTGGAGTTTGGCTAAACCTTATTGGAATGTATTACTCAATTTGCTTCCTAATGGTTTCTAAAGAGGCATCCTGCTATTGGGCTTCTCTAATTTGCAGAAACAATTCATTTTCTATGGTTACAACACTCATCTTCAAATTGCCAAAAGCGGTTTCTACCGAATATCCTTGGTCTCTAAAATCCTTAAGAAGTTTCATTTCCTGCATCATAAGGGTAGCCATATGTAATGATTTCCTACTTAGAGTATTAGCTACTACATTTGCCTTCCCAAGGTGGTATTTCAATTCAAAATCATAGTCTTTCAGAAATTCCATCCACCTATGTTGCCTCATATTTAATTCCTTTTGATCAAACAAATATTTCAACCTCTTTTGGTCACTAAAAACCTCAAATTTGACTCGATAAAGATAATGTCTCCACACCTTTAAAGCAAAAACTATAGCTGCCAATTCTAAATCATGGGTGGGGTAATTTTCTTCATGGGGTTGTAACTATCTAGAGGCATAGGCAACTACTCCTTTATTCTGCATTAGAACACATCCCAATCCAAGCCCAGATGCATCACAGTACACCTCAAAAGGTCCATGTGGGTCGAAAAGAACTAATACTAGTGTGGTGGCAAGTCTACCTTCCAATTCTTGAAAACTCTCTTCACAACTAGGGGGTCCATTCAAAAGGTTTTCCTTTCCTAGTCAGTCTGGTCAAGGGTAAAGCTATTTGAGAAAATCCTTTAATAAATCTCTGATAGTATCCAGCTAGTCCTATGAAACTTCTAACTTCGGTAACTATCTTAGGTCTCTCCCATTGTACCACAACCTCTATTTTGCTTGGATCTACGAAAATTCCTGCTTGTGATACAACATGTCCTAAGAATTTTACTTCCTTAAGCCAAACTTCACACTTAGACAACTTGGCATACATATTCTTTTCTCTAAGAACCTCAAGCACAATCCTAAGATGTTGGGTATGTTCTTCCATAGTTCTTGAGTAAATCAAAATGTCATCTATGAACACCACAACAAAATGATCAAGATATGGCCTAAAGATCCAATTCATATAATCCATAAAAATTGTTGGTGCATTCATAAGGCCAAAGGGCATCACTTGAAATTCATAATGTCCATACCTAGTTTTATAGGTTGTCTTAGGAACATCCTCTGATTTCACTCTAATATGATGATATCCAGACCTAAGATCTATCTTTGAAAATACAAAAGCTCCTTTCAACTAGTCCATTAAATCATCAATCCTAGGTAACGGGTATTTATTCTTAATGGTCACTTTGTTTAATTGGTGGTAATCTATGCACAACCTTATACTACCGTCTTTCTTCTTAACTAAAAGAACGGGAGGTCCCCAGGGTGATACACTTGGACGAATGAACTATTTTTCTAACAACTCTTCTAATTGTTTCTTTAATTCACTCAGCTCCATAGGTGACATCCTGTAGGGTGCTATGGAACTAGGACCTGTTCCAGGTACCAAATCTATATTGAATTATATCTCATGCTCGGGTGGTAAACTTGGAATATCATTAGTGAATACATTAGGGTAATCCCTTACCACAGAAATATCATTTAAAGATTGCTTAGACTTAATAGCGGATGAAGATAAAAACATGTGTTCTTCGAATTTCTCTAGTGATTCGGTAAGAGAAGATGATAAAGGAAAAGAAGATGATAAAGGAGAAAGAGGTTGGAAAACTACAGTCCTATCAGAACAATTTAGAAGTACCTTGTTTTTAGAGAGCCAGTCCATCCCTAGAATGATGTCAAGATGACTCAAAGGTAAATAGACAATATCCTAAGTAAATTTCCTGTCTTCGATTTCAAAAGAACAATTTAACAAACTTGGAAATTCAACACAAATTTATGAGTAGGAGTAGACACAACAGGTCATAAAGCAAAGAAGACACAGGTAACTATAATTGTTTAACACATTCATGAGAGATAAAGGAATGAGTGGCTCTTGAATCAAATAACACATTTAAAACATTTTCATAAATTTTGCACTTACCCTGTATGAGATCATTCGACCTGGTCACTTTTTCACCACTAAGGGTAAAGACTCTTCCGGTGGTCTTTGGTTTGGGGTTGGAGGGAGTAACAACATTCCTCTGAAGACGTGGACAGTTGTGTTGGTAGTGTCCCAACTCTCCACATTCATAACATGTCTGGTAGGGTCTTCCCTCGTGACTTTTGCCACACTTTCCACATAGTGGTCCATACCTCTATGGTTGGTGCGGTCGGTTTCTTTCCTGAGAAACCTTAAACTTAATGTTTCTATTTCCTTACTTAGGGATGAATTTCTTTTTCTGTTGGTAACAATTCATCCGAGGTGGCTCAACTCGAGCGTTATACCCTTTTATAATTTGACACTTATTAACAAGTGTCGTAAAGTCACGAATCTCCATGGGTCCTAGAGCTTTCAGAATTTCTGGGCGTAACCCCGCCTCAAACTTAATGCACTTCCACTTCTCATCAGGATGGTGTATATAATAAGCAGAGAATTTAGACAACTCCTCAAATTTTGACACGTACTGACCCACTGTCATACTACCCTGCTCAAGACGAAGAAATTCCAATTCTCGGACATTCCTCAGATTTTCTAGAAAATATTTATTAAAAAAGATAGTTTTAAATATTTTCCAAGAAATCGAAGTCCCATCCACCTCCACAACTTTGTGGGTACTATTCCACCAATGTTCTACTTCACCTACAGCATATAAGTGGCAAAAAGTACCTTTTGGGCATCATTGCAATCCATAACCCTAAATATCCTCTGCATCTCTTTTATCCATAATTCGGCCTTAATAAGATCAGGATAGCCTTGGAAAGATGAGAGTTTGGCCTTCCTGAACTCCGTTAGACCAAAGCATTCATCTCTCCCACGTTGAGGCTCAGCTGTGTTGGTGTTTTGATTTTCTTGCAGCTGTTCCAGAATTCTGTTTGTACTCTCCGCCTGAGCTTGTATGGCATTGGCCATGTCCTTAATTGTTCCTACCAGATTCTCCATATCCTGGCTGGCGTTCCTTCTTGCCATTAATTACTACACAGAAAAAGGTAACATTTATCACTATTTTGTCAAACATAAACCAATTCTTACCTTCAATCCCTGTAAGCTCTGGTCAGTCCACACCCTAGGCTATATTTGGAAGAACTTCTCTGATACCACAAAAAATGTAACGTCCTAAATCAACTACACTACGCAACCCCCTAATTACTATATTTTTATAACATAGCTTCATTTTCATTGTCGTAATTATTAAAGACTCATAAGATTTATAACTTTTTAAAAGTTAGTCAATCATAATTAAAGTAGACGACTATTTAGAGGAAGAAAAGGCATTATTAAAATGAAACTTATGTAGGATGCATTAGTAGTTTATCAGTTATGATTAGAGACAATATTCTTCCAAAATTTGACCACGCAAGGTCATCTACAGCCGTCACTTAAAACTGTCACAAAAAAAAAACAATCATAAAATAATTCATCCTTCAAGTAGTATGGAGGAGGAATCCAAACAAAGAACTACTGAAATAGACATGTCAGAAAGATGCGTATCATGTGATCACCACAGAGGCATAACTAGTGAAAAGGTGAAGCAGTCTGTTAGTGTCAATGTCCCATACTCCGGTGGGTAGACACCTATATCTGAATGGTGATCTGTCCCTCGAAGGTAAAGAGTTGAACTTCTTGATCGTAGTGTTTCCATCCTTCACCGAGCCAAACTAATATGGAACTCATAACTATATGTCTGGAATACCACAATAACATCAAAAGGGGTGAGAAACCAATTTCTCAATAGAAAAAAAATAGTAAAAATAGAACTAATGACATTCTAGGGGAATCGTTTAAAAAAAAGATTTTTTTTTAATCTTAAGTAATAACTCTGCCTTCGAAAATTCTGATTCCCAAAATGTTTTATTTTTGCTTTTCAAAAAGTTACTTCTATACAAGATAAAACACAGGTTAGTGAATACGAAGAAACTAAGAGAAATTAAATGCACATATGTGAACAACCAAGAGTTCATACATGTTACAAGCATCATAATGTAACTCATAGTGATGTAAACATATCAAATGGAAACTAAGATAACAAAGACGAGCATAAACCAGGGAAATAAGTATAGAGTTTTATATGTCTTTTACTCATTACTCCATGGAGTGCTCCACTGGGCAAGTGGGTGGACGAGAGTACACATGCTGTAACATCCTCTTCAACCTGTTTGACTTGTAAATGGTTACAGAGGTAGCTTAATACTTGCTTAACATGTCTGTTTAATTTTGTAACAATTTGAGTTAGTTTAGACACTTTGTTGCAAGCCAAAAGGTGAAAAGTAGTTTAAAATGACCCAGATATTAGCATAAATAGCTTTGCTAATGGAAATAGATGTGGATAATTTATTTCTAAGTCACAAATGTGTATTCTGAGATGTGGTTAAAGTTTGCAAATTTTCGAAGTTAGCTTGATATTTGTAGGCATACTAGTTGTCTATTAAAAGCCATAATGACTAGACGTAGATATGGAAAATGATGATTTTAGTGCAACAATATTTTTGATGAATCCTATAATTTCTTTTAATTTGTTGGAACTTGGAAAACTTGATTTAGCTAAAGTTGGGTGCTTTTAGCAGATCGAGTAGTATTAGTGTGATATCCATTGGTCCTTAACACTCCACGGATTGTGATAATCACATATTTTGTATATTAATAAACCCTCATGTTTAGTCATTTACACTATTCATATTCTTAATTGATTGATCTTGGTCATGTTTTGTGAGTTTGGGCTCAAATTGGGCCTAATTGAATTTTTTCAACATTAATGAGTTTTGATACTATTTCTATATTTCGGCCATAACTTGAGCTCTAGATATCTAATAATTATGAATTTTACCTTGAAAGAAAGATAAGAGGAAGCTCTACAACTTTGATGAAGAACTTGAAGTCTTATCGGATGTCTAGTGGACCTAATTGGGCTTGGAAGTCATAATACAAGTTTAGAGATCCTTTGATGTTGTTTTAGTCATAACTTGAGTTGTGGACCTCCAAATTGCATGAGATTTGGGCCCAATTGTTCAGAACTGACCCAAATTTATAATTAATGGGTTATAATTATGTAAAGCCAAAATATGGGGTAGTTTAGGGAGTTAGAAGTCAGAAACCGAGGCACCTCATTTTAGACACTTTTCTTCCTTCTCTCTAGAACTCTCTTCCTCTCCCTCCTCTCTAATTTTCGTTTTCTTCTTCCCTTTTTTTTTTTTGAGTTCTTCCCTTCTCATGGAGGGGTAGAGCCTTTAAATCAATCTAAGAGATTGAACAATTCTTGATGATTAATCTTGAGATTCTGCTTTAATTGTTTTCATTTATCTATTAATCAAGTTTCTCTTCTTCTTCTTCTCTTTATTAATTTTGGTTGCTTAATTAGAATTTTCATATGTTAATTGCTTAATTACCATGTATAAAGAGATGAACTCAGAGATTAAATTAGACATTAAAGGTGTTTGATAAAATGTTTAACTTGGATGGATCTTGGCTTTTAAGTTGATTTCGATTTTGGATGAATGCTTACTTTATCTAACCTTAATTAATTGAAATCTAGAAGCATTTCTAGTAGAAGATCCATGATCATTGAGAGTTGTCTTGAAGTGATCTAAGACCAAGGACTTGATTGATAATTCAATGGACCTATAGTAATTAAGGATGAATTAAAATCAAGTTTGGACAATTTTCTTGGAATTGTTGCTTTGTTAATTCTATTTTATCTTTCAATTCGAATTCTGTTTTGTTTAATTCTGTAATCTTGCCAAAACCCCCCCTTTTTCACTTGATTTGATCAATTGCATTCTAAAATCCTTGGGAGACGATTCGATGTTGTTTCCCATACTACAAGCTATAGGTATAACTCAGTTACAATTTTGGTGAGTTCGACGCTCGTCAAAATTTTGGCGCCGTTGCTGAGGATCTTTTTGTTGTAATCTGATCATATTAAGTGCCATTACTAACTCTTGTTCTTACTAACAATCAACTTTTTCCCTGTTGTATTCTGCTTTTTCTGCAATTTTGTCCACTTTGCTGCATTTTGCTAGTTACTATTGCAGTGAATTTTCCTGCTGTGCATTGCATTCTGTTCCTATACATTGCATGATTTCGTTACAACTGCATTGCATAACATAACACAAGTGATAATTCTGCTACAACACTAACACAATTGTCTAATTACCTACTGCATTACAATTCTACTGGTTGGTTATTGTTCCATTGGTTTTTGCTGCTGTTAGTCATCCTTTTGCTGGTCTTATTGATAATTGCATTGCAAGATCTCCTTGTAAGTGTCATTCACTCATTTTGGACATGTTCCTAACTGCCTACCACGGTTGCATGCCCTGCTAGCACTCTTTCACCATTGTCTGATTTTTTCTGGTGTAGGGGAGACTAATTCAATTTTAGCTTTGGAGTTTTGAGCTAAAACTTGGTCCCGAAGGTTAAATCACCATTCTGAGCAAAATAATCCTTATAGGGATCCTCCTGTAACACCCCAAAATTTATTTTATTTTATTATAAATATTTATTTTATAATATTTGTGATTTTTTGAAATTTTTCTGAGAATGCGAATATTTTAATATTATTTCTCGTTTTGCATGCCAATTGAGCAGAGCCGAAAAAATGAGATATTTTTCCTGAGAACCTCGATCTGTGGAAACGTCGACGGGGGATCTTACTAAACCCAAGGCTGGACACGATTTACAAGATTTCACGTTTTTTGAGAAATTTTAACAAATAAAATAATGAAATGTTGTATAAATTTCATCTGTCAGATTAATTAATACTGACTTCTGTCAATTGTAACTATTGTCCATTAGATAATAGCATGTAATAAAAACCCTATCACATTGTCCTAATGTAATCTACTTTATGTCTAATCAAGTCACTTTAATTCAAAATTTTGTACCCTAATTAAGAAGCTTCTTCAAGAAGCTTTGGCCAAATGACCACCTTGCCCTTAGCTTACTTGAGAAGCTAAACATTTCCCTCATCTTCTCCCCTCATTGCCGCGGCAAGCATGGTCAAAGGAGGCAAAATAATTTTTGCCTCCTCACTTAATGCAAAATACCCAAAATCACTTCACTTTAACCTAATTACTTATCTCTCTAGAACTTCATCTTCTTCCTTTCTCCTCCTTCTCTCTACACTCCTCCATAGCCACGGTTAGCATCCCCTATTCTCCACCATTTTCTTCACCTTTTCTCTTCACTAAACTCATTTCTTTACTCCTCTTCATCTTCTCTACCACTTCTCTTTAGAAAATTTCTTCAAAAACCTAACCTTTTTCCATTGTCTTCTAAGGTAAAGTCTCTAACTTTGAGGTCAAGCTTCAACCTTTCTTCACATTTCTCTTCATTTTTGGAATCTAGGGTCTCAATGGAGACCTAAGATCCATTCTTTTCCATTCCTAATGTTGATTTTTGATGGTTGAAAAATTAAGGTTCTTGGAGCCCTTGAAACAGAATTCACCAAGAGCTTGAAGATGATCATTTTTGTGATTCTCCTTAGGTAAGAGGGAGATTACTCACTTCTACCAATAATAGTGGTGAGGGAACCCTTGTATGTTCATGTTGTTTTGTTATTTTTTCTTGTCTATGTGTTCTTAAATTTGATTATAGATTGAATGGTGATCTTGTGTAAATTAGAAGTGTTAAATGTGCTTGATCATGTTGGGGTTGCTAAATGGGAAATTGGAGTTCCTTACCCTAACATGAAGGCCACGGTTTTGGTGGAAAACTTTGGCTTGAAAATTGTTTTTGTACACAAATAATAAAGCTTATGTAATTAAATGTTGAATGTTAACATTGAAGTTAATGAATGGAAAAATTTTGAGGGTTTAATACCCTAGGGAAAGGCCACGGTTTTGGCCTGGAAAATTGAGAGATTGGATTGGTTTTGTGTAAATTAAAAATCTAAGTGATTAGGTATCAAGTAACAAGTGCATAAAATGGAAAGAAATTGGAGTTTTAGTGACCATGGAAGGCCACAGTTTTTGGAGACCAAATTAGGGGAAATTGATGCCTTGATCAATCTTTGGAGACTTAAGAATTTAGAGACATGCATAACTCTTAATCAAGTGGAAGAATTAAATTGGATAACAACTCCTAGAAGGCCACGATTTTGAAGGGTAATTCACCCTATAATTTCCATAATGGACTAAAGTTTAAAACTTTGAAAATGTGAATTCAAGACATGTACTTGTGAAAGTTGATTAGCTATGTATGACTACATATTGATATTGAGAATCGGTTATATGTTGTTATGAATCCCTATATGGGTTAAATACTTATTAATTATGTACTTGAGATTGTCATGATGTGATGATGTTGGGAAATGAATATGTATGTGCATATATATTTTATACACCATTGTGATATGCTTATGGTGAATGCATCATTGATGAACATGCATGATTGAAATTGAGTCGTCATACATATGTGTGTCCGTTGGACATTGTTAGAAAGGCTATATGTGCCTAGGAGTTTGAATAACACCCTTGTGCGGGTGCGAGTAGACTAAGCGTAGGGTCATAGTGGTTGGCCCTGGGGGCATCGGGGTGTGGGTGTCTCACAATAGACAGTGACAGCTCCACTGGGGCCGTGGGATAGACCAATGCGACACACCGACGATCCTGACTGGGACGCTGTCCTATATTGCGATCAACTGTCGAGGTGCCATATATAAGCCAATTGCGCAAATATTTTTATAAGATAAAGCACACTATAGTTTGAGGCTAACGATATACTGGCATTATTCCTTGATCATTCACTCTGAAAATGTTTATGTCTAGCTCCATGGAGTAGGAATTTTGGTACCTTTTTACATTGAGAATTGTTAGTCACATAACTCATTGAGCATGAACATTTATAACTGCAAGCATAACTATAAATTATTATTACTGTAATAATTATCTAATTTTCTGAACTGTTGTCTATTGGAAATATTACTATTATTACCTATTATTGCAATTACTATAATTAATTATTGTTGCTCTGCCTTTACTGTTAATTTTAATATTGTTGTGATTAAACATATGACCTGTGTTATATGTGGGTGTCTTGCGCCATTTTGTTTACTTACCGCCATTTTGGTACTAAAAGCTAGGTGTCTCACCTCTTTCTGTAATTCCTTTACTTTTGTATTCTATTGGATTGCGTACTTTCGAGAAGACGTTCATGAGGAAGACAAGGAAGTCCCCGAGTTTCTAGGCTTCTAGCCAGATTACGATTGAAGTTGATCGAGGATGACATCGCGCCCACGTGGATTTTTGGGCTATACACGGATCACTTTTCCCAGAGGCCCTAACTGCTGGCACATTAATGTGCAGATGGACCGATGCGTGTACCATGAGGAGCTAACAGTGTCCCTAGCATAGGGTCGTTATGACGCCCCTGTTTTAGATTTTTATGCTTTTGTTTGGCTGGAGTTTTACATGCCCGTTAGGGACATGTAGGCTGATATGTACTACACCCCACGTGATGACTCTTTTTTGTCCACCGCACGGGCTCCTGCCCGTTGCTCTGTCGCTTCGATGGATGTTTCCTCGGACGAAGAGGACCTTGAGGAGGACCCAGCTACAGTCCCTTCTCGTCAGTCTTAGGAGCTGATACTGTTGGTAGCTATTGATGGCTAACTGTCTATCTTTTTGGGAAGCCTAATGTTTTGTTGTACATGTTGGGTGTATATTGGTATAACTTGGGCGGGTACATCTTTTCTTTTTTTATATTTTGGAATGTAATTAAACAGGCTTATGCATATAAGTATGAATATATATATATATATATATATATATATATATATATATATATATATATATATATATATATATATATATATATATATATATATATATATATTGTGTATGGTTTCAATCTGTCGAATTCTTTTACTGCGACCGTCCTAATTATTATTTCTATACGTAATGGATTCTTCAATTTACTCTTTGACTCTACTTAGTAATGACAATAATTTATTTTGATAATTTAATCAAAAAAAAAATATAGTGACAATTGTAAAGGAATTTAAATCACCTTAAAATGAACCGGATCTACGAGCTTAAAAGCAACTACTATTTTTCACATTTTAATTTATTTCGCTTTATGTTTCAAGTATTATAGTTATAGTGTGACGTCCCTTCTTCTCGGGTATCTGAGGAAAAAGGGCGTTACACTGTCTTGGTATCAAAGCTCCCGGTTTAGATTTTCTTTTGGGTCATGTGGTTTTGGACTGTCTTGTTTGTGCTGTGTGAACTCTCTGTATTTGGTATTTCGCAAGGATACATTTGACTTTTCTCTGTGTTTTGTGTAGTTTGATTTGAGAGAGAGTATGGCTCGCAGAGGAGACATGGTTGCCGCCATTGAAGCAATACAAAAAATAGCTAAAGCAATGCTTTATGAATAGAATCAACAGACCGAAACAATGAGGCAATGATCCAGACAAAGAACTAGAGGCTACAGCTGATGCCCAAAATTTGGTGGAGTTTCGTCGTATGAACCCTCCGCAATTCAAAGGAGAGTTTGATCCTGAGAAAGCTACTCTCTTGATCAAAGAGCTGGAAAAGATATTTATTGGCATGAACTGTGCCGATAACAAGAAAGTGACATATGCGGCGTTTACGCTAATTGGAGACGCTAAGGAGTGGTGGACAGGAGAGCAAAGGTTGTTGCAAGTTGAGAATCGGGCGATTACTTGGGAAGTGTTCAGAGAGAGATTCTTAAACAAGTATTTTCTTGAAAGTGCTAGACACGCGAAGGAAATGGAATTTCTGAGTCTGCGACAAGGGAATATGACCGTGGGTGAGTATGCTGCTAAGTTTGAAAGCTTGTCAAGGTTCTCAACTTACTTCCAACACCATCGCAATGAAGCTTGGAAGTGCCAAAAGTTTAAAGAAGGCCTGAGACACGACGTGAAGAGAGCTGTCATAACCTTGAAGATTACTCAATTTTCTGAGTTGCTTGATACTTGTTGCCAAGTGGAAAGTTTGGACTAAGCACGTGAGGCGAGAAACAGAAACTTTGGGCCAATTCAGTCTCAAAGAGGAGGAAACAGTGGTGCTGGCCGTTATCAGAAGAAGCCATATTGCAGACCATCTGGGAATCAACAATAGAGATCACCGGGTGGAAGTCCTAGTGGATGCCCGGGAAGGACAAGTCAGAATTTGGCATCTACGCCGAGGTGCATGAAGTGTGGGAAGGAGCACTACACAAGAGACTGCACTATCAAGGGGATCATCTGCTTTAGGTGCGGGAAACTGGGACATGTTTCCCGTGACTGTAATCAAGCCAAGGCGGAACCTTCCGTCAATGCTACTAGAACCACCAAACCACAGGCTGGAGGTCGGGTTTACATCCTGAGTGGTGTCGAAGCCTCCGAATCCAAAGATCTTATACAAAAGGAAGGTCTCATTGAAGGTAATCTTTTAATTGTACTGTATGATTCTGGTGTAACTCATTCTTTCATCTCATATGACTGTGTGAAAAGACTTAGTTTACCTGTGTCTTCTTTGCCATTTGATTTGAATGTATTAACTCCAACTGCTAAACCTGTTGTCACTGCCAAAGTCTATTTAAATTGCTCATTTATTGTTGAAGGTCGAATATTTATTGTCGATTTGATCTGTTTGCCCTTATCTCAATTAGATGTAATCTTATGGATGAATTAGTTATCTGCTAACCATGTCCTATTAGATTGTTCTAGAAAAATAATAATTTTCCCTCTAGATGAGAATTCTGGATTTGTGACGGCCAACTAAGCGAAAGCTTTCTTGAAAGAAGGAGCTCGGGGATACATGTTGTTGTCTTCTTTGAAAGTTGAGAATGTGGTAGATGTGGACACGATCTCCGTAGTTCGAGAATTTCCTGAAAGTTTTTCTCGAAGATATACCTGGTTTACCACTGGAGCGGGAGATTGAATTTACCATTGATCTTGTGCTTGGAGCTGGCCATATTTCCATCGTGCCTTACCAAATGTCGCCTGCAGAGCTAGTTGAGCTCAAGAAGCAATTAGAAGAGCTTTTGGAGAAACAATTCATGAAACCCAGTGTATCACCCTAGGGAGCACCAGTGTTGCTGGTTAAAAAGAAGGACGGTACTTCGAGATTATGTGTGGATTATCGTCAACTAAATAAGGTCACGATCAATAACAAGTATCCATTGTCGAGGATAAATGACCTGATGGACCAACTGAAAGGAGCGGCTGTGTTTTCTAAGATCGATTTACGATCGGGCTACCACCAAATTCGAGTAAAAGTGGAAGACATTCCCAAAACGGCTTTTCGTACTCGTTATGGACACTACAAGTATTTAGTAATGCCTTTTGGTGTGACTAATGCACCTGTTGTCTTCACGGACTATATGAATAGGATCTTTCGTCCTTATTTGGACAGATTCGTCATTGTATTCATTGACGACATCTTGATCTATTCACAAAATCAGGAGGATCATGTTGAACATCTCAGTATAATTCTTTAGATTTTGAAGGAGAAAGAGCTATATGCTAAATTGTCCAAGTGTGAGTTTTGGTTAGACGAAGTGAAATTCTTAGGCCATGCCATTTCAAAGGAAGGAATTGTTGTTGATCCTTTGAAGGTAGAAGCTGTTCTATAATAGGAAAGGCCGAAGATGGTAACGGAAATCGGAAGCTTTGTTGGATTAGCTGGATATTACCGGAGGTTCATTGAAGGATTTTCTAAGATTGCTGGACCTTTTACTCAACTCACCAGGAAGAATCAGGCATTTGAATGGACCGATGCTTGCGAAGGAAGTTTTCAAGAGCTAAAAAGGAGGCTAACTACTTCACCAGTGTTAGTGCTGCCTATTCCAAGTGAACCGTTTGAAGTGTATTGTGATGCTTCATATCAAGGTTTGGGTTGTGTCCTTATGCAAGGCGGAAAAGTGGTGGCTTATGCCTCAAGACAATTACGAGTGCATGAGAAGAACTACCCAACGCATGATTTGGAGTTAGCTGCAGTGGTGTTTGCTTTGAAGATATGGAGACATTATCTGTATGGGACAACATTCAACATGTTCAGTGACTACAAAAGCTTGAAGTATTTGTACGATTAAAAAGAGTTGAACATGAGGCACCGAAGATGGCTAGAATTCTTGAAAGACTATGACTTCCAACTTCAATATCACCCTAGGAAGGCGAATGTGGTGGCCGATGCCTTGAGTAGGAAGACAATCAGTGTTTCCACCATGATGATCAGAGAGAAAGACTTGATAGAACAGTTCAGAGACGTATGGTCTTTTGTGGAGCTACTGCTAGGAAAAATCTGCATGAATATGGTCACTATTTCAAATGACTTACTGGAAGATATCCGAGAAAAACAGAAAGATGATAAGTTCTTGCGAGAGGAAAGAGAGTTGATAAAGCAGAGCAGTGTATCAACACTTGAGGAAGGAAGTGATGGAATTTTAAGATTCCAAGGTAGGGTCTGTGTGCCTAAAGATGAGGAACTCAAGAAGTATATACTTGAACATGCTCATACGAGTCAGTTAAGTATGCATCCTGGAATGACCAAAATGTACGAAGATTTAAAGAAGTTGTTTTGGTGGCATGGAATGAAAAGAGATATTGCTAGATGCGTATCATCTTGTTTGGTTTGTCAAAAGACAAAGATTGAACATCAAAAACCGTTAGGATTTTTGTAACCCTTGACTATTCCCGAACGGAAATGGGATAGCATTGCATTGGACTTTGTTGTTGGATTGCCAAGAACGAAAAGGGGTCATAAACTTTTTGCTGATCAAAATAAGATACCCTTTGGAGAAGTTGACTCAGTTGTACATCAGTGAAATTGTCAAACTACATGGTGTACCTACAAGTATCATCTCTGACCGAGATCCTAGATTTACATTGAAGTTTTGGCAGAGTCTTCAAGAAGTAATGAGGACGAAGCTACGGTTGAGTTCTGCATACCATCCTCAAACGGACAGTCAATCAGGAAGAACAATCCAATCATTGGAGGATTTGCTGAGAGCTTGTGCTATAGAACAGACTGGATGTTGGGATAAAATCTTACCATTGGTAGAATTCACCTATAACAACAGTTATCACTCAAGTATAGGGATGGCACCCTATGAAGCTCTGTATGGCTCGAACGCCTCTATGCTGGTATCAAGATGGAGAGTGGCTTACAGTCGGACCTGATCTCATTCAACAGACAACAGAAAAAGTCAAAATGATTCAGGAGAAAATGAGAACAGGTCAGAGTAGGCAAAAAAGTTATGCGGACAAAAGAAGAAAACCTCTTGAGTTCAAAGAAGGCGAGCATGTATTTCTGAAAGTCATGCCTACGACTGGGGTCGGTCGGGTTCTCAAATCTAGAAAGCTCACTCCAAAATTCCTTGGACCTTACCAAATTCTTCGTCGGATAGGTCCTGTTGCTTACCAAATAGCCTTACCCCCTTTCCTTTCAAAGCTTCATAATGTCTTTCATGTGTCACAACTCCGAAAATACATTCCAAGTCCTGATCATATCATTGTACCTGATTCGGTACAATTAAAGGAAAACTTGACTTATGAAATAACTCCTGTAAAGATTGAGGATAGGAGAATGAAGCAACTAAAGGGGGAAGATATTTCATTGGTGAAAGTAATCTGGATCAAGACAACCGGAGATGCGACTTGGGAACTAGAGGACAAAATGAAGGAGCAATATCCAGAGTTATTTTAAGGTACAAAAATTTCGAGGACGAAATTCTTATTTGTTGGGGAGTGTTGTAACACCCCAAATTTTATTTTATTTTATTATAAAAATTCATTTTATAATATTTGTGATTTTCTGAAATTTTTCTGAGAACGCAAAATATTTTAATATTATTTCTCGTTTTGCGTATCAACTGAGCGGAATCGAAAAAATGAGATATTTTTCCCGAAAACCTTGATCTGTGGAAACATCGACGGGGATCTTACTAAACCTGAGGCTGGACACAGTTTACGAGGTTTCACATTTTTCAAGAAATTTTAACATATAAAATAATGAAACGTTGTATAAATTTCATCCGTCAGATTAATTGATACTGACTTCTATCGATTGTAACTATTGTTCATTGGATAATAGCATGTAATAAAAATCCTATCACATTGTCCTAATGCAATCTACTTTATGTCTGATCAAGTCACTTTAATTCAAAATTTTGTACCCTAATTAAAAGCTTCTTCAAGAAGCTATGGCTAAATGACCACCTTGCCCTTAGCTTACATGAGAAGCTAAACATTTCCCCCCTCTTCTCCCTTCATTGCCGCAGCAAGCATGGTCAAAGGAGGCAAAATAATTTTTGCCTACTCACTTAATGCAAAATACCTAAAATCACTTCACTTTAACTTAATTACTTATCTCTCTAAAACTTCATCTTCTTCCTTTCTCCTCCTTCTCTCTACACTCCTCTATAGCCACGGTTTGCAGCCCCCATTCTCCACCATTTTCTTTACCTTTTCTCTTCACTAAACTCATTTCCTTCCTCCTCTTCATCTTCGCTACCATTTCTCTTTAGAAAATTTCTTCAAAAACCCAACTTTTTTCCATTGTCTTCCAAGGTAAAGTCTCTAACTTTGAGGTCAAGCTTTAACCTTTTCTTCACATTTCTCTTCATTTTCGGATTCTAGGGTCTCAATGGAGACCTAAGATCTATTCTTTTCCATTCCTAATGTTGATTTTTGATGGTTGAAATATTAGGGTTCTTGGAGCCCTTGAAATCGAATTCACCAAGAGCTTGAAGGTGATCATTTTCGTGATTTTCCTTAGGTAAAAGGGAGATTACTCACTTTTACTAATAATGGTGGTGAGGGAATCCTTGTATGTTTATGTTGTTTTTTGATTTTTGGTTGTCTATGTGTTCTTAAATTTGATTATGGATTGAATGGTGATCTTGTGTAAAATAGAAGTGTTAAATGTGCAAGATCATGTTGGGGTTGCGAAATTGGAAATTGGAGTTCCTTACCCTAACATGAAGGCCATGGTTTTGGTGGAAAACTTTGGCTTGAAAATTGTTTTTGTACACAAATAATAAAGCTTATGTAATTAAATGTTGAATGTTAACATTGAAGTTAGTGAATGGGAAAATTTTGAGGGTTTAATACCCTAGGGAAAGGCCACAGTTTTGGCCTGGAAAATTGAGAGATTGGATTGGTTTTGTGTAAATTAAAAATCTAAGTGATTAGGTATCAAGTAACAAGTGCATAAAATGGAAAGAAATTGGAGTTTTAGTGACCATTGGAAGGCCACGCTTTTGGATACCAAATTAGGGAAATTGATGCCTTGATCAATCTTTGGAGACTTAAGAATTTAGAGACATGCATAACTCTTAATCAAGAGGAAGAATTAAATTGGATAACAACTCCTAGAAGGCCACGATTTTGAAGGGTAATTCACCCTATAATTTCCATAATGGACTAAAGTTTAAAACTTTGAAAATGTGAATTCAAGACATGTACTTGTGAAAGTTGATTAGCTATGTATGACTACATATTGATATTGAGAATCGGTTATATGTTGTTATGAATCCCTATGTGGGTTAAATACTTATTAATTATGTACGTGAGATTGTCATGATGTGATGATGTTGGGAAATGAATATGTATGTGTATATATATGTTTATACACCATTGTGATATGCTTATGGTGAATGCATCATTGATGAACATGCATGATTGAAATTGAGTCGTCATACATATGTGTGTCCGTTGGATATTGTTAGAAAGGCTATATGTGCCTAGGAGTTTGAATAACACCCTTGTGCGGGTGCGAGTAGACTAAGCGTAGGGTCATAGTGGTTGGCCCTGGGGGCGTCGGGGTGTGGGTGTCTCACAATAGACAGTGGTAGCTCCACTGGGGCCGTGGGATAGACCAATGCGACACACCGACGATCCTAACTGGGACGCCGTCCTATATCGCGATCAACTATCGAGGTGCCATATATAAGCCAATTGCGCAAACATTTTTATAAGATAAAGCACACTATAGTTTGAGGCTAACGATATACTGGCATTACTCCTTGATCATTCACTCCGAAAATGTTTATGTCTAGCTCCATGGAGTAAGAATTTTGGTACCTTTTTACATTGAGAATTGTTAGTCACATAACTCATTGAGCATGAACATTTATAACTGCAAGCATAACTATAAATTATTATTACTGTAATAATTATCTAATTTTCTGAACTGTTGTCTATTGGAAATATTACTGCTATTGCCTATTATTGCAATTACTACAATTAATTATTGTTGCTCTGCCTTTACTGTTAATTTTAATATTGTTGTGATTAAACGTATGAACTGTGCTATATGTGGGCATCCAGTGCCATTTTGTTTACTTTCCGCCATTTTAGTATTGAAAGCTGGGTGTCTCACATCTTTCTGTATTTCCTTTACTTTTGTATTCTGTTGGATTGCGTACTTCCGAGAAGACATTCATGAGGAAGACAAGGAAGCACCCGAGTTTCCAGGCTTTTGGCCAGATTACGATTGAAGATGATCGAGGATGATATCGCGCCCGCGTGGATTTTTGGGCTATATATGGATCACTTTTCACGGAGGCCCTGACTGCTGGCACATTAATGTGGAGACGGACTGATGCGTGTACCATGGGGAGCTGACGGTGTCCCTAGCATGGGGTCGTTATGACGCCCCTGTTTTAGATTTTCATGCTTTTGTTTGGCTGGAGTTTTACATGCTCGTTAGGGACATGTGGGCTGATATGTACTACACCCCACGTGATGACTCCTTTTTGTCCACTGCTCGGGCTCCTGGCCGTTGCTCTGTCACTCCAATGGATGTTTCCTCGGACGAAGAGGACCCTGAGGAGGACCTAGCTACAGTCCCTTCTTGTCAGTCTTAGGAGCTGATACTGTTGGTAGTTATTGATGGCTAACTGTCTATCTTTTTGGGAAGGCTGACGTTTTGCTGTACATGCTGGGCATATATTTGTATAACTTGGGTGGGTACATCTTTGCTTTTTATATATTTTGGAATGTAATTAAACAAGCTTATGCATATAAGTATGAATATATATATATATATATATATATATATATATATATATATATATATATATATATATATATATATATATATAGTGTATGGTTTCAATTATGTCGAATTCTTTTACTGCGACCGTCCTTATTATTTTTATACGTAATGGATTCTTCAATTTACTCTTTGACTCTTCTTAGTAATGACAATAATTTATTTTGATAATTTAATAAAAAAAATACATATTGACAATTGTAAAGGAATTTAAATCACCTTAAAATGAACCGGATCTACAAGCTTAAAAACAACTACTATTTTTCACATTTTAATTTATTTCGCTTTATGTTTCAAGTATTATAGTTATAGTACGACATCCCTTCTTCCCGGGTATCCGAGGAAAAGGGGAGTTACACTGTCTTGGTATCAGAGCTCCCGGTTTAGATTTTCTTTTGAGTCGTGTGGTTTTGGACTGTCTTGTTTGTGCTGTGTGAACTCTCTGTATTTGGTATTCCGCAAGGATACATTTGACTTTTCTCTATGTTTTGTGTAATTTGATTTGAGAGAGAGTATGGCTCGTAGAGGAGACATGGTTGCCGCCATTGAAGCAATACGTAAAATGGTCAAGCAAATGCTACAAAGAGAAAACTCAGATGAATCTTGAACAATGATGCGATGACTTGCACAACAACTGGAGGCTACAGCTGATGCCCAGAATTTGGCGGAGTTTCGTCGTATGAACCCTCCGCAATTCAAAGGAGAGTTTGATCTTGAGAAAGCTACTCTCTGGATCAAAGAGCTGGAAAAGATATTTATTGGCATGAACAGTGCCGATAACAAGAAAGTGACATATGCAGTGTTTACACTAATTGGAGACGCTGAGGAGTGGTGGACAGGAGAGCAAAGGTTGTTGCAAGCTAAGAATCGGGCGATTGCTTGGGAAGTGTTCAGAGAGAGATTCTTGAACAAGTATTTTCTTGAAAGTGCTAGACACACGAAGGAAATGGAATTTCTGAGTCTGCGACAAGGGAATATGACCGTGGGTGAGTATGCCGCTAAGTTTGAGAGCTTGTCGAGGTTCTCAACTTACTTCCAACACCAACCCAATAAAGCTTGGAAGTGCCAAAAGTTTGAAGAAGGCCTGAGACACGACGTGAAGAGAGCTGTCATAACCTTGAAGATTACTCAATTTTCTGAGTTGGTTGATACTTGCTGCCTGGTGGAAAGTTTGGACCAAGCGCGTGAGGCAAGAAACAGAAACTTTGGGCCAATTCAGTCTCAAAGAGGAGGAAACAACGGTGTTGGCCGTTATCAGAAGAAACCCTATTGCAGACCATCTGGGAATCAACAATAAAGATCACCGGGTGGAAGTCCTAGTGGAAACCCGGGAAGGACAAGTCAGAATCTGGCAACTATGCTGAGGTGCATGAAGTACGGGAAGGAGCACTACACAAGAGACTGCACTATCAAGGGGATCATCTACTTTAGGTGCGGGAAACTAGGACATGTTTCCCGTGACTATAATCAAGCCAAGGCAGAACCTTCCATCAATGCTACTAGAACCACCAAACCACAGGCTGGAGGTCGGGTTTACACCATGAGTGGTGTCGAAGCCTCCGAATCCAAAGATCTTATACAAAGGGAAGTCTCATTGAAGGTAATCTTTTAATTATACTGTATGATTCTAGTGCAACTCATTCTTTCATCTCATATGATTGTGTGAAAAGACTTAGTTTACCTATGTCTTCTTTGCCATTTGATTTGACTGTATCAACTCCAACTGCTAAACCTGTTGTCGCTGCCAAAGTCTGTTTAAATTGCCCATTAATTGTTGAAGGTCGAATATCTACTGTCGATTTTATCTGTTTGCCCTTATCTCAATTAGATGTAATCTTAGGGATGAACTGGTTATCTGCTAACCATGTCCTATTAGATTGTTCTAGAAAAATAATAATTTTCCCTCTAGATGAGAAGTCTGGATTTGTGACGGCCAACCAAGCAAAAGCTTTCTTGAAAGAAGGAGCTCGGGGATACATGTTGTTGTCTTCTTTGAAAGTCGAGAATGAGGTAGATGCGGACGTGATCTCCGTAGTTCGAGAATTTCCTGAAGTTTTTCCCGAAGATATACCTGGTTTACCACCGAAGCAGGAGATTGAATTTACCATTGATCTTGTGCCTGGAGCTGGCCCTATTTCCATAGCGCCTTACCGAATGTCGCCTGCAGAGCTAGTTGAGCTCAAGCAGCAATTGGAAGAGCTTTTGGAGAAGCAATTCGTGAAACCCATATGTATCACTGGGAGCACTCACCATGCGTTCTTAGGTTAAAAAGAAGGACGGTACTTCGAGATTATGTGTGGATTATCGTCAACTAAATTAGGTCACGATCAAGAACAAGTATCCATTGCCAAGGATAGATGACCCGATAGACCAACTGAAAGGAGGGGCTGTGTTTTCCAAGATCGATTTACGATCAGGCTACCACCAAATCCGAGTAAAAGTGGAAGACATTCCTAAAACGGCTTTTCGTACTCGTTATGGACACTACAAGTATTTAGTAATGCCTTTTGGTGTGACTAATGCACCTGTTGTCTTCACGGACTATATGAATAGGATCTTTCGTCCTTATTTGGATAGATTCGTCATTTTATTCATCGACGACATCTTGATCTATTCACAAAATCAGGAGGATCATGTTGAACATCTCAGTATAGTTCTTCAGATTTTGAAGGAGAAAGAGCTATATGCTAAATTGTCCAAGTGTGAGTTTTGGTTAGACGAAGTGAAATTCTTAGGCCATGCCATTTCAAAGGAAGGAATTGTTGTTGATCCTTTGAAGGTAGAAGCTGTTCTATAATAGGAAAGGCCGAAGATGGTAACGGAAATCGGAAGCTTTGTTGGATTAGTTGGATATTACCAGAGGTTCATTGAAGGATTTTCTAAGATTGCCGGACTGTAACCTCCCGAAAAATACATATTTGATCATAAATCATCATTTTATAATATTCTTGATTTTTAGGAATTTTTCTGGAATTTTTCTAAAAGCGACGAATATTTTAATATATTCCTCGTTTTTGCTAGCACACCTTTCCAAGAATTGCTTTGAGACCAGTGTAACACTCCGAAATTGATTATTTCACCATGAATAGTCATTTTCCAATATTTGTGATTTATGTGAATTTTTTCGAAATTATCCGGGAACGATGAATATTTTAATATATTTCTCGTTTTGCGCGAACATTGAGCAGAGTCGTGAAAATGACTGTAATGCTTTAAAAATTGGAAATTTATATGACGAATGGTCGTTTTATAATATTTGCAATTTTTTGGGAATTTTCTGGGAATTTTCCAGAACCGTCGAATATTTTAATATATTTCTTGTTTTGCGTGCACGCTGAGCAGAACCAGAGAAACGCGATGTTTTCTCTGAGAACCTTGGACTATGGATATGTCGACGGGGGATCTTACTAAACCCGAGACTTGACACAGTTTACGAGGTTTCACAATTTTCGAGAAATTTTAACAGTTACAATTAAATCAATACAACGAAAAATTCATCTGTCAGATTAATTAAATACTGACTTCTGTCAACTGTAACTATTATCTATTGGATAATAGTGTGTAATAAAAATTCTATCACATTATCCTAATGTAATCTACTTTATGTCAAATCTATCTACTTTAATTCAAATTTATTGATTAAATAATCAAAGCTTCCTTAAGAAGCTTTGACCTTACCTTTGACCCATGTGCTTTAGCTTCTCTTGGAAGCCATTCCCTCTCTCTTCTCTCTCTCCCTACACTTCTGGAATGCAGCCTCCAAGCAAGGAAAATTCATTTCCTTTCATTAATTCATTTACACCAAAATTCATTAATTTCCAAAAACATTTTCTCTCTCTACCATTTCTTCTTCTTCCTTCTTCAAACTTTCTCTCCTCCTTCTCTCTACCAAGCTCCACGGCCAGCCACCCTTCACCACCCTAATCTTCACAAAAATTTCTTCTAACTACATTTCCTAAATCCTTTCACCATTCTAAACACTTTTTTTTCTTGGAGTTTCTTGAGATTCCATCATCTTCACCATTTTCTCTAAGCTTCAACTTTGAGCATTTTGGGTAAGTTTCAAGACCACTCTTTCTCCTCTCTCATTTTTGTGATTATGGTTTCTTTAATGGCCATCCATGGCTTATTTTTCAAGCCTTGATGTTGATTCTAACAAGTCTCCAATTTTAGGGATTTTTGGAGGCCAAATCCGAAAATACAAGGAGGATTCTTGGAGTTCTTCTTGATTTCTTCACTTAGGTAAGAGGAAGACACTCCTCTTCAACCATTTTTAGCATCTAGGAACCTTGGTTGTGTTGGTTTGTGAAGAACCCTAATGAGGGTTGTTCTTGATTTTAATGATTAATTATGTTATGTGTTGATTTTGTGTTAATTGTGACTTTGGATTGATTTGTGGTATATAATGGAATGTTGGAATGGATTGAGTGATTTAAAATGGAAGAAAAATGATTGAACACCCACCAAGGAGTGTCACGGTTTTAGGCTAGAAATTTAGGGGAATTTGTGTTGAAATTGTAATTGGTATAAGACTTAAATTAATCAATGTATTAGATGGAATTCAATGGAAGGAAAATTTGAAATAGAAACCACCATGAGGGCTACGGTTTTGGGAGCCAAGAACCTAGGGTTTTTGGTGAGTTAATTGGACAAGTGAAGAATTTAAATAATTAAGGGAATGATGTATATGATTAGGACTTGAAAAGATTTGAAATTGGATTAATGGGGAGGCCACGGCCTGTAGGGTAATTTTAGGTGGAAAATGTGATTTTAAGGAATTGGAAGCATAATTAATTAGGTAATTGTAAACCTAAGAAATGAAATTATGATTAGGAAATTAGAAGAATTTATTAAAGCTAAGACTTCATGAATTTTCAAAGAACCAAGAGTGAAAGTGTCATAAGAATTAAGGAGATTCTAAGTGAGTGAAGAACATGAGAGTGTGAGGCCTAAGGGCTAAAATAAAATGTAAGTTATGGGGAATTGAGTTGTCTTGGAATATTAAGTTGGCTATAAGGATTGATTTTTGAACATGAACCTTAGAAAGGGGGTCAAAGTTTAATTTAGGATTCATAATGAACCTAATGATGCATTAATGGGCTTGATACTTATATTATGGGATTATGGGTCCATGTGAGTGACCATTTATATAATGATGCTTATGTTGGCCTAATGTGACATATTATGAATTTGTATGAGATTGTGGATCATACATGAGCATGCATAGTATCTTATGCATTGTGATGTCCTTGTGGACTGTTGTAAGGCCAAGTTGCCTAGGAGATTGAACACACCTTAGTGCGGGTGCGAGTAGACAAGTGTGGGTCGTGTTATGACCTTGGGGGCGTCGGGGTGCGGGTCCTTCACAATGGGCAGTTGGTAGCTCCTCTGCCTATGGGGCAAACCGATGCAAACACACCAACGATCCGGACTTGACACTGTCCTATATCGTGATCTAGTGTAGAATGTCTGTGCAATGCCATGATTGTGCACGAGAAAATTTATTGATAGCACTGGCCTCGGCAGCCGAGTCACAGACATGTCTCCTGATCTTTCTCTCCGACTGATTGAGTCTAGCTCCATGGAGTAGGAAATTGGGAAAGCATGCATACGAGTCATGATATACACCGTCATCATTAATTCTTATTTCGTAACTATACTTGATTTAACTGTCATTATAATAATTATATGCCTGGAACTGTTTAATTACTTACTGTTGAGATTACTTGCTCATTAATTGAATATGATGTGTTGGATTGCTATTTGGGCGCGTGGCGCCGTTTTGTTTCTAGCATGCTATAACTGGTAATGATGTAGGATGTCTTACCTCTTTCCCTGTGCTTCTATTATTTGCTGTTTATGTGTACCCTGTACTGATCGAAGACGACGGTGAGGAGACAGAAGATCCTGCCTTCCCCGGCTTCTGGCCTGCACAAGATTGACCTCTACTGCGACGATGTCTGCACGTATGCGTGGGTTCCTGGGAGATGTGCGTCTGACCTTCCTTGGGGGGCCAGAGTGCTGGCACATCAACCTGAACTCCGACCGCTGCGTGTACTTGGGAGACGTGTCGATAGCACTTGCCTGGAGACGTCATGAGGCACCTGTCCTCACCTGCTACCTCAGCTTGCGTCTGGAGTTTTACCTGCCCATTAGGGAGATGTGGGGTGCCCGTTATTACACCCCGCGGAGGATTCTTTTGATTCCACCGCTCGGGCCCCGTCCGTGCTTCGTGGTTCCTATGGATGTGTCCTCGGATGAGGAAGATCCCGATGAGGGTTCTCCCGAGGATCCCGAATCGGTCCCTTTTTATCCGAGGGGTCGATGATCATTGGTGGCTGGATGGCATGCCGGTGTTTTTATTTTTGGGGCCCGATGTATTTTTATTTTTGGTGGGCTGTATATTTTGTATATGCATGATGGTATATATGCATGTTTCCTTATGGGTATAGTTTTGCTTTTTGGTGATGGCGACTTGTATCTACAAAACAGGTTGTATCAAATTTTATATATATATATGTATGCTATTCGGAGAAAGTGCAATTTAAATTGTATTGTTTTATTCGTCACTTTCATCCACATTCCGTATTATCATTATTATTATTATTATTATAAAAAAAAATATTGCCAATTTTGCTCACATGGTTAAACATCAATTAAATAAAATGAACCGGGTCTTAATCGTTTGTTTATTCAATTTCCGCATTTTATTTTATTTGACAATGTGACGTTCCCTCCCAAAAAGGGGCGTTACACGGACCTCTTACTCAACTCACCAGGAAGAATCAGGCATTTGAATGGACCGATGCTTGCGAAGGAAGTTTTCAAGAGCTAAAAAGGAGGCTAATTACTTCACCAGTGTTAGTGCTGCCTAATCCAAGTGAACCGTTTGAAGTGTATTGTGATGCTTCATATTAAGGTTTGGGTTGTGTCCTTATGCAAGGCGGAAAAGTAATGGCTTATGCCTCAAGACAATTACGAGTGCATGAAAAGAACTACCCAATGCATGATTTGGAGTTAGCTGCAGTGGTGTTTGCTTTGAAGATATGGAGACATTATTTGTATGGGGCAACATTCAACGTGTTTAGTGACCACAAAGCTTGAAGTATTTGTACGATCAAAAAGAGTTGAACATAAGGCCCCGAAGATGGCTAGAATTCTTGAAAGACTATGACTTCCAACTTCAATATCAACTTGGGAAGGTGAATGTGGTGGCCGATGCCTTGAGTAGGAAAACAATCAGTGTTTCCTCCATGATGATCAGAGAGAAAGACTTGATAGAACAGTTCAGAGACGTATGGTCTTTTGTGGAGCTACTGCAAGGAAAAATCTGCATGAATATGGTCACTATTTCAAATGACTTGCTGGAAGATATCCGAGAAAAAAAGAAAGATGATAAGTTCTTGCGAGAGGAAAGAGAGCTGATAAAGCAGAGAAGTGTATCAACACTTGAGGAAGGAAGTGATGGAATTTTAAGATTCCAAGGTAGGGTCTGTGTGCCTAAAGATGAGGAACTCAAGAATTATATACTTGAACATGCTTATACGAGTCAGTTAAGTACGCATCCTGGAATGACCAAAATGTACGAAGATTTAAAGAAGTTGTTTTGGTGGCATGGAATGAAAAGAGATATTGCTAGATGCGTATCATCTTGTTTGGTTTGTCAGAAGACAAAGATTGAACATCAAAAATCGTCAAGATTTTTGTAACCCTTGACTATTCCCGAATGGAAATGGGATAGCATTGCCATGGACTTTGTTGTTGGATTGCCAAGAACGAAGAGAGGTCATGATTCAATATGGGTTATTGTGGATCGACTTACAAAGTCGACGTACTTTTTGACGATCAACATAAGATACCCTTTGGAGAAGTTGACTCAGTTATACATCAGTGAAATTGTCAGACTACATGGTGTACCTACAAGTATCATCTCTGACCGAGATCTCAGATTTACATCGAAGTTTTGGCAGAGTCTTCAAGAAGTAATGGGGACGAAGCTACAGTTGAGTTCTGCATACCATCCTCAGACGGACAGTCAATCGGAAAGAACAATCTAATCGTTGGAGAATTTGCTGAGAGCTTGTGCTATAGAACAGACTGGATGTTGGGATGAAATCTTACCATTGGTAGAATTCACCTATAACAACAGTTATCACTCAAGTATAGGGATGGCACCCTATACAGCTCTGTACGGACGACGGTGTCGAACACCTCTATGCTGGTATCAAGATGGAAAGCGGCTTACAGTCGGACCTGATCTTATTCAACAGACAATCGAAAAAGTCAAAATGATTCAGGAGAAAATGAGAATAGCTCAGAGTCGACAAAAGAGTTATGCGGACAAAAGAAGAAAACCTCTTGAGTTTGAAGAAGGTGAGCATGTATTTCTGAAAGTCACGCCTACGACTAGGGTCTGTCGGGTTCTTAAATGTAGAAAGCTCACTCCAAAATTCCTTGGACCTTACCAAATTCTTTGTCGGATAGGTCCCGTTGATTACCAAATAGCCTTACCCCATTTCCTTTCAAATCTTCATAATGTCTTTCATGTGTCACAACTCCGAAAATACATTCCAAGTCCTAATCATATCATTGCTCCTGATTCAATACAATTAAAGGAAAACTTGACTTATGAAACAACTCATGTAAAGATTGAGGATAGGAGAATGAAGCAACTCAGGGGGAAAGATATTTCATTAGTGAAAGTAATCTAGAACGAGACGATCGAAGATACGACTTGGGAACTAAAGGACAAAATGAAGGAGCAATACCAAGAGTTATTTTAATGTATGAAAATTTCGATGGAGAAATTCTTATTTGTTGGGGAGTGTTGTGACACCCCAAAATTTATTTTATTTTATTATAAATATTCATTTTATAATATTTGTAATTTTTTGGAATTTTTCTGAGAACGGAAAATATTTTAATATTATTCCTCATTTTACGTGTCAATTGAGCGGAGCCAGAAAAATAAGATATTTTTCCCGAGAACCTTGATCTGTGGAAACGTCGACGGGGGGTCTTACTAAACCTGAGGCTAGACATGGTTTATGAGATTTCATATTTTTTGAGAAATTTTAACAGATAAAATAATGAAACGCTGTATAAATTTCATCCGTTAGATTAATTAATTTGACTTCTGTCGACTGTAACTATTGTCCATTGGATAATAGCATGTAATAAAAACTCTATCACATTATCCTAATGCAATCTACTTTATGTCTAATCAAGTCACTTTAATTCAAAATTTTGTACCCTAATTAAGAAGCTTCTTCAAGAAGCTTTGGCCAAAGGACCACCTTGCCCTTAGCTTACATGAGAAGCTAAACATTTCCCCCCTCTTCTCCCTTTATTGCCGCAACAAGCATGGTCAAAGGAGGCAAAATAATTTTTGCCTACTCACATAATGCAAAATACCCAAAATCACTTCACTCTAACTTAATTACTTATCTCTCTAAAACTTCATCTTCTTCCTTTTTCCTCCTTCTCTTTACACTCCTCTATAGCCACGGTTTGCAACCCCATTCTCCACCATTTTCTTCACCTTTTCTCTTCACTAAACTCATTTCCTTACTCCTCTTCATCTTCTCTACCACTTCTCTTTAGAAAATTTCTTCAAAAACTTAACCTTTTTCCATTGTCTTCCACGGTAAAGTCTCTAACTTTGAGGTCAAGCTTTAACCTTTCTTCACATTTCTCTTCATTTTCGGATTCTAGGGTCTCAATGGGGACTCAAGATCCATTCTTTTCCATTCCTAATGTTGATTTTTGATGGTTGAAAAATTAGGGTTCTTGGAGCCCTTGAAACCGAATTCACCAAGAGCTTGAAGGTGTTCATTTTCGTGATTCTCCTTAGGTAAAAGGGAGATTACTCACTTCTACCAATAATGGTGGTGAGGGAACCCTTGTATGTTCATGTTGTTTTGTGATTTTTGCTTGTCTATGTGTTCTAAAATTTGATTATGGATTGAATGGTGATCTTGTGTAAATTAGAAGTGTTAAATGTGCTTGATCATGTTGGGGTTGCTAAATGGGAAATTGGAGTTCCTTACCCTAACATGAAGGCCACGGTTTTGGTAGAAAACTTTGGCTTGGAAATTGTTTTTGTACACAAATAATAAAGCTTATATAATTAAATATTGAATGTTAACATTGAAGTTAATGAATGGGAAAATTTTGAGGGTTTAATACCCTAGGGAAAGGCCACGATTTTAGCCTAGAAAATTGAGAGATTGGATTGGTTTTGTGTAAATTAAAAATCTAAGTAATTAGGTATCAAGTAACAAGTGCATAAAATGAAAAGAAATTGGAGTTTTAGTGACCATGGTGGAGACCAAATTAGGGGAAATTGATGCCTTGATCAATCTTTGGAGACTTAAGAATTTAGAGACATGCATAACTCTTAATCAAGTGGAAGAATTAAATTGGATAACAACTCCTAGAAGGCCACGGTTTTGAAGGGTAATTCACCCTATAATTTTCATATTGGACTAAAGTTTAAAACTTTAAAAATGTGAAGTCAAGACATGTACTTGCAAAAGTTGATTAGCTATGTATGACTACATATTGATATTGAGAATCGGTTGTATGTTGTTATGAATCCCTATGTGGGTTAAATACTTATTAATTATGTACTTGAGATTGTCATGATGTGATGATGTTGGGAAATGAATATGTATGTGTATATATATGTTTATACACCATTGTGATATGCTTATGGTGAATGCATCATTGATGAACATGCATGATTGAAATTGAGTCATCTTGCATATGTGTGTCCATTGGACATTGTTAGAAAGGCTATGTGTGCCTAGGAGTTTGAATAGCACCCTTGTGCGGGTGCCAGTAGACTAAGCGTAGGGTCATAGTGGTTGGCCCTGGGGGCGTCGGGGTGTGGGTGTCTCACAATAGACAGTGGTAGCTCCACTAGGGCCGTGGGATAGACCAATGCAACACACCGACGATTCTGGCTGGGACGCTGTCCTATATCGCGATCAACTATCGAGGTGCCATGTATAAGCCAATTGCGCAAATATTTTTATGAGATAAAGCACACTATATTTTAAGGCTAACGATATACTGGCATTACTCCTTGATCATTCACTCCAAAAATGTTTATGTCTAGCTCCATGGAGTAGGAATTTTGGTACCTTTTTACATTAAGAATTGTCAGTCACATAACTCATTGAGCATGAACATTTATAACTGCAAGCATAACTGTAAATTATTATTACTATAATAATTATCTAATTTTCTGAACTGTTGTCTATTGGAAATATTACTGCTATTGCCTATTATTGCAATTACTACAATTAATTATTGTTGCTCTGCCTTTACTGTTAATTTTAATATTGTTGTGATTAAACGTATGAATTGTGTTATATGTGGGCGTCCAGTGCCATTTTGTTTACTTACCTCCATTTTGGTACTTAAAGTTGGGTGTCTCACCTCTTTCTGTATTTCCTTTACTTTTGTATTCTGTTGGATTGCGTACTTCCGAGAAGACGTTCATGAGGAAGACAAGGAAGCCCCCGAGTTTCCAGGCTTTTGGCCAGATTACGATTGAAGTTGATCGAGGATGATATCGCGCCCGCGTGGATTTTTAGGATATACACGAATCACTTTTCACGGAGGCCCTAACTGCTGGCACATAAAGGTGCAGACGGACCGATGTGTGTACCATGGAAAGCTGACGGTGTCCCTAGCATGGGGTCGTTATGACGCCCTTGTTTTAGATTTTCATGCTTTTGTTTGGCTGGAGTTTTACATGCCCGTTAGGGACATGTGGGCTAATATGTACTACACCCCACGTGATGACTCCTTTTTGTCCACTACTCGGGCTCTTGCCCGTTACTCTGTCGCTCCGATGGATGTTTCCTCAGACGAAGAGGACCCTGAAGAGGACCCAGCTATAGTCCCTTCTCATTAGTCTTAGGAGCTGATACTGTTGGTAGCTATTGATGGCTAACTGTCTATCTTTTTGGGAAGCCTGACGTTTTGCTGTACATGCTGGGTGTATGTTTGTATAACTTGGGTGGGTACATCTTTGCTTTTTGTATATTTTGGAATGTAATTAAACAGGCTTATGCATATAAGTATGAATATATAAATATTGTGTATGGTTTCAATCATGTCGAATTCTTTTACTGCGACCGTCCTAATTATTATTTCTATACGTAATGGATTCTTCAATTAACTCTTTGACTCTACTTAGTAATGACAATAATTTATTTTGATAATTTAATTAAAAAAAATACATAATGATAATTATATAGGAATTTAAATCACCTTAAAATGAACCAGATCTACGAGCTTAAAAACAACTACTATTTTTCACATTTTAATTTATTTCGCTTTATGTTTCAAGTATTATAGTTATAGTGCGACGTCCCTTCTTCGCAAGTATCCGAGGAAAAGGGGCGTTACACCTCCCCTTGGATTTTGGCCAAATTCCATCATCTGATAAGGTTTTTTGAGCAAATTGGGATATAAAGGTAATTAATGTAGTTGTTTTGGTATCTTAAAATGACCTGAATTTTTACCAGAAAATAGAGAAAAATTCATTGATCAGGGGAAGGCACTACGGTGTGTAACATCCCGAAAAGTATTTATTTAATTACAAATGATCATTTTATAATATTCTAGATTTTTGAAAAATTTTCTGGATTTTTCCGGAAATGTCGAATATTTTAATATATTCCTCATTTTGCGTGCGAGCTGTGCAGACCCGGGAAGATGCAATGTCTTCCCTGTGGCTGGTAAACTCTAAATTGTGGACTTGTTGATGGGGGATCTTACTAAACCCAAGGCCAGGCACAATTTACGAAGTTTACATTTTTCGAGAATTTTACCCGATAAGTGAAATCGCGGTACTGTAAAATCATCCGATGAATAATGAAATATTATTTTCATCATCAGTAACTGTTCTACACTGAAGGAAAAACAATACTGACAGTGTAAATATTTATCTATGTTAGTGTGCCCAATTAGGATACAACCTTACTTTCACTTTATCGTGGAACGTGCGAAGCTTCTCATGTAAGCTTGGAGGAAGCTTCTTGGAAATTTCCTCTTCTATTTTCCCCATGCAAATGCAGCCCATTCCCTCTTCTCTCTCCTTCATGCACGGCTTTCATCATTTTGGGGGAGGGGGGAAGGATTACTCTTCATTTGATTAATTACATTACATCAATTTTCATTTTTCCTAAAGCACTTCTCTTTCTTCTTCTTCTTCTTCTTCTTCTTCTTCTTCTTCTTCTTCTTCTTCTTCTTCTTCTTCTTCTTCTTCTTCTTCTTCTTCTTCTTCTTCTTCTTCTTCTTCTTCCAAAGCAACCACATTTTCTTAAATCCTCTCCTCTCCTAAACATCTTTCTTGCTTGGAGCATCTTGAAATTCTACCATCTTCATCACTTTCTTCAAGCTTCAAAGTTAGGGTTTTTGGGTAAGCTTCAAGACTCTTCTTCTCTTCTCTTCATTTTCGGTTTCAAGGGTGTTCTTGTGATCACCTACACTCCATTTTTCAAGCTATTGTGCTATTCTAATGAAGTTGAAATTTCTAGGGCTTTGGGTGGCACAAATCCGAAATTTGCAAGGAGATTCTTGGAGGTTTCTCTTGATTTCTTCACTTGGGTAAGAGGAAGATGATCCTCCTCAACCAATCTTGGTTAAGGGAATGTCTTATGTGTTGTTGTAGATGAGGGAATCCATGTTGGATTACTCTCTTTGTCATATTGTGTTATTTCCATGATTTTGTAGTTGTTTGATTTGTATGATTATATGGATTTGTATTGTGTGTTTTGATGACATAAACCATGTTTTGGATTGCTAGTAAATGACTGTAAAACTTTGAGATTGAATGGGCCACAGTTCTGCAGAACTCTTGTAAATACACTAGCGCTCAGGCGCTATGCATAGAGCGTTTAGGCACTCTATGCCCAGAAAATTTTCCCTATAACGCGGCTTGGGTAGCGCTCAGGCGCTTTGTGTTTAGCGCTCAGGCACTCAACCAGCGCTCAGGCGCTACAGAGATGGTGCCTAGCCGCCCATAGCAGAATCAGCTGGATAATTGTGAAATGATACTAAGACTTCCATATGATGATATTACAAAAAAAATAATAATAAAATAAAGTAAGGAACTGGATGTGTTAAGGGAATTCCTCTAGAAAGGGAGATTTTATGAGAATAGACTGCGTTAGGAAATTCAATCGATTATGGAAACTTACCTAGTGATGGATTCTTGTATGAATGGCAAATCTTGAATAAGAATGCATAATGGACCTTAAAAATGTATTACATTATTTGATTCAATATTATGATGTTGTGGGTCCATATGAATGACCAATGTTGTGTTGATGCTTATTTGAGCCAATTGTGGCATATTATGGGATAGTATGTGATGTTGACCATGCATGTTCATGCATAGAGTCTTATGCATTGTGAATGTCCTGTGGACTGTTGTAAGGCCAAGTTGTCTAGGAGATTGAACACACCATGGTGCGGGTGCGAATAGACTAGTGTAGGTCATGTTATGACCTTGGGGGCGTCGGGGTGCGGGTCCTTCACAATGGGCAGTTGGTAGCTCTTCTATCCGTGGGGCAAACCGATGCAAACGCACTAACGATCTGGACCGAGACACTGTCCTATGTCGTGATCGAGCGTAGACTGTCTATACAATGTCTGTATATGCACGTGGAAAACTGTTGAGTTTTAACACCTTGGCCTCAGCAGCCGAGTTACAGATGTGTCTCCTGATCTTTGTCTCCGACTGTTTGAGTCTAGCTCCATGGAGTAGGAAATTTGAATACCGTATGCATGTGCATCATGAGATGTTTTACTGTTAATGATTACTACACTATATGAATTTGAACTGTTTGTATTATTATTATGATAAATGCCCACATAAACCTTGCTACGGATGTACTTTCTGCTTATTATTGTTGTTATTATTTTTGGGACTGTTATATGGGTGTTATGTGCCGTATTATTCCTGGCTGCCATAATTGGTAATGATGGTAGGATGTCTTACCTCTTTTCTGTATTTCTATTGTCTGCTACCTATGTGTGTACTGTATCTACCAAAGACGACAGCACGAAAACTGAGGCTCCCAATTTTCCTGGCTTCTGGCCTAAGCAAGACTAGTATCTATTGTGGAGCATGGAGGCACGCATGCGTGGATTTCTGGGCGATGTGCATCTTACCTTCCTCAAAGGGCCAGAGTGCTGGCATATCAACTTGAGTTTTGACCGTTGTGTCTATCTGGGAGATGTATCGATTTCCCTAGCCTGGAGACGTCACGAGGCGCCGATCCTTACCTGCCACCTCAGCCTATGTTTAGAATTTTATCTGCCCATTCGGGAGATGTGGGGTGCCCGTTACTACACCCCACAGGAGGATTCCTTTGATTCCACTGCTTGGGCTCCTGCCCGTGGCTCTGTGGTTCCGATGGTGGTTTCCTCAGACGAGGAGGACCCCGCTGAGGATCTTGACACGGTCCCTCCTCCTCTGAGGGACTGATTTTTACTGATGGCTACTGATGGCTGCCAGTGTTTTATTTTAGGGGTCTGATGTATTATATTTTGATAGGCTGTATATTCTGATATCTCTGGGGTATATTTGTATGATCCTATGGAACAGGTATAGTTTTGTTTTTTTTAGAAATTTCCAGGCTTGTAACTAAGGACAATTGATGTCAATATATATATATATATATGCATGTTATTCAAGTGTGAGTTTTATTTCTAGTCTTACTCTTTATTGTTGTTTAATTTTCGTCACTTGGTTTATTATTAACAATATATATATATATATATATATATATATATATATATATATATATATATATACTTTATTTTACTCACGTACCGATAAGTTTGACAAACTAATCTTAACTAAAATGAACCGGGTCTTTAATTTGATTTCATGAATTTTAATTTCTGCATTTTCTTTTATGTTGAATAATGTGACATTCCCTCTCGAAAAGGGGCATTACACGGTGCCCATGTATTCATATTTTAGCCAAATTTTATCGTTTAGACCACTTTTTCAATTTTTGAAATATTTTCTCTGCATGGCAATTTTCTAAAAAATCATAGTTTTCATTCTATGGTGGTCTCATATTTTTTAAAATTCATTTGATATGTTTTTTATTTTTTCTAATTATTTCTATAGTATAGATTTACATGTTTTTAAGTTTCTGGCTTTCTGACACTTCTTTAGCCCTAATTGGTGCATGACTAGGTCTGATTCTATTAATTTGTTTGATCTTGATCCTGAAATTGATAGGACTTTGCATGCATTGATAAGAGCTCATAGGCGTAGTCAAATAATTGATTCTTCATTTAATTCTGATACTGAATCTATCATTAAATCTGAGAGTTTAAGTGATATTGCAACCATGGCTGATAACATGCATAATAGGACTCTTAAAGAGCTTGCTACCCCTGATGTCACTTATCAACCATTATGAATTCACTATCCTGAGATTGATGCTGACTTTGAGCTAAAGTCTGGACTAATCCATTTGCTGCCTAAGTTTCATGGACTTGCAGGTGAGGACCCCCATAAGCATCTTAAGGAATTCCATGTTGTGTGCTCAACCATGAGACCTCAAGGCATCCATGAAGAACACATCAAGCTGAGGGCATTTCCCTTCTTCCTTGCTGATGAAGCCAAGCACTGGCTTTATTATCTTTCACCAGGTCCTGTGACTTACTAGAATGATATGAAGAGGTTGTTTTTAGAGAAATTTTTCCCTGCCTCTAGAGCTGTTGCAATTCGGAATGACATTTGTGGCATCAGACAGATTTCTGGTGAAACCTTGCATGAGTATTGGGAGAGATTCAAGAAGTTATGTTCAAGTTACCCACACCACCAAATCAATGATCAATTGTTGATCCAATACTTTTATGAGGGACTAATGCTAATGGAGAGAAGCATGATTGATGCTGCCAGTGGAGGAGCCTTAGTTGACAAGACTCCTACTGCAGCCAGAGATTTGATAGCAAACATGGTAGACAACACTCAACAGTTTGGAACTCGAATGATCACCTCAACTAGAGGAGTTAATGAAGTTCAAGTGTCTCATGTAGACCAATAGAGAATGGAACACATATTAGATGAATTGACTTCTTTGGTGAGGCAGTTAGCAGTGGCACAGCAACCACCTATGTAAATGGCTGCAACTGTGTGTGGAATTTGTTCTTGTCCATCTCATCCTACAGATGCTTGTCCAACCCTTCAAGAAGAGAATTCTGCCAACCAAGCCTACCCTGTTGCTGCAATAGATGTTTTTCCTAGTAGACCCAATATCAGCAGCTCCAACAGCCCAAATATGATCCATTTTTGAGTACTTATAACCCTGGCTAAAGAGATCATCCCAACCTTAGATATAGGAATTCTGGTCAGCAACAACAGCCCCACTAACTGCAGCATCAACAACAATTTAGATACCAAGTTGCAAGCCCTAGCAACAAGTACCAACCACCTATATTCAGACAAGCACAACCTGTGTTGCCACCCATGCAGCAGCCTCTCCAGCTACCTAGTCCAGCAGCCACTCCAGTCAAGCCATCCTTGGAAGATTTGATGAAACAGATGGCCTCAACCAACATTCAGTTCTAGCAAAATGTCAATGCCCCAATTCAGAACCTGTAAACTCATATTGGGCAGCTGGCAACCACTACCAATGAACTGAAAAGTCAAGGATCAAGCCAATTGCTTTCACAAACAGTCAATAACCTAAGAGGCAATGTAAGTTGTAACACCACAAACTTTAGGATAAATGACCGTTGTATCCCGAATTGTACTGTTTGTTGTTTTTCTATGTGATACAGTGTTATATTTTACTGTCCATGATTTTATATGGACTTTTTATGTGATTTGCTTCGAGTCAGGAAAATAATAATTTTTGGGCTGGGGAAATTTTATTTTAATTATTCGGAGCTGGAGGATCTTACTAAACCCAATTCTGAATGATACTGTTATTAATCTTTTAATTTTTAGGATTTTACTGTGAAATAAAATAATTTTATATTATTATAATATCATTTTATTAGGCAATATAAATAGATGACAATGAGACCCAAAAATGTTTTGCATGACCCACGTTAGAGAAATAGTCAACGATTTTGGCTAGAGAAATTTCTAAGCCAATGAGAGCAAGTCAACGAAGTAGGCTTGAAATTTCTAACCAATAGGATGAGGTCAACAAAAGTGGTTAGAATAATTAGTTGATAACTAGAAAACCTAAGCTAGTTAGTTTGAAACCTAATTAAATTAGTTTAGAAGACTTGTTAAGTAACTAAGTGATAGTAAATTATTTAACTATTTAGTTGGTTTCTAAGTTAGTAAAAATCTATTAGTACCAATTTAACTAAGTTAACCTAAGTAACTAACTAGTTAGATAAGTAATTAGATTGTCTCACCTAGGTGTAACTAAATAGCTAAGGAGAAGCAAACTTGGTTAGTTGGCTAAGGAGGCCACACGGCCAAGAGCTTTTGGAAGCTCTAAGAAGTGCATAGTCATGCAATGACTAGGTTAGTATCAACCAATGAGAGCTAAGCTTAGAGGCCAAGGGTTTATGTTAGCCTTTGATCATTTCTAAGGCTTGGATGAAGCCAACCAAAGTGGACATCTCTCCAAGTGACTCCACGGCTACAATGGGGAGAGAAGGGTTAGGTTTGTTAAGTTTTCTATCACTTTTCTCTCTTGCAAAAACAAAACTCCATTGAAGCTCTCTTTGTGCTCTATTCGGCCAAGCCACCCAAATCAACATCCATTCACCCAAAATTTTATCTACCTCACTTTTCTAAACCTAAACACAATTCTAAGATCATCTCTAGTTGAGAGTTCTTTCAAAATCCATCACTTTGAGATTGAAAAACTACTTTGGAGATTCTACCTAGAAGGTGAAAATCCTTGTTTTTCATTTTCTAATCTTATTTCTAAGGTCATAAGCCATGATTGATCCATGGTATATGGTTTTCTCTTATAGTAGTAACTCTTTAAAATTTTGTTTAAGATCCTTAGGTTCTTGGAGGGTGAAACCAAAATCTATAGGAAGGAGAGGAGAAGAGTTTGTCTTCATTTAAGGTAAGAGGAAGACTTGAATCTTATCATCCTTGGGTGGTGATAAGAAAATGGAATTGTTTGTGATTGTAGAATCCATAAGGATTCATTTGTGTGCTTGTTGTAATAGCTTTCTTAATTGTGATTTGTATTGATATGCATGTCTACAAGCTTTGAATATATTGTATGTGTTAGTAATGCATGAATAATTAGTAGGATGTGAATAATATGCAAGGTTTGCATGTGTGTTCCAAAGAGCACAAATCCAAGGCTCACGGCCTCAACACAAAATGGGAACGAAAATGTTCTCAACCATTTTCTAAAAGAGTGATTTAATTAACTTAGGTAAATTGACAAGATACAAATTGATTTAGAGCAAGAAAAACAAATCTATGGATCAAATGACAAGTTTATGGATTTCGACCAACATGCCAAAGTTAAGTGTTTTTAGTTTCTAAAATTGTTTTTAATCAAGGTTAAGTAATAATGTCAAAAAGATTTTAGTACAATGAGTTTTAAGGAATAAAAGTGATTGGATTAAGTTTAAAAAGCTAAAACTAATGATTTTACTTGTTTAGGAGAAAATAAAAAGAGCATTTGTAAAATTTCTAAAGTAGAGCTCACTTTATGTTTTGAAGACCGTTAGTAGTTTTCAAAAGTGTAATTAGATGGTTGTAATATAATCAAAAGAAATTTTAACAGAAAAAATTTAGAAAACCATTGTTATAAATTTTCAAAGCAAAATACTGTCAATTTTTGTTAAAAATAGACAAATAAGATAGAAAAGATATCCAATATATTGTATACGATATAGAAAATATTCTACGTAACTCAAACATATTAAATATTATTTTTTGTTTATTTAAATAGTGATTTTTAATGGATTCGGACAAGAAAATGATTTAAAACCCTTACGCGATTGAGAAAACGATTTAAAAATAATACGCAATTTCAAAAACAGTAAAATATATTTACGCAATTTAAAAACATTTGTAAAAATGACGAAATTATGAAAACGCTATAAAATATCTACCCGATTGATGAAAACAGTAAGTTTTACTGTCGGGCCAAAGTGGTGGACTCGGACAGATTGAGAAATAGTACTGTCCAGTGGGATGTACTGCGTTTAATGTTTGAGGGCATTTTAGTAATTATTTGAGATTTGCAGGGTATTTTGGTAATTATAGTTCTGTTCATATTTTTAGAGTTAAGTCGATTCGTTGTGGAATTGGCGATTGATTGACGAGGTGAATTACATTGTGTTGTCGGTGTGATAAGCGTAGTGTGGTTCATTTCTTTATGGACTTGGAGGCATTAGTGTGCAGATTATTTCACATATGGACAGTTGGTCGCTCCTCTGGGCCGTGGTAACTGGTAATACACTAGTGGTCTCGACACGCACTATACTTAATCAAGATCTTGTAAGAACTATGTTAGTATAATGCCTGTAGTTACATGATGTTTGGACTGTGTACTACACCACGATGTTTTGGACAGTGGGCTATAGACACAATGTGAGACAGTGCAATAGTTGGTTGGGCAGCCTAAGGTACTAATAGAACTTGCAAGTCATTCTCTCTGATGTCTGTGGTTGTAGCTCCATGGAGTAGGGTTGAGTCGCATTACATATGATTTATGTGTTGTGCATTATAATATTATTATCTGTACCATTTTATCTGTGACATTATGTGATGCTGTTACACTTAATTTCTGTGTTATTTTATATTATTATTTATGCTGTTCAGGTATGCTATACTGTATGAACTGTTATAACTATTGTATTGTCGTTTTCTTATTTACCATATTTGTGGTGATATAGATTATCTTACCTCTTTGTACGTATTGTTTCCTGTATTTTAAATTATGTTTTAAAAGAAGAGTTTTAGGAAGAGGAACAACCTCTTGATTATGTATACCCCGAGGACGAAGAACCAAAGAACAAGCGAGGATCAGTTCGACGACCAAGAACCATCCGATCATCCTTATCCCCTAGATTGATTGAGTGAGTATGACGCTATCAGGATTCTTTGGTTTCGTGAGGTTGGATTTTCACAAAGGCTCGAAAGCCTGGCGACTGCGAGAGGACAGAGATTCGGTTACGTACGTAGGGCGTCTGACTGTGACCATGCGTACAGAGTTTGATGGAGTGCCTATCTTTTCTATAGTGTTATATTTACATGTAGAGCTACCGTTATCTCTTAGGCATCATTGGGGTGGTATGTTTGATGCGCCTAGTGAGATTAGTAGCGTGTCGACAACACGGACTAGGGTCCGTAGAGGGTCGAGGCATCCTGGATACTTATCACCTGAAGTTTCATCCGAAAGTGATCCTTCAGAGGGTTAGAGTTCTGTGATGTGTACTTGGGCGCGTCTGCGATTTGAATATATAGACTTCTTGCTGCTTTGTTTACTGTTTTGGTTTAAATATTTGCAGTTGTAAATTATTTGTACTACTTGAAAGAAAAACATATGTATATTATGTGTGATAACAGTTTGTTATGTTATGTTCTATGTTATTTTATTTCGTAATATTCTGTTTAACCGGAAAAATTTTACAACCCGTATTACTAAGTAACAAATGTTTTACAACTTGGATAGAATTTTATTTATCTTTATTTTATTTTATTCATAAATGTGACATCCCCACAAGGGTATTACATTAGTTGGTATCAGAGCCCAAGTTAGAGTCTTTTGGGATTGTGGTTGGGTCTTGTTTTTCTCCAAGTGTTGTGTGATTCTCCATTGTGATTTACTTACCGAAAGGATGTATCTAACTTTGCTTTGTTATGATTGAAGAAAGAAGATGTCTCATGAAGAGGAGCACGTGCGAACAGAATCGTGCTATCGAAGGATCCAATGATTGTAGCTGCAGAGGCTATGCGGGAGCAAATGGTCTTTAATTACTCGCAATCGTAGAGCGTTTGGGATTGACGTGAAGATTGCCTTATGATGCCCTAAATTTATCTGAATTTGGGCGTAACAATCCACCGTATGTTTAGAGGCGAGATTGATCTGGAGAAGGCAAGTCAATGGATACAAGACTTGGAGAAGATATTTGAAGGAATGAGATGCACAGATGACAAGAAGGAGACATATGCAGCTTTCATGTTGAGAGGAGATGGTGAACATTGGTGAGAAGAACTCGCCGATTATTGCGAGCTGAAGGAACAGAAATTACATGGGAGGTATTTTCTAATGTATTTCTGGAGAAGTATTTTCCTGCCAGTGCTAGACATGCCAAGGAGATGGAATTTCTTGGTTTACATCAGGGTAACATGACGGTTAATGAGTACGTTTCTAAATTTGAGAGTTTGTCTCAGTTCTCAGATTATGCTCAGACTCGACCGGATGATGTGTGGAGATGTCGGAAGTTTGAGACAGGGTTGAGAGTGGAACTGAAACGAGGAATATTATCCTTAAAGATGAATCAGTTTCATGCTTTGGTAGATACTTGTGCACTACTCGAGGAGTTGGAGCCATCACGGGATCCAAGAAATCGTAATTTTGGACCAACAAGATTTCAGAGGGGTGGTAGCAGTAACAACAGTTGGTTTCAGCGCTAGCTGTATTCTAGACCACCGGGGAATCAACCTCAACAACCACCAGTTAGGGGAAATGCTAGTGGTAGTAGAGCTGGATAGAGAGTGGCGTTTACGCCAACATGTTTTAAGTGTGGAAAGAAGGGCCATATCTCTACTGATTACTCAATCAGAGGGATAATTTGCTTTAATTGCGGACAACCTAGACATATAGCCAAGGATTGTACTCAACCAGAGAGAAAACTAGCGGTGAGAAATGTTCGTGCTACTCAGCCAAGGTTTGGGGGGCGAGTATATACTATGACTGGAACTAAAGTTTCACAGTCTGAGGATCTGATTCAAGGGGAAGGTGTCATTAAAGGTAATCTTTTGACTGTGTTATATGATTCTGAAGCAACACATTCATTTATTGCATATGATTGTGTGGAAAGATTGAAGTTGCCTGTGTCTTCTCTGAATTTTAAACTGATTGTATCTACACCAACTGCTAAACCTGTACTTATATCTAAGATATGTTTGGATTGTCCTGTTGTTATAAAGGACCGTGTGTTTTCGGTCAACTTGATTTGTTTGCCTCTTGTTGGGTTAGATGTAATACTAGGAATGGATTGGTTATCTTCTAACTATATCCTTATAGACTGTGCAAACAAAACCCTAGTCTTTCCTAAGGAAGAAAAGTCTGGATTCCTGACTGCTATTAAAGTCAAGTCATTATTAAGAGATGGAGCGCAGGGATATATGCTATTGTCTTCGTTAGAGGTCAAGAGTGAGAAAGATGTGAATACCATTCCTATCGTCAATGAATTTCTAGAGATTTTTCCTGAAGATGTACCTGGTTTGCAACCAGAGAGGGAGATCGAATTTTCTATTGATTTAGTACCAAGAGCAGGTCCTATCTCAATTGCACCGTATCGGATGTCTCCAGCGGAGTTGGTGGAATTAAAGAAGCAATTAGAGGAACTGTTAGAGAAACAGTTTGTGCACCCTAGTATTTCACCGTGGGGAGGACCAGTGCTTTTGGTCAGGAAGAAGGACGAAACTTCTCGACTTTGCGTAGATTATCGTCAGTTGAACAAGGTGACTATAAAGAAGAAATATCCACTTCCGAGGATTGATGATTTGATGGACCGAACACCGAAGGGAGCAAATATGGTATTTTCTAAGATAGATCTGAGATCAGGATATCACCAGATTCGTGTTAAGGTGGAGGATGTACCTAAAACAGCTTTTCGAACTCGTTATGGACATTATGAGCATCAAGTAATGCCATTTAGAGTGACGAATGCTCCTGCCATCTTTATGGACTATATGAATAGGATTTTTCGTCCATACTTAGATAGATTTGTCGTTGTCTTTATCGATGACATTCTGATCTATTCTCAATCTAAGGAAGAGCATGCTGAACATCTCGGTATAGTTCTTCAGATTCGAAAGAAAAGAAGCTGTATGCGAAGTTAGCAAAGTGTGAGTTCTGGTTGGAGGAAGTTCAATTTCTGGGTCACGTGATTTCCAAAGACGGTATTGCGGTAAATCCATCGAAGGTGGAGACTGTTTTGCAATGGGAAAGGCCTAAGATAGTGACAGAAGTTCAAAGTTTTGTTGGACTTACTGGATATTACCGAAGGTTTATAGAAGGTTTTTCTAAGATTGCTGGACCGCTTACGCAGCTCACGAGGAAAAGTCAAGCTTTTGAATGGACGAAAAAACGTGAAGCGAGTTTTCAACAGTTGAAAAAGAGGCTGACAATTGCACTAGTGCTGATTCTACCGGATTCTAACGAAACTTTTGATGTGTATTGTGATGCTTCTTACCAAGGGTTAGGATGTGTATTAATGCAAAACCGGAATGTAGTGGCTTATGCTTCTAGACAGTTGAAGGTTCATGAGAGGAATTATCCAACACATGACTTGGAACTAGTCTAGAGGTTGGGATGGTTTTTGTATTGAAGGTGTGGAGGCATTTTCTCATTCGTATGGAGCAATGTTCAATGTCTTTAGTGATCACAAGAGTTTAAAGTATTTGTTTGATAAAAAGAATTGAACATGAGGCAGAGGCGATGGTTGGAATTCTTAAAGGATTATGATTTTCGACTCCAATACCATCCAAGAAAAGCTAATGTGGTAGCAGATGTGCTGAGTAGAAAGGTGATCAGTGTTTCGGCAATGATGATAAAGGAGGAGGAATTGATTAACAAACTCCGAGATTTGTGGTTGTCAGTGGAATTTGTGCCTGGAAGAATTCGCCTATGTAAGGTCGTGATTATAAATGAATTGCTTGATATAGTTTGAGATAAACAAAAGGAAGATGCATTTTTACAAAACGAAAGAGAATTGCTGAAGTAAGGTTATAAGGCAACAGTAGAGGAAGGGTCAGATGGAATCTTAAGGTTCAGGGGAAGAATTTGTATAATGATTGAGGATAAGAAGGGGCAATTCTAGATGAAGCTCATACTAGTGATTTGAGTTTACATCCGGGGGTGACCAAGATGTACCAAGACTTGAAAAGGTTGTTTTTCTAAGGTGGCCAAGGATGAAAAGAGATGTAGCTGAACATGTGGCGTCTTGTCCAATTTGTCGAAGGCAAAGGTAGAACATCGGCGTGATTTCTATGTATGTTACAACCGTTAGCTATTCCAAAATGGAAGTGGGATAGTATCTCAATGGATTTTGTTACTGGATTACCGAAGACAAGGAAAGGTCATGATTCGATATGGGTTATAGTTGGTAGGCTTACAAAATCGGCGCATTTCTTGCCCATCAATATTAAGTATTCGTTGGAAAGATTAACCCAGATATATATCAGTGAGATTGTCAGATTACATGGTGTGCCTACATGCATAGTTTCTGACAGAGATCCAAGGTTTACATCAAGATTTTGGCGAAGTTTGCAAGAAGCCATGGGAACTAAATTGCGGTTGAGTTCAGCTTATCATCCACAGACTGATGGCCAAACGGAGAGGACTATACAATCTTTGGAAGATCTTTTCGCATTTTGTCGTGCTTTAATTATCTGTTAGAACAACGTGGAAGTTGGGATGAATTTTTATCTTTGATAGAATTCACCTACAATAATAGTTTTCACTCGAGTATAGGGATGGCACCCTATGAGGCGTTATATGGAAGGCGATGTCGAACACCTCTGTGTTGGTATCAAGATGGGGAGAATATGACTATTGGACCAGATCTTGTACAACAAACTACAGAAGGTAAAGATGATACAAGAAAAGATGAAGACGACGCAAAGTGATCTTGACCCTTCAGTTTCTTGAATTTGAGGAGGGTGAGCATGTATTCTTAAGAGTGACTCCTATGACCGGTGTTGGAAGAGTTATCAAATCCAAAAAGCTTACTCCTAAGTTTATTGGGCCTTATCAGATTCTTCGATGAATAGGTCCTGCAGCATATTAGATTGCCTTACCGCCTTTCCTATCCAATCTGCATGATGTATTTCATGTGTCTCAGTTAAGGAAGTATATTCCTGATCCGACGCATGTGATACAACCCGACCAAATACAGTTGAAGGATAATTTGACTTATAAGACTTTACCTGTCAGAGTAGAGGACAGAAAAGTGAAGCAGTTTCGAGGGAAGATGATCGAGCTAGTGAAAGTCATATGGAATGATGTGATAGGTGATACTACCTGGGAGCTAGAAGATAAAATGAGGGAGCAGTATCTTCATTTGTTTTGAGGTATAACGAATTTCGGGGATGAAATTTTTATTTGTAGGGGAGAGTTGTAACATCCCAAACTTTAGGATAAATGACCGTTGTATCCAGAATTGTACTGTTTGTTATTTTTCTATGTGATACAGTGTTATATTTTACTGTCTATGATTTTATTTGGACTTTTTGTGTGATTTGCTTCAAGAGTCGGAAAATGATAATTTTCGGTAGGAAACCTTATTTTAATTATTCTGAATTTGGGGATCTTACTAAACCCAATTGAATGATAATCCATATTAATATTTTAATTTTTAGGATTTTCTTTTGAAATAAAATAATTTTATATTATTATAATATTATTTTATTAGGCAATAGATAAATAGATGACAATGTGGACCCGAAAATGTTTTATGGGACCCACGTTTAGAGAAATAATCAATGATGTTGGCTAGAGAAATTTCTAAGCCAATGAGAGCAAGTCAACCTCAAGTAGGCTTGAAATTTCTAACTAATAGGATGAGGTCAACAAAAGTGGTTAGAATAATTAGTTGATAACTAGAAAACCTAAGCTAGTTAGTTTGAAACCTAATTAAATTGGTTTAGAAGACTTGTTAAGTAACTAAGTGATAGTAAATTATTTAACTATTTAGTTGGTTTCTAAGTTAGTAAAAATCTATTGGTACCAAGTTAACTAAGTTAACCTAAGTAACTAACTAGTTAGATAAGTAATTAGATTGTCTCACCTAGGTGTAACTAAATAGCTAAGGAGAAGCAAACTTGGTTAGTTGCCTAAGGAGGCCACACGGCCAAGAGCTTTTGGAAGCTCTAAGAAGTGCATAGTCATGCAATGACTAGGTTAGTATCAACTAGTGAGAGCTAAGCTTGGAGGCCAAGGGTTTATGTTAGCCTTTAATCATTTCTAAGGCTTGGATGAAGCCAACCAAAGTGGACACCTCTTCAAGTGACTCCACGGCTACAAGGGGGAGAGAAGGGTTAGGTTTGTTAAGTTTTCTATCACTTTTATCTCTTGCAAAAACAAAACTCCATTGAAGATCTCTTTGTGCTCTATTCGGCCAAGCCACCCAAATCAACATCCATTCACCCAAAATTTTATCTACCTCACTTTTCTAAACCTAAACACAATTCTAAGATCATCTCTAGTTGAGAGTTCTTTCAAAATCCATCACTTTGAGCTTGAAAAACTACTTTGGAGATTCTACCTAGAAGGTGAAAATCCTTGTTTTTCATTTTCTAATCTTATTTCTAAGGTCATAAGCCATGATTGATCCATGGTATATGGTTTTCTCTTATAGTAGTAACTCTTTAAAATTTTGTTTAAGATCCTTGGGTTCTTGGAGGGTGAAACCGAAATCTATAGGAAGGAGAGGAGAAGAGTTTGTCTTCATTTAAGGTAAGAGGAAGACTTGAATCTTATCATCCTTGGGTGGTGATAAGAAAATGGAATTGTTTGTGATTGTAGAATCCGTAAGGATTCATTTGTGTGCTTGTTGTAATAGCTTTCTTAATTGTGATTTGTATTGATATGCATGTCTACAAGCTTTGAATATATTGTATATGTTAGTAATGCATGAATAATTAGTAGGATGTGAATAATATGCAAGGTTTGCATGTGTGTTCCAAAGAGCACAAATCCAAGGCTCACGGCCTCAACACAAAATGGGAACGAAAACGTTCTCAACCATTTTCTAAAAGAGTGATTTAATTAACTTAGGTAAATTGACAAGATACAAATTGATTTAGAGCAAGAAAAACAAATCTATGGATCAAATGACAAGTTTATGGATTTCGACCAACATGCCAAAGTTAAGTGTTTTTAGTTTCTAAAATTGTTTTTAATCAAGGTTAAGTAATAATGTCAAAAAGATTTTAGTACAATGAGTTTTAAGGAATAAAAGTGATTGGATTAAGTTTAAAAAGCTAAAACTAATGACTTTACTGTTTAGGAGAAAATACAGTAGCATTTGTAAAATTTCTAAAGTAGAGCTAACTTTATGTTTTGAAGACCGTTAGTAGTTTTCAAAAGTGTAATTAGATGGTTGTAATATAATCAAAAGAAATTTTAACAGAAAAATTTAGAAAACCATTATTATAAATTTTCAAAGCAAAATACTGTCAATTTTTGTTAAAAATAGACAAATAAGATAGAAAAGATATCCAATATATTGTATACGATATAGAAAATATTCTACGTTAACTCAAACATATTAAATATTATTTTCTGTTTATTTAAATAGTGATTTTTAAGGGATTCGGACAAGAAAATGATTTAAAAACCTTACGCGATTGAGAAAACGATTTAAAAATAATATGCGATTGTAAAAACAGTAAAATATATTTACGCGATTTAAAAACGTTTGTAAAAACGATGAAATTGTGAAAACGCGATAAAATTTCTACCCGATTGATGAAAACAGTAAGTTTTACTGTCGGGCCAAAGTGGTAGACCTGGACAGATTGAGAAATAGTACTGTCAAGTGGGACGTACTGCGTTTGATGTTTGAGGGCGTTTTAGTAATTATTTGAGATTTGAAGGGTATTTTGGTAATTATAGTTTTGTTTATATTTTTAGAGTTAAGTCGATTCGTTGTGGAATTGGCGATTGATCGACGAGGTGAATTACATCGTGTTGTCGGTGTGATAAGCGTAGTGTGGTTCATTTCTTTATGGACTTGGAGGCATTAGTGTGTGGATTATTCCACATATGGACAGTTCTCGCTCCTCTGGGTCGTGGTAACTGGTAACACACTAGTGGTCTCGACACGTACTATACTTAATCAAGATCTTGTAAGAACTATGTTAGTACAATGCCTATAGTTACACGATTTTTGGACTGTGTACTACACCACGATGTTTTGGACAGTGGGCTATAGACACAATGTGAGACAGTGCAATACTTGGTTGGGCAGCCTAAGGTACTAATAGAACTTGCAGGTCATTCTCTCTGATGCCTGTGGTTGTAGCTCCATGGAGTAGGGTTGAGTCGCATTACATATGATTTATGTGTTGTGCATTATAATATTATTATCTGTACCATTTTATCTGTGACATTATGTGATACTGTTACACTTAATTTCTGTGTTATTTTATATTATTATTTATGTTGTTCAGGTATGCTATACTGTATGAATTGTTATAACTGTTGTATTGTCGTTTTCTTATTTACCATATTTGTGGTGATATAGATTGTTTTACCTCGTTGTACGTATTGTTTCCTGTATTTTAAATTATGTTTTAAAAGAAGAGTTTGAGAAAGAGGAACAGCCTCTTGATTGTGTATACCCCGAGGATGAAGAACAGCAACAAGCCGAGGATCAGTTTGACGACCAAAAACCATCCGATCATCCTTATCTCCTAGATTGATTGAGTGAGTATGACGCTACCAGGATTCTTTGGTTTCGTGAGGTTGGATTTTCACGGAGGCTCGGAAGCCTGGCGACTACTAAAGGACAGAGATTCGGTTACGTACATATGGCGTCTGACTGTGACCATACGTACAGAGTTTGATGGAGTTCTTATCTTTTCTACTGTGTTATATTTACATGCAGAGCTACCGCTATCTCTTAAGCGTCATTGGGGTGGTATGTTTGATGCGCCTAGTGAGATTAGTAGCGTGTCGACAGCATGGACTAGGATCCGTAGAGGGTCGAGGCATCCTGGATACTTATCACCGTACTTATTTTAAGTTTCATCCGAGAGTGATCCTTGAACTATGGAGGACTAGTAGTTCACATGTGTACTTGGGCACGTCTGCGATTTGTATATATAGACTTCTTCTTATCCTTAATCTTTGTTTATCTACATTTTGGTTTAAATATTTACAGTTGTAAATTATTTGTACTACTTGAAACAAAAACATATATATATTATGTGTGATAACAGTTTTTATGTTATGTTCTATGTTATTTCATTTCGTAATATTCTATTTAACCGGAAAAATTTTACAACCCGTATTACTAAGTAACAAATGTTTTACAACTTGGGTAGAATTTTATTTATCTTTATTTTATTTTATTCATAAATGTAACATCCCCACAAGGGTGTTACATAAGTGCCATTACTTTGAGAAGTGGCAGAGAAGTTGAGTAGCAACCAGTTAAGCAACTTGAGATGCAACCTCAATAGCTACCTCTACAGCAACCTGAGCATCAACTTGAGCAAAAGCCTGACCAACCAAATCAACAACCAATTCAGCAACCTAAGCAGCAACTTGAAATAGACTAGAAACAACAGAACTCATAGAAAGTAAATAGCTCAATGCAGAAATTCGTGGCATAGAAAAACTAGATTTGGCCATTCCACTACCCTTCCTAAATAGAGTCACACAGTCCAAGCAAACATTACAAGCAAAAATGTAAAGAGAAGTCCTGGAGACATTCAAGAAGGTAGAAATCAATATCCCCCTTCTAGATGCAATCAAGCAAATTCTAAAGTATGCCAAATTCCTTAAGGAGTTGTGTACTCATAAGAGAAGACTTAAGGGTACAGAGAAGATCAGTATGGGCAGAAATGTTTCTGCAATGATTCAGCCAAGTATGCCACAAAAATGCAAGGATCCTGGAACATTCACCATTCCTTGCATCATAGGCAGCCAGGAGTTCACTCATGCAATGTTGGATCTTGGTGCCTCTATTAATGTCATGCCCAAATCAATTTTTGAATCCCTGCACATTGGAGAGTTGAAGCCCACCAGAATCATCATTCAGCTAGCAAATATGAGCACAACTCATCCTGTAGGAGTGCTTGAGGATGTTTTAGTAAGGGTAAATGAGTTAATATTTCCAGCAGATTTTTATATTCTGAACATGGAAGATGAATTTGCATCAAGCCAGCCACTATTAATTTTAGGTAGACCATTCTTGAAAGCTGCTAAGACTAAGATTGATGTGCATGCTAGTACCATTTCCATGGAATTTGGTGATAACATAGTTCAATTCAATATCTTTGATGCTATGAAACATCCTTTAGAAGAGCATTCTAATTTTCAGTTAGATATCCTTGATATGCTGGTTCATGATGTGCATTTTGACATGCTAGCTGAATTTCCTAGGATTGTGGGATTTCTAGATGGTGTTGTTATTTCTGCTAAATCTGCATGTGATGCTTCTGAATTTGATAATTCTGTTGTATATGTTTCTGATTCTAATCAATTTTCTACTAAATATGCATGTGTTGTTTCTGAATTTGATGATTCTGTTGTTTCTAATTTTGCTAAATTTCCTAATTCTCCATATGTTGTTTCAGCTTCTGATTCTGTTAATTTTGTTTCTGAGTGTGATTCTGCTCTGATTCCACTGCTTTTGCATATATTGATCTTGCTCTTTCTGATTTTGCATATGCTTGTTTTGATAAATTTGATTATGCTAATGCTGATAATTCTATTTCTGATTCTGATAAATCTGATGCAACTATTTCTGATTCTACTTCTATATGTGATAAATCTGATGCTGTTGTTGTCTCTGATTTTGCTTTCTCTGATAAATCTAGTTGTTCTCACTTTGGTAATTCTAGTTGTCCTGATAATGATAAATCTGTTGTTTTTTATTATGGTAAATTTGCATGTTCTGAAAATAACAAATCTGCATGTTTTGAGATTCTTGCTGATGTGAATGATAAATCTGCATGTTCTACATTACCTTATCCTATGAGACATGATCCTACTATTTGCAAAGTTTCTGTAACTAGATTAGTATCTTCAATACAGAAACCACCTACCCTTGAGCTTAAGCCTTTGCCTGAGCATCTGAGGTATGCTTATTTGGTGGATGATGAGTAGCTTCTGGTAATTATAGCCAGAAACCTCCTTGCTGAACAGGACGAAAGATTGCTGCAAGTTTTAAGAGAAAATAAAGGGCCATCGGATGGACACTGGCAGATATTCCTGGCATTAGCCCTTCTATTTGCATGCAGAGAATTTTACTTGAGGATGGAGCTAAATCAGTGAGCCGGCCCCAGAGGAGACCGAACCCTCTGATTCTAGATGTGGTAAAGAAAGAGGTAACTAAGTTACTGCAAGCTGGTATTATTTACCTCATATCTGACAGCACTTGGGTGAATCCTGTGCAAGTTGTCCCCAAGAAGTCTGGAGTGACAGTTGTGGCCAACCAGAAGAACAAGCTGATCCCTACCAGAGTGCAGAACAGTTAGAGAGTCTGTATTTGTTATAGGAGACTCAACCAGGCCACTCGGAAAGATCACTACCCCTTGCCTTTCATTATCAGATGCTGGATCGATTGGTTGGAAAATCTCATTATTGCTTCCTGGATGGATACACTGGCTACTTTCAGATTCACATTGCACCTGAGGATCAGGAGAAGACCACATTCACTTGCCCCTTCGGCACCTTTGCTTACAAGCGGATGCTTTTCGGCCTCTACAATGCCCCTGGTACTTTCCAGCGATGTATGGTAAGTATTTTCTCTGACTTTCTAGAGGAGAGCATGGAGTTGTTTATGGATGATTTCACTGTATATGGTTCTTCTTTTGATTCTTGTTTGGATAGTTTATCTAGAGTACTACATCGATGCATTGAAACTAACCTTGTCCTGAATTTTGAAAAATGTCATTTTATGGTAGAACAAGGTATAGTTTTGGGTCATGTAGTGTCTAGCGAGGGTATTACTATTGATCCTGCAAAAATAAATGTTATTACCTGTTTATCTTACCTCACATGTGTGCGGGAGGTTCGTTCTTTTCTTGGACATACGGGTTTCTACAGGCGTTTTATCAGAGATTTCAGTCAAATAGCTCTTCCGCTATCCAACCTGTTGCAAAAAGATATGGAGTTCTTGTTTGACCAGAAATGCATGCAGACCTTTGATCACTTGAAGCAAGCTTTGACTAGTAACCCTGTCATTCAGCCACCTAATTGGACATTCCCGTTCAAGCTAATGTGTGATGCCTCTAACTATATTGTTGGAGTTGTCTTGGCACAGAGAGTGGGCAAAGCTTCCCATGTGATCTACTATGCTTCATGAACTTTGGATGCTGCTCAAGCAAATTACACAACCACAGAAAAAGAACTCTTAGCTATTGTGTTTGCATTAGACAAGTTTCGATCTTATTTGCTTGGTTCTAAGGTTATGATATTTTCTGATCATGCAACTCTAAAATTTCTTTTGAAGAAGCCTAAAGCTAAACCACGATTGATTAGGTGGATGCTGCTACTCCAGGAATTTGATGTGGAGATTCAAGATAAAAGTGGAGTAGAGAACCTAGTGGCTGATCACTTGAGCAGAATTGAGAGAGCCACGGATCCCCTTCCCATTGATGATTCATTTCCTGATGAGCAACTTTTACAGTTGCAAGGTAAGGTCACTTCTCCTTGGTTTGCGAATATGGTCAATTTCCTAGTTGCTGGTGTTTTCCCTGTATATTTTACTAGGGCTCAAATTGATAAGTTGAAAAGTGAATCTAAGTATTATGTGTGGGATGATCCTTATCTTTGGAGATTTTGTAGTGACCAGTTAATTAGGAGATGCATCCCTGATCATGAGTTTAATTCTGTTCTTAGTTTTTGTCATGTATTTTCATGTAGTGGACATTTTGGACCTACCGTACAGCTAGGAAAGTTTTGGACTCTAGTTTATGTTGGCCTACCTTATTCTATGATGCATATTTGTTTTGTAGCAGGAATGAAATGCCCTAACAACCTTTACTATTTTGTGAGATTTTTTATGTTTGAAGTATTGATTTTATGGGACCCTTTCCTGTTTCTCTTAGTTTTGTTTACATTTTGTTGGCTGTTGATTATGTATCCAAGTGGGTGGAGGCAAAAGCCACTCAGACTGATGATTCCAAAGTTGTAGTGAATTTTGTTAAATAATAGATTTTTTGCAGGTTTGGAGTCCCGAGGGCCATCATTAGTGATCAGGGTTCGCATTTCTGCAATCGAAGCATGGAGGCTTTGATGAAAAAGTATGGAGTCATGCATAGAGTTTCTACACCTTACCACCCCCAGTCTAATGGGCAAGCCGAGATGTCCAATAGGGAGATCAAGCAGATACTCCAAAAGATAGATCAACCTAACAGAAAAGACTGGAGCAAGAGGCTTAAGGATGCTTTATGGCAAAGCATGCCATCTGCCGGTGGAAATTGAGCATCATGCATTCTGGGCAATAAAGAGGAGCAACTTGGACCTAGATCAAACAGGCATAGAGAAGAAGTTACAACTGTAGCAATTGAAGGAGATCTTCTTGGAGGCTTATGAAAGTTCCAAACTTTACAAGGAGAAGACCAAAGCCTTCCATGATAAGATGATTATGAGGAAAACATTTGAAATTGGCAAAAAGTTCTCCTCTACAACTCCCGCCTCAAGCTCATGCTTGGGAAGCTCCAATCTAGATGGCTAAGTCCATTTGTTGTTACTAAGATTTTTTCTTATAGTGCTGTGCAGATTACAAGTGAGGCCACCGTGAAAGCTTTCACAGTCAATGGTCATCGCCTCAAGCCATTTTATGAGGGAGCTCAAGCTTAAGCTCAAGTAGACGATGTAGAGGTGGTCACTTTGCAAGAAGCCGTCTACCCCCACTTGATAAGGTTGTTTCTTTCCCTTCTTTTTTATTTTGCTTGTCTCATATTTGTTGATGCTATTGCTGGTTTGCTATTGATTTTGAGCTTTACATTGAGGGCAATGCAAAATTTAAGTGTGGAGGAGAGATTTTAGCATGCTGTCTGTTGTTTTTTCTGTTTTGCTACATTTTTGCTATTTTTGCTTGATAATTTGCTGTTTTTAAATTCTATTTTCTGTAAATAAATAAATAAAAATGATGTGTGTTTTTAATTGCTTTTCAATGATGTTTTGAGATTTGTGAATGAAGCAATTGAAATTCAAGGTTCATTGCATGATTGAATAAATTTTCTTCCTTCTTGAAATTGATATGCTTAGTGGTGGATGTTTGAATTGGTGGATTGAGTTTGATGGATGCATATCTTATAAGATTTTGAGCCTATTGATGGATGGATTTAGCATTTATGTCATTCCCTTCTTTCTTGTGTGATCTTCACTCATGTTAATTGGTTACTCTAGAACTTGCTTTGATTCTTTTTTAGGCTACATTTCACTTGCATGCATAAACATGATTAAGGTCTTCTTTCTTAAATTAGCTACTTTGGCCAAATAGTCAACCTTACATAATTTCCCTTTGATTAACCCCCTTGAGCCTATTTGCCTATTCTTTATCTTAGCTCATTATATGACTTTTGTGAAAAATCATGTTTTTACCTTTCCTTAGAGAATGGGTGAGCATTGGTTCATTTTCATTTGAGGAGCTTTTTTCTTGTGGGCAATTAATAGTTCAAGTGTGGGGGTTGTGCAAATTGATGTGTAATATGCAAGGTGATTGAAAAAAAAACAAAAAAAAATTGAAGAGAAAAAGAATAAATGCAATAGAGGTTGTGAAATGAAAGGAATATGTAAGAGAATGTACATAATATAGAATTGGGAGAAAAATTTCATGCTTGTCACTTGTCATTTGAGTTCCTCCCCATTGCTCTTTTATTCTCTTGGGTGCTTAGCTTGTCATATCCATATTATTTCCTTCCCTTACCTTAACCCCATTACAACCTTGAATAAAGTCCTCTTGATTTTTATATGCATGTGTTTGGTAATGGAGAAGTAGAAGATAAGCAAGCTTATGGTAGTGTAATTTTCATAGGTTGAATTGAGTAAAATACTTACCTTGAAAACACTTGAGGGTTTGAGAGTGCACCTTGTGAGGATCTATCATTCTTGATTCATACTTTTCAATTTGAAGCTACCTTGCTTACTGGTTTGAGATGTAAAGAAATGTTAACTCATAAATGTTATGATTCCTTGAACTTTTTCTTGATCTTCTTGCTTGTAAACTTTTACATTCTTGAATGTCATTAGAATTTGAGTTTTTTTTGTTAATCCCTTGTGCCCTTGTTTTGGTCTTTTGTATTTTGCCCAGGAGTGCAAAAAGATAAGTGTGAGAAAATTTGATAATCACATATTTTGTACATTAATAAACTCTCATGTTTAGTCATTTACACTCTCCATATTCTTAATTGATTGAGCTTGGTCATGTTTTGTGAGTTTGAGCTCAAATTGGGCCTAATTGATTTTTTTTAGCATTAATGAGTTTTGACATTATTTCTGTATTTCGGTCATAACTTGAGCTCTAGATATCTGATAATTATGAATTTTACCTTGTAGGAAAGCTAAGAGGAAGCTCTACAACTTTGATGAAGAGCTCGAAGTCTCAATCGGATGTCTAGTGGACCTAATTGTGCCTGGAAGTCAAAATACGAGTTTAGAGACCCTTTGATGTTGTTTTGGTCATAACTTGAGTTGTGGACCTCCAAATTGCATGGAGTTTAGGCCCAATTGTTCATAACTGATCCAACTTTGTAATTAATGGGTTTCTAATTATGTAAAGCCAAAATAGGGAATAGTTTAGGGGGTCAAAAGACAGAAACCGAGGCACCTCATCTTAGACACTTTTCTTCCTTTTCTTTAGAACTCTCTTCCTCTCCCTTCTCTCTAATTTTCATTTTCTTCTTCCTTTTTTTCTGAGTTCTTCCCTTCTCATGGAGGGGTAGAGCCTTTAAATCAATCCAAGAGATTGAACAATTCTTGATGATTAATCTTGAGATTCTGCTTTAATTGTTTTCATTTATCTATTAATCAAGTTTCTCTTCTTCTTCTTCTCTTTGTTAATTGTGGTTGCTTAATTAGAATTTTCATATGATAATTGCTTAATTATCATGTGCAAAGAGATGAACTCAGAGATTAAATAAGACATTGAAGGTGTTTGATGAAATGTTTAACTCGGTTGGATCTTGGCTTTTAAGTTGATTTCGGTTTTGGATGAATACTCACTCTATCTAACGTTAATTAATTGAAATTTAGAAGCATTTCTAGTAGAAGATCTGTGATCATTGAGAGGCGTCTTGAAGTGATCTAAGACCAATGACTTAATTGATAATTGAATGGACATATAGTAATCAAGGTTTGATTAAAATCAAGTTTGGGCAATTTTCTTAGATTGATTGCTTTGTTAATTCTATTTTATCTTTCAATTCGAATTTTGTTTTGTTTAATTCTGTAATCTTGCCAACCCCCCCTTTTCACCTGATTTGATCAATTGCATTCTAAAATCATTGGGAGACGATCTGGTGTTGTTTCCTATACTACAAGCTATAGGTATAACTCAGTTACAATTTTGGTGAGTTCGGCGCTCGTCAGTTTCCTATGTCTGTTTCTGCCCTAAGGAGCTATAAAATGAGTGGTGAAATGAAGATAGAAAGTCAAGAAAAAGATAGGATTGAAGACTTTTAAGGCCGCTTGAACCAAACGCTAGAACTTTATATCTATTAAGAATACTTTGATCCTTTTAAATCAAGTTTCTTAACCTCCATAGGTTTTAGAATAAATATTGAGATTTATCAAAATACTCATTTCATCATATACATAAGTTTCCATATCTATTACTCATCAATCTAGTATTAAAACACTCAACCAATGTCTTTAAAAATACCAAACTGACTCTGTTTATCTTAAAACTTTAACTACATCTCACTTAGCTCATCTGTGACTTAGAAACAACTTCTCCATATTTGTTTCCCTTAACTAAGCCACTTATATCATTACATGAGTCATTTTAAGCTACTTTTCACATTTTATATTGTAGCAAAGTGTCTAAACTAACTCAGTTTGTCATAAAATTGAACAAGCATGTTAAGCAAGAAATATGCTACCTATATAGCCATATACAAGACTAACATGTTATAGATGATGTTACACCTAACATAAACAAAGCAAACAATAGTGAATTAAAGAGAAACAATCTAAAAAGAAAAATAAACAAAGAAAAATAAAATTAGACAAATAAAAATAAATGCCTAAACTAGTGTCTTTCTAACTATTCTTTAATATTGACAAACAAATCATCTCCGACAACAATGCCAAAAACTTGTTGTGATATTGGCAAATGTATTAAATCGCAAAAGTAATAAAATAATGAGTAAGAGTATCGTCGCACAAAGATTATTTTGTCAATTACTAAATTCGTTAAATCAATACTATTTAAGTTATCGAAATATGAGAGTTGATAAGAATGTAAATAAAAGAAAACACTAACAAGAAAATATTCAAAATTAGTAAGAGTAAAATTAATCAATTAGACAAAGAATGAAAGATAATAATATCAAAGTATTATGGTTCAGACTTCACTTGAACTCTTTTGATGCAAATTCAAAGATTAGTTTAACTAAGTTCTATTCTATGATTCATGATTAAATTCTCAAAATTAATTAATATTCAATCCCTTGGTATATTAATCCTCTTCACACTACTTTGAGTTAACAATTCACTTAGTATGATCTCAAATAGAGAATGCTTTATAAAAAACGAGGGAATAAGGAGCAAGACCACATAACCTACAACATCTATTCCTAGCGATTGCAGAAATTGAGCTTTTTATTAGAAGTTCTAGGTCTGTGCACAATTTTCCCAAATCATACATAAACCCTAAAATCATTCCAAAATTGGCCAAATCAAGAAAAGCATTAAGAGAATAGATAAACACGTAAATCATGAAATAGAAACTTAGATTAAACACAAAAATGAATTTACGTCTTCCAAGAACAAGATTCATCATCACCCTAACTAGAGAAGTTTAGCTACACATGGAGAAAGAAGAAAACAAAGAAGAAATTCCAACAAACTCCATGGAAGATAGGTGGAAAGGTTGAAGAAAACTCCTAATCTTCAAGCTTGGATGCTCCCACGTCAAATTAGGGTTTGTGCCTCTGCTTCTCTCTCTGAATGTCTGCCCAAAAACATCATTTTTCCTATTTATAGGCAAAAAGACGCGTCATTAAACGTATTGAGCGCTTAAGCGCTCAGTTTTGGGCGCTTAGTCGCACAACATGAAGCATTATATGCTTGACCACTTAATCGCTCAAAAATTAGGCGCTTAAACGTGCAGCACTTAGCATTCTGTGCTTAGAAGCTTAACCGGTGGAAAGTTGGGCGCTTAAGCACCCAGCACCAGAATCTCTCTTTTAGATTTTTGCTCCTTGTTCAAGCATGCAGTCTTCTTCCATGTGTAATCACCTAGTAAAACAAATAAAATACGTAATGAGAACAAAGTTTAAAATAATAAAAACATGGTAAAATTTGATAATAAAGCTCAATCAAAAGGGATTGGAAGAGGGTGAAAACCAAGATTTTGAAATGAAAAAACATGAGTTTTTACAGTTTCATCACTTACGTACTGACCAGATTTGTTTATTCAGACATTTTTAGATGTCTTCTTTTTGTAGTTTTTGCACCCATTTGGGTTTGTAAAAATTTCTAGACAGATGTACTGACACACCTTATGTAATGTAATTAATAAATGCAACTAGTATGCTTTTTAAGTTTTCTATTGGTATTCTGTTAGAAATACATTTCATTGATATGTTTACCTTATAGTTAAAAAAAATGTCCCATCTAATAAATCTAGAATTAAATTAATTTCGTTACATAATAAATCGTTGCAACATATTTTATTAAACAAGAATCAGTAAATAGAGTACGTAATATTCTATCAGCAAGATATACAAATATCATAAATTAGTGGTAGGATGTTATATAACTCATTATATTATCAGGCTCAAATGAGAAACAAACCATTCAAGCACCAAATAGCCATGAAGGTCGAGACTTATGACTCCAAAAACTCAACCAATTTCAAGTCGAATTCCACATGCAAACAACTCAAGGAGGCAAGCAAAGGAAGAAGAAGAAAGTAAGGATCAAGAACCCCTACTTGGGCACCCAAAAATAGTGAGATGAAGGAGAGGAAGAGAAGATGAAGTTACTCCAGTTGAGATTCCAATCAGTGCGAAGTGAAGAGGAGAAGATGATGATCACTTTCTTCAACTTCAGCTTGAGGAGATAAGAGTGTCTTGGAGCTCATGCAAAAACTTGAAGCCGTGCAACCGTGGCTGTCTTAGGGTGTTCTTTGCATGGGAGAGGAGAGAAATGAAAGAAGTAGGAAGAAATGAGGGTGGGGTGCCAGGTTTAGTGACTTAAGTGGAGTGGAGGAGTTGGTTTTCAAGTTTGCACCTTTATTGGTCATTTAATCTTGTTCTAAGGCCCCTTTAAAATTTTAAATATGCAATCCTCATAATTCTAACTCCTCATTATGTTTAGAACTTCCTAGGATTCATATAAGATCTTAACTTAAGTCACTTAATGTTAATAAGGTCCTAATTATTTGTAATAAGTAGCTAACTTGAGGTTCAAGTAACCTACATGCACGTAATCCTATTAGTTTAGGTCTAATCAACTTAAATCTATTCATTTTAACTTTTATTATCAACCAATAGGAAATAAATTTAATAAGGAAGTCTTTGATGCATGAATTCTCATTGGTTGGAAGGTAATCATGACTTTCTTTTTAATTTAACGTATATAAGGTTTTAACCCTTTAAACTTATTCTAATTTATTTCCATGCAATTTTTAAGTTCTAACTTAATTATAAGGTCAATTTTATCATTTAAATTTATTGACTAATTTATGAAATTATTTCCATAAGTTTATCATATTTATTTTAATTTCTACACTTCGTTTAAACTAATAAAATCACTATAATTTACAAAAAAAAAACTAAATTAAATCATTTTAATCCCAAAATTCACAATAATTATTTTATTCATATTTAACTCAATTATTAATTTTCATAATTTTTCTCGCTCATTTAAATTTTTTACGCATTTTTGACTATTATTTTAAATTTAATTTACACACTAAACTATTTCACAATACATAAATTATAAAAATATACATAAACACACAATTAAATTAAACATACAATTTTATGTTAATTTTATCTAATTAAATTAAGCATATTAGAATTGGAATGTTACAAAAATCATTAAAAAATGCATTATTTTCATGTAAAAATTATTATTACTTAAAATATAATATAAATTATTTAATTGATTTTTTTTTCTTCCTTTATGTTTATTAGCCGTTATTTTATTAACTTTTAATGAAAATATATTTTGTGAAGATAATGATACATTTAGCTTTTTAAGAAGAGATTTGCAGTAGGGGTGTAAGTGGGTGGTTTGGTTCAGATTTTAGGAAAAAATAAATCTGAACCAATCAAAATCAATTGGTTCGGTTTGATTTGGTTTTCTTATTTTTTGATAGCCAAATCCGAACCAAATCAAACCAAACATCTATGGTTTGGTTTGATTTGGTTCGGGTGATCGAGTTGACTATTATTTTTTTTAACACAAAAATTAGTTAAATAACTATACATGTAATACAGAAAATTGCACATTGTGATTGATATGGACAAGATGCAAATGGTTTTGATGTCGACAAACAAAGAAAGCAATGGGAATACAATGATCAAGTCACAAGGAACTCAAGCTTAGCATATAGGTTATAGATCTAATGTAAAGGTATTCTAGAGATTCACCTCAAGCTCAAATGATTTCCTTAAAATGTTTTTGTAAAATGGTTTTTCAAGTTAGGATCAAAAAAGTTTTATGCAACAACTCTTTCGAATCTAATATCCTAAGCCTTTTTGGAAACTTACCAGCCTCTTGATAAACATTAGGAGCCAAAATTTCAAGGCCCCTAACCGATTAGGACCAGCTCCTAACCGGTTAGTTAGTTCAAACAAAAGCTTTGCCTCGTTTTTTATAACGTGCCTAACCGATTAGGCAAAGTAGCTAATCGGTTATTTTATAACTCAGAGGCCAAAATATATTTGTCCTAACCGATTAGGTAGAAGACCTAACCGGTTAGTATCACTTCCAGAAGCCAAAAATGTTTTGTCCTAACCGATTAGGCAGATGGCCTAACCGGTTATTCATAAACTCAGAAGTCTTTCTAATCCTGTCCTAACCGATTAGGCAGATGGCCTAACCGGTTATTCTATAACTTAGAAGCCAAAAACGTGTTGTTTTAACCGATTAGGTAGAAGACCTAACCGGTTATTCATCAACTCAGAACTCACGTTGGTAATGTCCTAACCGATTAGCTTGGAGGACTAACCGGTTAGCATCCTTCCCAGAACTCATTTTCGTGGTGTTCTAACCGATTAGGACACATTCCTAACCGGTTAGTTATTAAACCAGAACACTTCTCCTTACGTCTAAATGAGCCCCTAACCGGTTAAGATACATGGCTAACCGGTTAGCCTATGTTCTGGAAAAACAAGGAGAAGCCCGTAACGGCTATATTGCTGAGCATTAATTGCTCATAACCACTTCCAATGGCATTTTAATAACACTTACCTATATGTTTGCATGTTGGGCTTCGTTGGGAGGTTAGAGAAAAACTGAGTCTATCATTCTGGAACATTTGTATTGAGCTTTAAACAAGTTTTTATCATCATTCTACAAAATCCTTTGATTTGAGCTTGAACTTGTGTGAATCCCAAATACCATAGTGCTTCAATTTGTAATACTTGCTCTAGAAAGAGTTTCTTCCATTTAAATCTTATACAATCTGTTTAGTGAGGGTGAGTTATCCCTTAAGTATTGTAAGGGTGAGGTATCCCTTGAAAAATAGAGGCTCAAGCATTAGGGTGAGGTATCACATAGTGTTGAGTGCTCAAGATTGTAGTGGTTGTCAAGCACCCATTGAAGCTTGAAGATATAGTGAAAAATCTCAAGTTCTTTGCTTGGGGATTGGACGTAGATCACAAGTGGATTGGTGATCGAACCAGGATAAATGATTGTGTTTGTTTTCTCTAAACCCTTCTCTTTATTTAGTTTACTGTTTTATTGAATTGATTGGATATTGTCTCCTTTGGCTATCACATTTATAAGTAAAAGTGTTTATCTCATTCATCCAATTATCTCTAATCGTTCAATAGCTTCAACGAAAATTGTTTATCAAACGATTTGCGAAAGATTTGCGAACTTATTTTACTTACTCAATTCACCCCCCTCTTGAGTATTGAGGCCACTTGGTAACACACATAATGTATCAAAAATTTCAAATAATATTAGAACATAGACTAACATTTTGCTTTTCTATCAGGCAATGAACATTCAATTTCAAGTTGAGTCACACAATCTTTGAGATTTCCCGTTTATATCAAATCCAAAATGCTAAAATAGTGAGAAAAGAAAACCTCCTAGTAGTGGATAGAAAAATAGAATACATAATAAAAAAGTTCAGGCAATAATTAGACAGCAGTTAGAAGCATAATCTTGGTAAAGATCAAATATGACATACAATTTTTGTGGTCTCATAAATAGGCGATAGAAAATGACTAAGAGGATGGCCAAAACAAAACCACTAGCCATATGATATACATAACTTTTATCCAATATCAATATATAACCAGTACAAACATAATAATAGGCATCACCTAAAGTTAATTCAAATTCAGTCAAAACTTATATCAATATATAGATAGTACAAACATAATAATGGGCACGATTTTGTGAAAGAAAATAAAAACACATATGTCTAAATCTAATGTCTTTATAAGTGTAATAGTGACTAATTTTAAATTTCCATGCAATTTTTAAGTTCTAACTTAATTATAAGGTCAATTTTATCATTTAAATTTATTGACTAATTTATGAAATTATTTCCATAAGTTTATCATATTTATTTTAATTTCTACACTTCGCTTAAACTAATAAAATCACTATAATTTAAAAAAAAAATAAATTAAATCATTTTAATCCCAAAATTTACAATAATTATTTTATTCATATTTAACTCAATTATTAATTCTCATAATTTTTCTCACTCATTTAAATTTTTTATGCATTTTTTGACTATTATTTTGAATTTAATTTACACACTAAACTATTTCTGTCAATACATAAATTATAAAAATATACATAGACACACAATTAAATTAAACATACAATTTTATGTTAATTTTATCTAATTAAATTAAGCATATTAGAATCGGAATGTTACAAAAATCATTAAAAAATGCATTATTTTCATGTAAAAATTATTATTACTTAAAATATAATAGAAATTATTTAATTGATTTTTTCTTCTTCCTTTACGTTTATTAGCCGTTATTTTATTAACTTTTAATGAAAATATATTTTGTGAAGATAATGATACATTTAGCTTTTTAAGAAGAGATTTGCAGTAAGGGTGTAAGTGGGTGGTTTGGTTCGGATTGTAGGAAAAAATAAATCCGAACTAATCAAAATTAATTGGTTCGGTTTGGTTTGATTTTCTTATTTTTTGATAGTCAAATTCGAACCGAACCGAATCAAACGTCTATGGTTTGGTTTGATTTGGTTCGGGTGATCGGGTTGACCATTATTTTTTTTAACACAAAAATTAGTTAAATAACTATACATGTAATACAGAAAAGTGCACATAATATATCAAAAATTTCAAATAATATTAGAACATAGACTAACATTTTGCTCTTCTATCAGGCAATGAACATTCAATTTCAAGTTGAGTCACACGATCTTTGAGATTTTCTGTTTATATCAAATCCAAAATGCTAAAATAGTAAGAAAAGAAAACCTCCTAGTAGGTAATAGAAAAATAGAATACATAATAAAAAAGTTCAAGCAATAACTAGACAACAGTCAAAAGCATAATCTTGGTAAAAATCAAATATGATATATAATTTTTGTGGTCTCATAAATAGGCGATAGAAAATGACTAAGAGGATAGTCAAAACAAAACCACTAGCCATATGATATACATGACTTTTATCCAATATTAATATATAGCCAATACAAATATAATAATAGACCTAATAATAGACATCACCTAGAGTTAATCCAAACTCAGTCAAAACTCATATCAATATATAGTCAGCACAAACATAATAATGGGTACAATTTTGTAAAAGAAAATAAAAACACATATGTCTAAATCTAATGTCTCTATAAGTGTAATAGTGATTTGATTCGAGTAGTTCTCCGAATTTAAAATTTTCAATCTGAGAACTAAATTAATTAAGCTCTCATTGATTCATATTTTACCCGAATCAATTAAAATACTCAAATCAAATCAAACTAACTTAATTGATTCAATTCAAATTAATTAAATTGATTGGATTATCCAAATCAATTTATATCCTTAATTTGTAGTTGTTCAAAAATAGATTTTACCAATCAATGTTACAAGTTAACAGAACCATTACGTACAAAAAATAAAAAATAAAATAACATGATTTTTCATTTCCAAAGCTTGCAGGACGATTCTGCCACTTTCGATTCCAAAGCAAAAGCCATGATCTGCCACACAATATTCCCACTCTCTCCAAGAAACAAATACCTAACAAATTTTAGATGAAAACTTCTTATTTTAAATATATAAATTATTTTTAATATTTATATAAATATATATTAATAAAAATACGTGTATATTTAACATCAATTCCACACTTTTATACATATAAAAAATCAATTTGCATACTAAAGTAAGAAATTCCCTTTCCAAATACCAAATTTCATATCCCAATACCCACTGTACAAAACCAAGTCCTTTGTCCTTCTTCTCTTAACCAGATCCCCTTTCTACGTCTTCTCATTTTTCTCTCAGACACATTCACTCTGTCACAGTCATCTTTCTCACATGCAAAAATCTTGGGCTCTGTCACCTCTGGGAACCACAAACTTAACAATTTACACAAGTTCTCCATCTCGTGGCTCAACCCTTGCATCTTGTCCCTTGCATCTATGCCCTCCTCTGCTCCTTCCTCCTCATCGGCAATCCCGCCTCTTTATCACCTGTCTGCTTGTCCTAAGTGGTCTTACTGCCATGTTCTGTTCATACGGAGTCAATTAAACTCAATCAAATCATTGATTTTTACTAAAACTGATCGAATTGAATTGATTCGTATCGAGTCGTGTGCATATTCGATCCAAGAAGTCACTCAAATCGGCTACCTACACGGTTCACTGGTCCACTAGTCAAACCAGTTGGACCGGTCTACGTTTAATAACGCTAAATTAAATAGACGAGCATATGATGTTATTATTTTACACACTGAATGGGTTCCCAATCTGACAAGAAACATTATTTTTTCACAATAGGTGAATTTATAATCTCCTATAAACTATTCAAATCTCTCGCCATTAATCCATTCCAAATGACCTAATTTATCATGCGGTGAACCAAATACCAATTGTTATTTCCTACCGTATAATCAAATTGCAAAAAAAAGACGTAATTTTATTGAACTTTAAGACGTCAGAGTAGCACAGGAGTAGGTCATTTCAGGTAAACTACTGTGTTGACAAAGCTCTCAACACTATTTGTTTAGAAAATGTAGGGATCAGAAAGTATGACTACCAAAGAATTCAGAAGCTGTTAAATTTTCCACATACAATGCGACAATTCTAGTCACCGATTTTTTTTTTTTTTCTCTCAAAGTTGTTTCTAACCAAATTTAAAATTGCTTTCAGATTTTAATTCTTTACCTGCAAATCCTGGGCAGAAATACAGTTACAAGTGGCAGATCCAATGCCAATCTGTCCTGACCTCTTAGAAGAGTTATACCTCCTATGGCAAGAAGACTACAACGAACAAGCAATCACTAGATCCGAAATTCTAGAAAAATGTTACTAACTAAAATTTCACCCTCTAAAAACTTCAGTGGTTAATGTCTCATTGGACTGTAACTAAGTGTGACAGTGTACAGTTAAATCTCAAACATTGTAGGAAGAATGCTGATGTGTTTCCAAATAATTGTTTCACCAATGCCTATGAAGCGTTTGCTTCTGTAGCAGCATGAAGGAGCTCGTCTGGAGTTGCAGCCGGATCAAGGTCCCAACACCTTTCAGGCAAATTGCTTGCCTCTCCCTTCAGCAAACACGAAGGCACTTGATGTGAAAAGCGCAACATTTCTCTTCTTGGTATCCATCTAATGGCACTTTTGTTTGTGTTTTTCTCATATACTGTTTTGAATCCAGCCAACTTAATAAGGGGACTAACACAAACGCCAAGCTCCTCAGAGTAATCATCCAGCACCTCCACCATTTCATACTGATGCCTCACTTCATCTGGAGTAGATCTGTTCCAATCTGTTGACCAATTTCGATAAACAGCCCAAATATCTCCACTTCTGGGATATATGCGAACACAACCACCTCGACCAGCCTTCTCCTGGCTTAGAACATGAGAAAAAATGTTAACTTGGTCAACAACATCAGAGTTCAAGGCCCTGAAATTTCCGCAAGATTTGGTGAAACCTGAATCAAGCCAGTTCACTGAGCCAAACTCACTATCAGTTTTTGAACTCAAGTAACTAATATGAATTTTAAATGGATTGACAGAGATAACCTCACGGATCAGACAATACAAACGAGGCATGCCATCCTCCTCATCATATAAGGCCCATATTTGCTTTGGCCTGAAGCATTCCTCTGACCTATCTTTATCGAAGTCATGAAAGTCAGAATCTGGGACAGTTATTGAGACTGGACCAGTTTTCCTATGCTCTAATTCATGACCAGAAACATTCAGAACTATTTTTCTATAAGTGTCTCTTTTGACTTGACCAACTTCAGCTTGTGGTTTTTCTCTCTCATTAACAGCAGCAGCAGTTTCAGATGCCAATTTCATCTCTTCCAGTTTCCTCCTTATTTCTGTCCTGGCCTTCTCAATCAATAATTTTCTTGCATCAAATGCCGGTGCCATGGAATATTGTTTGGTTTGAACTTCAGTTGTGCAGGAAAGCCTTTGACCATGTCCAATGCTTTCATTTCCATTAGCCAATGTTGATTCTAAAGCACATTTTGACCCCTTTTCTTCATGGCCATTTCTGAAACTGGCTCCCACAACAACTTTCGTTTTCTTGTCAGGTCTACTTGGCTTAACTTCCTGCAGTACATCTGAATTCATATTTACCACAGTCTCTTCCATGTGATGCTTCCTATCAACTCCTGATTTAACTTTTGGTCTTCCCCTCTTTACATTTCCGTTGGCCGGGTAAACAGAATCAGCAGCTAAGATAGTTGATCCATTATAATTAACAAGTCCAGCAGAACTCCACTGATATGAAACATTTGAAACATACTCATATCCATGTCCCGTATGGTATCCTGTGACCCCATTGCCACTGAAATATGCAGCACTAGTTGGAACATACGTAACTCCATCAAATGAATGGCTTCCATATCCATTTGCAGGCACATATGACCAAGGACAATATGGGAATGAACCATTTGCTGGGGCTGCACCAGTTTCAACAGCAATAAAAGTGCCACGGCAATTCTTACAAGAAAGTTTTTTATTCACATACTTGCGCAAATACTCATACTGAACCTTACAAGAGGTGCAAATTGTCCAGAAAGTGTCATTCCTACCACGAGAGGTTGACAAATCGGAACATTTGCTAAAATCTGTAGCATGGACTGAAGAAAAATCCGTCTGATTAATCCCAGCAGCCAATTGTGCATTTCTCTTGAGATCATAAGAACTACGCACAGAACTATCTGACAGACAGGCCCACGCATCAGAAACAAGCTTAAATGCCCCATCAGCTCCCACACATTTGTTCTTATCTGGGTGAAGAAACATAGCCATCTTCTTGTACTGTTTCTTGACAGCTTCTTTATCTGCTGAAGGTTTTAATCCAAGAATCGAATAATAATCTAGTTCGCCATTAAAGTTAACCTCAGAAGCAATGTAAACTTCAAATGTGGCCACCATTTGAGATATACCCTCCAATCCCGGACAAAGCGTTTTAGCCTTTAAAGCATAATATTTTGCACCCGCAAAGTCCCTCTGAGCAAATCGCTTCTCAGCAATCTCTATTGCTTTAAGTGCCTCCTCTTTGTTTGCTTCCATGTAACCAAACCACTTTACAACTGAACTCTTGAAACAGAAGCTATAACCAGCCAAACACAGTTATCCATGACAGTGCCTCGAATCTCACATCTAACCACGTTTCCATGTCTGCTGACAAATTTGGGATCAAAAGAAAAACAAAAACGAAAAGTAATTTTAGTTTTAAAGCTCACAAAATTTTCAGCTGAGATCCAAGAACAACAATCCGTTAACATTTTCAATTAGACGAACAGACATAAATGCCACCCCAAATTAACAATTTTATAAGTAAACTTCCAACAGCAACCTATGATCCATGCTCTCTAAGGTTGCTGAGAAGCCAGGTACAGCCCAAACCGAAAACAACAAGAATCACACTGTTGAGTTTATTACACTAAAATCTTCATTACAAAAAAAAAAAAAGTCATAAAACATTGATGCAAAATTCCAAATTTTACTTTGCTTCCTCATTCCTAAATTTTCCCCGAAACCAAACACTTCCAATATCAAAATCAATAAACCATTTATCTCTTGAAACCCGCAAGCAAATTCAGCTAAATTCGATAAAACCCAAAACTAAGCATAGAGATCGAAAATCTACAACAAAAAGACCCCAATATTTTAACTCATAATTTATTCCAAAAAAAAAAGCCACCTCAGATGTAATAAAATTTAGCACATAAATTAAAGCGATAGTAATTTAATTTTTGAAAAAAGAAACACTAACTGAGATTGGAGCTGAAAATGGAGATTGAAGAAGACCCAGATCGCCACGTGTACTAGGGAGCTGGAACAAAATTGAGCTTAGCAAACTGCGAATCTCAGCCCACTAAAAACGGAGAAACACAGAATCAAATTTTCATGGAGTCTGCTGAATAGGGAAAGTCGGGTTCGGGTTCGGAAACGGATCCGATTCGGTCGATGAATAGGAGCTTCCGTCAATGGCAGATCAGAATGAGATGGCAATAGTAGCAATGAATAATAGGAATTATTATTACTATTATTACTATTACCTATTATATTTAAATAATAAAATGATAATAATTTCTTATTACTAAGATGGTTGGAACCTGAAAGAAGCTAACGTGCACCACAGGTGCGTTATGGCGTTAGAGGAAATTTAACTTTTATTTTATTTTATTTATTTTTGGGTATTCCTTTTTTACTTTAAAGGTCTAGGACCCACTTAGTAAGTAGGGTCTCAGTAGTGAGGTTCCTAAATCTAAATGGCCCTCTAATGGAATCCGTAGGAAGGGGAAAGGGTGCGAGATAGGAGAAGAGAATCTGCAGCTTGTTATTTCACACGAAGCATTTGGTGATAGAAACTTGTGAACAAAGATTCACAAAGTCTTAGGATTGATCTTGAAGTACTTTTTCTTATTGACCTATTATGGTGGTTTTCTATTTTTTTAATAGGTTTTTTGATTAACTTTTTTAATATCTTTTTTAGTAGCTTTATGATGAAAATTTCTTAGTAGTCAAGTATTTGAAGATAGTGTCCTCCATGTGAAAAATGAGTTTAAGTTCTAACACACTTCAAAACACAAATTAGTAAAGCTCAGCAAATAGAATGATTCAAGTGGTACAACTAATCAGAAATATAAGTGTATAAATGAGCTTTTTTATGAAAGCAATACACAAGATCAGAAAAAAGCATGTATTTCTTAGTCATCGAAACTAAGATAAATACAAAACTTAAGAAACAAGAAAGGCACTCAAGATTTTGGAGCAAACACTCTTCACTATATTCGGGTTGAGCACATTATCATACTTCTTTTGTAGCCATTCGTCAAACATAATGAATCGATCCATAAACTCATGCATAATTTTATGGATCTGTTTCAATCCTTCAAGCAGTGCTTTCACAATTTTCTATTAACACCTTCACAACAAAATTTAGTTTCTTCAATTTGTCTTGAGAAGATCTATTGATAAGTCTTGAAGCTAGGCAAGGTTGGAGTAGGGGCTTAAGGTTGAGTGGAGTTATGGTGAGTCTCACTCTACTCAACTCTTTCGGCTTGAGTTGGCTTATGAACACTCGATTTTGTCTAGTCTTCTTTCAAAACAATAAGAAAAAGAAGAAAAAAAGCAAAATAAATTTTAAAGAATGAATCAATCAACAAAAATTAAAATGAATGAAAAGCAATGAAAAAATATATATTAATTCAATTATAGAAAAATAATTAAATTAATTAATTTGGTTCCATGACCCATAACTCATTTTGCTCAAGTCTAACCCAAATGATAAGTTAGGCCTAATTCACTTCCCTCAAACCCATGTAACTAACTCATCTTGGCCCAATATGTAACATACTCGAAAACATGTTAGACATGCATATGATTACAGAGGTAGCCTATTACTTGCTTAACATGCATATTTTATTTTGTGATTTTTTGAGTTGGTTTAGTCACCTTGTTGTAACACTATAGGAGAAAATCCCATCACGGCAAAGATTTTCTCCAACTCCCTCAATCATTCCTCCATCTTAGTCGGATCATACTCTCCTTGGAATGATGGGGGGTTGGTCTTCCTGAACTCAGAAAGATCATGGAATCCCTGATTCCTCACAACCGGTACTCCATCCTCTTGTTGTGGATGTGGGTTATTACTCATCCTCTCCAGAACTCTGTTAGTGACTGTTGTTTGCTCCTTCATGGCTACAACCATCTCTCTCTGCTCCCTCATAACAGCAATCATCTCTCTAAACATCTCAATCATATTTGTCGTACTATCATTGGCAGATGCTCTATCTCCTCGTGTCTGCCTGGATGATGTCATAGTCTTTATAGACACAGAACATCAATATTAAGTTGATCAGGCTCAATACTTATGTAACAGTGCAATAGTACCCATAACATACATACATAAGGCTGTCATGCAATTTTATCCATACATCACAGTATCAAGATAAGAAAATGCTCAACATTCATGCTAAACGTGTAACACCCCAATTCTTTCCTTCTTTTCTTGTTTTTGGATAATCTGTGATTTTTATGATTTTTGGGATTTTTGTGAATTATTTGGCTTATTTTGATTATTTTAATATTATTTTCGAAAAATTTTGGATTATTGAAGCTGGGTCGGAAGAGTTTACTAAACCCGAAACCGGAGACAATTTTTGAAGTTTTTATTATTTGAGATTTTATCTGACAAATAAAATTTAGGTACGTTCTATTATCCATTAGATAGTAAATAATGGTTTTGTTAACTGTAACTTTTGTCCATTGGATAATAATTTTTAGTAAAGATCTAGTGGATGGTTCTAGATATAAGTCTAGTCACATTTTCCTAGAGGCTTCTCTTGATAACATCACCTATGTGACTTCACCTTTGTGACATCCCATGGCCCATATCTCTTTTGAACTAATAGGAAACAAGCTTCCTAAGCAAGTTTGGAGGAAGCTTTTTGGAGAAGCTTGTCTCCCTCTCTCCTAGAGAACCCACAGCCAAGAAGCTCCAAGAGGCTTCTAGAGTAAGTTTTCTATCTTTCATCTTTACTTTTCATTTTCACCTTTCAACCAAAAAGCTACACACTTTCTCTCTCACTTTTTTTTCTCTCATTTTCTCTCCACCAAGCTCACGGTCTCACCCCCAAAATCCACCCTCCAATCTTCTTTAATTTCAACCATCTACATTTCTTGAATCCAAACCTCATTAGAAGACACTTTGGTGTTATGCTCTTGATCTAGTTCCTCCATCTTCAAGTACTTCTTCAACTTAGGGTTTTGAAAGCTTTTAAGGTGAAATTCCCCCATCTTCATCTTCTCTTTTCGTTTTCAATTTCAAAGACCAAGATTTTGATCCATAGTCACCTTAGATAAGCCTTAGAAGTTGATATTGTATGTTTTCTTTGTTTTTAAGTTCATCTTGGTGGTGGAAATCTACTTGAAGGAGGCATACAAAGAGCTTGGAGGATCATCTAAGGTAAGAGGGAGATTACTCTCATCAACCTTTTATGGTGGTGAGGAACAAAATTTGCATGTTGTAAGTGAGGAATATATGTATGGGTCATTCACTTGATTGTATGTAAATTTTGGTGATTTTTGGTTGTATGTATTTTTGGTGATCTTTGTGGTTTTTACCCTATGTGATTTTGTGGCTTAATACTATGCATAATTTTGGTTAAATAGAAATTTTGGTGATTGAAGTATGTTGTGCACTTGGAATCTTGTTGATGAGGATGAAAATTTTGAGGTCCAAGGACCTTAGGGCTCACAGCCAAGTGTCCATAAATAGGGTATCCAAGACAAAGTTTTTATGTTGAGTTGGAACCTAGTGTAACGCCCTTTTTTTCTCAATACCCGCGAAGAAGGAACATCACACCATAGTAAAGTGAAACATGAAACGAAATAAATTCAACCGTGAAAAATGGTAATTGTTTTTAAATTCATAGACCCGATTCATTTTACGGTTATTTAAGATCCTTTATAATTGTCACTATATTTTTTTTGTTTAATTTAAATCATATTATTACTGAGTAGAGTCAAAAGAGTTAATTTAAGAATCCATTAAGTATAAACATAATAATTGGAACAGTCGTAATAAAAACCGACGTAAGTTAAACCATACACAATATATATTCATATCTATATGCATAAGCCTGTTTAGTTACATTTCAAAATATACAAAAAAACAAAAGCTTTACCCACCCACGGTAGTTACAAATTTACATCCATCAATCTAGCAAAACGTCAGGCTCCCCCAAAAAGATAACAGTTAGCCATCAGTAGCCATCGACAGAATCAGTCCCTAAGAATGACGAGAAGGGATCGTAGAAGGGTCCTCCTCAGGGTCCTCTTCGTCCGATGAAACATCCATCAAAGCGATAGAGCAATGGGCAGCAGAAAGAAAAGAGTCATCACGTGGGATGTAATACATGTCAGCCCACATATCCCTAACGAGCATATAAAACTCTAGCCAAACAAAAGCATGAAAATCAAGAATAGGAGCATCGTAACGACCCCGTGCCAAGGACACTGCCAGCTCTCCATGGTACACGCAACGGTTCGTCTGCACATTTATGTGCCAGCAATCGGGACCTCCGTGAAAAATGATCCAGGTGTAGCCCAAAAATCCACGAGGGCGAGACGTCATCCTCAACAAGCTTCAATCTCGGTCTGGCCAAAAGCCGGGAAACTCAGGAGCTTCCCCTTCCTCACACGTGTCTTCTCAAAAGTAAACAGACCGACAGAAATAAAGGAAACATAGAAAGAGGTGAGACACCCAGCTTTCATTACCAATATGGCAGTAAGAAAACAAAACGGTGCTAGATGCCCACAGATAACACAATTTATACATTTGATCACAACAATGTTGAATTAACAGTAAAAGCATAGCAACAATAATTAATTATAATAATTGCAATAACAGGCAAACCACAGTAATATTCCCAGCAGTCAACAGTTCAGATAATCAGACAATTATTGCAGTAATAAGGACAGTTATATTAGCAGTTATAAATGTTTATGCTCAATGAATTATGAGATTGACAGTTCACAATGCACAAGGTACCAAAAATCCTACTCCATAGAGGTAGACATTAACATTTTCAGAGTGAATGATCAAGGAGTAATGCCAGTATGTCGTTAGCCCTTAAAAATAGGGTGCTTCATCTCATAAAAATAGTTGCACAAATGGCTTATACATGGCATCTCAACAGTTGATCGCGATATAGGACAACGTCTTAGTCCAGATCGTCGGTGTGTTTGCATCGGTCTATCCCACGGCTTCAGTGGAGCTACCACTATCTATTGTGAGACACCTGTACCCCGACGCCCCTAGGGACAACCACTATGACCCTATGCTTAGTCTATTTGCACCCGCACATAGGTGTTATTCAAGCTCCTAAGCATACAATCGTCCTTCCAACAATGTCCAATGGACAACACATATGCATGACGACGCAATGTACATCATGTATGTTTATCAATGATACATTTATCATAAAGCATATCATAATGACATATATTCATTTCTCAACATCAACATATATTTATGGTTTGTCAATTATCATAAGTCCACATCATGAATATTCAAATTTATCATTTGATCTCTTGTCACATTATCATCAAAGCATTTTTCCCAAGTAATTTAGTTGCATAATCATTCAAAATTTAAAGTTTAAGGTTTGTATTTAGATCCCAAGGGGTTAAGAACTCTATTCCCATCAATTTTGGATCAAAACCTCTTATTTAGGAGCTTGGTAATCGATTACATGACTAACGTAATCGATTACGTCTTAACCAGAAACTCTGTAATCGATTATACACAGGTTGTAATCAATTACATCTCAACCAGAGGCTATGTAATCGATTACATAAAAGATGTAATCGATTACATCCAGCCCAGAAACCATTTTCGCAGCTCCAGAAGCATTGTAATCGATTACAAGGGCTATGTAATCGATTACAAGCTCGTTTTATGCAGAAATCAGAGTTCTTAAACCATTCTAAACCCAAACCAAAACAATAAACATCATCAAGGTATTCAAAACAACCAACAATAGATTCATATTCATCAAAACACACAATGCAAGTCCATAGGTTCATACAAATCAAATAAGCACAATGCAAGTCCATAGGTTCATACAATATAGCAAAAAGAGTAATCCACATGGATTCTCTAATCAACAACAACACACAAGACATCTCCTTACTACCAAGATTGGTTGAAGAGGATTATCTCCCTCTTACCTATTTGAAGACAACACAATGGTGCTACTCCTTTTTGCTCTTGATTTTCATTTTCCTCCTTCAAGAAAACACTAATGTGAGTGACTTCCACAATGTCTACTGAACCATGGAAAGATGAGTTCTTGATCACATAGGTGAACAAGAAAAACGAGAATGAGAAGAAAATGGAAGAAAGGTGAAGACTTTACCTCAAAGCTCAAAGCTTTAGCTTCAATGGTGGATAATGGGAGAAGAAAAAAACTAAAGGATGGTCACAAAAGAGAATAGTCTTGGAATGGTATAAGAAAGCTAGAAATGTGGTTGGTTTAGCAAACCATGGAGTTGATCTCCAATAGGTGGGTGTACGGTGGAGAAGGAAGAAGAAGAAAAGAAAGGAGGGTGCTTGAAGAAAATGAGGAGAGAAAAGTGTTTAGAAAAATGGAAGTGAGGTGGTAAAAGTGAGAAAATTCAATTTGACTCCCCCAAGGAGTGCATCTACTGTGGAGAAGAGTAGGGAGGGAAAAGAGAGAAATGTGTGATTGGAGGAAATTTCTTGGAAGCTTCCTATAATGAGTTTTGAATTAACTTAATCTTTATTTTGAAAAAAAAGCTAATGGATTTGACATAAAATAGATTTTTGGATAGTGTGATAAGGATTTTTAACACATGTTATTATGCAATGGACAATTGTTACAGTTAACAGAAATCAATATTAGTTATCCAACAGATAAAATTTACACAGCGATTTATTATTTTATTTAATAAAATTCTCAAAAACATGAAACCTCGTAAACCGTGTCCAGCCTTGGGTTTAGTAAGATCCCCTATCGATGTTCCCACAGATCAAGGTTTTCGGGAAAAATATTTTATTTTTTCGGCTCTGCTCAGTTTGCTTGCAAAATAAGAAATAATATTAAAATATTTCATGTTATTAGAAAAATCCAGAAAAATTCCAAAAAATCACATATATTAGAAAATGAATATTTATCATAAAATAAATAAAATTTTAGAGTGTTACAACTCTCCCCGACAAACAAGAATTTCGTCCTCGAAATTTTCGTACCTTAAAATAGTTCTGGATATTGCTCCTTCATCTTGTCCTCTAGTTCCTAAGTCGCATCTCCGGTCGCCTCGTTCTAAATCACTTTCACCAATGAAATATCTTTTCCCCTTAGTTGCTTCATTCTCTTATCCTCAATCCTCACAGGAGTTGTTTCATAAGTCAAGTTCTCCTTTAATTGTACTGAATCAGGTGCTATGATGTGATCAGGACTTGGAACGTATTTTTAGAGTTGTGACACATGAAAGACATTATGGAGATTTGAAAGGAAAGGGGGTAAGGCTATTTGGTAAGCAACAGGTCTTGTCCGACGAAGGATTTGATAAGGTCCAAAGAATTTTGGAGTGAGCTTTCTAGATTTGAGAACCTGACCGACCCCAGTCATAGGCGTAACTTTCAGAAATACATGCTCTCCTTCTTCGAACTCAAGAGGTTTTTCTTTTGTCCGCATAACTCTTTTGTCGACTTTGAGCTGTTCTCATCTTCTCTTGAATCATCTTAACCTTCTCAGTTATCTGTTGAATAAGATCAGGTTTAATTGTAAGTCGCTCTTCGTCTTGATACCATCATAAAGGCATTAGACACCTTCGTCCATACAGAGCTTCATAGGGAGCCATCCCTATACTCGAGTGATAACTGTTGTTGTAGGTGAACTCTACCAACGGTAAGATTTCATCCCAACTTCCAATCTGTTCTATAGCACAAGCTCTCAGCAAATCCTCCAATGATTAGATTGTTCTTTCCGATTGACCATCAGTCTACGGATGGTAAGTAGAACTTAATCGTAACTTTGTTCCCATTGCTTCTTGAAGACTTTACCAAAATTTAGATGTAAATCTGGGATCTCTATCCGAAATGATACTTGTAGGCACACCATGTAGCCTGACAATCTCACTAATATATAGCTGAGTCAGCTTATCCAAAGGATATCTAATCTTGATCGGTAAGAAATGTGCTGACTTCGTAAGTCGATCCATAATCACCCATATTGAATCATATCCTCTTCTAGTTTTTGGCAATCCGACAACAAAGTCCATGGCAATACTATTCCACTTCCATTCGGGAATAGTCAAGGGTTGCAAAAATCCTGATGGTCTTTGATGTTCAATACAAACCAAACAAGATGATACGTATCTAGCGATTTCTCTTTTCATTTCATGCCACCAGAATAACTTCTTCAAATCTTGATACATTTTGGTCATTCCATGATGCATACTTAACTAACTCGTATGAGCATGTTCAAGTATATACTTCCTGAGTTTCTCATCTTTAAGCACACAGACTCTACCTTGAAATCTTAAAATTCCATCACTTCCTTCTTCTAGCGTTGACACATCGCCCTGCCTCATTAGTTCTCTTTCCTCTTGCAAGAACTTGTCATCTTTCTGCTTTTCTCGGATGTCTTCCAGCAAGTCATTCGAAATAGTGACCATATTCATACAGATTTTTCCTGGCATTAGCTCCACAAAAGACCATACGTCTTTGAATTGTTCTATCAAGTCTTTCTCTCTGATCATCATGGTAGAAACACTTAATGTCTTCCTACTTAAGGCATCGACCACCACATTCGTCTTCCTAGGGTGATACTGAAGTTGGAAGTCATAGTCTTTCAGGAATTCTAACCATCTTCACTGTCTCATGTTCAACTCTTTCTGATCATATAGATACTTCAAGCTCTTGTGGTCACTGAAGACGTTGAACGTTGCCTCATACAGATAATGTCTCCATATCTTCAAAGCAAATACCACGACAACTAACTCCAAATCATGCATTGGGTAGTTCTTCTCATGCACTCATAATTGTCTTGAGGCATAAGCCACCATATTTCCACCTTGCATAAGGACGCATCCCAACCCTTCGTATGAAGCATCACAATACACCTCAAGTGGTTCGTTTGGATTAGGTAGAACTAACACTAGTGAAGTAGTTAGTCTCCTCTTCAACTCTTGGAAACTTCCTTCACAAGCATCTGTCCATTCAAAAGCCTGATTCTTCCTGGTGAGTTGAGTGAGTGGTCTGGCAATCTTAGAAAATCCTTCAATGAACCTCCGATAATATCCTGCTAATCCAACAAAGCTTCGAATTTCTGTTATCGTCTTTGGCTTTTCCCATTGTAGTACAGCTTCAACCTTCGAAGGATCTACAGCAATTCCTTCTCTTGAAATCATATGGCCCAAGAATTTCACCTCATCTAACTAGAATTCGCACTTGGACAATTTAGCGTACAACTCTTTCTCCTTCAAAATTTGAAGAACTATACTGAGATGTTCAGCATGATCCTCCTGATTTTGTGAATAGATCAAGATGTCGTCGATGAAAACAATGATGAATCTGTCTAAATAAGGACGAAAGATCCTATTCATATAGTCCATGAAGACAGTAGGTGCATTAGTCATGCCAAAAAGGCATTACCAAATACTCGTAGTGTCCATAACGAGTACGAAAAGCCGTTTTAGGAATGTCTTCCACCTTTACTCGGATCTGATGGTAACCCGATCGCAAATCAATTTTGGAAAACATTACCGCTCCTTTCAGTTAGTCCGTTAAGTCATCTATCCTCAGCAATGGATATGTGTTCTTGATCGTGACTTTGTTTAATTGATGATAATCCACACATAACCTTGAAGTACTGTCTTTCTTCTTAACTAGTAACACTGGTGCTCCCCAAGGTAATACACTAGGTCTTACGAATTATTTCTCCAAAAGTTCTTCCAATTGCTTCTTGAGTTCCATAAGTTCTGCTGGCGACATATAGTAAGGCGCTATGGAAATAGGGGCAGCTCCAGGCACAAGGTCAATAGCAAACTTGATTTTCCATTCTGGTGGCAAACCAGGTACATCTTCAGGGGAAACTTCAGGAAACTCTCAAACCACAGAGATCGCGTCCACATCTACCTTATTCTCGACCTTCAAAGAAGACAACAACATGTATCCCCGATCTCCTTCTTTCAAGAAAGCTTTCGCTTGGTTGGCCATCAAAAATCTAGAATTCTCATCCAACAGGAAAACTATGATTTTTCTAGAACAATCTAATAGGACATGGTTAGCAGATAACTAATCTATTCCTAAGATCACATCTAATTGAGATAAGGGCAAACAAATCAAATCGACAGAAAAGATTTGACCTTCGACAGTCAATGGACATTTTAGACAGACTTTGGTAGTAACAACAAGTTTAGCAGTTGGAGTTGAAACAGTCAAATCAAAAGGCAAAGAAGACACAGGCAAACTAAGTCTTTTCACACAGTCATATAAATAAAAGAATGAGTTGCACTAGAATCATACAGTACAATTAAAAGATTACCTTCGATGAGACCTTCCCATTGTATAAGATCTTTAGATTCAGAGGCTTCAACACCACTCAAGGTGTAAACCCGACCTCCAGCCTGTGGTTTGGTGGTCCTAGTAGTATTGACGGAAGGTTCTGCCTTGGTCTGATTGTAGTCACGGGAAACGTGTCCAGGTTTCTTGCACCTAAAGCAAATAATCCACTTGATAGTGCAGTCTCTTGTATAGTGCTCCTTCTCGCGCTTCATGCACCTTGGCGTAGATGTCGCAGTCTGACTTGTCCTTCCCAGGCTTCCACTAGGACTTCCACCCTGCGGTCGTTGTTGTTGACTTCCAGGTGGTCTCGCATAAGGTTTCTTCTGGTAATGACTCGCATTACTGCCTCCTCCTCTTTGGGACCGTAAAGGCCCAAAGCTATGGTTTCTTGCATCATGTGCCTGGTCCAAGCCTTCCACCCGGTAGCATGTATCAAGCAACTCAGAAAATTGAGTAATTTTCAAGGTTATGACGGCTCTCTTCACGTCATGTCTCAGACCTTCTTCAAACTTTTGACACTTCTATGTTTCATTAGGTTGGTTTTGAAAGTAAGTTGAGAACCTCGACAAGCTCTCGAACTTAACAGCGTACTCGCCCACGGTCATATTTCCTTGTCGCAGACCTAGAAATTTCATTTCCTTCGCGTGTCTGGAACTTTCAGGGAAATACTTGTTCAAGAACCTCTCTCTGAACACTTCCCAAGTAATCGCCCAATTCCCAGCTTGCAATAACCTTTGCTCTCCTGTCCACCAGTCCTCAACGTCTCCAATTAGCATAAACGCCGCATAGGTCACCTTCTTGTTATTGGCATAGTTCATGCTAGTAAATATCTTTTCCAGCTCTTTGATCCAGAGAGTAGCTTTCTCAAGATCAAACTCTCCTTTGAATTGCGGAGGGTTCGTGCGATGAAACTCTACCAAGTTCTGAGCATCAGCTGTAGCCTCCAATTGTTGTGCAGCCCTAGCCTACTGTTGAGCCGTTTGCTGATTCTGCTGTAGCATTGCTTTAGCCATCTTCTGTATTGCTTCAATTGCAGTAGCCATATCTCCTCTGCGAGCCATACTTTCTTTCAAGTCAAACTACACAAAATACAAAAAAAGTCAGATGTATCCTTGCGGAATACCAAACACAGAGAATTCACACAGCACAAACAAGACGGTCCAAAACCATATGATCCAAAAGAAAACATAAACCGGGAGCTCTGATACCAAGACAGTGTAACACCCTTTTTTCTCAATACCCGCGAAGAAGGAACGTCATACCATAGTAAAGCGAAACATGAAACAAAATAAATTCAATGGTAATTGTTTTTAAATTCATAGACCCGATTCATTTTATGGTTATTTAAGATCCTTTATAATTGTCACTATATTTTTTTTTGTTTAATTTAAATCATATTATTACCAAGTAGAGTCAAAAGTGTTAATTTAAGAATCCATTAAGTATAAACATAATAATTGGAACAGTCGTAATAAAAACCGACGTAAGTTAAACCATACACAATATATATTCATATCTATATGCATAAGCCTGTTTAGTTACATTTCAAAATATACAAAAAAACAAAAGCTTTACCCACCCAAGGTAGTTACAAATTTACATCCATCAATCTAGCAAAACGTCAGGCTCTCCCAAAAAGATAATAGTTAGCCATCAGTAGTCACCGACAGAATCAGTCCCTAAGACTGACGAGAAGGGACCGTAGAAGGGTCCTCCTCAGGGTCCTCTTCGTCCGATGAAACATCCATCAGAGTGATAAAGCAACGGGCGGAAGCCCGAGTAGCAGAAAGAAAAGAGTCATCACATAGGGTGTAATACATGTCAGCCCACATATCCCTAACGAGCATATAAAACTCTAGCCAAACAAAAGCATGAAAATAAAGAATATGAGTGTCGTAACGACCCCATGCCAAGGACACTGTCAGCTCTCCATGGTACACGCAACGGTCTATCTGTACATTTATATGCCAGCAGTCGGGACCTCCGTGAAAAATGATCCAGGTGTAGCCCAAAAATCCACGAGGGCGAGACGTTATCCTCAGCAAGCTTCAATCTCGGTCTGGCCAAAAGCCGGGAAACTCAAGAGCTTCCCCTTCCTCACACGTGTCTTCTCAAAAGTAAACAAACCGATAAAAATAAAGGAAACAGAGAAAAAGGTAAGACACCTAACTTTCATTACCAATATGGCAGTAAGAAAACAAAACGGCGCTGGACGCCCACAGATAACACAATTTATACATTTGATCACAACAATATTGAATTAATAGTAAAAGCATAGCAACAATAATTAATTATAATAATTGTAATAACAGGCAAACCACAGTAATATTCTGAACAGTCAATAGTTCAGATAATTAGACAATTATTGCAGTAATAAGGACATTTATATTAGCAATTATAAATGTTCATGCTCAATGAATTATGAGACTGACAGTTCACAATGCACAAGGTACCAAAAATCTTACTCCATGGAGGTAGATATTAACATTTTCGAAGTGAATGATCAAGGAGCAATGCCAGTATATTGTTAGCCTTTAAAAATAGTGTGCTTCATCTCATAAAAATAGTTGCACAAATGGCTTATACATGGCACCTCAACAGTTGATCGCGATACAGGACAACGTCTTAGTCTGGATCGTCAGTGTGTTTACATCGGTCTATCCCACGGCCCTAATGGAGCTACTACTGTCTATTGTGAGACACCCGCACCCCAACACCCCCAGGGCCAACCACTATGACCCTACGCTTAGTCTATTCGCACCCACACATAGGTGTTATTCAAGCTCCTAGGCATACAATCACCCTTCCAACAATGTCCAACGGACAACACATATGCATGACGAAGTAATGTACATCATGTATGTTTATCAATGATACATTTATCATAAAGCATACCACAAAGGCATATATTCATTTCTCAACATCAACATATATTTATGGTTCATCAATTATCACAAGTCCACGTCATGAATATTCAAATTTATCATTTGATCTCTTGTCACATTATCATCAAAGCGTTTTTCCCAAGTAATTTAGTTACATAATCATTCAAAATTTAAAGTTTAAGGTTTGTATTTAGATCCCAAGGGGTTAAGAACTCTATTCCCATCAATTTTGGATCAAAAACTCTTATTTAGGAGCTTGGTAATTGATTATATGACTAACGTAATCGATTACGTCTTAACCAGAAACTCTGTAATCGATTACACATAGGTTGTAATCGATTATGTCTCAAATAGAGGCTATGTAATCGATTACATAAAGGATGTAATCGATTACATCCAGCCCAGAAACCATTTTCGCAGCTCCAGAAGCATTGTAATCAATTATAAGGGCTACATAATCGATTACAAGCTCGTTTTATGCAGAAATCAAAGTTCTTAAACCATTCTAAACCCAAACCAAACTAATAAACATCATCAAGGTGTTCAAAACAACCAACAATAGATTCATATTCATTAAAACACACAATGCAAGTCCATAGGTTCATACAAATCAAATAACCACAATGCAAGTCCATAGGTTCATACAATATAGCAAAGAGAGTAATCCACATGGATTCTCTCATCAACAACAACACACAAGACATCTCCTTACTACCAAGATTGGTTGAATAAGATTATCTCCCTCTTACCTATTTGAAGACAACAAAATAGTGCTATTCCTTTTTGCCTTTGATTTTCGTTTTCCTCCTTCAAGAAAACACTAATGTGAGTGACTTCCACAGTGTCCACTCAACCATGGAAAGATGAGTTCTTGGTCATATAGGTGACCAAGAAAAACAAGAATGAGAAGAAAATGGAAAAAAGGTGAAGACTTTACCTCAAAGCTCAAAACTTTAGCTTCAATGGTGGATAATGGGAGAAGAAAAAACTAAAGGATGGTCACAAAAGAGAATAGTCTTGGAATGGTGTAAGAAAGCTAGAAATGTGGTTGATTTAGCAAACCATGGAGATGATCTCCAATAGGTGGGTGTACGGTGGAGAAGGAAGAAGAAAAGAAAGGAGGGTGCTTGAAGAAAATGAGAGAAAAGTGTTTAGAAAAATGGAAGTGATGTGGTAAAAGTGAGAAAATTCAATTTGACTCCCCCAAGGAGTGCATCTGCCATGGAGAAGAGTGGGGAGGGAAGAAAGAGAAATGTGTGATTGGAGAAAATTTCTTGGAAGGTTCCCATAATGAGTTTTGAATTAACTTAATCTTTATTTTGAAAATAAAGCTAATGGATTTGACACAAAGTAGATTTTTGGATAGTGTGATAAGGATTTTTAACACATGTTATTATCCAATGGACAATTGTTACAGTTGACAGAAATCAGTATTAGATGTCCAGCGGATAAAATTTACACAACGATTTATTATTTTATTTGATAAAATTCTAAAAAAACATAAAATTTCGTAAATCGTGTCCAACCTCAGAAAATTTCATAGATCGTGTCCCCACTCAGTTTACACGTAAAATGAGGAATAATATTAAAATATTTTGCGTTCTCAGAAAAATTTAGAAAAATTTCAGAAAATCACAAATATTAGAAAATGAATATTTATTATAAAATAAATAAAATTTTGGGGTGTTACACCTAGATGCTTAGGTAAAAAAGAATTGGATTAAGGATTTATAATAATTGAAGAGTGACAGAACAAAATTTTATCATCTAATAAGAGAGGGATTTTGGCTAGTGAGTGGAAAATAAGGGAAATGGAAAACTTAAGGTATTTCTATAAAAGGTAAAGGAAAAGAATTTATTAAATTATTATGATGTGAACTCCTTTTTGGGATCTTTATGAACAATATTAGGAATCATTACCTAGAGGAGCCTAGTTGAATAAATATTGGAACTAAAGTTGATTTCTATATTAATCTTTGAAAGTTTCAAAAATTAAGCTTAAAAGTGAAATAAAAGTTTTACGTGATTGAAAAATAATGATGAGGTTATACGTAATTTAAGAACGATGATTTTTGAATTATGCGATAAAGATGCTTTATGATTGGAAATAACAACTGTGTGTTATCGGGCCCTTGAATGAGACCCAGAGATGTTGATGACTGGCTTGACTCATGAGTAACTTATGTTTATGGAAAATCATGATATGAAAATGTGTATATGCATTGAGTCATTGATCATGCATTATACCGATGGTGTCGGTTGAGGCTGTATGCCTAGGAGTTGAATTACACCTTAGTGTGGGTGCGATGGGCGTAGTGTAGGTCACTTGTTGACCTTGGGGGCGTCGGGTGTAACACCCTGAATTTCATTTTTTTCTAAATATATATGAGTTTTATAATTTTTATGATTTTTGTGAATTTTTCTAAATTTTTTATTATTGTAATATTATTTTGGGTTGTATGTGGGCCCGAAAAATGAAAAATTTTCTGGGCCAGAAAATTTTGGATTGTTGATTCTGGGCTAGGAGATCTTACTAAACCCGAAATCGAAAACAATTTTCAAAATTTTTTTTATAGTGATTTTGTTCTGTTTTATTATTCATTGGGTAAAGTTATTATTCATTGGACAATAAACACTAGTTTTATAAGCAGTAGCTATTATCCATTGGTTAAGGTATACTGAAAAATATCTTGATGGATGGTTATTCATTAGCCTAAATATCTTAGAAGCTAATCATGATCAATTATTACAACTTTAGATGAACCGATAGGATCTAGTCTTACTTTGTGGCTTTGACTCATCTTTAACAACTAATAGAAACCAAGTAGTTAGCCACCCAATTAATAGAAACCTAGTCTTCATTTGATGAACCAATTAGAAACTAGTCTCTTTATAATGAACCAATAAGAGTAAGTCCAACAAAATGGCTTTGACTCCATGTAAGGTCCAATAGGAGTTAGTCAAAGAAAGTGGCCACCAATAGGAAGCAAGGCTTCCAAGGCAAGATTGGAAGGGAACCAATGGTTGGAAAGCTTCAAGGCTAAGTTTGGAGGCAAGTTTGCAAGTGTAAGATGACCACCCAACACTCTTTGGGAGTGCATGGCCAAGTAGTGCTTCTAGGACAATCTAAGGAGACCAAATTCTTTTTCTTTTCTCTCTTTGTGATTCACGGCTACACCCCCACCAACACCCTTCACTTTTGTTTATTCTTATCTCATCTTTCTATTAACCAAAAACAAAAAGCTCTCATCTTTTCTCTCTTTGAAACCTCACGGCCAAGCCACCATAATTCACCTTCCACTCTTCAATAATTTAAGCCAACCCCACTTCTTGAATCCTTATACTATTCTAAGACACTTTGCAATTGTGACCAACATCTAGTTCCATCATCTTATATCTTTACTTCAAGCTTAAAGTTTGAAGGTTTTTGAGGTGAAGTCCTTGATCTTCATTTTTAATCTTGTTTCAAAGTTCTAACCATGATTTTGCGCCATGATTATCTTAGTTTAAAGCCTTGGATGTTAATATTATATGTTTTCTTTGTTTTTAAGTTCAACTTGGTGGAAAAAGTCTACTTGAAGGACAACAAGGAGCTTTGATCATCATCCAAGGTAAGAGGGAGATTAACCTCATCAACCATCCATGGTGGTAAAGAACGAAATTGATTGTGTTTGAACAATACATGTGTGGATTTGTTCACTTGTGCGTATAAGTTTAATATTTTGTAATTAATTGCTCTATTTGATTTTATTGCTTTAATTATATGCATGAACTTGTTAGAATAGAAATATGATGATGGACATATGTGGTATGATTGTGAATCACGTGAAAAGGAAAAATTTTTGGTCCCAAGGACCTTAAGAGGCTCACAGCCTTCATTGTTATTTTGGGGTGAACCAAGTGAAAATATTTTGTTAATCATGGATTTAGTTGATTTTATAATAAGGATATGGATCAAGGTTTAACAAGTTGATAAAGGAAGTGAACAAAGTTTTATTATTGGAAAAAGGATTTATTTTTTGATCAAGAGAAAGGAAATGAGTTTAAAAGAGGATTTGAAATATTAAGTATTGTGTTTAGAAGTGTTTAAGTGATGGTAAAAAGAGAATGATTTTCGAAATGAATATTTAATAAAGATAACGAAGTTTTGTGAACAAACATTTGAAAATATTATTTAGAGGAGATTTGATAAAGGAAACATTGGAATTAAAGATTCATAAAATGAAAATGGAAACGAATAATTTTATTATTGGACAAAGAGTGATTTTTGGTCATAGAAATGGAAAAGGAGTTTTTGAATATTTTGATACTTCTAATATTTTTAAAAGGATGTTTAGTAAATCAAAAGCAATATAGATTTTGAAATGAATGTCAAAGAATATTATTTAAAGAGGTTTTAGTGAGAAAAATTGGATTTAAGGCTCAAGTTTTATATTAAGATTGGAAAGTTTCAAAAATAAAGTTTAGAAAGTAAAGAAATGCTTTACGCAATTGAAAAATAGTGATAGAACCTTACGTGATTCAAAAATATTGATTTTTAACCTACGCGATTGAGAAAACGTTGGAAAATAGTTACGCAACTTGAAAATGTAACAAAATTGTTACACAATTGTGAAAATGCGATAAAAGTGCTACGTGATTGAGAAAACATTAGTGTACTGTCGGGTCGACATATTGGACCCAGAGATGTTGGAAAGTGGTTTTAGCCAGTAGTGGCGTGTTGTTGGTGGAAAACCATGCTATTAATATTTGTGTTATGCATTGAGTTATCATGCATGAACATTATACAGTCGGTGGCTGTTAAGGCTTTTTGTTGCCTAGGAGTGAACTAGAATTGCGTAGTGCAGATCGTACAATGAGTCTTGGGGGCGTCGGGGTGCGGTTTGTGCTGTTTATCTGTTGCAACACACCGACGATACCAGACAAAAAACTATTCTTTTTGCGATCTGGCGTAGATTGTCTTGTATAGCTCTATAATTGAGGCTGACAGGTCTTCTAGATCCTTCATCTCTGAAATTGTGTTAGTTCCATGGAGTAGGGTTTGATCCATTGTGCATATGCATAGTCAGTCAACATGTCATTATGATATTTATATATATCTATTAAATTATCTGTTAATTATATCTGTTGAATAATTTATTGAATTATCTAGGGTTTGATACAATGATTGTATGTGTTATTTATTTTGTATTGAATGACATAGTTGTTCTTATTATTTCTATGCTGCCATGTTGGTATTGATGTAGGGGATCTCACCTCTTTATTGTCTTGTTCTGTTTATATGTTTATGTTTCGTAAAGTCCTTCGTGGTGGTGAAGCGGAGATCTTCCTTGGTTTCGAGAGGACGCAATGCTGTAGAGGTATCGTTGTATGGCGTGTCCATCTGGATGCGGGTGTTTTGAGTTTTGTTAAGTCTTTTACCATACTTTTGAGTAGGAACAATCATAGGGTTGCTACTATTTCTCTTTGAGTCGTAAATTTTATGTTCTGAAAGTTATTGAATATTATATGGTGTATGTAAAATGTGTATTAATTAGTTCAATATGTTTTTATATTACCTACATCTTTGGTAAATTTAAGTTTGTAGCAAAAAGAAATTTTGAAATCCGTATTTTATAATATTAAATATTTTACAATTTAATTATAGTTTGGTGAATTTGTAGTCTAAAATGTAATGCCATACAGAGGGTGTTATATCGGGGCGTGGGTCTCCCACAATGGCCAATTGGTAGCTCCACTGTGTCGTGGGTTAGACCGATGCAACACACCAATGATCCAGACTGAGACGCTATTCCTAATCATGATCTGGTGTAGAATGTCTTGTATAAAGCCATGATGCACATTTTGATAATATTGAAGCACTTAACTCGAGGCTGATGAGATACAAACATGTCTTCTAGATCATTCTCTCTGAAATTGTGTTTAGGTCCATGGAGTAGGGAATTGGTCCATTGTGCATATGCATAGTTTATCTACATGTCATTGTGATACTTTATGACTATTAAATTATCTAATATTATATTCCATGACTATAATTATGGTTTCCTGTATATGAATGATATTACTATTGTTTGTTGTTTCTATGCTGCCATGTTGATATTAATGTAGGGAATCTCACCTCTTCGTTGTATTGTTCTGTTTTATGTATATATGACTGATAAAGACTGAGAGGAAGACATAAAAGGTCGCATCTTTTCTGCTGTTTTGATTTCTGTGATGGTAGTAAGAAATGCTTTTGTTGGTTTGTCAGAGTTCAGTTCAATAGGGGTACGGATGCTTGGCGGAACAACTGAGACACTGAGTATGCCTGATATGTAGGAGATGTAACTTTATCTGTACGTAGGACCTACGATGGGGTTCCCTTTTTCTCTCTGGACGTCTCTGGACGTTTGGAGTTTGTTATGCCAATTAGGGAGCTATGGGGTGACTTGCATTACACCCCTAGGGAAGACGCAAACTCTGAGGTGTAATATGCTAGGACACCTGCTCGAGAGCTCTTACCCCATCTGAGGGTTTTATCTAATGGGGACTCCGAGGAAGAGTATCCAATGGAGGACCCTACTCCCTAGGTTTTTAGACTTGGGCTAGTTTGTGTTTTGTTAATAGTTTGTATATTTATACGTATCTTTTTATAGTGCAAACCTTATGTATTTTGGGTGGACTGTGATCCATGCCATCTTTTGTATATTTTGATATGTAATTATTTAGTATTGCATCCTGTGCTGTTTACACCTTGTTTAAGTTTATGTTTTGCAAAAGGAAATTTGAAATCCGTATTTTACTATATTAAACCTTTTACCACGTTTTGGATAATTCTAAGAGTTTTAGTCATAAATGTGATACCCTAAGGGAGGGTGTTACAAAAAGCATAGCTAGTCCATACCCGAGCTCAATAAGGATGAACTGCTCTAATACCAAAATGTAACGTCCTAATACTTATACTAATGATATATCCAGATTTATATATTAGAAATCATATGAGAGTGCGTCACTTAGATCAATATCATTTTTTTAAAGAACGTATATTTAATATACAAAAAATGAGCCTGAAGTGGAAGTACATTATACATATTTAATAAAATGTATATATATACAAATTTCTCCAACTCCCTCAACCATTCCTCCCCCTTAGCCGAATCATACTCTCCTTGGAATGATGGGGGGTTGGTCTTCCTGAACTCAGAAAGATTATGGAATGCCTGATTCCTCACAACTGATACTCCATCCTCTTATTGCGGATGTGGGTTATTACCCATCCTATCTAGAACTCTGTTAGTGACTGTTGTTTGCTCCCTCATGACTGCATCCATCTCTCTCTGCTCCCTCATTACAACAGTCATCTCTCTAAACATCTCCATCATATCTGTCGTACTATCATTGATAGATGCTCTATCTCCTCATGTCCGCTTGGATGATGCCATAGTCCTTGTACAAACAGAACATCTATATTGAGTTGATTAGGCTCAATACTTATGTAACAGTGCAATAATACCCATAACATACATAAACAAGGCTGTCATGTAATTCTATCCATACATCACAATATCAAGATAAGAAAATGCACAACATTCATGCTAAAAGCATAGCTAGTCCATACCTGGGCTCAATAAGGATAAACTGCTCTAATACCAAAATGTAATGTCCTAATACTTATACTAATGACATATCTAAATTTATGCATTAGCAATCATATAAGAGTGCGCCACTTAGATGAATATCATTTTTTTGTGAAAGAACGTATATTTAATATACAAAAAATGAGCCTGAAGTGGAAGTACATCATACATATTTGATAAATTGTATATATATACAAATGATATATCAAGGTACATAAAAAAGAATGAAAATACATCATATGAGATGAAGGCTCCAAAATGGTGTATAACCATATACATCAGTCAACCCAAAAGAATCAAAAGTTCTAAAGACTAGGTCCTTCATCACCTTTATAGTCTGCATCAAGATTTCTTGGAATCGTTATGGAAATTAAAGAAATAGGGTGATAATCTCACAATTCTCAGTAATAATTATAAAATCGTGTCATCATAATCACTCTTGCTTTTTTGGAGGAAAAATCATTTTAAATCATTTATGTATAATCTGTAGGAAGGTGGCTAGAGCCAAATCAGGTCATTTTTTTTCCCGAAGTAGAGGTTCATTTTATATTCTTTATCAAAATCATTTGAATAATGAAATCAATCATCAAATTTCATCATCATCTCAAGATCATATTCTAAATCCATCAGGGATCATCTCTTATCAATCATTGTCATCAATCATCGATAAATCATCAATCATCAACATATCATCAATAATTTCTTTATCAAAGTTGTATAAAGGGAATTATCCTTCCTCATAATACCATTCGCTTGATAGTAGCCTGCTTTCAGGTTGGTACACCTCAACCTATTCATAGTTCTCACTATACAGGACTACTTCGAGTAACCCAATCAATCCACAACAAATGAGGGAATTATCGATCATCATTACAAGTTATGAGTAGAGAGGGAATTATCCTTCCTCAACTACTTTGATAGGGTGGGTATCATCCTTCCTCACACTATCTCTAATCTAGGAATACCTTAAGTAGAGAAGAAATTATTCGTCCTCAACTACATATCATCCAAGGGGAGCTCAGGTAAAGAGGGAGCAAATCATTCATCCTCAACCTCAATTACTTAGGTGGTAAGGGAATAACCCTCTTCAACCACCCTTTCCAAGTTTCACTATAGGACCAAGGATACCCTAGATAAAGGGTTACTCATGTAGATAAATTATCAATCTCAATTGTCATTTCAAACATGTATAATGATCAATTTAAATATGCTCATGATGTTTATCAAATAATCTTATATCAATATGCAATAGTATGCACATGATAGTCTTTCTCATCTTGAGTATGCAAATTCACTAATCATTCAAATAACATGATGTAATGCATTACTATCTCATCAATTAAGCCTTAGTGTATTCCATTATATCATTCTATGTCAAAATATTATGCATTTCATAGCAAAAATCACAAAAACAAGTATAAAAGCATTTTTTTCAAGATGTGCCATGGTTCCACTTCCAAAATGTGTTGCTGCCTCACATTTTATTAGTTTGTGCCACGACACAAATCCCTTTTGTGTCGCGGCTCTTTATTCTCTATACTGAAAATCCTTCATTCTAGAGAGTAGGGTGTCGCGACTTTCCTTAAAGTGTGTCGCGGCTCTCCCTAAAAATTTTGGGTTTCCCAGATTTTTCTAGAACACAACCCATACTTGACTCATTCCAACCATAACCAAAGCGTAAAACATGCATCTTTCATCATCAATTCAAAATCTCATCATATCATCAAGTTTCTCATCCACACGCATCCAAAAAAGTCCATTTAAAACAAAGGATCAAATAAGGGTTTCCACCCCTTTAAATCTTAAGGTTTTCATGAATCAAAATCAAGCTTGAACCATGAGTTCATAATCACATATAAAAGCATCATTTTCATTTATCAATTCTAATCTTAACCAAAATCATGGATCTATCATTCTCAAGTGGAAGGAAAAGATGAGCAAGAGAGAAAAACCCTATCACCCATATAGCATCATGACTTGACTGTGTCCTTGGAAACCGCATCACAAAATCCATTGATATGTTTGGCCATTTCAACTCATGAATTTCCAAGAATTGGAGAAGTCTTGGCGGTCTTTAGTGTTCTATCTTTACCTTTTGACAAACTAAGCATTTGGACACATATTCTATTATATCTCCCTTCATGTTTAGCCACTAGAACATCTTTTTGAGGTCTTGATACATCTTTGTGGCTCCAAGATGGATGGTGTATCTACTCTTATGGGCTTCCTCTAAAATCTTTTCTTTCATTTCATTTTCTCTTGAAACACAAAGTCTATCTCTAAACCTGAGTGTCCTATCTTGAGCTCTCTTGAAATCTTTCTTCTTTCCTAAATGAATATGCTCATCAATCAGCTTTAAAGCTTCATCTCCCTCTTGAGCTTCTCTAATTTAAGCCCTCAAATTTTGGATCTCTAATTTTTCCAAACAAAAGACTATATGATAACACAGTCATTGTTAGGCTCAAATTTCTGAAGCTCTCAAGGAGATCCATCTCTTATACCATCATTCAGGATACATGCAGAAGTTTTCTGCTAAGCGCATCAACCATAACATTGGCCTTACTCAGATGATACTTTAATTCGAAGTCATAATCTTTTAGAAACTTCATTCACCTCCTTTGCCTCATGTTCAACTCTTTTTGGTCAAACAGGTATTTTAGACTCTTGTGATCACTAAAGACCTCAAACTTGACCCCATATAGATAATGCCTCCATATCTTCAAAGCAAACACAACTGCTGCTAGTTCTAGGTCATGAGTTAGGTAGTTTTCCTCATGGGGTCTTAGTTGCCTAGAAGCATAGGTAACTACTCGTCTATTTGGCATCAACACACAACCTAACCCATTTTTCAAAGCATTACAATAAACCTCAAAGTTTTCTTGTAGGTCTGGAATCACTAACATAGGTGTGGTCGTCAACTTTTCTTTCAACTCTTGGAAGCTATTTTCACATTTCTAGGTCCACTCAAAAGTGCTGCCCTTTCTAGTCAACTTGGTTAAAGGCAAGGCTATTTGAGAAAAACCCTTTATGAATCTTCTATAATACCCAGCTAAACCTAAGAAACTCCTAACTTCTGTTACAATGGTAAGTCTCTCCCATCGCAACACTGCCTTTATCTTACTGGGATCCACATATATCCCTTCTTTAGAGATTATGTGTCCTAGAAACTGCACCTCCTTCATCCAAAACTCACGTTTTGACAACTTAGCAAATAATTTCTTTTCCTTCAGGATTTCTAGAACCACCCTAAGATGTTCCTCATGCTCCTCAGTTGCCTTTGAATAAATGAGAATATCATCTATAAAGGCAACCACAAACTTATCAAGGTATGGTCTAAAGATCTTGTTCATGTAGTCCATAAAAACAATAGGTGCATTTGTCATACTCATAGTGTCCATACCTGGTCCTAAAGGCAGTCTTAGGAATATCCCTATCTCTGACCCTGATTTGATGGTACCCTGACCTTAAGTCAATCTTTGAAAACATTGCGGCTCCTCTCAACTGGTCCATCAAATCATCTATCCTAGGTAGTAGGTATTTGTTCTTGATTATGACCTTATTCAATTGCCTATAGTCCACACATAATCTTATCCTACCATTTTTCTTCTTCACCAAGAGCACAGGGACTCCCAACGTGAAACACTAGGTTGAATAAACATTTTCTCCAACAATTCCTCTATCTATTTTTTAACGTCAAAGAGTTCTATAGGGGATATCCTATAGGGTGCTATGGAGATAGGCCCTGTTCCGTGTAACACCCTCCCTAGGGCATTACATTAAAGACAAAAAACTTCTAAAAACTTAACCCAGGTTGTAAAAGGTTTAATCATGTAATATAGGGGTTTTCAAAATTTCTTCTCGCTGAAAACATAAACTTAACAAAAATATAAACAACACCAAACAAAATAAACTGAATAATATACATCTCATATGCATACATAACATAGAGTACTGACAACATAAAACATAAGACTTACATACCCAAAAACATAGGTACAACTACTAAATAAAAACTTGATTTAGCCTAAGTTTAAACACTTGAAGAGAAGAGTCCTGTACCTGATCCTCCTCTGGATCCCTAACAGACATATTCCCCAGTTAGGGCATGTCATGACGGACAGGGGTCTGAGCAGACGACACTACAGAGTCCTCTCTAGGAGTGCGATGATGATCACTCCACAACTCTCTAATAGGCATATAGAACTCCAAATGTACATAAGCATTAAAAGAAAAAGTAGTGACTCCATGATAGGTCCTACTCAAAGATAAGTTCACATCCCCAACATAAATAATACGCTCTATATCCGAGTGAATGTGCCAAGCATCAGTACCTCCATGAAACTGCACCCTCACGAAACTAAGAAGATCCCGTCTTGACGCCATCACAGGACTCAGAAGATCACCCTAAACAAAACCCAAGTGATCCCACCTCGTCTCCTTCACAGTCATTATCAAATATAAACATAGAACAGACAGGATATAGCAAAAAGGTGAGATCCCCTACATCACATACCAGTATGGCAACAAAGAAATAGTAATAACACATAGTGCATTCAAGTATAGAATCTTCACAGAAACAATAGGTATAATCATGATATCACTTAATAGATAATTTCAACGAACGTATATCACAATAATATATATACTGACAATACCACACCAATATGTATACTAACTATGCCACAACAATTTGTATACTGACTATACATATGCACAATGGACCAAACCCCTACTCCATGGAGCTAAAACTAACCTTGGAGAGAATGATCTAGAAGACATGTCTGTATATCGTCAGCCTCAAATCAAGTGCTATAATTATCTCAAGTGCGCATCATGGCTTATACAAGACATTCTACACCAGGTCGGGAATAGGAATAGTGTCTCATCGAGATCGTCAGTGCATTTGCATCGATTGTCACGTCATAGTGGTGCTACCAACTGGCCACCTGTGGAATTTCGCACCTTGACGCCCCCAAGATCATTCATAAATCTTCACTACGCAATTCGCACTAGCACTGAGGTGTAAGTTCATCTCCTAGGCAAACAACATCTCCTACATGACTTTCAATGCATAATCAATGACTCAATGCATAGATAATTATCAATAATATAATTTCCACAGAAACAAGCCACCACTAGGCTAAATCATCCACTGACATCTCCAGGTCTAATAAGTTGGTCACATAACAAACTATTGTTTTTCTAAATCGCGTAGGATTTTTATCGCATTTTCAGAATTGGGCAACACTTTCATTATGTTTTCAACTCGCGTATCCATTTTCAAATCTTTTCTCAATCACATAACTCAAAATTCAATATTTTTGAAATACATAAGGTTTTATCACTATTTTTCAATCGCGTAAACATTTATTGACTTTCTTAACTTAATTTTGTAACTTTCCAAGTTTAATATAAAATTTGAACCTTAATTCCAATTTTTCTTACTAAAACTTCTCTAAGTAATATTTTCACACCTTTTTCACAAAATCTATGTTATTTGAATTTAATCAAACATTTTAGAACAAAATCTCTTTCTTTTTCCATTGCCTTTACTAAAACATCACTTAAATAAAATACTTTAAATTTTAAACCATCTTTCAAACTTATTTCAACCCCTTTGACTAAAAACTCTTTTAAATAAATACTTTAAAATTTCACACTATCTTTCAAACTCATTCTCTATGATCATGGCCGAAAATCCATTCTTTTAAAATGATAAAAAATTTGTTCATTTCCCTTTCCATTTTATAAATCCTTAATTTAATTCCTTGTCACCTAATCATTTAAGTTCACAATTAATAAATCATTTTTGCCTTGGATACCTTATTTAGGGCATGATGGCCGTGAGCTTCAATGGTCTGTGGAACCAAAATTTTTCATCCTTCTAACATGATTCATAGCATGCAACATATTTCAATCATCAAATTCCTACCATGACAACTTCATGCATATTATCAAAGCCATAAAATCACATAAAGTAATTAAGCACAAATCATTAAAAATCATATAACCAAGTGAATAAATCCTCAAATGGATTTTTCACCTACAAACATCAATTTCGTTTCTCACCACCAAGGTTGGTTGATGAAGTTAATTTTCCTCTTACTGTAGATGATGCTTAAGAGATTCCTTGTTGTCTCCTTTAAGGTAAACTTCTACCACCAAGATGTCCTTAAAACAAAACAAGCATACAAATATTAACATCTAAGGCTTGAACTAAGATGACTATAGATCAAGATATGGTCTAGAACTTGAAAATGAAACAAGAAGTGAAGACTCAAGAACTTCACCTAAAAACCCTAAAACTTGAGCTTGAAGAAAAAGCTTGAAGATGGATGAATTTGAAGTAAGTTACAACATCAAAGTGACTCCAAATGATGTCTAGCTTCAAGATATGTGATTGATTTAAATTAAACAAGGGTGAAAGGTGTTTATGGGAGGTGTGACCGTGAGACACAAAGAAAGAAAATAGGAGAGTTTTGCTTTTGGTTCTTGATAGAAGGGTAGCAATGAACTAAGTCTAGAATTTTCCCTCCAAATGATGCCTTGGTCATAAGTCTCCAAGGATGCAAGATGTCCAAGCTTCTCCAACAAGCTTACCTTCCATTGGTTCTCAAAGATGAGTCATGGTCATAAAACTTAGCTTTCCTTCTCATTGGTTCACAAAGATGAGTCATGATCACAAAACTTAGCTTTCCTTCTCATTGGTCCAACCATAAAGCTTTGCATTTAAGAGCTTGGTGACTAGGTTCATGACTAAGCTCATGACTAATCACCTAGCTAGATATTTACAATAAGATATTAACCGATAGTTATTAACTAATGGACAAAAGCTACTGCTAGCAAAACCAGTGGTTATTATCCAACGGATAATAGAACGTACCTAAATTTCATTTGCCAATCAAATCTCAGATTAAGAAAAATTTTGAAAACTGTTTCTAATTTCGGGTTTAGTAAGCTTCCCTGGCCCCGCATTAACAATCCAAATTTTTTCAATCCCGATAAATTTTTATTTTTCTGCCCCCGCTTTAATCACATAGAAAGTCCAAAAATAATAATAAAATGATAGAAATAAATCAAACAATTCACAAAAATCACAAAAATAATAAAAACCACATATAACTGGAAAATAAGAATTTTGGAGTGTTACAACTCTCCCCCTCTAAATAGAATTTCATCCTCGAAATTATCATACCTTAGACTTCCGTCTTTGGTTGAGTACAGTCTCTAGAAATGTGTTCGGGCTTCCCACACTTGAAACAGATTATTTCCTTGAATGTACACCCCTTTGTTAAGTGACCCCTTCCACACTTCATACATTTTGGTAAAGATGCCATGGTCTGACTAGATCCACTGCTCCTAGTACTTCCTCTATATGTTTGCTGTTGTTGTTGATTTCTAGGTGGTTGTGAATAAGGTTCCTGTTGGAATCGGTTGTTATTACCACTACTCCCCCTTTGGAATTGAGATGGTCCAAAGTTACGAGGTCTCGTATCGCGAGATTGATCTAACTCTTCTATTCAATGATACTTATCCAACAAAGCTAGGAATTGCTTTATCCCCAAAGGTAGCACCACTTGCTTCTAATCATGTCTCAAACCTTCTTTGAATTTCTTGCATTTCCATTCCTCATCGAGCTGGAGTTGAAAATACCCTGAGAATTTTGATAGGCTTTCAAACCTAGCAACATATTCACTAACTGACATTCTCCCTTGTTTCAGACCAAGGAACTCCATCTCCTTCGCATGCCTCGTTCTACCTGGAAAATACTTCTCCAGAAAGTTGCTCCGAAAGACTTCCCACTTGATCATCCTTCCTTCAGCTTCTAACAACCATTGAGTTCCTACCCACTAGTCTTCACCGTCACTAACAAGCATGAAAGTAGCATAAGTTACATTCCTTTCATCAGTGCATCTTATTCTTCTAAAGATCTTCAACTCTTTGATCCAAAGGTTTACTTTCTCCAGATCAAACTTTCTTTTAAACTGTGGCTGATTGTTGCGACGAAACTCTGACAAATTTTGAGCCTCGGTTGTCACTTCCTGTTACTGAGCAGCCCTCTGATTCTGTTGCACTATCACGTCAGCCATCCTCTGCATTGCTTCTATAGCTGTAGCCATACTTTCATTGTCACGTTCAGTGTTCACACGCGCACCTCTATCACTAGCCATTGCTCTCCTTCAAAGTAAGATGAATCAAACATAATGAAAACCAAATGTAACCTTTTTAAACAATATTGTTTCCTTTTGGAAACCAAACATAGAGAACACACAGCACAAACAAGACAAATCTAACCACAAACACAAAAGACTTGAACTTGGGCTCTGATACCAATTAATGTAACACCCTCCCAAGGGCATTATGTTAAAGACTAAAAACTTAACCCACATTGTAAAAGATTTAATCTTGTAATATAGGGGTTTTCAAAATTTCTTCTCACTGATAACATAAACTTAACAAAAATATAAACAACACCAAACATAATAAACTGAATAATATACATCTACGTAACATAGAGTACTGACAACATAAAACATAAGACTTATATACCCAAAAGCATAGGCATAACTACCATATAAAAACTCGATCTTGCCAAAGTCTAAACACTTGAAGAGAAGGGTCCTACACCTGATCCTTCTCCAGATCCGCAATAGACATATTCCCCAGTTAGGGCATGTCATGACGGACGGGGATCCAAGCAGACGACACTACAGAGTCCTCTCTAAGAGTGCGATGATGATCACCCTACAACTCTCTAATAGGCATATAGAACTCCAAATGCACATAAGCATTAAAAGAAAAAGTAGTGACCCCATGATAGGTCCTACTCAAAGATAAGGTCACATCCCCAACATACACAATACGCTCCGTATCTGAGTGAATGCACCAGGCATCAGTACCACCGTGAAACTGCACCCTCACAAAACCAAGAAGATCCCGTCTCGATGCCATCACAAGACTCAGAAGATCACCCCAAACAAAACCCAGGCGATCCCACCTTGTCTCCTTCACAATCTTTATCAAATATAAACATAGAACAAACAGGACAATATAGCATAGAGGTGAGATCCCCTACATCACATACTAGCATGGCAACAAAGAAACATTAATAACACATGGTGCCATTCAAGTACAAAATCATCACAGAAACAATAGGTATAATTATGATATCACTTAATATATAATTTCAACGAACATATATCACAATAATATGTGTACTGACTATACCACAACTGTAACACCCCGAATTTTATTTTTTCTGAATAAATATGAGTTTTATAATTTTTGTGATTTTTGAGAATATTTGAAGATTTTTATGAAATTGTAATTATTTTAATATTATTTTGGGCTATATGTGGGCCCGGGCCGGGCCCAAAAAAATAAAATTTCTTTAGAACTGAAAACTTTTGAACTGTTAATTTGGGGTCAGGGGAGCTTACTAAACCCAAAATCGGAAACGATTTTCAAAATTTTCTTTTATTGTGATTTTGTGTTGTTTGATTATCCATTGGACAATGTTATTATCTATTGGTTAATATCTACCGAAAAATATCTTATTTGCACTAATAGGAAGAAAACTTCAAGGCTAAGCAAGGTGGTGGTCAAACTTGATGGTTATGACATCTTTATGATGAACCAATTAGAAGCTAGTCTCCTTAAAATGAACCAATGAGAACTAGTCTCACATAATGACTTTGACTCCTGCTTAACTAACAATAGGAAACATGATGTTAGCCACCCAACCTATAGGAAACAAGCTTGTTTAGAAATCTTGGTAAAAGTCTACAAAGATGACTTTGACTCCATGTAAAGGACCAATGAGAAGTTAGCTTCATAGTTAAGTTTGGAGGCTTGAATTTGGACACCCTTGGAGGCTAGGGGACTCCATGGCCAAGGCTTCAAGGAGAGGCCAAAGATGACTCTAGATCATTCAACACATTTCTATCATCTTCCTAAAGCAAAACTAAGCCAAAAACTCTCTCACTTTCTCTCCACCATAGCTCACGACCAAGAAGCCAAAAACACACTTCTAAACTTCAATAATTCCAACCAACCTCTCTTCTTGAATCCTTATACCATACTAAGACACTTTGTAGTTGTAATCAACATCTAGTTCTATCATCTTCCATCTTTTCTTCAAGCTTAAAGTTTGAAGGTTTTTGAGGTGAAGTCTTTGATCTTCATTTTTAATCTTGTTTCAAAGTTATAAACCATGATTTGAACCATGGTTATCTTAGTTTAAAGCCTTGGATGTTAATATTGGATGTTTTTTTTTTCTAAGTTCAAGTTGGTGGTGAAAGTTTGGAGTAAGAAGCCAACCAAGGAGCTTTAGACATCATCCAAGGTAAGAGGGAGATTTAACCTCATCAACCATTCATGGTGGTGAGGGACGAAATTTGTGATTTGTTGGTGGGAAATCCATGTGAGGATTTGTTCACCTTGTGGTGTAAATTAATTGTCTGTGTTTGCTTTGGTTATGAGCTTTTATGATTTATGTTTGTTTTATGGTATGTGATTTTATAGCTTTGATATTATGTATAAACTTGTTAGAATAGATTATTGATGATTGACGTATGTGATAGGATATGAATCATATTAGAAAAGAAACAATTTTTGGTCTCCAATGGACCATGAGGCTCACGGCCTCCATGCCCCAAAATGAGTATACCAAGTTAAAATTATTTTATGAATAATACAGGGATATGCGGTTGTCTGTGAAATTGACGTTAGGAAAAATTTGCTTGAATATGGTTGCTATCTCGAATAGTTTGATGGATGAAATTAAAGAGAAACAGAAAAGTGATTAATATCTGCAAGACAAGAAGAAATTAATGAAGCAAGGTGCAATGCCAGAATTTGAGGAAGGAACAAATGGGATTCTAAGGTTCAAAGGAAGCATTTGTGTACCCAGTGATTTAGAACTAAGGAGATTAATTCTTGGTGAAGCTCACAAGAGTAAGTTGAGTATGCATCCCGGAGCAACTAAGATGTATCAAGACTTGAAGAGGTTGTATTGGTGGCAAGGGATGAAGCGAGACGTTGCTACGTATGTGTCATTTTGTTTGATTTGTCAGAAAGCTAAGGTTGAACATCAACGACCTTCTGGAATGTTGCAACCTTTGGCTATTCTTGAATGGAAATGGGATGACATCGCAATGGATTTTGTTGTAGGATTGCCAAAGACTAGAAGGGGTTATGATTCTATCTGGGTAATTGTTGATCGGCTTATGAAGTCAGCACACTTCTTGCCAATTAACATCAAGTACTCAATGGAAAGGTTGACCCAAGTGTACATTGGTGAAATCGTCAGACTTCATGGTGTACCATCCAATATAATTTCAAATCACGTTAAGATTTTGGTAAAGTTTACAAGGAGCGATGGGAACGAAGCTTCATCTAAGTTCTGCTTACCATCCACAAACAGATGGTCAGTCAGAAAGGACAATTCAGTCATTGGAGGATTTGTTAAGGGCGTGTGTGCTAGAACAGTGTAGAAGTTGGGATGAATTCTTACCTTTGATAGAATTCACCTACAACAATAGTTTTCATTCAAGCATAGGGATGGCACCCTATGAGGCATTATACGGGCGACGATGCAGGACATCGTTGCGTTGGTATCAAGATGGTGAAAATGTGGCTTTAGGACCGGAGCTTGTGCAACAAACCACATAAAAAGTAAAGATGATTCAAGACAAGATGAGGATAACTCAGACTTGGCAAAAGAGTTATTCTGATAAGAGAAGAAGACAACTTGAGTTTGAAGTAGATGACCATGTGTTTTTGCGAGTGACACCCACGATCGGAGTCAGACGAGTTATTAAGTCTAGAAAGCTCACTCCAAAATTTATCAGGCCATATCAGATTCTTCATCGGATAGGTCCGGTAGCTTACCAAGTAGCCACCTTTTCTTTCAAATCTTCACAATGTTTTTCATGTGTCGCAATTGTGGAAGTATATACCTGATCCCACCCATGTCATTGAACCAGATGCGGTGCAATTAAAAGAAAATTTAACTTATGAAACACTCCCTATCAAGATTGAGGATCGGCGAATAAAACAGCTTAGGGGTATAGAGATTTCATTAGTTAAAGTAATTTGGAATGACATCAATGGAGATGCAACATGGGAGCTGGAAGATAAGACGAAAGAACAGTATCCATATTTGCTTTAGATAGGATAAATTTTGAGGACGAAATTCTTTTAGAGGGGGAGAGTTGTAACACCCCGAATTTCATTTTTTCTGAATAAATATGAGTTTTATAATTTTTATGATTTTTGAGAATTTTTGTGGATTTGTTTGAAATTATGATTATTTTAATATTATTTCGGTCTATATGTGGGCCCGGGATAGGCCCAAAAAAATAAAATTTTTTCGCGATTGAAAAATTTTGGACTATTGATTCGGGGCTGGGGAGCTTATTAAACCTAAAACTGGAAACAGTTTTCAAAATTTTCTTTTACTGTGATTTTGTATTGTTTTATTATCCATTGAACAAAGTTATTATCCATTGGACAATAGATACTGACTTTATAAGCAGTAACTATTATCTATTGGTTAATATCTATCGAAAAATATCTAGTTTGCACCGATAGGAAGAAAACTTCAAGGCTAAGCAAGGTGGTGGTCAAACTTGATGGTTATGACATCTTTATGATGAACCAATTAGAAGCTAGTCTCCTTAAAATGAACCAATGAGAACTAGTCTCACATAATGGCTTTGACTCCTCCTTAACCACTAATAGGAAACAAGATGTTAGCCTCCCAACCTATAGGAAACAAGCTTGTTTAGCAAGCTTCGTCAAAGTCTACAAAGATGGCTTTGACTCCATGTAAAGGACCAATGAGAAGTTAGCTTCATAGTTAAGTTTGGAGGCTTGAACTTGGACACCCTTGGAGGCTAGGGGACTCCACGACCAAGGCTTCAAGGAGAGGCCAAAGATGACTCTAGATCATTCAACACATTTCTATCATCTTCCTAAAGCAAAGCTATGCCAAAAACTCTCTCACTTTCTCTCCACTATAGCTCACGGCCAAGAGGCCAAAAAAACACTTCCAAACTTCAATAATTCCAACCAACCACACTTCTTGAATCCTTATACCATACTAAGACACTTTGTAGTTGTGATCAACATCTAGTTCCATCATCTTCTATCATTTCTTCAAGCTTAAAGTTTGAAGGTTTTTAAGGTGAAGTCTTTGATCTTCATTTTTAATCTTGTTTCAAAGTTATAAACCATGATTTTAGTCGTGGTTATCTTAGTTTAAAGCCTTAGATGTTAATATTGGATGTTTTCTTTGTTTTTAAGTTCAAGTTGGTGGTGAAAGCTTGGAGCAAGAAGTCAACCAAGGAGCTTTAGACATCATCCAAGGTAAGAAGGAGATTTAACCTCATCAACCATTCATGGTGATGAGGGATGAAATTTGTGATTTGTTGGTGGGAAATCCATGTGAGGATTTGTTCACCTTGTGGTGTAAATTAATTGTCTGTGTTTGCTTTAGTTATGAGCTTTTATGATTTATGCTTGTTTTATGGTATGTGATTTTATAGCTTTGATATTATGCATGAACTTGTTAGAATAGATTATTGATGATTGATGTATGTGATAAGATGTGAATCATGTTGGAAAAGAAACAATTTTTGGTCTCCAATGGACCATGAGGCTCACGGCCTCCATGCCCCAAATTGGGTATACTAAGTTAAAATTATTTTATGAATAATGAAGTTAGATGATGAGGAATTAAGGGAAAGAAATTAAAAGGAATTTTGGTTCCAAAGATTACTTGACTCACGACCATGAGGCTTAATTTGGATAACCTAGTGCAAAAATGATTTATTAATGGTAAACCTAGTTGATTAGGTGAAATGAAATAAATGAATGTTTTATAAAATGGAAACAAGAAATAAATAAATTTGATTATTTCACAAATGATGATTTTCGGCAATAATGTTTGAAATTAGGGTTTTATAGTGAAGTAGTAATTTGACGTATTTGGTTAAAGATGATTGTTAGAAAAATAAATGGAAAGGATTTTATTAAATTAAAGTAATACAAATTTTGAGAAAAATGACAAAAAATATTATTTAGATGTGTTTTATTGAAAAAAAAAATGAGAATTTGAAGTCTCAATTTTGTTTTAAACTTAGAAAATTTCAAAATTAAATTTAGAACATCAAGAAATATTTTATATAATGAAAAATAGTAGAAAAACTTTACGCATTTCAAAAAAGTGGATTTTTGAACTACGCAATTTAGAAAACGTCAAAATATTTTTACGCGATTGAGAAAATATTAAAAAATATTTATGCGATTTGAAAACGCAAAAGAAATGTTACGCGATTGTGAAAACACGATAAAATAGCTACACGATTGAAAATACAGTAGGATTACTGTTAGGCCAACGTATTGGACCCAGAATTATGAGTTGTGACTTTTGCCTGTAATTGACTTGTTTAAGCATTAATCATGCATTGTGAAAGTTCGGTGGACTATGTTAAGGCCGGTGGCCTAGGAGTTGAATTACACCTTAGAGCGGGTGCGATAGGCATAATGTAGGTCACTTATTGACCTTAGGGGCATCGGGGTACGAGTTTTCAATAATGCGCAGTTGGTAGCCTCACTGTACCATAGATTAGACCGATGCAACGCACCGACGATCCGGACCGAGACACTATTCTTAATCAAAATCTGACGTAGATTGTCTTGTATAATACCTGATGTGCACAATTAATGAAAATTATAGCACTTGGTTTGAGGCTGCCGAGATACAGACAGATCTTCTAGATCATTCTCTCCGACTTGTGTTTAGCTCCATGGTGTAGGAAACTAATTCATTATGCATGTGCATAGTCTGTCAACATATTATTGCGGTAATTTATATCTGTCAAGAAATGATTGATACTTGATGCGATGACTATATTTATTGTTTGTTGTATCTATATGATATTACTGTCATTTTCTGTTTTTATACTGCCATGTTGGTAATGATGTAGGTGATCTCACCTCTTTGTATATTATTCTGTGTTGTATTTATGTTTGGTAAAGAAGGTGAGGAAAGTGAGGAAGAACAACATCCATATTGTTTGTGTTGATTTCTGAGTTTGAATGGCATCGGGATGAGAGCTTATCAGTTGTGTTACGGTGCATTTTCATAGAGGTACGGATGTGTGTTGCATTAGCTTGGACACAGAGCGTGTGGTGTACAATGGGGAGGTTACTGTGTCTGTTGGTAGAACCCAACATGGGGTTGTTGTTTTTACTTTTAGCACTAACATACGTTTAGAGTTTAATATGCCTATTAGAGAGATCTGGGCTTATTTTCATTTTACTTTGCGGGAGGACTCCGTGGTATCTTTTGCCCGAACTCCTATCCATAGGGACATACCCCGACCGGGGACTTTGTCTGAGGAGGAGGAGGAGGATCCATCTGAGGATCTTACTCCGTATGTTTTGTAGACTTAGGCTAGTCTATAGTTGCAGTAGTTATTGTATATATTTATTTTGAGAACTTCAGTCTTATGTGTTAAAGTTTGTCACTAACTTATATTATGTACATGATGTATATTATTTAGTGATGTTGTCTGGTATTTTGATATTCGGGTAAGTTTACATATTAAGCAAAAAGAAATTTTATAACTTGTATTATTATATTAAATAATAATAAATTATTTATAACATGGGTATAGTTTAACAATAATTAGTCAGAAATGTGATATCCTACGGTAGGTGTTACATTAGTTGGTATCAGAGCCCAAGTTAGAGTCTTTTGGATTTGTGGTTAGGTTTGTCTTGTTTGTATTGTGTGATTCTCTGTGTTTGGTTTCTGAAAAGGAACAATATTGTTTGAAATGATTGTACTTGACTTTTATTTTGTATTGTTTAGTTTGATTTCAAAGAAAACAATGGCTGGCAGTCGAGGTGGAGGTATGAATGTTGCATATGATAATGAGAGTATAGCCACAGCTGCCAAAGCGATGCAAAGGATGGCAGACGTCATCGTGCAACAAAATCAAAGAGCTGCTCAGAAACAAGAAGCGACTGTTGAAACTCAGAATCTGTCAGAGTTTTGCCGAAATAATCCACCATAATTCAAATGAGAGTTTGATCTAGAGAAGGTAAATCTTTGGATCAAAGAATTGGAAAAGATATTTCGAGGTATGGGTTGTACCGACGAGAGAAAGGTAACTTTCGCTACCTTTATGCTTGTCGGGGATGGCAAAGATTGTGGGCTGGAACGCAAAGACTGTTGGAGGCAGAAAGAAGGGCGATCACATGGAAAGTTTTCAAGAGCAAGTTCCTGGAAAAGTATTTTCCAGCTAGTTCCAGATAAGATGAAACAAAAGGAAAAGATGAGAAAGAAGCTCCCCTACCTTTTATAGACAACTTGATTCTTAAAGCCTTTCTCTTGATCTTTCCTCTTCTTTCTCCTCTTCCTCTTCTTTCTCTCCTTTCTCTTGATGCTTTTCTTCCTTTGTTTTTTGTTTTTTTTAGCCGAGAAAATGAGGGAAAAGATAGAAATAAGAGACAAAGGCAAACTTATCATTTTAACATAATTGCTGTAACTTCTTGATCAGTTAAGAACACTTAGATCTCACTAAATAAAGTTTTCTAACTCCCAACAGATTTGAAATAAATCTCAAGATTCATAAAAAATCATGTTTCACCACTTTTCTAATTTTCCAAATTTACTAGGGTTCAATCTAGCATTAAAAACACAATCAGTATGGTTAAAAATGTCAAACGAACTCTAGTTGTTCTCAAATTTTAACAGACCTTATTTAACTCATTTGTGACTTAGAAACAAGTTATCCATACCTGTTTCCCTCAAATTAGTAATTTATACTATTGTTTGAGTCATTTTAAGCTACTTTTCAACTTCTGTGTTGCAACAAAGTGTTTAAACTGACTCAGTTTGTCACAAAATTGAAGTGGCATGTTAAGCAAGTATAATAGTATCTTCGAGACCATATACAAGTCTAACATGTTTCTTGGGATGTTACACTAGGCCAAAACACCCTCATGTTGCGGCGTGACATCCTCACGCCGCGACATTCATAGCAGAAACTAGATTCTGCAGAATTCTGTAGAACCGTGGTACTGTTCCATTGGTTCTATTCATGATTTTTGGTCATTCCAAATCAATTTCTAGGTGATTTTAAGTCCCTAATTACTTCTTTAACACAAAGGAATCATCAATCACCAATTTAAACCACTCAATTTGGATTTAAACACCAAAATCACATACTTAACTTAAAACCCCATTTTTGTGCATCAAAGGTCTAAATGAGATGTTTTAGTTTCTAATTTCAACTTATGCTATGAACAAGTCATAAATGACCATAGAAACACAATCATCAAAGCTAAACACATCAAACACCTCTATAACTCATTTTGACCTATTATGCACCAAAAGTGCATTCATTGAGAAAATGCTAAAAAGAGATGAAAAAAAGCTTTAATCCCTTACCTTATATGTGGATGATCAATCTCTAAACTTCAAGCTTTGATCTTAATCCTTCCCTTGATCCTCATGCTTGTTCCTCCCTTTTCCCCTCTAATTTCTCCCCTACGGTTCCTTCTTTATTTTCTTTCTTTGGTTTCTGTTTTTCTCTTCTTTTGGTAGCATTTGCTGCCTTTTGGCCGTGTGAGGGAGAAAAAATGAGTTACCTATAACATCCTAAAAATTCCGTATCTCTTAACCAGTAATTTTGATAGTTAACAGAATTTTACTGTTTAGTAATTTCTGAGCGCTGTAAAATTATTTTAATTATTCCGTCAGCGTATTTGATCGTTTTGAGTGATTTACTCCATGTTAGGAAAATAATAATTTTCGGGCCGGAAAAATTTTACATAATTTAATTATTACTGAAAAGTCTTAATTATTTTACGTAATCTGGTTTGATATTTGTGCGTTTTCTAATATTTGTGATTTTTGTGGATGATTATGAAATTTTTTACTGTTTGTAAGCCCAAGGGGTATATGTGGGCCCAGGTGGCCATACGTGAGCCCAGGTAGGTCCCGTAAAGTGAAAATTTTTCTACACATAGAAAAATTTGTACTGTTTAGACGGAGACAGGGGATCTTACTAAACCTGAATCCAGAAACAGTTTTAGAAAATTTTTTGTACTGTGTTTTGTACTGTATTCAAATTATCAGACAATAAAAAAATACAGTAAATATAATTTTGTAGGGTTTTAGCATATAAAAATAAATATTATACTGCTTAAGTCAACATTGGTGGTTTGGATATCCACCATTAATTTAATCAACGGTGTAGAATTGGTCATATAAAGTGGCTATGACCATTTATAACCATTGGATATGGATTTAATCAATAGTAGAGATTTGGTCTCAAAAAGTGACAAAGACCATTTATGACCATTGGATGAAGAATTAATCAAGGGTGGAGATTTGATTTTGTAAAGTAACAAGGACCATTTATGACCATTGGATGTAAATTTAATCATTGGTAGAGATTTGGTCTTAAAAAGTAGCAAAGACTAATTATGATCCTTGGATTAAAAGTAAGAAGGAGTAATCTTGACCCTTCATTTTGGAGACACATCTAATGGTTAGAATTTAAAGGAGAAAGATCCAATGGCCTAGATTAAGTCTTCTAATCAAAAGTCTACCTAAATCCTAACCATTGAATTAATCAATGGCTAGAAATGCTTCAAATGGTGGCTAATTATAATGGTCATTTATTGAATGCACAAGGAGAAACATGCATGGAGGAGGGACGATTTTGTGAAGTATTTTGGAACTAAAGAAAAACTTTATGTCATTATTAAGTGGTCTTGGTCAATTATGCATCATTGTTGAATTATTTGCACTCTTTGAAGAAGCATGGAGGGGGGGGACAGTTTTTGTGGTGGATTTAGAAGCTAAAGCAAATTTTGAAGACAATAATTTGTCACTTTGGTCATTATTGACCATACTTCATCATTCTTGAACTTTCCTTCAAGCAAAACTCTTAGAAAAATTTCTCTCCTTCTCCTTCTCTAAGCTCACGGCCATAGCACCATAATCTACCCTCCATCACTCAAAAAATTTCATCCAATCTAGTTTCTTGAATCCTTACCTCATTCTAAGAACATCTCTAGTTATGAGTTTTCTCTAAATCATTCATCTGGAGTTTCAAATCTAAGCTTCAAGATTCTACCAAAAATGGTAAAGTTCATATTCCTTCTTCTAATCTTTTAGTTTTGATTTTCTAAGCCATGTTTGAGCCATGGTTTACCTATTCTTTTACTTGTTATTGATTGTAACATTTGTTTATGATTTTTAAGGATTTTACAAGGAGCTCCACGAAATTGATAGGAAGGAAAACCAAGTGTTTTCACTTTATTCTTTACCTTAACCAAGTTTAAGAAACCTTTCTCTCACAAAATCAAAATTTCCAACCTTGTTCTTCAAGAAGAACCATTCGGCCATACCATCCAAAATCACCATCCAAGCTCTTTTAATTTCATCCAACCATAGATCTTGAATTTTCATGATATTCTAAGCAACTTTCATGTTGGAGATTTTCTCTAAATCATTCATCTTCATGGACTTTCTTCAAGATCAAAGTAATGGGGTATTTATGGTGAAGTGTAAGGAAACTTCATTTCTTCTCTCTTTTTCATGATCTAAACCATGTTTGATCCATGGTTCCTCTTAATCAAGCTTAGTATACTAATTTCTATGTATTTTGTTTTGTATTTGAGAAGCCCTTGGTGGTGAAGGACTTGGAAAGAGAAGCAAAATAAAGAGCTTTCGAGGATCTTCAAGAGGTAAGAGGGAGATCCATCTCACCAACCAAGTATGGTGGTGAGAGATGGTCTTATATTTGATGGATGGTGAATCCATGTGAGGATTCATATCCATGGTCATGTAATTTATTTGTGGGTGTTTATGTGCTTTGATTATTTGCTTATGCTTGATATGCTTTGCATGATTTTATGGCCTTGATAGTATGCTTAAAATATGTATGATGAGTATATGGCATGCTTGTAGTATTTATGATGAAATATAAATGTGTATGCCATGATGAGAATATGGAAAGAAAATCAAATTTTGGCTCTAATGGCCAAGGGAGAGTGGTCACGGTTTTGACGCTCATGATTTGGGTTTATATTGAAAATTTCCAAGAACAAGGGAAATTAATTTTTGGGTCCCTAGAACTTAGTGAATTTCGGCCAAGACACCTCAAAATAGGTGATCACAAATTAATATTTTCATGAAAGATGAAAATGGATGATTTGAAGAGTATGGAAAATAAACAAAGGGTTTGTTTTTCAAGAGAACAAGAACACGGTTTTTGAGGAATTTTTATTGATTTATTTTGTGTACAAAGATCCTAAGTATTTTTTCTAAACATGAGTTTTAAATGAAACAGGCAATGTTGATTTTAAGGATTTGCAAAGAAAGTGAAAAAGGATTTGTAAAGAACGTGAAAATGGATTTGCAAAGAAAGTGAAAAATGAAAATGAACAAATGACTTGATTTCAAAGACTAAGTGTTTACGGTTTTTGTAAAGGATTTTTAATGGTTTTGTTTGTGTAAAACCATATCAATTTAGAAGGAAAAATATTTGATGGTTTCAATAGTCATGTCCACGTTTTTGAAGGCTTGTAATGCCTTGATTTTTATGAACAAAGTGATTTTCAAAGTGGAAACGTAACTTGATTTAATACAAGGAATTTGGAAAGGAAATCAGAGCGTTTTAATCACTTGAGAAATTGAGTTTTGTAAACGAAAGACAAAGAAAGGTTAAAAATATTTTCAAACTTCAATTTATTTTGAAGAAGGTTGTGTTTGAAAAATGATTTGGGAAAAATGAAGAATATAATGGTGTTTTAAAAATTTACTAATGTATAACTTATTTTCGAGTTTTGAAATACGTTGGAAAATGTTAAGTTTTGAAACGTTGATTTATATCAATGGAAAAGTGATTTTTGTGGATTATATTTTGGAAAAGGATTTCTTGAGTAAAGAAAATGTGGAAAAAGATTTTCTTGAGTAAGAAAATGTGAAAAATGAAACACAAAGTCATATTATTTTGAGAAAGGTTGAAAAGGAATTTTTGGAGGTTAAGAAATATTTTCTGTAATGAAATGGTGATGAAAAATGTTTTACGTATCTTAAAAACGTGATTTTTAAGCTACGCAATTTGAAAAATGTGTTGAAAATGATATTAATTTATTTAAGTCCAAAATAATGTTTAGAATATTGAGGAATATTTTACGTGATTGTAAAATGTTGAAAAATATTTTTAAGTGTTTGGAAATACAGTAAAATATTTCTATGCAATTTGAAATATAGTAAAATATTTCTACGTGATTTGAAATATGGTAAAATATTTCTACGCGATTGGAGATGCGTTGAAATATTTTTAAGCGATTTGAATTACGTTTAAATATTTTGAGAACGATGAAAAAGTTTTAAATATTTTACGTAATTTAAACTACTGTTGAAAAACCACTACGTGATTTAACAACCATAGAATATTTTTACGCGATTGTGAAAATGACAGAAAACTGCTATGAGATTTGGAAAGTGTTTTAAATATTTTGAGAATGATGAAAAAATAATTTACGCGACTTAAAAGAATACTTTTTAAGTTACGCGATTTTGAAACAGTGGAAAAATACTATGCAATTTGAGAAACATATGTTTTTATGCGATTGAGAAAAACGTTAAAAAATTTGTACGTGGTTTAAAAGTGCAACAGAAGAGTTGCAACATTTTGAAAATGTAACAGAATTGTTACGTAATTTTGTAAACGTAACAGTAGTGTTACGGTATTGTGAAAACGTAATAAAAACGTTTTGGAATTTTAAAAACATAACAAAAGTGTTACGGTATTGTGAAAATGTAAAAGAAGTGTTATGGTATTGTGAAAATATAACAGAAACGTTTTTGAACTGTGAAAATGTAATAGAAATGTTACACGATTGTGAAAATACGGCAAAAGTGTTTTATGACTATAAAAACATGATAATATGATGATTACTACCAAAACAGTGTATGAACATTGTGTGAGAAAATCACAACTTTTGCCTACGATTGACTTTTGATGCATTTTATATGCCTTGGAAAGAGATGCTTGTATTTGGTATTTGGGGCACTTTACGTATTGGAAAAATATACGTTAAAGCATATGATTTAAATTGAACAAATGAAATTGAAAAGTATGTTCCTTGTGGTTGGACTTGCACTGAGATATTAGTGCATTGTATAAAATATATTTTGAAAAATTATGAGTTAAACCTGTGATTGGTATCCTATCTATGATTTGGTATTTGGGGCATTATACATGCATTAGAATGGTCCGATGGACTGGATAAGGCTAATTGCTAAGGAGAAATGTGTAACACCCACCGTAGGGTACCACATTTATGTTACTTTATTACCAAATTACCCAAGTTATAAAATATGATGTTATAATAAAATACGAGTTGTAAATTTTTTTTTATAACAATAAAATAAACTTAGCGGAAAATAAAACTATTATACATCATCACACATAATATACATCATTATACATATTACACAAGTGCTGTCAGGTTTATTTATTACAGACCATTTCTTGAAACAACAAACACATTTAAATAATTACAGACATTATTTATATCAGAGTTCAAACATGCCCAAGTTTAACTAAGCAGAAGACCCCTCAGATGGGTCCTCCTCGGGTTCCTCAGCAGGTAGGAATCCGTTATGACGAGTAGCCCTACGAACAGGTGTCCGGGCTGACGACACTATGCTGATTTCCGTTGGAACATAATTTCTAGTGTCCCAATGTCGCCTGATATGCAACGGAAATTCAACATGAACAAAGATAGTCACACATAAAAACGGATCCCCACGATACAACCTACTAATACTAACAAATCAGTACCCCTCATAAATAAGTCCTCGCTCATCCGGACTTGTCCTCCACTCTCTAGCTCCTCCATGAAACGTAAACGTACATATCCGAAGAAACTAGCTCCTGATGACATGTTGTCAGAACTCTGCGGTTCCTGATGTGAGAAGTAATTCCTCTTCTCCTTCTAGTACCATATCTTTCTCAACGTCTTCACCCAATATAAATACAATAAACAGATATACATACAAAGAGGTGAGATCACCTACACCAATACCAAAGATGATAGCACAGAGATAATATAGACAGCATATTATGCAAAAATATCATATCATGATCACAATTATGGCATCACCATAGTGTAAAAATAATTACCATCATGCCATCATCACTGTTCAAACCACAATTAATTACAGTAATGCTACCATATATGTATATGTTAAATTCATGCATGTGAACATAGACTCAATATCCTACTCCATGGAGCTAATACTCAAGTCGGAGAAATTGATCGAAAAGATCTGCCGGTATCTCGTGCCTCAGACCAAGTGCTATAATTATATCTTGTACATCTAGCACATACACGACAGCCTTTGTCAGATCTCGATTAAGAATAGTGTCTCGGTCCGAATCATCGGTGTGTTGCATCGGTCTAACTCACGGTGCAGAAGAGCTACCAACTGCCCATTGCGAGCAACCCGCACCCCGATGCCCCCAAGGTCAACCAGTGACCTACACTACGCATATCGCACCCACTCAAGAGGTGTACGTTTCTCCTAGGCAATTAGCCATATTCAGTCCGTTGGACCATTTTCAATGCATGTGTAATGCACCAATTACCAACCAAAGGTAAATCACATAATTTCTCATTCCAGATTCAAATACTGTTTTTCGTTCGTAAAATGGATTAATGCCAATTACAGGCAAACTTCTCAATTTCTTATACAGTATTCATATATTATTTTTAACTGTAAGGTTTACTGTATAATAAACAGTTAAATCACATTACCGTATTTTTCTCATTCGCAAAATATTTTCGTTACGTTAATAATTTGTAACATTTTCTGTTACGTTTAAAAATTGCGAAACTATTTTCTACTGTATTGCGTAAAAATAAGCTTTTATTTTTAAATCGCATAGTAAATTTTCTACAACATTTTGATCGTGTAAAATATTTAAACACGTTATAAATCGCGTAGAAATATTTTAATGTTTTTCAAATCGCGTAACTTAAAAATTACGTTTGAGTTACGTAAATCATTTTTCACCGTTTTTACCCTTCACAAAATATTTCTTAACTTTAAAAATATTATTTTGAACATTTCTTATAAAAATATAATTTCTTACATTATTCTCTTTCTATTCTCAATCAAAAATCCCTTCCATACTATATTTTCTCAAAATCACTTTTTATTGATTTAATCTTACCAAATCATATTTAATTGATTTAATTACTATTTCAAAATTTAAATTTCTTAACATTTTCCAAAGCCCAATACTTAAATTCTACGTTAGAAATTTTAAGTTACAAACGTTTCCTTTTATATTTCTAAATCATTTCTAAACATTAAATCAAATTCTACGTTTAAGTTACAAACGTTTTCTTTTATATTTCTAAATCACTTCTAAAAATTAATTCTTCTTAAAATAATTTAAAGTTCAACACTTAAATTCCTTTCCAAAATCCTTATTTGAAAATTCTTATATTTTATTGCATCAAAACATTTTTTTTTCTAAATTATCAAAACCTTTATAGATGGCCATTGGAACCATGAAATATTTTTCTTCTAACTTAAATAAATTTCATTCTTATTTCTACAAAATAACTTCATGAAAATACTACTTAAAACCGTGTACACTCTTTTTATAAAACAAACCCTCTTGTTTATTTCCTTTACTTCTCAAATCATCCAATTTTATTATTTATGAAAATATCATTTTTTTGTGAACACTAATTTAATTGGTGTCTTGGCTGAAATTTATTTTAGTTCAAGGACTAAAAATCAACTTCATTGTTCTTGAAAAATTTCAATAAAAACCCTAAACTTGGAAGCTCAAAACCGTGACCTCCTCCATGGCCTTTGGAGCCAAAATTTTGCTTATTTCAACATTCATCCATCATAATATATTCAACATATATCATCATGCATATCATAAGCTTACCATGCATATCATAAGCTTACCATATAAGCAATTAAAAATTATACTAAGCATGCATACACAAGTAAATCATGCAAATCATATCAAGCATAAGCAAAAATAATTAAAGCACATAACACACACACAAATTATTACATGACCATGGATAGGAATCCTCACATGGATTCACCATCCATCAAATATAAAACCATCCCTCACCACCATGCTTGGTTGGTGAGATGAATCTCCCTCTTACCTCTTGAAGAACCACCAAAGAGCTTGTTGCTTTGTCTTTGGAGCAAGATCTCCACCAATACAAGTTCTTAAACATGAAACAAATACAAGAAAATTAGTATATCAAGCTTGAACAAGAAGAACCATGGATCAAACATGGTTTAGAACATGAAAAAGAAAAGAATAAATGAAGTTTTCTTACACTTCACCAACAAAAGCTCTAGAACTTGATCTTGGTAAAAGTCCTTCAAAATGGAAGAATTAGAACTTGGTGTGAACTACAAAGGTTCTTAGAATGATGAAAGGATTCAAGAAACTAGGTTGTATGAAATTAAAAAGTGATGGAAGAGAGAATTGGAGACTTGGCCGAATGGTGTGTTTTTGGGAGAGAAATGGAGTTTGTTTTGGTTTGGTCTTGAAACTTAAGTGGAAGAATGAAGAAATGATATTAGGAAATATAGAAATGAGTGTGTTTAGTCTTCAAAGGAGAGCATTGCCGTAGCATGCTATTAGGGAGAAGAAAAAGTGAAGTTTGAAAAACATATGCATTGATGATCAATAGGAAATTGTCTTAACACTTGCAATTTTCCTTAACCTTTTCTATCCTTTTTCTTTGCCTAAAAAGCCTATTCTATCTTGGTCTCCTTCCTTCCTTGCTTCTTCAACCGTGCCCCCCCTCTTCATGCATGCAAAAATATGACAATTTGATAGCCATTTTGTTTTTAGTCATTTTAGATATTAATTTAAAACATTATAGGTAAAATTGGTATTAATTAAAAGCATTATAGGTAGAAGACTTATTATGGATCATTGGATCTTCTCTCTTTAAACCCCATCCCTTAGATGTGTCTCCAAAAATGAATGGTCAAGATTACACCTTCAAACTTTTCATCCAAGGGTCCAAAATGGTTGTAATCATTTTTGATGACCAATTCTCCACCATTGATCTAAATCCAAATCCAATGGTCATTAATGATCCATCTCCACCATTGATTAATTTTACATCCAAGGGTTGATAATGGTCATAGCCATTTAGAAGATTAAATCCCTACCCTTGATTTAATTTCAATCCAACGGTTATAATTGATCCTATTTACTTTTAAGATCAAATCTCCACCGTTAATTAAATCAAGATTAAATTTCTAACTCGTAATTAAATTAATAGTGGATATCCAAACCACTAATGTTATCTTAATAATATTTTAATAATATAGAATTTTATTTTTATCCATTATAACCTCACAAAAATATAATTACTTGTATTTTTATCGTCTGATAATTAAATATAAGACAAAATACAAGATAAAGAAATTTTCTAAAATCGCTTTCCTGGATTCGGGTTTAGTAAGATCCCCTGTCTCCAAACAAAGACAAATTTTTCTATATGTAGAAAAATTTTTCATTTTATGGGACCCACCTGGGCCCACGTATAGCCACCTAGGCCCACATACACCTCGTGGGGCCCACAAACAGTAAAAATTCCAAAATCACACATAAAATCACAAAAATTACAAAACTCACAAATATCAAATCAGATTACGTAAATTAATTAAGACTAAATAGTAAAAATTAATTTACGTAGATTTTTCCGGCCCGAAAATTATTATTTTCTTGACACGGAGCAAATTACTCAAAACGATCAAATATGCAGACAGAATATTCAAAATAGTTTTACAGCACACAGAAATCACTAGAAAGTAGATTTCTGTTAACGGTCAAAATTACTGTTTAATACATAGAAAGTTTGGGGTGTTACAAAATGGACACCTCTTGAGTGGGTGCGATATGCGTAATGTAAGTCACTCGTTGACCTTGGGGGCATCGGGGTGCGGGTTGCCTACAGTGGGCAGTGAGTTGCTCTATTGCAACCGTGGGTTAGACCGACGTGACACACCGATGATCCTGACCGAGACACTATTCTTATTCAAGATCTGATAAAGACTGTCGTGTATATGCTAGATGTGCAAAATCAAAATGAGGATTATAGCACGTGGTCTGAGGCATGTGGTACCAACAGATCTTTTCGATCATTTCTCCAACCTGAGTTTAGCTCCATGGAGTAGGAAATCGAGTCTTGTGCACATGCATAATCTGAACATTTATATCTGTGTGATATATTAATTTTGGAATATTAGCTATGACAATTGTTTTGAATACTTGGATGATGATGATAATAATGCTGAGGGCATTATCGTAATTGTTATTTATGATAATTAAACTGATAAATGATTGGATAATGATAATTGATTAATGTTGATGGCATGATCATAATTGTGGTATGATCTATCTGTATGATATACTGCTTGTGTTATCTCTGTGCTACCATGTTAGTATTGGTGTAGGTGATCTCACCTCTTTGTTATGTTGTTTTGCTATGTCTGTATTGTTACAATTATACAGTAGAAGGAATGAGTGTTCTTAGACATAACTGATGGTAGATACTCAGAGATTGATGAAAACATTGAAAAGTGGCTGTTTCAAGTTCGAAGATGTGCCGGATAGACAAGGAGTAGAGTTCTGATGCATCAAGTTGGATACAAGAGAAGAAACGAGTATGTTAAGATTTAACGTTAGTGTTATACCATGCTATTAAGTACAACCTGTCATAGGGTTGCTACTGGTAGAAAAAAAAAGAGTCTGTAAGTTTTATATTTCTTGAATAATTGTTAAATATTAAGCGGTATTTGTTATATGAGTTTAAATCAGTTTAAATATATTTTTCAGTATTACTTATAAATTTCAGTAAGAAAGAAATTTTAAAACCCATCTTTTATAACTCAAACTTTGTGCGAACTTCTTTTTGATTATGAGTCGGAAGTCAGAGATGTGATACCCTAGGGAGGGTGTTACATTACCAAAATAGCCCTGAGATATTTTGTTAGAACTTCTTTATCTGCTAAGTACACTCAGATGCAAAGGATGGCAGACGTAATCGTGCAACAAAATCAAAGAGCTGCTTAGCAACAAAAAGCAACTGCGGAAACTCAGAATCTGTTAGAGTTTTTCTGAAATAATCCTCCACAATTCAAATAAGAGTTTGATATAGAGAAGGTAAATCTTTGGATCAAAGAATTGGAAAAGGTATTCCGAGGTATGGGTTGTACCGACGAGAGAAAAGTAACTTTCGCTACCTTTATGCTTGTCGGGGATGACGAAGACTGTGGGCTGGAACGCAAAGACTATTAGAGGCAGAAAGAAGGGCGATCACATGGAAAGTTTTCAAGAGCAAGTTCCTGGTAAAGTATTTTCCAGCTAGTTCCAGACAAGATGAAACAAAAGGAAAAGATGAGAAAGAAGCTCCCCTACCTCTTGTAGACAACTTGATTCTTGAAGCCTTTCTCTTGATCTTTCCTCTTCTTTCTCCTCTTCCTCTCCTTTCTCTCCTTTCTCTCAATGCTATTCTTCCTCTGTTTTTTGTTTTTTTTAGCCGAGAAAATGAGGGAAAAGAGAGAAATAAGAGACAAGGGCAAACTTATCATTTTAACATTTTGTTGTAACTTCTTGATCAATTAAGAACACTTAGATCTCACCAAATCAAGTTTTCTAACTCCCAACAGATTTGAAATAAATCTCGAGATTCATAAAAAATCATGTTTCACCACTTTTCTAATTTTCCATATTTGTTGGGGTTCAATTTAGCATTAAAAACACAATCAGTATGCTTAAAAATGTCAAACGAACTCCAATTGTTCTCAAATTTTAACTGTACTTTATTTAACTTATTTGTGACTTAGAAACAAGTTATTCATACCTGTTTCCCTCAACTTAGAAATTTATACTACTGTTTGAGTCATGTTAAGCTACTTTTAAACTTCTGTGTTGCAACAAAGTGTCTAAACTGACTCAGTTTGTCACAAAATTGAACTGACATGTTAAGTAAGTATAATAGTACCTCCGAGACCATATACAAGTCTAACATGTTTCTTAGGATGTGACACTAGGCCAAAACACCCTCATATTGCAGCGTGACATCCTCACGCCGCAGCATTCATAGTAGAAACCAGATTCTGTAGAATTCTGTAGAACTGTGGTACTGTTCCATTGGTTTTATTCATGATTTTTGGTCATTCCAAATCAGTTTCTAGGTGATTCTAAGTCCCTAATTACTTCTTTAACACAAAGGAATCATCAATCACCAATTTAAACCACTCAATTTGGATTCAAACACCAAAATCACATACTTAATTTAAAACCCCATTTTTGTGCATCAAAGGTCTAAATGAGATGTTTTAGTTTCTAATTTCAACTTATGCTATGAACAAGTCATAAATGACCATAGAAACACAATCATCAAAGCCAAACACATCAAACACCTCTATAACTCATTTTGACCTATTATGCACCAAAAGTGCATTCATTGAGAAAATGCTTAAAAGAGATGAAAAGAAGCTCTAATCCCTTACCTTATATGTGGATGATCAATCTCCAAACTTCAAGCTTTGATCTTAATTCTTCCCTTGATCCTTATGCTTGTTCCTCCCTTTTCCCCTCTCATTTCTCCCTACGGTTCCTTCTTTATTTTCTTTCTTTGGTTTCTATTTTTCTCTTCTTTTGGCAGCATTTACTTCCTTTTGGCTGTGTGAGGGAGAGAAAATGAGTTACCAAAATAGCCCTGGGATATTTTGCTAGAACTTCTTTATCTGCTAAGTACACTCAGATTGCGCTAAATCGAGTTTTCTAACTTCTAACAACTTTAGAATAAATCATAGGATGAATCTAAATTATTGTTTCACTATTTCTCTAATTTTTCATATCTGTGCTAGTCAATTCGGTATTAAAACACATAACTAGTATGCTTAAAAATACCAAACTAACTCTGATTATTCTCAAATTTTAACTACACCTTGCTTCACCCATTTGTGACCTGGAAACGAATTCTCTAGATTTATTTCCCTCAGCTTAGTAACTTATGCTACTATTTGAGTCATTTTAAGCTACTTTTTAAATTTTGAGTTGTAACTAAGTGTCTAAATGAATTCAGTTCATCAAAAAACTTAACTGACATGTTACATGTAACAACCTAATATTTGTATCCTAGTATATCTGACATATACCTAGATAAACAATATTAGTCCTGCTACTTCTAACTTAATCATCAATTAATCCATAACATTTAAATAAATCATTATGGTGAGCCACATCTAAAAGTTAAACATGTAAACAACTTTTTACACCCTCAAAGCAAATAGAAATAGTTACATAAGCTTTGAACTAAAAATATTAAAACTAAACTAATCTATTTCTTCTGTTATCTTCATCTTCTTACCTTATTGTAGGGCCTTGAGCTGCTAACCATGAAACATAAGGGGTGAGAACATAAAAATTTTAGTAATATAAATATATTTCATGGCACTAAAATAAATATACACAAAGTACATTTGCAAAATATAACTCATATCTTGATATTGATATTAAACAAATGTCTATACAATTGTAAAATGTCAAAAGTTTCATTTTGCCTCACCTTTGCTCTTAAAGTAGGCATACTGTATTAACTTATCTATTCTAGTTATTCAATATCATGATAAAAGTTTAAACAAATATCACTTTCAATGAATAATCATACTAACTTTGGATTAATGATTGCCACATATAAGTGAGGTCATACTCACTAATACTAGAATATTCACATTTTGATTCTATGTAAACATTCACCTAGCAATCTTATAATCCAATACTAAACTCATTCACATAACTTAGATATTCTCATAACTTTCATTCATTTGTACTTATCTAAGTAGAATAGGCTAAATAGCCTTTATACTACATGGAAATGTGTGGAGTATCCCAACACATAAATCCGATGATGAGTGGACCATTCCAAATACTATTTCCACCACATCTTATATTTTCCTTTCATCTAGCAAAGGATGTAACCCATCCATAATCTAGCATAGAACATACTAATCTCTTTATATAACACTTCGGTGTCACCACTCTACTGGGCTTGCCCGGTAATGTACACTAATTGAATAACTAATCCTTAGCTTAACCTTGAATATTTAACCCTTGGTTTAGCTTTGGATAACTCATTTTTTTATGAAACACTCTGGCGTCACCACTTTACTAGGCTTACCTGGCAATATCACTACTTAGATGACTAATCTGTTCATGAAACACTCTAGTGTCACCACTTTACTAGGCTTACGCAGCAATGTCACTACTTAGATAACTAATTCGTTCATGAAACACTCTGGTGTCACCACTTTACTAGGCTTACTCGACAATGTCACTACTTAGATAACTAATCCCTTCATGAAACACTCCGGTGTCACCACTTTACTAGGCTTACCCGGTAATGTCACTACTTAGATAACTAATCCGTTCATGAAACACTCTGGTATCACCACTTTACTAGGCTTACCCGACAATGTCCATTACTTGGATAACTAACACAATTAACTCTACTTACTTACTTAAATTAGGTCAATTGTGCCTCAACAATAGTATCTCTTTCTTATCCAACTTGTATCTAAACCACCTTACAATCACATCTCTAGTGGTTTTATAAGCCACACTAATGTGATATAGGATCTAGACAACTATATCAAACAAGACATATTCTTGTAAACTTGAGAACTGCACTTGTTCTCATATAGTAGGCGAGTTATTTCCTTCGTGAAATATCCCTAAAAGTGTTTTAATACACTTAGGAAAGCATATGTAAATGATCCTAACTAATAGGGAACCTCAAAACATCAAGAATATAATTTCTGAAAAATCCTGGAACTCATGCATAGGTGTGAAAATTCTACGCATATACGTGACACTCTATGCCAGGAAAATTCCGGTACCCATGCATAGGCGTGGAAATCCTGTGCATATGCGTGACACTCACTTCTCACATGGACTGAAAATTGAGTGTTCCACGCATAGGCGTGGAAATCCTGTGCATATGTGTGACATTCACTATCTCACCTAGACTGAAAACTGAGTGTCCCATGCATAGGCGTGGAAATCCTGCATAAATGCATGACAATTCTGCAGAATGCGTTTCTGCATAATTAGTTTCCAGACTAATTTGAATCTTCTAAATCTTGGATTGTAAGTATTTTCTAACTCTAATCATGATATCTAAACATGTTAGAATCATTAAACTCTAACTCAACTCATCAATCATGGATTTAAACTTAATAAAGTCAAAAACAACATCTATATTAACCAACATGCTCTACAAGTGGCTATGGACATCCAATACATAAGATTAAGCTACCATGGACTCCAATAAACTAGAAATGCTCTAAATTAACTCTTGGAATGAATAACCAAGATAGAAGCACAATTTTGACCCACTAAACCAACTTTTCCATTCAAGAACCCTAATCCCCATTCAAAAGAACAAAGAGGGAAAAAGAATAGAAATCCCCTACCTTGTGGTGATGACCAATCTTGGAGTCTTTTGATCTTGCTCTTGATCTCCCTTGGGTCCTTCTTTTTCTCATGCTCTTCCTCTCCCATTTTTCTTCTCCTTTCTCTCTTTCTCCCTTTTCTTTCTTTCTTTTCTCTATTTTTCTATTTCTGGCCTTGGAGAGGGAGAGAAAATGAGATAGGGACATGAAGGAAATTTAGAGAAAAGTCTAACTTAAGTTTCTGTATTGAAATTTATATCTACTAAGGACACTTGAATTATGCTAATTCAAGTTTTCCAGCTTCTAACAACTTTAGAATAAATACTAAGATTCATCTAAATTGTTGTTTCACCTTTATTTTATTTTTCTATATCTGTTGGGGGTCAATCGGATATTAAAAGCACAACTAATATGTCTAAAAATACCAAACTGACTCTGAATGTTCTCAAAATTTAACTGCATCTTATTTAACTTATTTGTGACTTAGAAATAAGTTATCTATACATGTTTCCCTTAACTTAGCAATTTATGATACTATTTGAGTCATTTTAAGCTACTTTTCAACTTCCGTGTTGCAGCAAAGTGTCTAAACTGACTCAGTTTGTCACAAAACTAAACTGGCATGTCAAGCAAGTATTAGACTACCTCTGTAACCATTTACAAGCCTAAAATGTTTCTCAGGATGTTACAATATACATGTATAATAGTACCTTTGAGACTATATACAAGCCTAACATGTTTTCGGGATGTTACAGGGAGGATGTTACAAATATCATAAGTAACCTTATAGGCATCAGTACAACCCATTACCTCAAATATCTTTTTCAATTTCTTAATCCATGCTTCAGCTACAATTGGATCATGTTCCCCTTGAAATGTTGGTGGCTTAGCCTTCCGAAATTCAACAAGGCCTTGAAATTGTTGATTTCAAACATGATTATTTTCCTCCCTTCTTCCTCATTTATATTCCCAGCATTATTGTTATTGTTGTTTCCATTGAGATTATTCTACAAATGCTATAAGATTCAGTTTGTAGTTATTGCTTGGTCCTTGTAGCATTAGTCATTTCCCTCAGAATATTCCACACTCCTTCATTAGGAGCATTCACTTCTTTTGCATTAGTGTTTCCATTCCTGTTACGTCTAGGCTAGGTGGTGCCATACTATCCCTACACACAAAGACAAATAATTATTGAGGTGATCAATTTCAATAATACTATACTTATGGCTAGGAACAAATCACACAACACTAAGAAGGATATGCAAATAATACTATCCATGTCAACTATTTACAAACCCACATGTGTACAAAAGCTACGAAAAGAAGACATAAAAAATGTCTGAATAAACGAATCTGGTTAGTATGTCAGCAAGCAGTGCACACTCACAATGTAGCCAAGTCAACTATATACAACTACATCATGCATGCATTATCGGTCAGAATCATGCATGATGAAGAAGCGGATGTGGATGTCGTTTATCACCAAACAAATTTATTCAATAGGAGTGTAAAACACAAAATAAGTATCAAGATCAATTAGCAGAGTAACATGAACCATCTTAATTCTATGAACATATCACATAAGGGTGATAATTTACATTCCCAGTAGAGTAATCATACAATTATAAAATCAATATCATTTGAACTATGACATGTTCTACTGCTTTCATTATAGAAAATAAATTTCAATCAGATTACTACATAATATTACTTTATATCAATAAAATACATACTAGATAATACCATTTAATAAAACATTTTAACATTTCTTAATCTTTTGCTTACATGGCTAATAACATAACATAACATAATTGAGATCTCAAACATTCTAGGGCGTCCCCTAGCATAGTGGTTATTCCAATCAATAAACCCAATAAAGGTGGTCATTCCACATGCCCATGGAAGGGAGATATGGAACCCAATAAAGTGACCCATGTAAGACTTCCTTTTAATGTTTAAACCATTTCAACCTCATCATAAATCATATCATTTGATCATAAATCATATCATTTCCATCGTAGATCATATCATTTGATCATAAATCGCATCATTTCCATAATAGATCATATCATTTGATCATAAATTGTATCTGTAACATCCCAAATTCTCAAGTATGATTTAGTAGTTTTAAGAATTCTTTGATTAGCTTGTTTAGAGAATTAAGTACAAGTCTTAGACAATAATAAATGGTAGATTTAGTAGCTAGTACTATAAAGATTAAGTTAAGTAATGGATGAAGAAACCATTAGTAACAGGGCACGATCAACCAAGGAAAATGGCCACTTGGATTCATGTTTTCAAGACACATCTTCAAATCTATTACTTGATAAAATCATGTTCATCCCTCTATGAATGTCACGCTGCCTTCATCAAGTTCCAAGGAAAGGAAATCCTTTAATTATTGTTTCAAACCCTAGAAAGGAATCTCAACATGTAGTTTTTGCAACTTGACAATGAAAGGAAGAAAAAGGTCATGCAAAAGAACATGTGGCTGCATGCATGTTAAGAAGCTAAGTGTCATTTCTTAGTGGAGATTGGTGTTAGAATGTTATTATTAGGAAGTTTAGTGTCAAAATCTAATCATAACTTAGTAATAAAAGAAATTAATTAGAAAAACAAGCAAGATGACTAGAATTAGCAAGCTAAGCAAGGATTAGAATTAAATTAAGTGATGGTATTCAATTAAGTTCCACGGCTGCCATTGGAGAAAAAGAGAGAAAGAATTCATACACAACATGGCTTTACACTTGTTAAGAAAGAAACAAGGAATATATTCTCTCAAAATCCAAGAAGCACACTGCCAAGATAAGTGTCCAAGACAAGTGTGGGTAGCATGCACTCTTTCAAGCATGCAAGATGACACCTTTCTAGTCATCTCCAAGTGCCAAAGCCAAGTGTGCAGCATGTCATCCTTCAAGCATGCAAAATGACACATCTTCACCCATGAAATCAATTTCAACCACGACAAGGACATGTGGGCAGCAACTGTAACACCCTACTCGGGATGTCACATTTATGATAAATATAATAATAAAACCTTACCCAAGTTATAAAATGTTTAGTACATAAATAATATAAGTTATGAAAATTTTTCTTTTTGTACATTATACAATAAAATAAAATAAACAGAATCATGAAATAAAACAAACTATTAAATACACACCATAATTATACATATGATTTTTTTTCTAGGTACAAATAATTTACACACTACAATATTTAATAAAACAGTAAACTATCTGGTTTAAAGCAAACCATAAATTAGCCTAAGCATAACACTAAAAGTTCTGATCCTCCGAAGGATCCTCTTCGGGGAGATCATCGGAAGACAGAAATACTCTGGTAATGCCATACCACGTCGTAATCAGTCCAAATGATATAGATGATCAAGGGGCTCGCCTTCCTCAAACTGCTCGTTCGGTTGCTGCTCCTCCTCTAGGTACAAACAATCTAGAGGTTGCTCCTCTACTACTTCCTCTTCTTCAAAATCTTTACGGAACATAAAAACAATACATAAATTGCATAAAAAGAGGTGAGACAATCTACATCATTACCAGCATAGCAGTAAAGAAAACAACAGTACAAATAGATATCACAATTAATATAATAATCCATATTATCACATCATACATAGTATCTCAAATTACTATAAACAAACACATTATGATGTAGATCATATATGCAAATGTACACAGACTCATTCCTACTCCATGGAGCTAAACGCAATAACATCAAAGAGAATGATCCGAAAGACCTGTCCGTACATCAGGCTGCCCCAGCCAAATATTACACAGTCATACGTCATGTAAACAATACACAATCAAAACGTCATGCACAATAGGCATTGTACCAAACAGTCTCTACAAGATCTTGATTAAGAATAGTGTTTATCGAGATCGCTAGTGTGTTGCCCGTTATCACAACCTAGAGGAGCTACCAACTGTCCATATGTGGAATCCTCCGCACACTAACGCCTCCAAGTTCATTTAATGAACCACACTACGCTTATCACACTCACAACACGATGTAATTCATCTCGTCAGCAAATCGCTAATTTCAACCAAATTGACACATCTCTCAATGTATATATACGAATCATAATTACACAAATACCCTTACTATGAATATTTCCAAATATAGTATGTCTCCACTTGACAGTACTATTTCTCAACATGTCTGGGTCCACCACTTTGGCCTGACGGTAAACTTACTGTTCCTTTTAGTCGCGTAAATATTTTATCGCATTTTCATAATCGCATCACCTTTTTCAAACGTTTTTAAATAGCATAAATATTTTTCAACGTTTTTAAAATCATGAAATGTTTTTAAATCGTTTTCTCAATCGCGTAAGATTTTTAAATCATTTTCTCAATCGCGTAGCTTAAAAATCATTATTTTAAATATGCGTAAGTTATTTCTAGTATTATTCAACTACGTAAATATTTTCTCTATGTTTTAAATTATATTTTGAAACTTTCTTCATTACTTGTTTATTTTTAATTAATTTTGGACAGTATTTTGTCTAGAAAATCCATTAAATGGTATTTCCTACGTTTTCCTTTTAAAAATTACCTCTCTTAGTTATAACCAATATTTACACATTGAAACTTGTTAACGTGCTTCAAAACCCAAAGAGTGAGCTCTACGTTAGTATTTTTCAAGTGTTCAATCATTTCTCATTCATACTTAATTCCACTAATTAAATTTCTAATGAAAGTTCATTTATTTTATTCTCCAAAAAATTCATTGAAATTATGTTCTCTTTGAATTAATTCCTTTCTCTATACTTGGAAAATAATTTTGGATCAAAGGTATATTATGAGGCATGTTGACCAAAATTTACTATATCTTTAACAAATCCTCTTTAAATTATTTTCCATTCTTTAAATCCTTATAAAAATCATTCATCTATTTATTTAACTAATCCTTGTTTTAGAAAATATTTGAGAACATTTTAGTTCTCTTTTTAGTAGTGAAACCGTGAGTTTAATGTGTTCTTTGGAACACTCATGCAAATCCTCAACATGTTATTCACATCCTACAATAATTATCATGCATCTATAAACATATACAAAATATTAAAGCTATAGACATGCTTGCAAACAAAATCCAATACAAATAGGAAAAACTCTTAAACAACCAAGTGAATGAATCCTTATGGATTCTTCACTACAAACACATACATTTTCTCACCACCATACATGGTTGATGAGATTAAATCTCCCTCTTACCTATAAGGAAGACAAAACCTTCTTGGATCTCCTCCAATGGATTTCATCTAGCTCCAAGAAATAAAAAGGATAATCAGTTCAAGCGGAAACCATACTCCTGATTGTCAGGCAAGCGACTGCAACATCCAACTCATGGGGAAAGTGTTAGTGATAGTGGATCCAATCAGACCTCGACATCTTTACCAAAATGTAAGAAATGCAGAAAGAACCACTCGACAAAGGAATGTGAGACCAAGAGAACGTTCTGTCGCAAATGCGGAAAGGAACACCTAACGAGGGATTGCACAATTGCAGGAATCATTTGCTTTAAATGTGGAAAGCCTGGACACGTTTCCTGCAACTGCAACCAAGCAAAGGCAAGTTCTTCAATCAATGCTGCAAGGGCTGCGGAACCATAAGCAGAAGCCAGAATTTATACCCTGGGAGGTGCTGAGACCTCTAAGTTTGAAGATCTAAACAATGGAAGTTATGCCTCAGTTGACGATCCCATAATTGTGCTGTATAATTCTGGGGGTAACCCCTCCTTTTACAATTTGTAACTATATGGATCATTTGGATTCATCGGTGTTTTCATTAGCTTGACCTAACTACTTTTATTTCTACTACCAAGACTTGTCGTTGACGCTAAAGCCTGTTTAATATATCCTGTTTCTATTTAAAGTTGAATCCTCTGTTAAATTGACTCGTATACTTAGGTTCACGCTTACTAGAATTTATGATTCTAGGACTAGATCGATTGTTTCTAGTTATATCCTACTAGATCGTCCCAATGAAAACATTAGCGATTTTCGAAACTAAGACTTTTGGATTCGTAATGGTTAATAAGTTGAAGTTTGTGAGGAAAAGGAGCCTGAGAATACATGTTAATGTCTTCTTTGGAGGACAAAAGCTAGGGGACTATAAGTGTCACTCTCGTAGTCAAAAAGTTTCGCGTGATGAGCTACGGTGCTGTCAGTTAAGGAGAAGAATGGAACATGTCAGTGAGATGAGGACCGTCGTCAAATGGACAAGACTATATCAAGGATGAGTGGCCTTAGAGAAAAATGAACGATTCGATGGATCAGTGATAAAGGAGTCATTATTCTCTCCAAGATAGATGTACATTCTTGTCATCATTAAGTTCATGGGAAATTGGAAATGTTCCCAAAACGATTTTTTTCGAATGCCGCTCAAAGTGACAAATATTCCTGTCATGTTCACGAATAACATGAATCAAATCTTTCGTCCTTACCTAGACAGATTTATTGTTATCTTTATCAATGACATTCTGATCTATTCTCGAATGCATGGAGAGACATGTTGGACATCTCGATCCAGTTTTCCAGACTTTAAAAGAGAAAGAGTGAATGCCTAAGTATCAGAGTACGAATTCTCGTTTGAGGTGGTTCAGTTTTGAGTCATGAGAATTCAAATGAAGGGATTACTGTGAGTCCATCAAAAGTTGAAGCAGTTTTACAATGGGAAGGACTGGAGACCACGATACCCTCATGACTTACAGGGTTAGTTGGTTTCTATCGAAGGAGCGTCGATGAGTTCTCCAAGATAGTAGAATCTCTTATGTAGTTTACGAGAAGAGAATCAAACTTTTATGGACTAACATGTAACACCCTAATGCAGATATCCAGATATATCCTAGATAGATAGAGATATATAAAGATAACCAGTACTAGAGACGTCACTTCTATATTACATACATATACATATACAAACTTAGCCACCTCAGGGCTTATTATAATACATATAACATAAAACTTACAGAACAAATATAAACTTATTACATAAGTTTTGTCTACTTAAAACAATAAAAACTACTCTAGTCTTCATGCTTTATCTTCTCATCCTTAGCAGGGTTTGTACCTCTGTACCTGTGCTTGTACCTGTGCCTGCATCTATGCCTGCATCGGTGCCTGCATCTGGATTTACAAGGACTAGCAACTGGGTTGAGAATTACAAATTCTCAGTAAAAGCAATTCCAATACTGGCGAGCGCCGAACTCAGTCAAAATTATAACCGAAGTTATTACCTAAGCTTGTAGCACAGTGACAACACCGGATCGTCTCCTCAAGGATCGTAAATGCAATTTGATCAAATCAAGTGAAAGTTAGCAAAAAGGGGGGTTTGACAGTTTAAGATCGCACTTAACAAAATTAAAGGAAGAAATAACAATTAAAGAGCAGTCAATTTAGAAACCTATCCAAGATTGGGTGGATTCAATCATAGACCCTTCATAGAACACTTGAAGTGCAATTGAATTGTTAATTTGGATCTAACCGAGATCTCTCGCATCAAATCCAGAATTCATACTAGACGATCGTCTAGAATTCAATTAACAAGTGATAAACACAAATCCGCAATCGCACCATTCATGAAAATCTATGTTAATTTCAAGTACCGAATTCAATTAACTTAGGCACAAATCAAGAACCTAACCTCTTCAATTCTCGTGATTAATTTAGATCAATCGGTTCTAAGTTTCATCACAAATCTCAATCTTCATTTATGTGATTAGTTTAGATCAATTAGTTCTAAGTTTCATCACAAATCTCAATCTTAAACTAAGATCAAATTAGATCAACATAAATAGAATCACCATTCATGCATTCAAGATCAAGAAGAAGAAAGAAGAAGAAAGAAGAAGAAAAGAGGAATTCAATTACAAATCAAATACAATACATAACCAAGGTCTCAAGAATCCAAACCACAATCTCTTCAAGAGATCTAAATTGACCGAAAGTAGCTTAGCCCTCCATCACCATGAAGAGAAGCATCAAAATATACAAAAGCTATGAGAAACTATGAAGAAACTATGAAGAAACAAGAAACTAAGAGAGAAATGAAGGAGAGAATTCATGTTGTTCATGATAAATGGTGCCTTTTATAGAAGTCTAAGGTAACAAAATGACAAAGGGAAGTGGGTGGATGAGTGGGTGAGTGAGTGGAGTGGTTGAGTGGATGGATTAGTGGGTTGGTTTAGTGGATTGGTTTAGTGGATGAGTGGGTGGATTGGTTGAGTGGTTGAATTAGTGAAAAATGCCAAAGGACTTTTGGTGAGTGGAAAATTATGGACATGAATGGGTGAGTGGATGGATGAGTAGATTAGTTAGTGGATGAGTGGATGGAGTGGTTAAATGGTTGGATTAGTGTATTAGTGGATGAATGGGTGAGTTAGTGGATGAGTGGATGAGTAGATTAGTGGATTAGTGGATGGATGAGTGGATTAGTGGATGGGTGAGTGGATGGTTGAGGATGAAAATTTCGTGTCTGACTTGGAAGCCAAAAACGACCCACTATACTTCAGAACCACGAAAAGTGTTCTTCATCAAAGTTGTAGATCCTTGTCTTGGCTATAAAATGGATAGCTGGTTCGTCCAATTTGGCTTCCTTAAGCCCAAGATATGTCCCAAATACCGTAGGTTGCTCAAACCCAACTTCAGCACCTCTGTTCCGACTTGTAAGCTCAAAATGACCTGCTAGACTTCTTTTTCTCAAAATGTGTTCTTCATGAAAGTTGTTTATTTGGATCTTGACTATCCACTGTCCAAATTTCAGCCCATCTCCATTATTACATCTTGAGATATAATTTTATGAGTGCACACTGTTCGGATTCTACTGACAGAACCCGTATTCTGACTTCCATGTCAACTTAGGTCCCTTAGACATCTGAATCAGACTTCGAGCTCTTCATAAAAGTTGTAGAGCTTCCTCTTAGCTTTCCTACAAGGTAAAATTCATGTTCATCAGATATTAAGAACTCAAGTTATGGCCAAAATACAGAAACAGTGTTAAATCTCAATAATGCTGGAAATATTCAATTAGGACCAATTTGAGCTCAAACTCACAAAATCATACCAAACTCAATCAATTAAGAATATGGAGAGTGTAAATGACTAAACATAAGGGTTTCTTAATGAATAAAATATGTGATTATCAAATTCCCCCACACTTAGCTTTTTGCACTCCTGGGCAAAACTCAAGACCAAAATTTTACAATCAAGAAGAACAACCAAAGGTTCAAGGGATCAAAACATTCATGAGTTAACAATTCTCCACATCTCAAACTAACAAGCAAGGTATCTTCAACATGAATCGAGAATGAAAGATCTTCACAAGATTCCCTCTCAATCTCTCAAGTGTTTAAAAGGTAGGTATTTCACTCAATTCAACCCATGAAAATTGCACTACCATAAGCTTGCTTATCTTCTACTTCTCCACTACTCAAAACACATGCACACACAAATCATGAGGACTTTATTCAAGGTTGTAGTGAGGTCAAGGTAACAGGAGAGGATAAAATGGATATGAGAAGATAAATACCAAAGAGAATACAAGCAAATGAGAGTCGAGTTCAAATAACAAGCATAAAAGTTCATCCCAACTCTAGTGTATATTCCTTTACATATTCATTTCCCAATCCTTTTCTTTTTTTTTTTTTTTTTTTTTTTTTTTTTTTTTTTTTAAACACTTGGTTTTTTTTTTTTTTTTTATATATATATATATATGAACATAACTATATACATACATTTTTTTTTTTTGGGCACTCTTTTCTTTTTCAACAACCATTTTGTACACACACCCCACACTTGTTCAAAAACTCATCCATTAACCAAGCTAATGTTCTTTTATTCCCTAAGGTAAAGTAAGAACACGATTTCTCATTTAAGGCACATGATGAGCTAGAAACAAGGAATGGTCAAATAAGCTCAAAGGGGTTAAGCAAAGGAAAATATACAAGGTTGGCAGAATCGAGAATTTTCAAGAAGTCAAAAGAGTGCTTGATATCATATTGGAAACAAGGTTAGCTATTTGGTTAAACTAGCTAATTAAGAAAGAGGGCCTCAATCATGTTCATGCGTGCAAGTGAAATGTAGCCTCAAAAAGAATCAAAGCAAGTTCTAGAGTGGTCATTAACATGAGTGAAAATCACACAAGAAAGAAGAGAATGGCATAAATGTTGAATCCATCCATTAGGCTCAAAATCTCACAAGGTATGCATCCATCAAACTCAATTCATCAATTCAATCATCCATCACCAAGCATATCAGTTCAAGAAGGGAGAAAAATTATTCAATCATGCAATGAACCTCTTTTTTTTTTTCTTTTTTTTTTTTTTTTAGAAATTTTTTTTTTTTTTTTTTTTTTTACAAACGAAAAGAAACAAACATGCTAAAATCTCTCCCCACACTTAATAGAACATTGTCCTCAATGTGAAAGAAAGAGATAGAAAAGAGCAACACAACCTGATAAGAAGTGAATCATCGCTAAGCAGAAAAGAAACACACTGTCAGTGCCGCATCAGACCTTGAAAAGAAATCAAACAAGAAAACGTTAGTACTTCCACAATGCAATACTAATTAATTACTACCTAAAAAACTCCTTACTCTGCCACCAATTAAGATGCGTCCCCGGCAACGGCGCCAAAATTTTGGCGAGCGCCGAACTCAGTCAAAATTATAACCGAAGTTATTACCTAAGCTTGTAGCACAGTGACAACACCGGATCGTCTCCTCAAGGATCGTAAATGCAATTTGATCAAATCAAGTGAAAGTTAGCAAAAAGGGGGGTTTGACAGTTTAAGATCGCACTTAACAAAATTAAAGGAAGAAATAACAATTAAAGAGCAGTCAATTTAGAAACCTATCCAAGATTGGGTGGATTCAATCATAGACCCTTCATAGAACACTTGAAGTGCAATTGAATTGTTAATTTGGATCTAACCGAGATCTCTCATCAAATCCAGAATTCATACTAGACGATCGTCTAGAATTCAATTAACAAGTGATAAACACAAATCCGCAATCGCACCATTCATGAAAATCTATGTTAATTTCAAGTACCGAATTCAATTAACTTAGGCACAAATCAAGTAACCAACCTCTTCAATTCTGTGATTAATTTAGATCAATCAGTTCTAAGTTTCATCACAAATCTCAATCTTCATTTATGTGATTAGTTTAGATCAATTAGTTCTAAGTTTCATCACAAATCTCAATCTTAAACTAAGATCAAATTAGATCAACATAAATAGAATCACCATTCATGCATTCAAGATCAAGAAGAAGAAAGAAGAAGAAAGAAGAAGAAAAGAGGAATTCAATTACAAATCAAATACAATACATAACCAAGGTCTCAAGAATCCAAACCACAATCTCTTCAAGAGATCTAAATTGACCGAAAGTAGCTTAGCCCTCCATCACCATGAAGAGAAGCATCAAAATATACAAAAGCTATGAGAAACTATGAAGAAACTATGAAGAAACAAGAAACTAAGAGAGAAATGAAGGAGAGAATTCATGTTGTTCATGATAAATGGTGCCTTTTATAGAAGTCTAAGGTAACAAAATGACAAAGGGAAGTGGGTGGATGAGTGGGTGAGTGAGTGGAGTGGTTGAGTGGATGGATTAGTGGGTTGGTTTAGTGGATTGGTTTAGTGGATGAGTGGGTGGATTGGTTGAGTGGTTGAATTAGTGAAAAATGCCAAAGGACTTTTGGTGAGTGGAAAATTATGGACATGAATGGGTGAGTGGATGGATGAGTAGATTAGTTAGTGGATGAGTGGATGGAGTGGTTAAATGGTTGGATTAGTGTATTAGTGGATGAATGGGTGAGTTAGTGGATGAGTGGATGAGTAGATTAGTGGATTAGTGGATGGATGAGTGGATTAGTGGATGGGTGAGTGGATGGTTGAGGATGAAAATTTCGTGTCTGACTTGGAAGCCAAAAACGACCCACTATACTTCAGAACCACGAAAAGTGTTCTTCATCAAAGTTGTAGATCCTTGTCTTGGCTATAAAATGGATAGCTGGTTCGTCCAATTTGGCTTCCTTAAGCCCAAGATATGTCCCAAATACCGTAGGTTGCTCAAACCCAACTTCAGCACCTCTGTTCCGACTTGTAAGCTCAAAATGACCTGCTAGACTTCTTTTTCTCAAAATGTGTTCTTCATGAAAGTTGTTTATTTGGATCTTGACTATCCACTGTCCAAATTTCAGCCCATCTCCATTATTACATCTTGAGATATAATTTTATGAGTGCACACTGTTCGGATTCTACTGACAGAACCCGTATTCTGACTTCCATGTCAACTTAGGTCCCTTAGACATCTGAATCAGACTTCGAGCTCTTCATAAAAGTTGTAGAGCTTCCTCTTAGCTTTCCTACAAGGTAAAATTCATGTTCATCAGATATTAAGAACTCAAGTTATGGCCAAAATACAGAAACAGTGTTAAATCTCAATAATGCTGGAAATATTCAATTAGGACCAATTTGAGCTCAAACTCACAAAATCATACCAAACTCAATCAATTAAGAATATGGAGAGTGTAAATGACTAAACATAAGGGTTTCTTAATGAATAAAATATGTGATTATCAAATACCAGTTCTCTATAACATTGTATATAACAAATATATCACAAATGCTATAATTCTAACTTATGAGCTTTCTCCCCTTTTCTCATAACTATTTCTATCTTAGGAGCTTTCTCCTCTTTTCTTATAACTTAGGAGTTTCTTCCTCTTTTCTCATAACTTAGGAGTTTCCTCCTCTTTTCTCTTAACTTAGGAGTTTCCTCCTCTTTTCTCTTAACTTAGGAGTTTCCTCCTCTTTTCTCTTAACTGCACACTTTCTTATAGTGTGATAACAACTGATAGCCTACACATTATTAATATATACAACGCCCATACAACTGTACATACTAACAATGACGGACAATGCCCATACAACTGTCCGTGAATGCAATGATAATGATATGTAATATGAATATGCCTAAGGAATCCTAAAAGCATGTGAATGAAATGCAAATGCAAAAGTCTATTCTAAGAACAAAGAAGTTTGCTAGGAACTAGTCAGTATATCATCTAGTGGTAATTAGAGGGAAAATTCATCCTCACATTACACATATCCTGGCACACTGAGAAATTCGGGCTTCATCCTTGCTCAAAGAACGTCTTTGGATTTCCCACTTATCTCCTTTAGCCTTGGCACTATCGAGATATCAGGGTTATGTCCTTCTCAAAAGTCCTTCGGACACCCATCTATCTTCTTTTTACCTCCATGAATAAACATCAAAGGATATCCACTAGATCGATACTACTTAACTAATTTATAGACTTTCATTCATACTTATATACTTAGTTCCTCTTTGATCTAAGCATATTCTACTAATAACTTTGGCTTCTTATGTTTACCCTTTGCAATGAGGAGAATCTGTAACCTTATACTATATGTAATCTTAGCACTTGGTTAGGAATACTTGTCCCCTAAGGAACTTCTCTGATTCCTTACCTTCTGGCTAAATGACCTCACGTCATATAACGTTACATTCTCAGGTAAACATCACCACTTCATTTCTCATACTTGTACCTAAACTCCACCTCATCACTCCTATCTCTTAAGTGATCTCTAACGCAACACTATGTTGCTGAGGTGTAAGGTACTTACTTATAGCAACCACTAGTCTTAGTTGCACTAAGGTTCTTTCTCTTCACATACATACTAGCTTAACTGACTAGTGTGTGAAAAGCTTAGTGTTATGTATAACTCTTACATAAACACCATCTTACTTTCCTATAGACTCAACTCATCCTAGTGAAAGAGTCTATCTTAACTAATGCCTCATCTATCCTTGCTTAAGGACATAATGAGCATTTCTCTAAAACTTTGCATAATTAACTCAACTTTAACTAAGGTGAGTAATTCATGCATCTAACTTTCCTATCTATCACACTTCTGGTAGTAGTTTATACTACATTTGTGTGCTAACATACGTATTCTAGTTGTATCTAGCTTTCCCTTCTATCACACGTCTGGTAGTAGTTTATACTACACTTGTGTGCTTAAGGTTCCAGATACCTCTTTAACTATTCCAAACTCATGGAATGCTTGAGAACTTAACTTCCACACTTTGGTTAGTATCTAAGGAAGTAAATTCTCTTTATTTTGCATCTCTAACTCATCTTTGCTAATATATGAGTTATTGCACATTTCTGCTCTACCTTATGATTATGACATCTTCTTAGTCACATTTCATCTTATTGTGTACTTAGCAATGCACCAAGTCTCACTTAACTAGAGACTTAATACCTAAACGTTCCCTCTTTGGAACCAATACATAATCTTGTCTCCACTCAAGTAACTCTAATGCAAGAGTGGTTCTTACTTGCAACTCTTTGTTGCCTAAGGTTCTAGGTACCTTCCTAAGGTAATCCACTACTCTTGGATATCCTAGGGTTCATACATTTCTCATTCTCTACTAGAGTGCATACTATTATGCATACTAGTACACTTGTCTTCATTGCACCATCTCATTACATCTTAAGTGATATCTAATGCAACACTAAGTTGCCTAAGGTGCTACTAGCTTTCTCTCATATCTTTCCAATGCCACAAACCTTGCCTCATTTGACTAAATGTAGCCAAAGTTATGCGACATTTGGTAGAAGCCAAAATAGGTTATTCTCTAATTCACCCGATTTTGACCTGACTTTAAATTGTAACTGGGAATAATCCACAAGTGAAAAAATTCTACAATTTTACAGGCAAGAAGCCTTACATCTTAGCTTCAAAATGCCACTGGTCCCATGTCGATACGACATCGGAGCAAAAAAATTATGCAATCTGGTTTACTAGCTGCCAGAATGCCTTTTTCTGTAGAATCTGCCTTAGATTCAAATAGAAACTAGTATTGATTGGCTTGCTCAATAATTCTGAAATTTTTACCACATGAAGCCTTGTGTCTTAGCTTTCAAATGGCTCCAAAATCAGGTCATTCCGATATCTACATCCCAAGTTATGCAACAAACAATACAGGCTATCTGAATGTTGTCCTGTCCACGCCTAGGCTTGGTTTTACCACGCCTAGGCGTGGTGCTCTCTGTCTCGCAGGGCTGAAAACTGATCAACCCACGCCTAGGCTTGGAAATATCATGCTTAGGCGTGACCATTCTGCAGAAAATTATGCAGAATGCGTTTTCTGCATAATTGGTTGGAAAACCAATTTCCCATCTTCCAATCATGGATTCTAAATGATTTCTAACACTAATCTAGGCCCTTAAACTTGTTGTAACTCTTTTACAACCTATGAATTCTCTTAGGGCATAGATCTAGGTTCAAATCTCATAACTCCAAACCATATCTTAATTCTCCATTCATGAACCAAAATGGTTTGTCTTTGGCCATAAATGACCATCTAGCATTATCTTGGCTTAAACTATCCTAACCTAGTCCTTGGAATCAAGAACTAAGTTAAGAACATGGATTTGGCTATCCAAACCCCTATTTCCATTCAAAACCCCAATCTATATTCAAAGAAATCAAAGAGGGAGTAATGAATAGAAATCCCCTTACCTCTTGAAGACTCAAAGCCTTGAAGCTTGAAGCTTGAAGCTTGATCTTCCTCTTCCTCTCCTTCTTCCCTTCTTCCCCTTTCTCCTTCTTCTTCTCCCCTTTTCTTTCTTTTCTTTTTCTTTCTCTCGTTTTCATTTCTGCCGAGGGAGAAGGGAGATATAAGGGGGTGGGATGTGGAGGTAATAACGGGAAAATATTAACTTAAGTTTCTACACTGAAACTTATATCTGCTATGGACACCCGAATTATGCTAATTCGAGTTTTCCTGCTTCTAACAACTTTAGAATAAATCATAAGATTCATCTAAATTGTTGTTTCACAATTCTCATCATTTTCTATATCTGCTAGGGATCAATCCGGCATTAAAAGCACAACCTGTATGCCTAAAAATACCAAACTGACTCCGATTCTCTTGAAACTTTTTCCACATCTTACTTGGCTTATTTGTGACCTAGAAATAAACTCTCTATGTTTATTTCTCTTAACTTAGCAACTTATGCTATTATCTGAGTCATTTTAAGCCACTTTACAACTTCTATGTTGCAACTAAGTGCCTAAATGAACTCAGATTGTCACAAAACTTTACTGACATGCTAAACAAGTCAAATGCTATCTTCGATAACCATTTACCAGTCTAACATGTACTTAAGGGTATTACACAACACATGTGAACAAAGTTTTCCTATAGTTAGGGAAACATTCAGATACTCACTAGTTTTGGTCCTACCCGATCCTCGTGAAACATTTGAAGTGTTTGGTGATGCTTCACATCAAGGTCCAGGATATGTACTCATGCAGAGTAGGGAAGTTATGACTTACACCTCGAGATAGTTGAGGGTGCATTAAGAATTACCCAACTCCAAGCTTGAGGTTGGCTGCAATTGTATCTGTTCTAGGGATGTGGAGACGCTTGCTACGTTGACACCTTTAGTAATCACAAGGACCTGGAGTGTCCATTCGATAAAAAGGGAACTGAACATGAGACAAAGAAGCTGACTAGAAACTTTGAAAAAGTATGACTTCTAGCTTCAGTGTCATCTTGGAAAAGCAAGGGTCATAGCAGATGCTTTGAACCAGAAGCTACTTAATGCCTTCGTTATAGTAGTCAAGGGGAAGGAGTTAATGGAGTCATTCGAGGACAAGTGGTTGCCATTGGAAATGACATCGGCTGTGGTAGGTTTAGGTATGGTTATTATCCCAAATGGTCTATTGGGAGAAATTCAAGTGAAGTAGAAGAGTTACCAAGATGCATCAAGACCTAAGACAGAGTATTGGCAGTAAGGAATAGAGAGAGACGGTATTAAATGTGTATCATCTTGTATGAGTTGCAAGCAAACTCACTCCTAAAATTCTACGGACTATATTGAATTTCTTTTCAGATTGGTCTGGTAACCTAATAGCCAATTTTGTCATCCTTACTTTCTAAACCTTCATGGTATCTTCCACATGACATAACTGCAAATATGTATCCCCTACCTAGCTATATCGTTGAACAGGATATAGTACAATTAAAAGAGAGTTTGACCCATGGAATGCTTCTTGTAAAGATCGAGAATAGGAGAGCAAAGCAACACGGAGGCAAGAAGATCACATTAGTAAGTGTGATCTAAATTGACGCGACTGGAAGCGCGATGTGAAAGTTGGAAGGCAAGATGAAGGAATTACATCCATGTTATTCTAAGGAATGAAAATTTCAAGGACGAAATTTCTATTTGAAGGGGAGTATTGTAACATCCCAAAAATTTATAATTTTAGGATAAATGGCCGCTTTATAATATTGGTGATTTTTGGGAATTTTTCTGTATTTTCTGAGAACGTAGAATATTTTAATATTATTCCTCGTTTTGCATGTGCACTGAGCGGAACCAAGGTAACATCCTGAAAATTAATAATTTCATGATAAATGATTATTTTATAATATTTGAGATTTTTGAAAATTTTCCTGGATTTTTCTGAGAACACGAAATATTTTAATATTATTCTTCGTTTTGCGTACAAACTGAGCGGGCCCGAAAAAATGAGATATTTTTCCCGAGAACCTTGATTTGTGAAAACGTCGACGGGGGATCTTACTAAACCCGAGGCTGAATATGGTTTACGAAGTTTTACGTTTTTCAAGAAATTTTATCTGACAGAGCAATAAATTACTATGTAATTTTATCCGCTGGACAATTAATACTGACTTCTGTCAACTGTAACAATTGTCCATTGGGTAATAACATGCATTAGAAATCCTATCACCTTATTCTAATGCAATCCACTTTATGTCAAATCAAATCCACTTTAATTCAAATTTGTGTACTTTCCTCAAAGCTTCTTTGAGAAGCTTTGACTACCAAATGACCAAAACACCCTTGGCTTGTTGGAGAAGTCTCTCCACCCCTCTTCTCTCTCTCATTGCCGTAGTACTCCTATAGCCAAGGGGAGCAAATTTTGCTCCCACACACTTAACCTAATTTACCCCAAAAATATCTCCACTTTCACCTATTCACTTCTCTCTCTAGTCTTTCTTCTTCTTCATTTTCTCCTCCTTCTCTCTACACCTCCACCATAGCTATGAAAATGGCAGCCCCTCTTGGCCATTTCATCAAGACCATTTCCATGCTCACCTCATCCTTCTCTACATCTTTCATTTAGAAAGTTTCTTCAAAAATCTAACCTTTTTTCCTCCTCTCTTCTCCTCCTCCTTGGCTACGAAAATCCAGCCACCATCTCCTAACATTCTCTTCACTTTTCTCTTCACAAACACTATTTCTACACTCCTCTCAACCTCCTCTACAACTTATATTTGAAGGGTTTTTTCCAAAATCAACTTTTCCTCCATTGTCATCCAAGGCAAAGCTTCTAATTTTGAGGTAAAGCTTCCACCTTTCTTCTTCTTTCTCTTCATTTTCGTGATCTAGGGTCTCAATGGAGACCAAAGATCCATTCTTTTCAATCATTAATGTTGGTTCTTGATGATTGAAATCCTAGGGTTTTGGAAGGCTCAAAACTGAATCTTCAAGGAACAAGTAGGAGTTCGTTTTTGTGTTCTTCCCTAAGGTAAGAGGGAGATTGCTCACTTCAACCATTGTTGGTGGTGAGGGAACCTTTGTGTGCTTACTTTGATTTGTGATTTTTGCATGCTTATGTGCTCTTGAATTGAATAAATGCTTGAATGTGATCTTGAATGTGTTGGAAGTGTTAAATATGCTTAATCATGTTAGGGTTGTTAAATGAAAAATTCGGAGTTTCCTACCCTAACATGATGGCCACAGTTTTGAGGAGATTTTTGGGTTGAAAATTTGTTTTGTACACAGATACATAACATTTATGAAAGTAAAGGTTGAGTGATAACAATAAAATTCATGAATAGGAAATTCTAAGGGTTTAATACCCCAAATTGGTGCCACAATTTTGACATGGGAATTTAGGGAATTGGATTGATCTTGTGAGAAATGGAATTTTGAGTGATTAGGTATCAAGTAACTAATGTATAATGTGGTGAAAAATTGAAACTTTAAAGACCTATGATGGCCACGGTTTTGGTTTAAAACTATAAGGAATTGGAATGATCTTGGTGAACAAAAATTTAAGTGAATTGATATTAAGAAGTAATACATAAAATGGAAAGAAAAATTGGACTTTGATGACCTATGATGACCACGGTTTTAGAGAGAAAATTTGGGTTCAAGTGATGCCTTGGTGCATCCTTGGAGATTGAAGACTTAGAGACATGCATAATCTTTAATAAGTGGAAGAATTAAATTGAATAATGGCATTTGAGAAGACCACGGTTTTAAAGGGTTATTTACCCTAATATTTTCATAATTGACCAAAGACTTAAGACTTTGAAAATGAGAATCCATGATGTAACACCCCAACTTTTAGAGAAATGACCGTTTTGTCCTAATTGTATTGTTTTATGTTTTTTGTATGTTATAAAATTTATTTGACTGTTTCGTGTTCATATTTGAGTGTTTTGTGTGATTTACTCCGAGTCAAGAAAATAATAATTTTCGGGTCGGGAAAATCTTATTTTAATTATTCGGACTTGGGAGATCTTACTAAATTCAATTCCGAGTGATATGATTGTTAATTTTTTAATTTTTAGGATTTAACTGTGCAATAAAATAATTTTATATTATTATAATATTATTTTATCTGACAATACCTACTATTTCAAAAACAGTAGAAATCTACTCCAAAATAACCATGGACCCAGAAAAGTCAGTGGGACCCACATTTAGAGAAGCAGTCAACGTTTCTGGCTAGACTAAATTCTAAGCCAATAGGAACAAGTCAATGATGTAGGCCTGAAAGGTTTGGACCAATAGAAAACAAGTCCACAAAAATGGTTAGACTTGTTGAAATCAAACTAGAATGTTTAACCAAGTTAGCTTAAAACCTAACTAAGTTAACATAGAAGGCTTATGTAGTAACTAAGTGAAGTAACCTAGTTAACTATCTAGTTAAGTTCTAGTTAGATAATGATCTCAAAATATCAAGACTAACTTAGTTATCCTAAGTAACTATATAGTTAGGCAAGTAACTAAACAAATTAATCAAATGTACCTAAATGTAACTAGAAGACCAAATGGATCACAAACTTGGTTTGTTCTCCGTAGGGCCATTCGGTCAAGAAGCTTCAAGAGCTTTCAAGAAGGGTTTAGTCACTTGCATGACTAGGTTTTCATACACCAATTAGAGACAAGCTTGGAGGCCAAGCTTTGATATCAACCATTGATCAAATCTAGGGCTATTAGGTGTTAGGAGAAGTCAAACAAGGTGACCATCTCCCTTGATGAAGTGCACGACCATGCATAGTGAGGAGAACATCAACTTAGTCATTTTTCATCTCTAATCTTCCTTTTCTCCAAGAACATCAAGAACAATTCTCTTGTTTTCTCCTTTGAAGACCATTCTGCCAACACCCATAAATCACACTTCCAACCTTCAAAAAATTTATCTAACCTACTTTCTCAAACCTAAACACCATTTTAAGAACATCTCTAGTTGAGAGTTCTTACAAAATCCTTCATCTTAAGCTTGGAAAATTACTTTGGAGATTTTCCTACAAGGTGAAACTTCTTGTTTTTCATTTCTAACTTCATTTCTAAGGTTCTAAGCCATGATTGATCCATGGTTTATGTTTTTCTCCTATAGTTATAACTTTTGAAAATTTGTTTGAGCATGTTAGGTTTCTTTGGAGGACCACACGAAATCCGTAGGAAGGAGAGTAGAAGGTTTTATCTTCCTTTAAGGTAAGAGGGAGATTTGATCTCATCAATCATGTGTGGTGATGAGAAGATGGATTGTATGTGTGTGAAGAATCCATAAGGATTCACTTGTTTGATTGTTTAAATGCATTCCTATTTGTGTTTGATATTGTTTGTATGTATGTCTATAAGCTTTAAAATATATTGCATGTGTTGATATATGCAAGATTATTAATTAGGATGTGAATAATATGTAAGGTTTGCATGAGTGTTCCAAAGAACACAACCATGGAGCTTTCGGCTTCACCATGAAAAGAGAACCAAAATGTTCTTAACCATTTTCTAAAGGACGGATTCAATGGAATTAGGTAGGTTAATGAATTCCAAAACGATTTAGAAGAAGAAAAATGATCCAAAGATCAAATGCCAAGATTTTGTTAAATTCGGCCAAAATGCTTTTTAATTGTGCAATCAATCCAAAATTTATTTTCTAAGTGTAGATTAGATGTTTAACCTAAAAAGAATACCTTTGTAATGGATTTTCAAGATTTAAAGAAGTAAAGTAATTTTTATTAGAAATATGGTATAGAAGAAAAATAAACCAAACTCTTGAAAAATACTTATCTTTGAGTTTTAAAGCATAATGACAATTTTCTAAGTGTGTTTTGTAGTAATAAACTAGACAAAGGAATTTTTTAAGGAAAAACGTAGAAAACACAATTTTAATAGATGTTATAGACAAAATGCTATAAAAAATTTATTAGAAAAATAAAAGAGAACATTTTATAATACATTTATAACGTAAGGAAAATATTCTACGTAGTTTAAAAGTATTAGAAATAGCTTACGCAGTTTTAAAATAATAATTTTAAAGCTTTACAGTTAAGAAAATGATTTAAAAATCTTACGCGATTGAGAAAACGATTTAAAAATGCTACGCGATTTTAACAACAGCAAAATATATTTACGCGATTTAAAAACATTTGTAAAAGCAACAAGATTGTGAAAACGCGATAAAATTTCTACGCGATTAAATGGAACAAGTTTTACTGTCAGGCCAAAGTGGTGGACCCGGACATGTGGAGATATGGTACTGTCAAGTGGGGACGTACTATATTTGAGATTATTGCCATTGACAGCATTTGCGTAAATATGGGTTATAGTGCCATTGAGGGCATTTGTGTAAATATGGTAATATTTTGAGACCAAGGGTGTTTTGGTATTTATTGTTCTTATTCATGCATTGGGAGTCATGTCAATTGGTTTGGAATTGGCGATTGATTGACGAAGTGAATTATATCGTGTTGTCGGTATGATAAGCGTAGTGTGGTTCATCGAGTGGACTTGGAGGCATTAGTGTGCGGAGTATTCCACATGTGGACAGTTGGTCGCTCCTCTAGGTCGTGGTAATTGGTAACACACTAATGATCTTGGCACGCACTATACTTAATCAAGATCTTGTAAAAACTGTTTAGTACAATGCCTGTAGTGCACGACGTATTTTGGACTGTGTACTACTACATGACATTGGACTGTGGGCTATAGACACGACGTTAGACAGTGGAATAATTTGGTTGGGTAGCCTGAGGTACTGATAGATCTTTACTGGTCATTCTTTCTAATGTCTGTGTATAGCTCCATGGAGTAGGGATGAGTCGTTATGCATTTGCATTTGTGACATATATCTTAATTTTATTATTTGTGATATTATGTATGATGTGTTAAATTATGTTATTGTTTCTGATATTGTGGTATGCATATTGTATCAAACTGTGATTTTTGTTGTTTTGTCATTTTCTTAATTGTCATGCTGGTAATGATGTAGGTCGTCTCACCTCTCTATATGTATTGTTTTTGTATTATTATTTATATTTATAAAGAGTTTGAGGAAGAGGAGCGGCCTTTAAACTGTTCGTACCTTGAGGAGGAGCAGCAACAGATGGGTGATCAGTTTGACGAGTGCGAGTTGTCCGATCATCCATATCCTTTGGACTGATCTTATGATTATGGCGTTGCCAGGATTTCTTGATTTTGTGAGACTAGAGTTTCATGGAGGCTCGGAGACCTGATGACTGCATGAGGATCGAGGATCGGTAATCTACTTGGGACGTCTGACTGTGTCCCTACGTGGAGAGTTTGATGCTGAGCCAGTTTTTACTACTACTCTGTACCTACATCTAGAGATGCCTTTGGATCTGAGGCGTCATTGGGGAGGACTTTTTCATGTACCCAGTGAGATCAGTATAGTGTCAACAGCACGGACTCCTGTCCGTAGAACTGTGCGACATCCTGGATTTCTATCACCCGAGATTTCATTTAAGAATGATCCTTCGAAGGGTTAGAAGTCTTTGATGTGCACTTGGGCATATCTATGTTTTGTAGTACACTAACTTTTTACTTCTTTATTTAAATATTTGTAATTGTAAATTATTTGTATAACTTAAGACAAGATCATATGTACATTATTGGTGTGTAATAATAGTTTGCTTTATATTATGTTCCGTGTTATTTTATTTAATGCTATTAGGTATAAAAGGAAAAAAATTCTACGACTTATATTAACTACGTATCAAATGTTTTATAACTTGGGTAAAGTTTTATTTTATCGCATCATAAATGTGGCATCCCCACAAGGGTGTTACACATGACATGGACATTATGATAATTGATTAAGACATATAACATTGTAAAAGTTGAACTCCATAATATGAAATGGTGATAAAGGATAAACTATAATATATATTGTTGTTGAATAATTGAATTGATCCCATGTGGAATAAAAAAAAAACTAAGTAACTAGGTATTAAGAGACTAGTGCATAATATGGAAAGAAATTTAGAACCTTGAAGGTCTGTGAGGCTACGGTTTTAAGGGTTAGTTAACCTAAGGATTTGCATAATTGATCAAGACTTAAGTTCTTGGAAATGTTAAACCCTTAATGGGGAAATGGTGATAATTGATGGGCCATAAACATACTTTGATGTTGAGAAGTAATTATATATTGTTATAAGACCCTATGCAGAACTAAGTATTTATTGATGGATTTCTTGAGGAAATTATAATGTATTGACATTGATAATGAATTATATACCGTTGTGGTATTGTATATGATGAATGCATCATTGATAAACATACATGATTAAACATTGTGTCGTCATGCATATGTGTTGTCTGTTGGACATTGTTAAAAGGCGATGTATGCCTAGGAGTTGAATAACACCTATGTGCGAGTGTGAATAGACTAAGCGTAGGTGCCATATGTTGTTGGCCCTGGGGGCATCGGGGTGCGGGTGCCTCATCATGGACAGTGAAGAGCTCCTCTGTGCCGTGGGGTAGACTAATGCAAACGACGATCCGGACCAGGACACTGTCCTATATCGTGATCAACTGTTGAGGTGCCACATATAAGCCATGATGCGCAAATATTTTTATGAGATGAAGCACACTATTTTTAGGCTAACGATATATTGGTATTACTCCTTAATCATTCACTCTGAAAATGTTTATGTCTAGCTCCATGGAGTAGGATTTTGGTATCATAATGCATTATGCATCGTTCATTATCGGTCTCATAAATTGTTGAGCATGAACACCTGTGACTGTAAAAATAACTATTTTACTTCCACAAATGATTATCTGATTATTGTGCTGATTATTGGAAATATTGTTGTGATTTGTCTGTTATTGTTGATTCTTGCTATTACTTATTGCTATTCTTCTTTTGCTATAAATATTATTGTTGCTATTAATAAATATATGAACTGTATTGCTTTGTGGGCACGCTGCGCCGTGTTATTTTCTTACTGCCATAGTGGTAATGAAGGATGGATGTCTCACCTCTTTCTTGCATTCCTGTGTTTTCTGTTTTATATTTGTAATTGATAAAAGATCGTGAGGAAGATTAAGAGGGACCACACCATTGTTAATTGGGTTGGGCGTCTGGACAAGATTTCTTCTGTTACGTATAAGTGCAACCTCCTGGAGGCATTGATGCCTGTCATGTCGACTGGGACACCGAGCATCACGTATATATGAGGTTGTGGCTTTGTTCGCGAGTAGTACCCATCCCTGGGTTGCTACTTTTCCCCTTTAGTGTTTTGTTCCCACTGTATTTTTATTTAAAAATGTAAGTACTATGTTTCATGTTATCAGTACTTTGTGTTTAAGGACGATTGTACCATATATGAAACATGTTTTTCCTGCAGTGGTTGTATTAAATGGTCGTATAATAAATATGCATCATTCGAGGCTCCTATTTTCTACTTATGCATAATGTAAAATAATTAAATTTTGAAATTACTGGTATTGATATTGTGACACGCCTGGGTTTAGTGACTGTGGCGTAATGACGATTGTGCCGTAGTTATTATATCTAGGTGCATTACACCTAACATGCATATAACTGATTTCCCACAATCAAGCAAACAAGACCTTATCAATTCAAATCACACTCATTCAGATAAGTTTATGAGCATACAAATGGAAATGAATCAAAGAATCCAAAAGATTGTAATTCAACTCTCTCTCCACTAATATAAATCATGCACAACTGAGGATCAAAAGGGACTTAAATAGCTTGTAATGTAAGGCCATGGATAGGGGCTAAAGAACAATAGGACAAAATATCAAACAAACATTGAGAAACATAAACATTCAATTTCAAGACTTGAGTCACTAATTGATACAAGAAGGGTGTGCAAAATATAATAACAAGACTCTCCAAAACCACTCTTTCATTTGTTTTGCCTTTTGGATTTTTGTTTTTGATTTTCTTTTCTTTTCTCATTCTTTTTCTTTTTTCTCTTTTCCTTAACCAATTTCTTTCACAACACATGGTTCCTTTAAATCATTTCTATACTGACACAAGCACTCATACCCTTCAATTACAAGACTCAAGTCAAGAAATATCATATCATGCACTCAACAAACAATGATGGTAGGAGAAAGAATGCAATATTTTCACATGCATTAGAATGGTTACATGGGAAGGAATATGTTGGTGATGAATAACATATAAGGCCAAACACTTAAAAAGCTTCAAAGGGGACCTATAGATATCATCATGTAAGGGTAAGCTTGAAGGTCTCAATCGGTCCAAACAATGCCCTAATTATTTCCACAATTATACACAATTTAGGATTTCGCTTCAAGAGAGTTGCAAAACAATTTCAAAGATAAAAGAAGTCTTTCATAAGTACAACCCATAAACATTCTCTAAACAAGCACTCAAATCATTTCCAAATCTAAACAAGCATGCAAGTGGGAAATTCTATAACACCCGTGAAAAACATAAGAGACTTGTATATAGTTACGGAGGTAGCTTAATACTTGATTATTATGTTTGTTAAGTTTTGTGACTTTTTGAGTATGTTTAGGCATTCTGCTGTAACGCTATGGGTACAAAATAGCTATTTTTAGCTCTGAAAATGACTTAAACTACTTAGTTAATAGAAATAAATGCGAAGATTTTATTTCTAGGTCACAAATGTATAAACTGTATTACAGTTAAAATTTGAGGTTAATCAGAGTTAGTTTGGTATTTTTAAGCATCCTGATTGTGTCTTTTAATACCGAATTGACTACCAGCAGATATGGAAAAATGTGGAAATGGTGAAACAAGATTTTTGTATGAATCTTAGGATTTATTTTAAACTTGTTGGAAGTGAGAAAACTGAATTTGATGAAATCTAGATGTTTTTAGCAAATCAGATGTTTTAAGCTAAATATCTTTAGAGGCAAAGAGCCTCACGTTTTTGGCTTTCTTCTGTAGGCATTTTTATGCCTTTATATGAGGTAATATCATCATTTCTTTTCTCTTCTCACAATTACAAGGAGAAAAAAGCAAAAAGGAAGGAAAACAAAGAGCAAAGGGTGGAGAATCAAGCAACCAAGGAGAGGAAGAAGGAAAGGAAAGATTAGAGTTCTTAAGTGACTTCAATTTCTGACTTCTGAGGTAGGGGTTCTTGAGTTTTAAACTCACTTTTTCTCATCTTCTATATCTAACTCATTTGGGGTTAATATGTCAAATTGAGTTCTTGTGGTGTTTTATGTGATTTTCTTACTTGGATGAGTTATAAGTGTTGTTTATGACTTGTTCATGCTAAGAGTTTGGATTAGAAACTAAAAATTTTCCATTTGGAGCTAAAATGCTCTAAGTGTTGATTTTAGGGGTTTGGATGAGTGATTTGGTGTTTTGATCTAATTTTGATGAAATCAATAGGTGTTTTAGGTTTCCATTATGTTAGTAAACTTGTTAGTGACTTGAAATCACCTAGAAACTAATTTGGAGTGGCCAAAATCCGAAAAATGTTCCAACGGAACAATAATTTGTTTCTGCAAAATTTTACAAAAGTTACTGTCACAGGCTCATGTCGCGGAGTGGCCTGAGGCGTGAGCATGTCGCGGCTTGGATTATGGCATGCCGTGGCATGGGGCAATTTTCTGTCCAGTAGTTGAACCTGAGAGTAGGATGCCGCGGCGTGGCATAGATGGTGCCGCGGCGTGAGCTCCAGAACTTTCAAAAATATGTTTTTTTTATATTTTTAGAAGTTCCTAAGTGTTGGACCTTTCATGTAAGTCTTTACAAGTGTGATGAGACTTCAATAAGGGTATTTAATAAAGTGAAAATGTGATAAATCAAAGTGATTTGTAATGCTATTTATGTGAGGTAATTAGGCATGAATATACACATGTATATTATAAAATGTGTTATAAAATGAACTTGATATGCATATAAATCAATTGTGAAACTATTAATGTGATGTAACTAGTAATTGTTTTGCATGATATGATTGTGAAACATAGTTGAGGTGAATTGTATACTCTTTATGTTTGTGTATTGATAGGGATGGATTTCCTTATGGTTCTGAGGATGGACTTCCTCTCCGTTTTTAAAGACTGTGTAATTGATGGATTTCACTACTCAAAGTGTTATTTTCTAGATGGACTTCCAGTGCTTGTCTAAGGTTATGGATGTGACTTCCATTACTTTGTTCAGGACTTATGCATTCATGGCATTACCATGGACTTGGTATCATACAATATCCATTTCATAATTAAGATATTGCATAGGCATACACACTAGATATAATTTGGCATAGCATGGCAATTGTATAGGCGGTTGTCATCATTCATTCAAAATCATGACATACAATTGTATGGGCAGTTGCGGACTTCTGAGATGGGAGTGTTATTGTGCTTTTGTGATTGAAGTGTTAACTTAATAGTTGTGTAATTTTTATGATTGTATAAACTGGTAATTTTGGAATACTTATACTGAGATGTGATTTCTCACCTCGATTGTGTTGCCATATAAATCCATGTGCAAGTTCTTCTAAAAGGACGAAGAAGTTATATAAAGACTAGTATAATGTAGTTATTATGTTTTTTTTAGATAACGCTCGTGTTATTTATACTCGAATCAGTGTGTAAAAGCTTATGTATTACAATATGTCTCCTGAGATGATGATGTATATATAACTTTTTATTTATCGTGGCTCTCTATAAAAGTTTGCATGATTTTTATGGATTAAAATTGTGTGTTAAGGATTAAAAGTGACATAGCCAGAACTGATTATCCTTATGTTTGTAAGATATCGGGATATAAATTTTGGGATGTTACATTATGGTATCAGAGCAGTTCATCCTGTTGAGCCGGGGTATAGACTGACTATGCTTTGAGTATATTAGATGTTTGTTTTGGTTATGCATTTTCTTGTCTCTTTTAAGATATATGAATAGAAATGCATGATGGCCTTGGGTTGGATTTCTGTAGTTACTAAGGCACAGTTACATGATATTGAGAGTAGTTAACTCAATATGTATTGTTCTGTATGTACAGGAAATTATGGCAACTCCATCAAGGCAATCTACGAGAAACAGGGAATCTCCTGTTGAGGATGCGACGGGAATGCCAAAAATGGTAGAGTTGATGGCTAATGCATTAAGGGATCAGGCAACCATTAATGCTAATGCCATGAGGGAGTAGGCGGCTGCGAACGTTAGAATGTGGACAGAGATGCGAGCGGCGAATTCTCCTCGTCGGCAAAGGGAGAATGTGGCTATGGATGACAACCAAGGTTTTCAGAATCTCTCAGAATTTCTGAAGACTAACCCTCCATCGTTTAGGGGAGAGTATGATCCAGCACGGACTGAGGAGTGGTTGTCAGAGTTAGAGAAGATTTTTGCTGCTATGAGATGTGCAGATGAGCAGAAATTGGTTTTTGCTACTTATATGCTAAATGGTGAGGTAGAGCACTGGTGGAAAGGTGCAAGAAGAATGATGGAGACTGCGAGAACTCTGATCACTTGGGAAGTCTTTAAGACTGCTTTTCTGGGAAAGTATTTTCCGCAAAGCATCCAAGAAGCAAACGAAATGGAGTTTTACAGCTACAACAAGGAAATTTGATAGTTGGACAATATGTGGCGAGACTCAAGGAATTTTCCAGGTCCTCTTCTACTCTTCGTTATAATCCAAATGATAACTGGAAGTGTGTGAAATTCGAAACGGGTTTGAGGGATAGCATGAGGATGTTTATCACCCCATTGGAGATTCGTGATTTTCCCATTCTTGTTAACAAGTGTAGAGTGGTGGAACCTCTTAGTTTGAGGGCGCAGCCGGAGCAATGATCATCAGATCATTACAAGAGGAAAAGGACAGATGAAAGACCTGAAAGGGATGCCCAGAGTTCCAGAGATCCGCGGGACACAGAGAAGCAAGTTAGGAGAGATGATCATGACAAAAAATGTGACAAGTGTGGTAGGTACCACGGGAACAAACCATGTTTCATTGATCAGATAACCTGTTACAAGTGTGGCAAGTTAGGACACTATGCCAAGAACTGTCCTCAGAAGAAAACGGCAAAGTTAGAAGCAAGGGAGGAAGACAGACCTGTAGCGGGGGGAAGAGTTTATCGAATACAAGCAGAGGAGACAGTACCATTTCCTGGTTCAGGAAAAGGTGAGTACATGGGCGTGCTTGTTAGGTAGTTTTGTTTTTCTGAGGTTTGGTTATGCCTGTTGTATGTATAAGTTGTTTGAGACTTCTTACCATAGGTAAACCAAATTTTGGGGACAAAATTTTTAAAAGGAGGGGAGAAATGTAACACCCATGAAAAACATGAGAGACTTGTATATAGTTACGGAGGTAGCTTAATACTTGGTTATCATGTTTGTTAAGTTTTGTGACTATTCGAGTATGTTTAGGCATTCTGCTGCAACGCTATGGGTGAAAAATAGCTGTTTTTAGCTTTGAAAATGGCTTAAACTGCTTAGTTAATATAAATAAATGAGGAGATTTTATTTCTAGGTCACAAATGTGTAAACTGTGTTACAGTTAAAATTTGAGGTTAATCAGAGTTAGTTTGATATTTTTAAGAATACTGGTTGTGTGTTTTAATACCGGATTGACTACCAGCAGATATGGAAAAATGTGGAAATGGTGAAACAAGATTTTTTATGAATCTTAGGATTTATTTTAAATTTGTTGGAAGTGAGAAAACTAAATTTGGTGAAATCTAGATGTTTTTAGCAGATCAGATGTTTTAAGCTAAATATCTTTAGAGGCAAAGAGCCTCACGTTTTTGGCTTTCTTCTGTAGGCATTTTTATGCCTTTATATAAGGTAATATCCTCATTTCTTTTCTCTTTTCATGATTACAAGGAGGAAAGAGCAAAAAGGAAGGAAAGCAAAGAGCAAAGGGTGGAGAATCAAGCCACCAAGGAGAAGAAGAAGGAAAGGAAAGATTGGAGTTCTTAAGTGACTTCAATTTTTGACTTTTGAGGTAGGGATTCTTGAGTTTTAAACTCACTTTTTCTCATCTTCCATATCTAACTCATTTGGGGTTAATATGTCAAATTGAGTTCTTGTGGTGTTTTATGTGATCTTCTTGCTTGGATGAGTTATAAGTGTTGTTTAAGACTTGTTCATGCTAAAAGTTTGGATTAGAAACTAAAAATTTTTCATTTGGAGATAAATGCTCTAAGTGTTGATTTTAGGGGTTTGGATGAGTGATTTGGTGTGTTGATCCAATTTTGATGAAATCAATAGGTGTTTTAGGTTTTCATCATGTTAGTAAACTTGTTAGTGACTTGAAATCACCTAGAAACTGATTTGGAGTGGCCAAAATCCGAAAAATGTTCCAATGGAACAGTAATCTGCTTCTGCAAAATTTTGCAGAAGTTATTGTCGCAGGCTCACGCCGCGGCGTGGCTGGAGGCGTGAGTATGCCGTGGCTTGGATTATGGCTTGCCGCGGTATGGGGCAGTTTTCTGTCCTGTAGTTGAACTCGAGAGCAGGACATCACGGCGTGAGCTCCAGAACCTTCAAAAATATGTTTTTTTTTATATTTTTGGAAGTTCCTAAGTGTTGGGACCTTTCATGTAAGTCTTTAAAAGTGTGATGAGACTTCAATAAGGGTATTTAATGAAGTGAAAATGTGATAAATCAAAGTGATTTGCAATGCTATTTATGTGAGGTAATTAGGCATGGATATACACAGGTATATTATGAAATGTGTTGTAAAATGAACTTGATATGCATATAAATCAATTGTGAAACTATTTATGTGATGTAATTAGTAATTGTTTTGCATGATATGATTGTGAAACATAGTTGAGGTGAATGATATACTCTTTATGTTTGTGTATTTATAGGGATGGATTTCCTTATGGTTCTGAGGATGGACTTCCTCTCCGTTTCTGAAGACCGTGTAGTTGATGGATTTCACTACTCGAAGTGTTATTTTCTGGATGGACTTCCAGTGCTTGTCCAAGGTTATGGATGTGACTTCCATTACTTTGTTCAAGACTCATGCATTCATGGCATTACCATGGACTTGGTATCATACAATATCCATTTCATACTTAAGATATTGCATAGGCTTACACACTAGACATAATTTGGAATAGAATGGCAATTGTATGGGCGGTTGTCGTCTTCATTCAAAATCATGACATACAATTGTATGGGCAGTTGCGGACTTCTGAGATGGGAGTGTTTGTGTAATTTTTATGATTGTATAAACTGCTGGTTTTGGAATACTTATACTGAGATGTGATTTGTCACCCCGATTATGTTGCCATGTAAATCTAGGTGCAATTTCTTCTAAAAGGACGAAGAAGTTATATGAAGACTAGTATAGTGTAGTTATTATGTTTTTTTTAGATAATGCTCATGTTATTTATACTCGAATCAGTGTGTAAAAGCTTATGTATTACAATATGTCTCCTGAGACGATGATGTATATATAACATTTTGTTTATCATGGCTCTCTATAAAAGTTTGCATGATTTTTATGGATTAAAATTGTGTTTTAAGGATTAAAAGTGACATAGCCAGAATTGATTATCCTTATGTTTGTAAGATATCGGGATATAAATTTTGGGATGTTACAAATTCATCATGCATAAAAAGAATCTAGATTGTTTCAGCATGCATCCTGGATAAAATACGAATTCATAGAAAACATGAGCCAAATTTGCATCCATTTTCATCATTAGGCAACCATAACAACACAATACCAAAAGCCAAGCATTACATAATAGTCAACTTTCAAAAGATCAGCACTAGATACATAACATAAGTAGTTAGACAGAAGCAATTAGACACCCCCAAACCTGAGGCAAACAGTGCCCTCACTATACAAAATACAAAAAAATAGTCAAAATAACAGAAAGATGTCTTATATGTATCACAACTACACATCATCCTCGTCAGTGGCATTCTCCTTATCATCATCATCGCCCTCCTCAGTAGAAGCCATCAGTACATCATCTCCGTCTTCAATTGTATCCTGCTGCTTGATGGGGAAGTCATCAGTGGAAACCTATAAGTATTCTGCCAACCACTTGATGGTCTTCACAGTGTATGCCTCCATGTGAACCAGACGCGTAATCTTAATGTGCAAGTCATCATCAGGGGGAGGACAGGCCACCTTGGGCTCACTCCTAGCCTGTCGCTGCCTAGCAGATGCTGCGGCTAGAGTGTCTTTCAGCCTCTAAAGGATTTTGTCATTCAGAGGTTGTTTAACATCAACTAGCTCCTCATAAGGGCCCCACTGTACCAGATGTTGGCTGCAAAGCTTGTAGATGAAAAAAGGGAAGAAGATGCTCTTGTACTCCCAAATTGACTTCTTAATTTGCTCATAGATGATCTGAGCATTATTAATGGATCACTTCTCAAGAATAGAGTAAATCAGGATGGCCCAATCTCTAGCCACCTCTAACATGTTAGCAGAAGGGATGATCTGGGTGCTAATGAAGTGATACCACACGCGAGCCTCTAAAGTTAAGCATGAACGGGAGAAGTACTTTGGCCGCTGATCCTGAACACCGAGGCTCCACATCACAGGTTGTGCCTACGGGGTGCAGATTCAAGTAATGACAACAGTGAGGTCAATTCCCTCCTCCGACCCCAAGCAGAGGAAATTAGTGTAGTCACACATTTCCACTGGGCCAGATAAGCCCAAGGCTGCTCTATTGTTCTCAACAGAGAAGGAAACCTGGCGGCCGCGCATTGTGACTTTCGAAGTCCGAGGGTCCGAAAATGCAGCATTAGCATAGAACTCGCGAACAATATGTAGAATGAAAGACATTGGTTGTTTGACAAATGTCTTCCATTTGTAGTGTTGTATGGTCCGCTCGAGCTCTTGGTGAATAGCCTTCTTAAAGCTGAACCCCCTCTCAGAAATTACTGGCTTAGAGACCAGTTTGAAATATCTCTCCTGGGTAACTACTGAAATGAATTTCCTTCTATCAAACTCAGTAGGATGAGAAGTTTCCCTGCGGCACTGGCTACTTTCACCCTTTTGGTGTTTCAGAGGCATGGTGGCAGCAGGAATAGTATACTTGGTTCTGTCAAAAAGATACCCACAGTGAAAATAAAAGAAATATGTGAACAAAAATACAAATCATTTAAATTAAATACAAAACATGGTGGCATATGTAAAGCATGGTAAAAAGAGCAAAAGGTATAGCCACTAAGGCAAAAAGAGGAACATGATGAAAAGCATTCAAAAACAAGCAATTTAGAAGGAGAATGCCACGACGTGCACTTGGTGCGTCGCGACACTGAAACTAACCCAGAGACATCGCGATGCCAATAAGGCATGCCACGATGCACATAAACTCTATGAACAACAATTTACTCACTCAACAACGCTACCCCCAGAGCATTTAAAGCCCACATAATACAAACAAAAAATAACCCAAAATGTACATAATCTCATAGAAATCATCCCACATAAACTTCAAAATTAAGGAAACTCAGATTAAATGGAAAATAGGTTGCAATAAAAGAGAGGAAGGGAGGGAATAGGTTACCTGGAAAGCAAATGGGGGTGGGGAAATGAAGAAAATGTAGGAAACCAAAAAATGAAGATGAGAGAAAATGTGTGAGAAAAGGAGGAACAACTAGAAAGAGTGAAAAGCGTTTGTGCTTTAACGTAAACCTTACTCCCTTTTTATTTAGGCAACAAGCCTCACGCCGCGGCATATAACTTTCTACGCTACGGCACGAGCTCCAATGAAACACACATTTCATTTTTTATTTTTATTTTTATTATTTATTTATTTTTAACATAACCACATGCCACGATGTTCATTTTGTGCACTGCAGCGTCGTGCTCGCAATCTCCTTACCTTGATAACCTGAGAGCAAAATGCGGCGATGTGCACTTAGTGGGCCACGACAATAAGCTATCAGTTTGAAACCCTGATAAGACAGAGCCGAGAATGCCGTGACGTAAGCTTGGTGCACCGCGACGTGAGGAGCCAATGTGAAAAATTTTACAGCAAAATATATTTTGCAGCTACCTCTGGTACCCAAAAGTCTCCACCACCTATAAAAACGATCCTACTGGTCAAAACATTAAATGTATAACCAAGATAACATGAAACATCAAAATAAAAGTTTCCACATACTAGACTCAAAACGAAAGAATTAAGAACATGGGTGGATCTTTTTTTAAAAAAGGCTTTTTTTATAGTCCAGGCAGGACTTTATCTGATTTTTCATGTTAAGGCAGCCAATGTGACAGAGGTTTTCCCCCTATCAAATTCTTCTCCCAGGTAAGGCTTCACGCGCTGGCCATTGACTTTAAAGGATGATTTTCCATCAAGATCCGCAACCTCAACCGCCCCATGGAGAAACATATTTACTACTTGGAACGGACTTGACCATCTAGATTTAAGCTTTCCTAGAAAGTGCTTGAGCCTGGAGTTGTATAGAAGGACTTGTTGGCCTTACTCAAATGTCTTTTGCATAATCTTCTTGTCATGCCACCTCTTCACCTTGTCTTTGTATAGTTTTGCATTCTCATAGGCTTGAAGCCTAAATGTATCAAGTTCATTGAGCTGCAATAATCTTTTGTCATTAGTAGCTTGCAAATCAAAATTTAGCTGTTTTATCGCCCAATAAGTATGATGCTCTAACTCAACAAGCAAACGACAAGCTTTTCCAAACACAAGCTTATATGGGGACATAATAATGGGGTTCTTATAAGCAGTTATGTATGCCCAAAGTGCATCATCAAGCCGTCTTGACCAATCTTTGCGGGATGGGCATATAGTGTTCTCAAGTATTCGCTTGATTTCCCGATTGGATACCTCCGCTTGTCCACTTGTCTGTGGGTGGTATGCGGTCGCAATTCGATGAGTCGCCCTATATTTGGCAAGGAGAGCCTCAAAATACTTATTGCAGAAATATGACCCTCCTTATATGATAACGACTCGCATAGTACCAAAAAGGGTGAAGATTTGTTTCTTCATGAAGTTTATCACTACCTTAAAGTCATTGGTAGGAAATGCACTTGCTTCCACCCATTTGGACACGTAGTCCACTGCCACAAGAATATATAGATTCCCATAAAAGGGAATGAAGGGGCCCATAAAGTCAATGCCCCAAACATAAAAAATTTTAACTTCAAGAATAAAATTGAGGGGCATCTCATTTCTCCTTGATATGTTCCCTGATTTCTGACACCTATCATACTTGCTAACATGGAAGTATGCATCTTTGAAGATAGATGGCCAATATAAGCCAGATTGGAGAACCTTTGTCGTTGTTCTGTCACCACTATAATGACCTCCATATGGGGCAGTATGACATTGATTCAAAATCTGCTCAACTTCCTCCAAAGGATCACACCTTCTCAACAATGATCAGGACACTATTTAAACAAGAAAGGCTCATCCCAAAGATAGTGTCTGCTATCGTGCAAGAACTTCTTCCTCTAGTGAGAGGTGAAATTCGGAGGCATCACACCACCTACTTGGTAGTTCACAATGTCAGCATACCAAGGGTCAGATTGAGCTACAACCACAAAGAGTTGCTCATTAGGGAATGTCTCTCTGATTGTGATTAGTTCAACTTGAACTCCTTATTTTCCAATCTAGAAAGGTGGTCAACAACTTGATTCTTAGCCCCTTTCTTATCTCGAATTTCTAAGTCAAATTCTTGCAATAGTAAAACCCACTGAATCAATCGTGGTTTTGCAACCTTCTTGGCCACCAAGTATTTAATCGCGGAGTGGTCCATGTAGACTATCATCTTAGCACCCACCAAATATGCTCAAAACTTGTTAAATTCGAAAACAACGGCCAGAAGTTCCTTTTCTGTTGTGGTGTAGTTTAGTTGTGCATCATTAAGAGTTTTGCTTACATAGTATATGGAGCGAAACACCTTGTCCTTCCTCTACCCCAAAACTGCACCAATAGCATAATCACTGGCATCACACATTAGTTCAAATGGAAATTCCCAATCAGGGGTTGATAACTTCAGAAAATGAAGTTAATTCACTTGAATTTGATTGTATTTGAGCATGCTATCCCTAAGTTTTTAAAGTTATAAGTTCAATTATTGCATGACTTTGGTGAATTAAGCTTGTTAATTCAAATGATTAAGAATTGAATCTTTGAAGATCTTGTTTATAGAAGTTGGATGGATTGTGGTTTGATAGACTTTATCATTATTTTAATATAGGTATTCAAGATGAGAAAGGCCTTGGAAGGGAAGAGGAAAGTGAAGAATGGCTTAAATTGTGAAGAAAACATCAAGGGAAGGTGCTGCTAACCCACGCAGTGGCCCTTGCAGTTTCTCAGGGATCCCAGGCAGAGACATCCACGCCTAGGCGTGTAAAAGCCACTCCTAGGCGTGGAAAGTCCAGTTTTTCAGTGTTTTCAGACAGAGACCCCCACGCCTAGGCATGGTAAAGTCATGCCTAGGCATGGCAAGCTGAGGAAAGGCACATGATTCATAACCACGCCTAGGCATGAGAAAGCTACTCCTAAGCATGGTTAAAACCCTGGTCCGCGATTTTGGCCCTTTTTATCTGATTTTGAAGAGCATTTTGGGTATCGTCTGTTTTTCACAAAGCACGAAATCCCTAGAGCAGGTGAGAGGAGGAGGAACTCTTGGAAGATAGAAGTGATTCAAGTGAAGAATCAAGATCAAGGAGGAAGATCAATCATTGGATTTGATTAATGTGTAATTAGTTAGGTATCCTTTCAATGAAATTGGTTTTGCTCATCCATATCTATGCTTAGTGCTTGTTATTGATTGGCCATCAATTGCATGATTTTAATATTCCAATTGAACTAGAAATAGGGTGTTGTGAATATGGATATGGTATGGTTGATGTATGTTTAATTACATTATATTGGTATGAGTGTGTTGATTAACTAAGGGGATAGACACATACCTCTTGGTCATGCATGGCACGTGTTTGATAATTGGTCTCAATGAGTGATTCTTATGTTAACTCACATGGATACATAGTGGATTAGCTAGGTTTCACATGGGTAATTGTCCTAGACATAGGCTCTTATCTATTGATAGTTATTAGCTAACAAATATCATTTTCATTGATTGATGCTTGTTAATTACAATTATTCATTGAAGTAGCAAGTGAATAAGGACCCCTAGGCTTTAATCATTCTCATCTTCTCTTGTGGAATTGGTGTTTGGTGTTTTCTTATTTTGTTTCTTTTAAATTGTTATTTTAATTGCAACCCACTCTCACATTTTGATTGCTTGGTTAAGAATTTTGTGGATATTGATTAAGTTCTAGCATTCTTCTAATTGTCAATCTCTTAGGACACGATACTCTACTCTCAAATATATATTACTTGTCGACCCGTGCACTTGCGGAGTTACGGTTAACAACCAACAGGGGTGGTAATTACCGGAGTTGATACAAGTCTCTTTTCAATTCCATAAATGTGTCAAGGCAAGATTTATTAAAGTTAAATTGGACGTCCTTCTCTAATAGGTTGCAAAGAGGCTTAGAAATCTTAGAGAAGTCCTTTATGAATCTCTGGTAGAAACTGTAACACCCCGAAATTTGCTATTTATTAGTAAATGTCTGATTTTACTATTTTGTGAATTCTGTGTGCTGTAAATTTATTTTGACTATTCTGTGACTATTTTTGATCCTTGTGTGTGATTTACTCCGAGCTGTGAAAATAAAAATTTTTGGGACGGGAAAAATCTTTGATGATTTATTTAGAGCCGGAGGAGCTTACTAAACCCGAATCCGAGAAACACAGTTCTCAATTTTATAATTTTTAGAATTTATCTGTCAAATAAATTTTTTTCATATTTTATTATCTAATGGACAATACTTACTGACTTGTGAGCAGTAGTTTTTGCCCATTGGGTAATAGCTTCTATAACTATTGTCCATTGGACAATAACCTTTAGAGAAAGTCTTGATGACTTGTTTTGTGAACTAATTAGAAGACTTGAAACTTAATGAAAACCAATAGAATCAAGTCAACAAAAATGGCTTGACTAGTTAGCCATGAAACTAGATGAACTAACTACATAACCTAAGCATAATTGGAATGGAATTGAATCAAAACTTAGTTAGCTTTCCCCATTGAGTTCCATGGCCAAGGAGAGTTCATGCACTCTCTAGAACTTGTGATTCACTTGCATGACTCTTAAGGTCTAAACCAATAGAAAGTTAAGTGACCAAAGCATGATCACTTGGTGACATTAACCATGTGCTTGATTTATATCTTGATTGATTAAGCATTAACTCTCCTAGTCTATAGCACTCCACGGCAAGGAGCTTTAGTTTAGGATATTTCATTTCATCTTCATTACATTTTGTGTCCAAAAGCCATTCTCTCCATTCTCTCTCTTCCAAACTCAACAAAAAACTCAATTTTCTCTCTTGGGGAAGCTCTTGGCTAGCCACCCAAGAAGCACCATCCAAGCTTTCAAAATTCTATCCAACCTCATTTCCCAAACCTAAACACTATTCTTAGAACTTTTCGTGTTGTGAACTTAAGCTAGTTCTTTTATCTACTACCTTAAAAATTAAGCTAGAGTTTTCTATTCTACAAGGTAAAATTCTCGTTCTTGTTTCTAAGTTTGATTCTTGAGTTTCTAAACCATGATTGATCCATGGTTTCATATTTTCAAGCTTTGTTTGTGACTTTGGTTTAGTTTAAGTTTGTTAGGGATTTCTTGGAGTGATTCACGAAACCTATAGGAGACCAACCAAGAAGGATTTTTGTCTTCCTTGAGGTAAGAGGGAGATTAACCTCATCAACCATGTGTTGGTGGTGAGGAAATGGAATTGTTTGTGGTGAAAAATTCATAAGGATTTATTCACTTGATTGTTTAAGATTTCATTATTTTTGTGATGGTTTTGTTTTGGTATGCTTTATAGCTTTGATAATATGCTTGTTTATGTGATTATGGAAGCATGTTGATTATTGTATAAAGTAGGATGTGATTCATATGATGAGGAATTATGTGAAGGTTCCAAAGAACCCTAGAGGCTCAAGACCTCAACATCAATTTTTGAAGCAAAATATTCGAAAATTATATCACTAATATGGATTACGTGATTTAATAAACAAGAAATTGGATTAAAGGTTTTTTTCAAAGAATAATGAGATAGTAAATAAATAAATATCATTTATGAAGTATAAATAGATTTTTGGCGAACATGCCAAGGTTTGATAGTCTAGTCCAATCATTAATGAGTTTTTTCGAAGTATAAAGAAAATGAACTAATTTTTAGAAATAAATTAGCGTAATTAAGTTATGATGAGAAATAAAATTAAAACTTGAAATTTACTAACGTATAACTTACCCTTTGGGTTTTGAAGCGCATTAGAAATTTTGAGCTGTAATATCTAATTAAACCAAGGAAGTGTAATTTTTGTGAGAAATAGTAAAAAAATACTATTTAAAGGATTTTTAGTGAGAAAATATTATAAATAAGGCTAAAATGCCTACAGTATGTACAAAATTTTAGAAATGAGTTTAGAAAGCTAAGAAATATTTTACGCAAGTGAATAATATTAGAAAAATCTTATGCGATTTCAAAATAGTAATTTTTAAGCTACGCGATTGAGAAAATGATTTAAAATTGCTACGTGATTGAGAAAATATTTAAAAATCTCTACGCGATTTAGAAAACATTTAAAAATATTTTTGCGATTGCAAAAACGTTGAAAAATATTTGCGCAATTTGAAAACGTAAGAAAAATATTACGCAATTGTGAAAATGCGATAAAATGTTTACTTGATTGGAAATAATAGCAGTTAGCTGTCAGGCTGTTGTGGTGAGCCCTGTTGTGTTGAAAAGTGATATAGCCAAGTGATGATATGTGTATGTAAAAAATGTGATAATGATGTTTGTATATGTATTTGGGTCATACATCATGCATTAAAAAATGTGTAAAGTTTTGATGGTAAAGGCAAGTTGCCTAGGAGTTGAAATTACACTTTTGTGCGGGTGAGAATTGTGTAGTTATGATCAATTATTAATCTTGGAGGCGTCAGGGTGCGGAATGTCATTTGTGGCCAGATGGTAGCACCTCTGCACCGTGGTATTCGATGGAAACGCACTGATGATCTTGACGGAGTTACTACTCTTTTCGTGGTTGGTTGAGAGTGTCTTGTATAAGCCATTTTGCGCAATTTGATATAATATCTTGGCACATGAATTGGGGCTGACAATATACAAACATGTATTCCCAATCTTTCTCTTCGAAATTGTGGTTAGTTCCATGGAGTAGGAATTGGTTTGTGTACATATGCATAGTTGGTCTGTATATTGATGTGACATTAATGTTATTTGATATATTATCTGTGATGTGATAACATGACTTGATATGTTAAATATTGTATTTGTATATTTATTGTCATTTTCTATATTGTCATACTAGTATTGATGTAAGGGATCTCACCTCTTTATCATATTGTTATGTTTTATTGTGTATGTTTAATGAAGATCATGGAGATGTCGAGGCAGGAAATTCTATTTTCTATACTTGATAGTTTTTCCTTATATTTGCTTTTATGTTGGCGAGACGTCAAGTGCTGGGTTTTGTTACAGTACAGTTCCATAGGGGAACTGATGCTTGGAGGTTTGATATGGGTAATGAACGTTTTGTGTATACCAGGGACTTGACTATGAACCTTAGTGGGACACGTGATGGAGTTCCAATCATGTCAATGAATGTTTCAGTTCGTTTGGAGTTCTCGAAGCCTATTCGAGAGCTTTGGGGTGGTAGTGTCTATATCCCACAAGAGGATTCAATGGTGTCGTCTGTTAAGACGCCAGCCCAGTGTGTGTTGTATCTACCAAGTTTTTTTGATGATGATACTGAGGAGGAGGAGGATCTTGCTGAGGGCCCAAATCCTTAGTATGTAGAAGTTCTAGTTAAGAGTTTATGTTTTGATGTATATGATGTATATATTTATCTTTTGGGAGTACAATGTATTTATGTAAATTATTTGTGAACAAGGTTTCAGTATCTATGTATATTATGGTGTGTTTTATTCTGTTACAATATCATACTCATGTTTTATTTATTTTCAGTTATCCGCAAATGAAATTTTGAAATCAGTATTTTTACAACATTAATTCTTTTACAACTTGGGTATGTTATATTAGTATTAGTCTTAAATGTAACACCCTACGGTGGGTGTTACAGAAACCGGCATGCCCCATGAAACTTCTAACTCCCTTCACTGAGATTGGTGGCAAAAGTTTCTCAATCATTACTTTTTTTGTTCTATCCACCTCCATCCCTTTGCATGATGTTCTATGGCCAAGAACTATGCCTTCTTGGATCATGAAGTGACACTTCTCCCAGTTAAGCACCAAATTGGTCTTTTCACATCTTTGCAGAACCAAAGTCAAATTATTCAAGCAATCATAAAAAGAATCACCGAAGACTGAGAAGTCATCTATGAAGACCTCCAAGAACTTCTCTACCATATCTGTAAAGATTGCCATTATGCATCTCTGGAAGGTTGCTGGCGCATTACACGAGCCAAATGACATCCTCCTAAAAGCATATGTGCCATAGGGATAAGTGAATGTTGTCTTCTCTTGATCGTCAGGGGCTAAAACAATCTGATTGTACCCCGAGTATCTATCCAGAAAGTAGTAAAATGAATGCCCTGCCAACCTGTCTAGCATCTGATCAATGAATGACAGAGGGAAATGATCCTTTCTGGTAGCAGTGTTGTTGTTGATTTTTCGCAAGTGCACGAATCGTACAAGTAGTAAATAAAGATCGTTCCCACGAGGATTGGTTAATTACTAACTCTTACAACTACTTTGATTATATAAGTGAATAAAATCAATAGTGAAAACTAAATTAAAATCAAAACTATAGATAACTCCACAAATTGTAGTTATTTGTGCCCCATATTTGTGTCTTATTGACTGCTTAGTCCCTATTTTGATGTATGATTGGAAGACTTTAGTTTCGTATTCATATAATTCTATTTCGATTGCTTCCATCATGATTCAAAGAAAATGTTTCCAATTCTTTGATATATTGAGTACATTTGCATTGGTTATTGAATTGATGATTTCTCTATGGAAGGTAAGGTTCCAACCAAGTGAAACTTATAAGATTTGGACCAGCTTTTCAAGACAAAGCTAAGTGCAAGGATCAGCTTGTCATGCTGCGGTGTAGCATGTGAATGCCGCAGCATGAGACATTCCCCTATTCAGACAGAGAACTATGCATTTTGAACGTCGCGGTGCAAAGGAATGCATGCCACGACGTGGTGACCTAAATTGTATACGCGCCGCGGCGTAGGAAGTTGAATGCCGTGACGTGACTTTGTTTTTTGAGCCCTGTAAATACTGTTGCATTATTTTCTATGGAGGGGAGAGGCTATTTTTAGAAAGCTGCGGCCATGGTTTTATATTTTACACTGATAGGAAGCAAAAGTGACCAAGATAGAAGGCCATCTTCACCTTGGAGGAGGATTGGAGCTTGAAGGATCATCCCATTGATCTTTCTCTTCTTTTTCCTTCATTTTCCTCTCTTTCCATCTCCATGAACATGATTTATTGTGATATTTTTGTAGGGTTCATGGCTGGCTAAGCTATTTATAGGGTTTTTCTTTGAATCCTCCTATGGATATTGATTAATCTTGTAATCCTTTGAGTTTATATATATGAATTAGTTTTTGTTCAATCATATAGTGCTTAATGCTTTGATAGTTTATCAGCTTTCAATCATTATTTTTAAATTGTTTTAGGTAAATATAAGATGGCAGAAGAAGCCGCTACGCACGAGGTGGAGGACGAAAGTCGCACAAGGCCATTGAGGGAGTTTGCAACTCCTTAGATGGATAATCTGTAATCCAGTATCAGACGACCTGCCATCCGGGCTAATAATTTCGAGATAAAGCCGACAATCATTCAAATGATCTAAACTTCTGCACAGTTTAGCAGTTTATCTAATGAGGATCCCAATGCGCATCTTTCAAACTTACTGGAGATTTGCGATACTTTTAGGTATAATGGAGTATCCAAGGATGCTATTCGCCAAAGGCTTTTCCCTTTTCTTTAAGGGATAGAGCCAAAAGCTTGTTGTACTCTCTTCCAGCGGGATCCATTACAACCTGGACAGAGATATGTACTAAATTTTTGAATAAATACTTCCCCCCCTGCCAAGACTGCGGAGATGGTGAATGATATTACATCATTCACTCTGACTAAGTTAGAATCCTTACATGAAGCCTAGGAAAGGTACAAGGATTTACTGAGAAGGTGTCCACATCACGAAATACCACTTTAGCACCAAATCTACTCATTTCATAAGGGCCTACTACCGCACCATCGCCCAATTGTTGATGCTGCAGTTGGAGGTTCTTTACTCAGCAAATCTTTTGATAAGGCCTTCCAGCTCTTGGAAGAATTAGCTGCTAACAGCTACCAATGGCTGGTAGCAAGAAATACTCCACGGAGGGTAGCTGGAGTGCATGAAGTAGATGCATTAACCTTGCTATCTTCTCAGATGACAATGTTAACAAGTAGGATGGATAGTATGGGTCATAATTCACACCAGAGTCCATTTGTTATGTGTGAAAGGTGCGGAGACACTTATTTGAGTGACAGATGCCCTTCTCTTATAGAAAGTGCGCAATATGTCGGTAATTATAGGCCGCAGGAAAACAACCCATACACTAGCTAGTATAATTCTAGATGGAGAAACCATCCAAATTTCTCATAGAGGGACAATCAAGGACCATTTTTCTCCTCCAATGCTCCTGGAAATGAATGCAAGTACAACCCTCCTGGATTTCTAGCCCATCCAAGACAACCAATGCAAGAAAGAAAGCCTGCATTAGAGGATATGTTCATGTAGTTGATGGCTAAGAATGATGCTTTTATCAACAAGACCGACTCCTACATGGCAAGGACTGATGCTCACTTATCAAAGAATGATTTGATGATTCAAAGCCAAACGGCTTCGATGAGAGCATTGGAAAACTCAAGTGGGACAGTTGGCCAACCCCATCAACAACAGCCCAGGTATCTTCCCAAGTAACACTGTTAATAATCCGAAAAGGTGCCTTAAACAATGACTGTAAGGTCATCTCGCTGAGGAGTGGCAAGGACATTGAGGGTAATCCAAATACTAGATTGTTGGAGGATGAAGTGGCCAAGAGCTAAGACCATGAAGAAATAGTCCACAAGGAGGTGGACGTTAAGAAAAAGGAAAAAGAAATTGAAAAGGATGAAGCAATTTCCTAAAAGAAAGCTGAGGACAAGAAGGTTGTTAATAGGCCTTATGTATATCCTTTACTTTTTCCTAGTAGGCAAATTAAGCATAAGCTAGATGAGCAGTTTAAGAAATTCTTGGAAGTTTTCTAGAAATTACATATTGACATCCTTTTTGTTGAAGCCTTGGAACAGATGTCCAGCTACGTTAAATTCACGAAGGATATCTTGTCCAAGAAACGTAGGCTGGAAGAGTTTGAAATAGTTACATTGTCTAGAGAGTGCAGTGTCGTTTTGCAATAGAAGCTTCCCCCAATGCTGAAGGATCCGGGGAGCTTTACAATCTCTTGTGCCATAGGAGAGAATTTCCTAGGCCAAACGTTATGTGATATGGGGACAAGCATTAATCTCATGCCCCTATCCATATTCCAGAGGTTAGGTTTGGGGGAATGCAAGCCCACATCCATAACCCTCCAACTAGTCGATCGTTCATATACGTATCCAAAGGGAATTGTGGAAGATGTCCTGGTAAAAGTGGACAAGTTCATATTCCCTGCAGACTTCATAATTCTGGATATGGAAAAAGATCATAGGTTCCCTTTGATCCAAGGCAGACCATTCCTGGCCACCGGGAGAACACTCATTGATGTCCAGAAAGGTGAACTGACAATGAGAGTTCAAGATCAAGAGGTAACTTTCAATATCTTCAAGGCAATGAAGTTTCCTCAAGATGAGGAAGAGTGTTCTTATGTTGGGATATTGGACAATATCATTAATGACGCATTCCAAGCCAGTATTCCTAAAGACTCCTTTGCTGTGGCGTTGGCTTCATCAATTGATAATGATGAAGAGCCTAGGGACGATGTTTCAGATTTTATCAGGCACCTAGATGCGGTGCCTAGGCAATATCGGTCTCCTAAGTTTGAAACCTTAGAGTCCAATGCAACAAATGAGGCATCTAAGCCCTCCACTGAGGAACCCCCGAGGCTTGAACTTAAGCCTCTGCCCAATCATTTGTAGTATGCATATCTGGAGCAACCTTTACCCTACCGGTAATCATATCATCATCCCTCTCAGATGATCAGACAGAGAAACTTCTCTGTGTGCTAAGGACATATAAACATGTTATTAGATGGACTATTGCCGATATCCAAGGCATTAGCCCTTCTATTTGTATGCACAAGATCCTGTTAGAGGATAATCAAAGTGGTGTTGTGGAACACCAAAGGAGGTTAAACCCAATTATGAAGGAAGTGGTGAGAAAGGAAATAATCAAGTGGCTGGATGCAGGCATAATATATCATATGTCTGACAGCCCTTGGGTGTCACCTATTCAATGTGTTCCCAAGAAAAGTGGCATGATGGTAGTCACTAATGAAAACAATAAGCTTATCCCCTCTCGCAAGGTCACAGGCTGGAGGCTGTGCATGGACTACTGCAAGCTGAATAAGGCCACCCGGAAGGACCATTTTCGCTTCTGTTCATAGACCAAATGTTGGATAGGCTAGCAGGAAAGGCCTATTACTGCTTCTTGGATGGTTATTCTGGATATAACCAAATTGTCATAGCGCCAGAGGACCAAGAGAAGACAACCTTTACTTGTCCTTATGGTACATTTGCGTTTCGTAGGATGTTGTTCGGATTATGCAATGCTCATACAACCTTTCAACGTTGCATGATGTCTATCTTTGCAGATATGATTGAGCACGGGTTGGAAGTGTTCATGGATGACTTTTCAGTGTTTGGAGATGATTACAATAGCCGTTTGCAGACCTTATCATCCATACTGAAAAGATGTGAAGAAACCAACCTCATTCTCAACTGGGAAAAGTGTCATTTTATGGTCCAAGAAAGCATAGTTCTTGGCCATAAGGTTTCTATTCAAGGGATGGAGGTGGATAAGGCAAAGATTGAGGTAATTGACAAACTCCCTCTGCCAAACTCAGTTAAAGGGATCCGTAGTTTTTTTGGCCATGCGGGTTTCTATCGGAGGTTCATTAAAGATTTCTCAAAGATAGCCAAGCCTCTTTACAACCTTCTGGAGAAAGACATCCAGTTTTCTTTTGATGAATCATGTCAGGTTGCATTCGAGGAATTGAAGAAGAGACTGGTCTCAGCACCAGTTATCATTACTCCAGATTGGAACTTACCATTCAAGCTCATGTGCGATGCCAGCGATTATGCTGTGGGTGCTGTGTTGGGACAACGAAAGGATAAGGTGTTTCGCTCCATATACTATGTGAGCAAGACACTTAATAATGCCTAACTGAACTACACAACAATGGAAAAAAAGCTGCTGGTAGTTGTGTTTGCATTTGACAAGTTCAAAGCTTACTTGGTAGGGACCAAGGTGATAGTGTACATAGATCACTCAGCCATAAAGTACTTGGTGAGCAAGAAAGATGCAAAATCATGATTGATTAGGTGGGTTTTACTTCTACAAGATTTTGATCTAGAGATCAGAGACAAGAAAGGTGCAAAAAATCAAGTGGCAGACCACCTTTCAAGACTAGAAAATGAAGAATGCCAAGCTGAACCGAACATAATTAGGGAAACATTTCCTGATGAGCAACTTTTCGTAGCCACCACTCAATCATGTCCATGGTATGTAGACATGGTGAATTATATCGTGGGTGGTGTGCTACCACCTAATCTGACCTTTCATCAGAAGAAGAAATTCTTATACGATGTTAGGCACTACATCTGGGATGAACCATTTTTGTTCAAGCAGTGTGCTGACCAGATGTTGAGAAGGTGTGTACCTATAGAGGAAGTGGAGCAGATCCTAAATTAATGTCATGCTTCTCCATATGGTGGACACTACATTGGTGAGAGAATGGCTGCGAAGGTGCTACAATCCGACTTCTATTGGCCATCCTTATTCAAGGATGTACATTTTTATGTGCAAAGATGTGATCGATGCCAGAAATCAAGAAACATTTCAAGAAGGAACAAGATACCCCTTAACTTTATTCTAGAAGTTGAGATCTTTGATGTTTAGGGCATTGACTTCATGGGCCCATTTATTCCCTCCTTTGGGAATCAATACATACTTGTGGCTGTGGACTACGTGTCCAAATGGGTGGAGGCATGTGCATTTCCTACCAATGATTCAAAGGTAGTGATTGGCTTCATGAAGAAACAGATCTTCACCAGGTTTGGAACACCTAGGGCCATCATCAGTGACAGAGGGTCATATTTCTATAATAAATACTTTGAAGCCCTCCTAGCCAAGTATGGTGTGATGTATCGGATTGTCACTGCTTATCACCCATAGACAAGTGGACAAGCAGAGGTATCCAACCTCGAAATAAAGCGGATCTTGTAGAAGATAGTGTGGCCAACCAGAAAGGATTGGCCAAGAAAGTTAGATGATGCACTGTGGGCTTACAGGACAACTTACGAGGGGCCCATTGGTATGTCTCCATACAAGCTGGTGTTTGGGAAAGCATGCCACTTGCTAGTTAAGCTTGAGCATAGTGCTTATTGGGTAATAAAGCAGCTCAACTTCAATTTATAAGCCGCCGATGAGAAAAGACTTTTGCAACTCAATGAAGTCGATGAATTCAGGCTACAGGCCTATGAGAATGCAAAAGTATACAAGGAGAAGGTCAAGTACTGGCATGACAAGAGGATAGTCCAGAAAAGATTTAATGAAGGTCAACAAGTTCTCCTATATAATTCCAGGCTTAAACTCTTTCCTGTAAAGCTTAAATCGAGGTGGTCGAGACTTTTTGTTGTGATAAAGGTGTTTCCCCACAGGGCTGTGGAAATAGCCCCACTTGATGGATCATTAAGTTTTAAGGTTAATGGCCAGCACCTAAAACCTTACTTTGGAGGAGAAATTCAAAAGGAGAAGACCTCCCTCACTTTATCAGCTCCAACTTGATGTCCACAAAGTCCTGCCAGGACTATAAATAAGGCCCTTTTTGGGAGGGAGCCCAAATGTGCATATTTTGTGTTTTTAAGTCTTTAGTATGTAATATGTGTTTTTTGTAGTTTGGTTAAGTTTTTCTTATATAAACTGTTATTTGACCTATTGGACATGTTCTATAGATGTTGGTGACCCATTTTGGCCAGGAGTCCCTGTCGAAATTAGTTTACTGCAGAATTCTGCAGGCTGACCTCTCATGCCGCGACATAGTACTTGTCAATGCCACGGTGTGATGTCCATCATAGGCAATTATCAGTTTATATAACGCCGCGGCATAAAACTTGTAAATGTCACGACATTGAGTTGTTTGTTCAAAATAAATAAATAATATTTATTTAAATATTTAAATTACAAGGGAATTAATGGATGCCACGACGCTGGTTTCTTAACGCCGCGGCATGATGTGTTTTTGGGGTTAAATGCTGCGACGGTTCATACGTCCCTCAATTTTCCCCTTTCTGCTAAACTTACTCTCAGTTTTCTCTTAACCCATTCCCTCGTTTTTTATTTTCTACCTTCGTAGCTTCATTTCCCTGCTTCCAAACAAGGTATAAAGCTTATCTCATTTTTCTATTTTTATTTTATATTTGTTATTTCATTTTTTTTTTAGTTTAGTTTTCTGTGTTAAATGTATATTCTCTTGTTTTAAGTAGGATTTTTTGCACTAGGATAGTTGTTTTATAGTTTTTATGTAGTGCAAGTGTGTATATTCTGTTTGGGGTAGGAACTTTGGCCTGATTTTGGGTATATCTGGGTTCTAACTAAGCATGCTCCATGGCGTGACCCTTTAAATGCCGCGGTGTGAGGATGACCTCATATGAATGCCACGGCGTAGATGTTCAATGACGCGACATGATGCTAAACTTATTAAGTGCTGCGGCATGGTATGTGAATGTCGCGGCGTTGTCTTGAACAGTTTGAGTGCCACTACGTGGTTGTAATGCCGTAGCGTGAGGTCTTGAATTTTCCAAATATTTTAGAATTACAAATTTTCTTAACTGTAATGCTATCAATTGCTTGATTTTAACAGTTTGAGATTCCTTTTCAAGTACAATGGGACCAAAGAGACAACGAGGATCCTCCAGCCAGAGACACCGAGAGCCGTTTGCCCCTCCGCCATTTAATGAGGGGCAATTCGTTTCAGCTGCTGCTACACAGAGGTATGCCATACTGGTTTCAAAACCAATGACGGCAGAGCGAGGGTTCTCCTTTAAGGAGACCATACTGGAGGACATCAATAGAACCATCCGCCATCATCAATGGAGTCGATTTGCACAGCACCCTGACGTTGCGGTCCTTCCTGTGGTTTGCGAATTTTACATGAACATCGATACCACTGATGCCAACACCACCACTGTTGATGTGCGGGGTCGCCATGTCTCTTACTTTGTTTCAGTCATCAGGGCAGCACTCAATTTGCTTGCTCCTCCATCGATTTATAAGTACTCTCACTTCCTCACCGTCGACCTAGATGGTATCAATCTTGCCACTATGACAGCTAGGATCTGCATGCCTGAGTCACGACCTGTGCAGTGGGTATTGAATGTCTAGGATGCTAGACCCAGATATTTTTGCAGAGTCTGTTTGACACCAAAGGCCCGGGTGTGGTATCATTTCATCAACACCCGTATCTTACTATCTAACAACCTGCCAGAGGTGACTTGAGATTGGGCAATCATGATCTATGCTATTCTAGAGCACCGAGCTATAGATGTTGGCCATATCATTACCAGCAGATTCAGAGAGCTTCCAGGGAGTGCATGAGTCTATTCTTTCCTTCACTCATCTAGTGGTTGTGTCGGGGGCAGATGGTCCAATCTCAAGACAATGAGGAGTGCACAGAAGCCAAACAACCTCTTAACGATTACTTCCTTAAAAGGGTACGAGCAGCCCCAGCAGCAGCACCACCGGCTAGGAGCACCCAAAGGTAGGATCCAGCAGGACCCAATGAGGGGACATCACAACCTAGGGTAGCCCCAGCAGATACTGTCGCACAGAGGGCAGAAATGGAGGCCCGGGTGACACACTTGGAGGCTCACTCAGCCCAGATGATAGCCATGCTATCATATATCATTCAGACTCAGTGCTGGATGGCGGAGCATTTGCATCTTCCGATGGATGATTATCCAGTTCCAGACTTCCCACCTGTTGCAGTTGCTGCCCCCTCCACCACCACCACAAGACCCTGGGCCCTCTCACCAGCTTGCAGCCCGACGTGATGATGATGATGATGAGTCCATGTCGAGGATGAAGATGCTAATGATGAGGCTACAGACTCTGACGAGGCTTCCATTTAGCCCTTGTGGCATTCAGGGTACACCTTCTTCCATTGTATTTTATTTTTGGATATATTGTATATTTTTTATGTACAGTGAGGACACTGTTTCCCTCAGATTTGGGGGGAGTCCTAAACTTATGTATGTGGTTTCGAAACATATATATTTGTGAGTAATTATGGTATTATTAACTATGCTATCATATGATATTAAGTATGTTTGTTATTTTATATGTTTGATAGTATCCATAGAAGCTTATAGCTTGTATCTTGACAAAAATTTCATGAAAATCTTATTCAAGATACAATTGTCGTTCCCTTTCACAATAAGAATATCATGATTTTAATAAGTAGTGTGCGATGATTACCAATGAAAGATATGGATGTGATTTGACCTCAACATTTTTGTGAATCCATATGCAATCTTTGAAGCATGTTGAAGCAATCTAGTTTCTTTTTATGCTTGATACATTTCCTACTTGCATGCTTGTTGAACTTTGGAATTGATAAGAAGTCTTGTCTAGAGAAAGTTTATGGATTGTACATGTGGAAGTTTCAGTTATCCATAGGATTATTTTTGAACTCTCTTGAGGCAAAATCCTAATTTGTGCATGATTGAGGAAGTGATCAGGGCATTCTTTGGACCGTTTGAGCTTTAAAAAGCTTACCTTAACATGATTATATCCTTTGGTCCCCTTTGAAGCATGAAATATGTTTGGCCTTATTGTTTTTCATTCACCCATTGTGTTCGTTAACCTATTAACCGTTCTAATGCATGTGAAAGCATTGCTTTTTCTTTCTACCATCAATGTTGTTAAGTGCATGATGTGTTATTTCTTGGAATAAGTCCAGTGAGTAGGGGTATATATGTTTGAGAAAAAATGACCCTGAAGGAACCAAATGCAATCAAAAGAAAAAGAAATTGCTTTGTAAAAGAAAAAATAAAAAAAAATTGAAAAGAGAGAAAAGCAAAGCAAATAAAGAAAGAAAAAAAGTTAAAAATGAAAAGCATTGTATGTTATGATCCTTCACTATTGAATACCCTGATAGTATCACTCGATGACTTAAGTCTTGAAATAATATGTTATGTTTCTCAATGTTTGTAATATATCATTTCCCTTCTTTTCATATGCCCATTACCATGGCCTGACATTATAAGCTGATAAAGACCTTTTTGATCCTCATTTATGTGTGAGTTACATTAGTGGAGAGAGAGTTTGATTACAATTATATGGATTCCTTAGTTCGTATTCATCTGTATGTTCATAAACTCATCCGGGTAAGTCAGAATTGAACCGAAGAAGTTTTATTTGCATGATTTTGGGGAAATATGTCTTGAATAAAAAGAAACCATGAATGTTAGCATGATGAAGATTGTGTACGTATGAAACTGAGTGTGAGGCAGGTGCATTCTATGAGATTTTACGCGTCATCATACACTAGTTTAGTTTAAGTGAAAGTGGAAGTTTGAAAGTTGTTGAATATAGGTTAACAAGTTGATCTTTATAAATGTACTTTGTTTTGCTCGAGGACTAGCAAAAATCTAGGTTTAGGGGTGTGATAACTCCACAAATTTGTGTCCCATATCTGTGCCTTATTGACTGCTTAGTCCCTGTTTTGATGTATGATTGGAAGACTTCAGCTTCGTATTCATATAATTCCATTTCAATTGCTTCCATCACGATTCTGAGAAAATGTTTCCGATTCTTTAATAGATTGAGTAAATTTGCACTGGTTATTGAATTGATGATTTCTCTATGGAAGGTAAGGTTCCAACCAAGTGAAACTTAGAAGATTTGGACCAGCTTTTCAAGAGAAAGCTAAGTGCAAGGATTAGCTTGTCACACCGCGGCATGGCATGTGAATGCCGTGGCATGAGACATTCCCCTGTTTAGATAGAGAGCTACGCATTTTGAATGCCATGACGTAAAGGAATGAATGCCGCAGCGTGGTGACCTAAATTGTATACGCACCGCGGCATAAGAAGTTGAATCCCGTGGTGTGACTCTGTTTAGAGAGCCCTATAAATACTGTTGCATTAATTTTCTATGGAGGGCAGAGGTTATTTTAGAAAGCTACAACCATGGTTTTATGTTTTACACTGATAGGAAGTAAAAGTGACCAAGATTGAAGGTCAACTTCACCTTGGAGGAGGATTGGAGCTTGAAGGATCATCCCATTGAGCTTTCTCTTCTCTTTCCTTCACTTTCCTCTCTTTCCATCTTAATGAACATGATTTATTGTGATATTTTCGTAGGGTTCATGGCTGGCTAAGTTGTTTATAGGGTTTTTCTTTGAATCCTCCTATGAATATTGATTAATCTTGTAATCCTTTGAGTTTATATATATGAATTGGTTCTTGTTCAATCATATAGTGCTTAATGCTTTGATAGTTTATCAGCTTTCAATTGATTTGTTAAAATCTAATGAACCTAGACATAAGAATTTAGATTTAAGATCGTATGTGTGATTGTTGCATGTTCTATTTCATTCAATTGGTTTCAATGCGATGATTTGTTAATAGGATAGAAATATACCTATTGGACATGTATAGTAATTGATTGGGAATAGATCTTAATGAGTGGATTTACATTAATTCTCATGGACACATAGTGAATTAGGTAATGGAAGCATGATTAATAGACCTAGATATAGGCTTTTAACTAATTTAGATTCCCAAGCTAACCTAACCATTTCATTTATATTGCTCGTAAGGATTACCTATTATCAATGGAAGTAGGAGGTGAAAAAGAATTCCCTATTCTCTAATCATCAACTTAATCCAATTTTATAGTTTTTAAGATCTTTTAATTAATTTGCATTCTCTTTCTCAATTTATATGTCCTTGAATAGAAATACTTAAACTATTGGTTTATATTTAGCACTGGTTTTAACCATTGTCCTCGTGGGAACGATATCTGACTCCTACCTACACTACAAGTGCTATCCGTGCACTGGCGGTAAGCAAAAGAGCGAATAACTATAAAGAAAGCAAATAAATCAAGAAAAGTCAAGATTCAACCAAGGTTTAAAGGCCTAGCTAGGACTGGGAATCCACTACACTATCCCCTATGCTAAATTGTAATCCTATTTTTGCTAATGTTCAATTATGTTCTTAAAGGTGATTTGTCCTAAATTATTTAAAACCCAATTTTTTTGCACTAAAAATGTGCTAAAACTTCATCAATCCCATTCTCATAGCAATTAATCCAAGTTCCAACCCATTAAGATTTATGACAATCATTTTACCCTTGAAGGATTTAAGCCTATGTTTAAGTCTCAATTCCTAAGTTCAATTCTTAGATTATTAAGTAATTAGATTTCATCTTTCAATCCTTCTCCTAAAGCCTAAGATCATATAAATATGGCCGGCAACATACCACAAGCATTAAGAACACTAAGAATGAATCAAGAATAATAATTTCATTAACAAAGAATTAAATTAACAATTCAACATAAAGAAAATGAGAGTTTCATCCCAATCCTCGAAAAAGGGGTTTAGCCACTCATAGCAATTGAAGCACAAATAAGCACAAAAGGTAAAGAAACAACCATGATTCCAAAATAAAAGAAAAGATGAATATAGAGAAGATGTCTTCAATGGTTGAACTTCAATACTCTTGCTCTTGTCTTCTGAACCCTAGCCTCCAATCCTTGTGCCTCCCAAAGTTTCTTGTAGCCTCTAGCCAAAAGTCCTCTTACGTTTAGTGTTTTTGCCCAATTTATAATGATTTAGGGGCAAAATTCCCTTTTTTTCACGTCAGGAGGACTGACATAGCTGTGTCTAAGCTCAACACGGCCGTGTGATCTTGAAAAATAGTGTAATTTGCATGTTAAGGGGAGACACAGTTGTGTGACATTGAGACACGACCGTGTCTCAAAGTCAGAAGCTTCATGAGGTTAAGACATGGTCGTGTCTAGTGCCAGAATTGCATAATTTCAATGTTGAGGGGAGACATTGCCGTATACCTTAGACACATAGCCATGTCTCTTCATCAAAGTTGAAGGATTTTGTCTCAGATTTCCAATGCCACAGAATCACCTCGTTTCGACCTCTGTAGCTCAAGATATGACCAAATCTTTGCAAACTACTTAGGTTCCAGTGACAATACCTCTATTTTGACTTCCAAGCCTGATATGACCCACTAGAAATTTGATTCAGCTCTAGATCTCTTCATCAAAGTTGTAGATCTTCCTCTTATCTTTCCTACAAGAAAAAGTTCATAATTTTTAGATGTCTATAACTCAAGTTATACACAAAATACAAAAATAGTGTAAAATTACCACAATGCTAAAAAATACAACTAAGTCCAATTTGAACCCAAACTTATAAATGGTAGCCAAAATCACCCGATTAAGCACAAGAAAGGTATAAAACACAAGCAAATCACCATAATTCATTCGGTTTAAGATTATAACATATAGGCTTATCAAGTGTTCAGCTTCCTATAGTCCACGCAAATACGCCACCCCGTGACTATTCTGGTGGGAATCAAGTCATTGTTTTCATTGGCAACAATCGTCATTTCACCCTTTTTAGGTACTCACTGGACAGGGCTCACCCATGTACTGTCTGAGATTGGGTATATGACGCCCTCGTTCAACCATTTGATGATCTCTTTTTTTACCACCTTCTTCATGATGGGGTTCAGATGTCTTTGGTACTCAACGATTGGTTTGGCATCATCTTCTAGCAGAATTTTTTGCATGCATATAGTAGGACTAATTCCTTTAATGTCTATAATAGTCCATCCCAGTGCCTTCTTATACTGCCTCAGCACTCTCAATAACTTGGACTCTTGCTTTTCTGACAATAGTGACGAAATGATGACCAGCAATATGGATAATTCTCCCGAGTATGCATATTTCAAGTGATTGGGCAATGGTTTGAGTTCCAACTTGGGTGGAGAGATAATGGAAGGTTGCAAAATAGGCTTGTTAGAGGAGATCTGCAATGACTCAAAATTTTGTTTCCTATAAAACTTAGTAGAAGAGTTAAGCAGTTTAATACATTCCCTAGTGTCATCCCTATCTACATGCTCATCATGAGATGTCAAAGTTAAAGCAAGGGAATCATTAGGAAAATTAGCATGAAATGCAGCATTCACTACTTGATCAATCATACCAACATAGGAACATTCTTCTTGATTATCAAGGAATTTAATGGCCTTATAAATGTTAAAAGTTACCTTCTCATCATTCACTTGCATGGTAAGCTCTCTCTTTTGCACATCTATCATGGTCTTATCGATTGCCAAGAAAGGCCTTCCTAGAATTAACGGCACATTAGGTCCTCCTCCATATCAAGGATGACAAAGTCAGTAGGGAAAATGAGCTTGTCCACCTTTACCAAAACATCCTCAATGACCCCTTTCGGATATGTAAGAGTCCTGTCAACTAATTGCAAGGTTACAAAGGTTGGCTTCACTTCACCTAATTCTAACCTTTGGAAAATTGAAAGAGGCATTAAGTTAATGCTCGCCCCCAAATCACACAAAGCTTTACCATTGGATTGACTCCCAATTGTGCATGGTATATGATTATTTGAACTATCTTGTTGTTTATTATCTGAGATTCTGTGACTGTTACTTTTGATGCCAATTGTTAAATTATCTTCTTTTAATGTTGAAATTAATTATCTGATTATTGAACTGTTGACTACTTGAGATATTGTTATTGTTTTTCTTTTATTGCTTATTATTATTATTATTGTTGATAAATATATGTTGTGATGTTATGTGGGCATTCTGCGTCATTCCGTTTTCTTACTGTCGTATTGGTATTGAATGCTGGGTGTCTCACCTCTTTCCTGTATCCCTATATTTCTGTTTTACATTTATATCTGATAAAAGATCATGAGGATGAAGAAGAATGACCACATCCCTACTGATTGGATTGGATTGATCAATTATTTTCGTTATGGCGTCTGGACGAGATTTCTTCGGTTACATACGGGTGCAACTTCATGGGGGCATTGATGCCTGACTTGTCGATTGGGATACTGATCGTTGCATATATAGGGGTTGCGGCTTTGTCTGCTAGTATTACCTATCCTAGGGTTACTACTTTCCCCCTTTGGTGCTTTTGTACCCATTACTTTTTATTTGAATATATAAGTACTATATATTTCTTGTTATCAGTGCTTTGTGTTAAGGACGAATATATTATACATGAAATATGTTTTCCTTCAGTGGTTGTATTAAATGGTTGGATACTAAATATGCATCATTCGGGGCTCATATTTTCTATTTATGTATAATGGAAATTTTTTAAAATGCTGATTAGAGAATGTGACACATCTGGATTTAATAATTGTGGTGCAATGACGATTAGGCCATAGTTAATAGATCTATGGGTGTTACATTTTTCGCATGGATCCTTGGTGGGAATTCTATTTTTCGCTACGTAATATATTCGCAATTCCCAACAGGCACTACATTCCTCTGTGAGTGCCACTATTTCATAGTCCCCTAATCTTCTCTTTTTGGATAGGATGTCTTTCATGAACTTCACGTAACTTGGCATTTGTTCTAATGCCTCTACAAATGGAATGTTTATGTGAAGTTTCCTAAAGATTTCCATAAACTTTTGGAATTGGGCATCCAGCTTTTGTTTAGCTAATCTGTTAGGGAAAGGTAGAGGTAATGTATGAGATTTGTTATCCTTCTTCTTTTCCTCATCCTTGCTCTTTTCAATTACTTTGCTCCTTTGGTCCTCCTTATACACAATCTCCTTATCTTGTGTCACCTCAGCATCATCTACAAGTAGTTTGGTTTTAGGATTCCCTTCTATGTCCTTTCCACTTCTAAGGGTTATAGCTTTGCATGTTGGTGAATCCTTGGGGCCACCTCTTGGATTGTTGATAGTGTCACTTAGAAGAGTCCCAAAGGGCCTACTGTTTATAGCATTCACCAATTGACCTACTTTGGTCTCCAGTGCTCTTATTAAAGTCGTTTGGCTTTGGATCATGACATTGTTCTTGGCCAAATGAGCATTTGTCTATGACATATAAGAATCAGACTTGACCATAAACTGCATGAACATGTCCTTAAGAGATGGTTTCTTGTCTTGCATAGGAGGTCTTGACTGTGAAGAGAAACCAGGAGGATAAGGTTGTCTTTCATTACCAGCTGATGAAGATGATGCACCTTGATTGTCTCTCCAGGAGAAGTTTAGATGATTTCTCCACCCAAGGTTATACTAACGCGAATAAGGATTGTTCTGTGGTGGCCGATAGTTCCTAGCATATTGTGCACTCTCCAAAGTGGAAGGGCACCTATTAGTTGCATGGTTATCGCCACATCGATTATAGAGCACAAAAGGGCTCAAATGAGGACTCGCACCTAAACTATCCAACTTATTAGCAATTGCAGCCACTTGAGTAAAAAGTGATGTAATTGCATCAATATCGTGCACTTCAGCTACCTTCTTTGGATTATTTCTTACAGAAGGCCATTGGTAGCTATTCGCAGCCAATTCTTCGAGCAGTTGGAGTGCCTTATCAAAGGATTTGCCAAGCAATGACCTACCCACAGCTGCATCCATAATTGGACGGTGGTGAGGCAACAAGCCTTTATGGAAGGAATAGATTTGGTGCCATAGAGGAATCTCGTAATGAGGGCACCTTCTTAAAAGATCCTTGTATCTCTCCCATACTTCATTCAAGGACTCAAAATCAACTTGAGTGAAAGAAGTAATGCCATTCACCATCTTCGCAATCATGGCAGGTGGGAAATATTTGTTCAAAAATTTTCCACAGATATCACTCCAAGTACTTATGGATCCTACTAGTAGAGATTGCACCCAACTCTTGGCTCTTTCTATGAGAGAGAAAAGAAAAAGCCTTAGTCAAATGACGTCTTTAGAGACTCCATTATGCTTGAATGGCGTCTTCACTAGGCAAACCACCAAATTGCACTGAAGTCTGTATCATTTGAATAATGGTCGGTTTAATTTCAAAATTGTTAGCTTGGATAGGAGGCCGCCTTATGCTTGATTATAGATTATCCATTTGAGAAGTTGCAAACTCCCTCAAGGGTCTCGTATGATCATTATTACTAGTCATCACAAAAACTTGTTGGACCTTTTGTGTACCGCAAATGCACGAGTCATGAAAGTAATACGATGATGAGAAAGTTCATTTCCATGGGGATAAGGAATAATATCTAATGCCAAATATTAACTAATAGCTTAATGAATTCTATTCAAGCACAGATAAATTGAGAAAAGTGTGTGTAGCCAATATATAGACTAAAAGACGATAAACTAGGAGTAAAAGACAATAATGAAAAAATAGGGACTCCTTCTTCACCAACTACTTTACTTGGCAACTTGCAACCATATTAGGTAACAATGATGGCTAGATGTGTTAGCTTAAGATACTACATTAGCTAAAAGCCTATGCCTAGGTCATTTAACCCTATGTCATTCACCTAGCTCACTATGTGTCCATGAGAATTAGAGCAAACTCCATGCATTAAGGTTGATTCTTAACAATTGCTATACATGACCAATAGGTATATGTCTATTCTATTAATGAATTAATTCATCCCACCATTAGAATGAAGTTAAACATGCATCACCCACATCCATGATCTAAAATCTAGATTCCTATATCTAGTTCAAAAGATTTTATCAAAACACAATAAATGTTGGCCAAACATCTATGAGCATTAAGAGAAATATGGATGAACAAAGTCAATCATCATTATAAACCTAAAAGTTTACAAAGTCACCAATATACATAAAAGGATCCAAAGGAATCCCTATAAATAGCTTAGCTATTCATGAAACACAAAAATCTCAAGAGAGATTTCATGCTCATGACCTAGAAAAAGAGAGAATAAAGAGAAATGAAGGAAAAAAAACTATAATTTGGTCTTGGGATGTTTGATCCTCCTTGGATGATGGTGATTTCCCCTCTAAATCCCTTTAAAGCTCTCTAAAATGATAAAAAACTGGTACTTCCTGCGTTCTCTATCTTCTCCCACCTAACCTTCTCAAAATATATGATGAAACAGTATTTATAGACAAAGCCCGTGAAATTGCACCGCAACTCGACCATTGTTACGCTGCAGCGTGAGTGCCAAGTGGTTAAGTGAATTCTGAGCAAACAAAAGTGTGTCGCAACATGACCTACTTTACGTCACGACACTCTAGTCTCTGTCTTCAGTACGTGCAGTAGGCAGAGAGTAAGATGTTGTATCACAATACACCCTGCGCCGTGGTGCGATAAGCTGGAATGCTTCCTAAGCTTCCTCCTCCAATGCTGAGCTTTGGCTTATTTCATTTTATCAGTTTAGAGCCCTTCTTGCAATAGATAAGTCACCTAATTAATTACAAGTGTAAATCAACTTAATCTAACAAAGAATAGGAAGGATTTTAGCAAGATTAGAAAGGAAGACATAATCATGAATTTGAATAAAAAGTGAGGCTAAAGTCTTCCAATCAAACTTAAGCACAAGGACCAAGAAATCAATATACCACTAATATAGGGCGCAAATAACTACATTTTATGGAGTTGTCACCTATCACCTTGTCAAGAGGATGATATCTTGATGTCTTCCATTTCTTGGATAAGTCCATGATTTTTGAATCATCTTGCCTTGAGGGATCAAAGGGTCTTTCTTCTTGCTTCTTGGGCTCTTTCTCTTAATTCTCCAAGTGTGTTCTTTCCAAGATTTTTGCAACATCATCAACAAATTCCTTTCTCGGTTCATTTGTGTTAGTTTAATCAAAAGCAACATGTATTGATTCCTCAACAGTCATAGTTCTTTTGTTATAAATTCAAAAGGATTTACTGCTAAGTGAATAGCCAAGAAATATTCCCTCATCAGATTTAGCATCAAACTTGCCTAGGCTATCTTTTCTATTATTTAAAACAAAACATTTACAACTAAAGACATGAAAGTGGGAAATGTTTGGTTTCTTTCCTTTGTCTAGTTCATAGGGGGCTTTCTTTAAAATTGGTCTTATTACAACCCTATTCATAACATAACAAGCAGTACTTATTGCATCCGCCCAAAAATACTTAGGAAGACTTGTTTCATTGAGCATAGTTCTTGCTAACTTTTCTAAAGATCGATTTTTCCTTTCAACCATTCCATTTTGTTGTAGAGTTCTAGGAGCAGAAAAATTATGCTCAATGTCATTTTCATTACAAAATATTTCAAATTCATGATTTTCAAATTCTCCACCATGATCACTTCTTATGGATGCAATGCTACAATTCTTCTCATTTTGAATAACCTTTGCAAGTTTTCTAAATGCATGAAAGGCATCATTCTTATGAGCAAGGAAAAGAGTCCATGTAAATCTAGAGTAATCATCCACAATCACAAAAGCATAGTAGTTACCCCCAAAGCTCATAGTTCTTGATGGTCCAAAAAGATCCATGTGCAAAAGTTGTAAAGGTCTAGTAGAAGAAACAACAATAGTTTTAGCTTTGAAAGAAACTTTTACTTGTTTACCCTTTTGACATGCATCACAAAGTTTATTTTTCTCAAATTTGAGCTTTGGAAGACCAATTACTAAATCTTTAGAAACAAGTTTGTTTAGGTGATCCATATAAATGTGGATAATTCTCCTATGTCATAGCTATGAATCACTCTCTTTACTCATAAGACATCTTGCATTTTGAGATGTAATATCATCAACGTTAATCATATATATATATATATATATATATATATATATATATATATATACTAAATCTTTAGAAACAAGTTTGTTTAGGTGATCCATATAAATGTGATAATTCTCCTATGTCATAGCTATAATCATATCATAAGACATCTTGCATTTTGAAAAGTAATATCATCAACGTATCATATATATATATATATATATATATATATATATATATATATTATCAATTCTATAACTAACAAACTTAACTTGCTTGTTATCCTTACCCTCAATTATACAACAATTAGAATCAAATATAACTCTATTACCTTTATCACATAATCGACTAATGCTTAGCAAGTTGTGTTTGAGTTCTTCCACATACAAGACATTATTAATTGAAGTTGAGGAATCCTTACCAACTTTTCCAATACCAAGGATCCTTCTTTTATTGTTGTCCTCATATATGACATGACCATGCTTCTTTAGTGCAAGAAAGGAGAACTTGGATCCATCACCTGTCATGTTCTTGGAGCATCCACTATCAAGATACCAACTTGAGCTTTTGGTCTTTAAGCACACCTATAACACACATTCAAGTTTAAATCTCTAGTACCCAAATTGTCTTAGGTCCTTGTATGTTAGATTTAGGCAAGGTGCCCTTAGGAACCCAAATCGTTCTAGTTCCAATCTTGATGTTTATGTTCTTTCTAACATTATATGTAAATGCACTATGCCCTTTCTTCCCATAATGAAAGCATTTGATAAAGGGGCTACTTGATGTACTTGGGGAAACAAAGAAATTCTTGTAAGATTTTTGTTAGTTATTAGGATTATACCCTAAACCGGTTTTTTGAAAAATATATCCTTGTTTCCCTAGTAACACATTCAAATTGTCTATTCCAAAGGTAAACTTGGCAAGGGTATTTTTCAAATTCTCAACCTACTTTTCAAATGATTCACATGATGAGCAAGGTAATTGAATGGATGCATTATTGTGTGAGGAACAAGTTATGCATGATGAGATAGCATCAATAAGTCTTAGAGTCTCATTCTCAATTTTGAGTTCATTAATCTCCTTATTTAAAATGGAAACTTTGTTTATTAATAAAGATATTATTTTGTTGGAAGATAAAACCATTTTTGTGAGCCTCAAGGATTCATCATGTAATTCTTGAAAAACATGTTGTAATTCACTATAGGAGGGAGAAGAGTCTAGGTTAGAAGAAGTTACCTCGATGTCACTCTCTTCTCCTTCTTCTCCTTGAGCCACGAGACATAGATGAACTTCCTCATTTTTCGAGCTATTGGTGGAATCCAAATCATTGTCCTCTCATGCTATGTAAGCCCTTCTTCCTTTCCTTTCTTTAGAAGGTTTTTTCTCAAACTTGTCCATCTCCTTAAAATATATGTGACATTCTATCTTCATATGCTCCGGTTTACCGCATTTATAACATGTTGGAGTTGATGAGGTTCCTTCTCCTTTATGATAGGTCTTCGTAGGAGGGAAATGTGGCCTTCTTTGAATTCCTTTCTTCATAAGAAATTTTTCAAACTTTCTCACAAGACTAAGATTTTCTTCATTTAGCTCAAGGTTTCCTACTCCATCTTTGTCATCTTCATCATCATCTTCAATTGTGGATGAAATGGCTTTGAGATCAATCCCCTTGTTCTTTTTGTCATGCTCCTCACTTTGATTGAGCCTATTGAGTTCCAACTCATGTTCTTGGAGCTTTCCAAATAGAGTGGCTAGAGACATTGTTGATAAATTCCTTGCCTCCATAATAGCCATTACTTTGGGTTGCTAATTATTGTTTAAATATCTCAAAACTTTGTTAATAAGATCTTCATTAAGAAAAGTCTTTTCCAATGAAATAAGATGATTTACAATGTGTGTGAATCTCTTTTGCATTTCTTGAATGCTTTCTCCTTGATTCATTCTAAACAATTCATATTCATGAGTGAGAGTATTTATTCTTGATCGTTTTACTTCACTAGTACCCTCATGGGTAACTTGTAGAGTATCCCACATTTCTTTAGCGGTCTAACAATTTGACACCCTAAAGAATTCATCATACCCTAAGGATGTAGTGATGATGTTCTTGGCTCTCAAATTGTATTAAACCTTCTTTTTGTCCTCATTGGTCCATTCACTTCTTAGTTTATTAGTTCTTACACCATCAACAGTACGTGTAGGAACAAAAGCACCATTTTCAATGGTGTCCCACACATCTAAATCAATAGCTTCAATAAAAGTTTTCATTCTTTATTTCCAATAGGCATAACCATCCCCATTGAAAAAGGGAGGTCTATTTATAGAGGAACCTTCGTTAGAAAAACCATTTGAAGCCATCTTTTCTCTTGAAACTGCTAAGCTCTTTAAACAAGAGTCTAGCTCTGATACCACTTGTTACCAAGTGGCCTCAATACTCAAGAGGGGGGCAAATTGAGTTTACAAAATAAGTTCGCAAATCTATCGCAAAACACTTGATAATTGATTTTTGTTGAAGCTATTGATTGATAGAGATGAATGACTAATGAAGATTGAACACTTTCACTCATAAAAAAACCAAACAAGATAGTATTCAAGCAAGCAAATATAATCAATGCACAAAGGTAAAAGAGTAGGGTTAAGAAAATCAAACACAAGGTTTACCTTGGTTCAGCCACTAATTTACTTGTGGCCTACGTCTAGTCCTCAAGTAACCACTCGAGATTTTCCATTATATCTTCAAGCTTCAATAGGTGCTTGATAACCTTTACAAGCTAGAGCACTCAACACTTTGGGATACCTCACCATTTGTGCTTGAGCCTCTTCTTTGAAGGGATGCCTCACCCTCTTTTACAGAATAATTAAGGTTGATGGAATAAAACTCTCACAAGAGTAAATGATACAAATTGAAGTCCTAACAATGCTCTTCAAGAATATCTTAAGTGATTTTGCAAAAATAGAGCAATACAGGTTTGAAGAAATGATTCTCGAATTAGAGTGATAGGAATAAGTTTCAAGTTGATGGTTAGCCATTAATGATGCCCCAACTCAAGTATATATAGAGTTTTTTATCAATAAAGTCGTTAAGTGCATTAATGGGCAGCATTAAATGCAAATAAAATAGTTGTTGGGTAATGTCAGACCAGTTGTAATCGATTGCATAAGCTTGTAATCGATTACATGGTTGTTTGAATGTGTTTTTGGCTTTCTGGGCAGGATGTAATCGATTACCAGCCTTGTGTAATCGATTACATGGCCTCTACTAGACTTGTAATCAATTACAGCCTTAGTGTAATTGATTACAATGTTTTTGTTATGCTTCTGATCGATTACATGCTTAATATAATCGATTACAAGGCCTCTATTGGTTTTGTAATCAATTACAACACTTGTGTAATTGATTACATTGGCCCTTAAACACATTTTTCAAGCCCAATTAAGTATGCAAGGCATTCTTTACTTAGAGAAACTTGGATTTGACAAGATTTATACATGATTTACAAAATCCAAGATTGAAATCATCATTTCTTTAAAATATGAACTTTTGAATTTCAAGTTAATTTAAAAAATCTTTGAAAAATCATTTGCAGATAATTGAGATACTTTGAGAGCATTTCATATTGATATTTTAAGACTAGTATCCTATGTCAAATATACCTCTTTTGATCTTAGTTTTCTTCTTTTGATCTTAGTCTTTTCTTTTGAGCTTGGTCTTCATCTTGACTTTGTTATTATCAAAAATTCATTTGATATGCTTTAAGACACAAGCATTCATAACGACCACTTCCATAAAATGGAACATGGACATGTTTCGCAAGCTATGGGTCTTAGAATCCTAGAGAAGCTATAGGAAATCTTTCTCCATCAGTACATCCACATCAGACAGAGTGAGAAGGGTTTGGTTAATATGATCTCCGAGCTCAAATCTTAATCTCCAAATAGAGGTAGGGGCAAACCAGATAGGGACACCTTGAGGAACTTCCTTATCCTGGCCTACTGTTAAGTTGGTCATCAGTCCCTTAGGAGTAGCAATTTTCTTCAGCTGACCTTGATTAGATTGTATGGTCCCCTTCATCTTTCGATGAAGTTGGGTTCCTTACCCTAAAGACTCCAAACTCATTCATTAGTTTAGATGGTGACCTCCATTTATAGGAGCCTCACCACTGGTGCCAGCATTCTAGTTAGTCTTCTTCCATTGTGCCAACCTTTGTTGGAGTTCAACAAGATCGTCTTTCGGCGCCATGCTTTCTACAAGAGAGAAATGATACAAGAGTTAGTAATGATAATCAGATGAAACAAACAAAGGCAGAGTAAAACAGGTTACAGGAATATGCAAACAACTCAAGGCATACCTAAGACTGCCCTGAGGTTGATCTCTAGGATATCTATCATATCGACGCAATGGATAAAAGTTTTCTTATTGACACAGTCAACGAGGAAAGAGATGACATCAATGTCATCTACTATTAACTCTCCTTATTTGATTTCAAGTTGCTCTAGGGTCTTCTCCCAAGCCCTTTGCATCTAGTATAGGTAAATGGTTGGTATGCCTTCCGCTATCAAATAGAAGGATCGAGTTCCTGGTGCCGCTTCCAACCAAAAATAATATTTCTTAAAATGCTTGTATGATTCCTGGTATGACTCGAAGACCTCATGACCAATATGAGCCCTCAAAGCAATCCAACCTTTTGTGCGGCCCTCCCTAGAAGGCTTCACTTGGGAAAATAGATAGAAAAAGGAATTGACTATGCATAGGAGCTCCAGATGCCAGCACAGCAACTCGAACGCTTGAACAAACTCCCAACCATTAGGGTGAAGTTGAGTATGAGCCACTTGTAGGTGATTTAACACCCCCATATCGAGCTCTATGAACAGAAGCTAGACCCCAAGCTTCACGAACAAAGTTTTGTATAAATAGATGAAATGACTAGGACTCACTATCCGGTTTGAACATACCTATTCTTGATCATTGGGGGAAGCATCACATAATCTTCATCACGACCCCCGTCTTCCATTATCTACATATACATTCTCTTCTCGACCATTACTTCCATCGTGTCTATTCATGAAGGAGTCCCTAGAACCTCCCTATCCACCCAACAGTATAAGCTGATATCTAGAGGTAGCAAATATTCACTTGGGACCTTAATCATTACTATTCTCCTTCCCATTACTGTATCCTAGATCTTGGAAGAAATACCTACAAAGGCTGAGCTCTTAATGTCAAAACTAGAAAAAAAATGAAAAACCTAAGTGTTCCAACTCTGCCCTGATCTCAAAAACAGAACAAGCCGACTTAAGCACTGAAGCTCGCCATGTGGCATCTATGCTCCTCAAGATCACATCCTGGGCTTTGACTCAAGACCTCGGTTTCTGTTGCCTAACAGGGCTGTTACCCCTTTGGGGTCACCGTAGCTACTTATGACGCGACAGTGGTGGGGGATCTAAAAGGACTTCTAGAGAACTTCCTTCCTCCTTATCACTACCAATCTCTCTAAGTCTTGCCATTTTTAGTAAAAAAAGGAAAATAAGGAGCAAGGGGGCAGAAGAGTATATGACAAAAGGAGGAAAGGCTGGAAAAAATGGAAGAAGTGGGTTCTATTGTAAATCCCTAATACGATTATCTCAATATATTTAATTATATAGAGAGATAAATGGTATTAGTCATGCCCCTACTAACTCGTCTAATAAGCTAGTTCCATATCATTTATATAAATAAATATTGAGAGCCACGTTAAACGAAAGTTATACATATTTACATACAAAAGGCTAAGGGCAAAAGTAATAAATACAACATAACACAACTCATAATAACTAATTACAAGAGTTGTTATAAAAAATATAAAACTAAAACTATTTATTCTATTGACTTTTTATTCTTTTTCCCCTTATTTTTCTTGATTTCCACAGTTGAGTCTTATCATGCTATTCATGAAACATGAAACGAGGTGAGAACATAATATTCTCAGTAATAATATATATCTCTTGGCATTGGTTCAAGTATAAGAAATATACAACTAAAACCTATAACTCATAGAATCATTATTGATATCTAACAAATGACTTCTTAATTGTAAAATATCAATTTCACTTGTATGTATATTCTGGTTCAACTTTAATTAATAAAGGAACAATCTAGATATGGTTTAACCTTATTATATAAGGAAGCCAATACTAGAATTCAATCTTATTATATAAGGGAGACAATACTAGGTTCAACCTTATTATATAAGGGAGTCAATACTAGGGTTCAACCTTATTATATAAGGAAGTCAATACTAGGTTCAACCTTATTATATAAGGGAGCCAATACTATGTTCAACCTTATTACTAGGGTTCAACCTTATTATATAAGGGAGCCAATACTAGGTTCAACCTTATTATATAAGGGAGCCAATACTAGGGTTCAACCTTATTATATAAGAGAGTCAATACTAGGTTCAACCTTGTTATATAAGGGAGTCATCTCTTATGGTTCAACCTCATTGCTTGAGGGATCCACTTCTCTATGGTTCAACCTTATTGGTTGAGGATCTAGGTACCTTCCAAAGGTAATCCACTACTCTTGGATATCCTAAGATTTATACCTTTCCCATACTTACTAGAGTAAATACCATTAGTCCATCCTAGTATACTTGCATTCAATGCACCACCTCATCACAACTTGAGTGATATCTAATGTAACACATAGTTACCTAAGGTGTTATACACTTACCTATGACAATCCATTACTCTTGGATCCTCAAAGGCCTAAAGTTTCTCATCTATGCTAAGTAGTTATTTTCTCTTTGAAATATCTCTAATAGCATCTTAATATACTTTAAAAAGGAAGTATAAAAGGTCCTATCTAGTAGGGAAACTCTATTTAATCAAGATAAAAATCTTGAAAATACACTGTCTGGTGATTAAGCGCTCACTTTTTGGGCGATTAAGCGCTCAGCATGCTAGGCTCTCTGGGCTTGGGTGATTAATCACTCATTTTTTGGGTGATTAATTGCTCAGCACTAGAAACTTCTGCAAAAACTAGTTTTCTACTCTAAATGATTCCCAAACAATTTTTAATCTCCAAAACATGAATTATAAGTGATTTCCAATTCTAAACATGGTCTCTAACATGATAGAATCATCAAACACTAATTAATCCATCTCATCTAGAATCATGATCAAATATCAATCATCCAAAAACCTTTTTTTTCTATCTTCAACTCCATGAGTTTTCATGGATGTTCTTGGGTGAAAAACTAACACCCTTGAGTTGATTAAGCTTCATCCTATCCAATCTCAATTGTTGGAGGCAAGAATAAGCCAAGCAAACCATCTTTACTCCAAATACCACTTTTTCCCAAACCATACATACATGCACAACAACAAGAGATGGTGAGAAAATTGAGCATAAGGAAGAACACCCCTACCTCTTGTTATATGGATGATGATAGATTTAGGTTCCTTTTTGGACTTCTCCCCTTGCTTGTCCTCTTCTTCCCTCTCTCCTTCTCTTTTTTTCTGTTCTATTTTTTGCCTTCTATTTCCAGCCAAGGAAACATGTGGTGGAAGAGGAGAAAAACCAAGTCAAAAGATATAATCCACAAGTCACTTAACTATGCACAGGAAAATTCATATATTCTATGAATACTTCAATTTTACTAATTCAAGTTTTCCAACTTCTAAATTTTTTTAAATAAATACTAAGATTCATCAAAATTATTGTTTCACTATTTTCTCAAATTTTCATATCTGTTGAAGGTCAATCTGACATTAAAATACACAACTGATATGCTTAAAAATGCCAAATGAACTCCGATTACTCTCAAATTTTAATTGCATCATCTTTCCATTATTTGTGACTTAGAAACAAACTCTTTAGGTTTATTTCCCTCAAATTATCCATTTATGCTACTATCGGAGTCATTTTAAGCTACTTTTCACACTCTGGATTGCAACAAAGTACCTAAACTAACTCAGTTTATCACAAAACTTAATTAACATGTTATACAAGTATAATAGTACCTCTAAGACCATATACAATCCTAACATGTTTCTTGGAATGTTACATTTATAACTTTGTCGCGCGTAAGCGTCGCTGTGCACCATCGCAAACCTCTTGCAGGAAATCTGTTGGGCTCACTGGAAAACTCTAAAAGAACTTGAAAGGGAGCAAATATTGGAAGTTTTCACCCTACTTCCCTATTTATAAGAGTAATCGCATCACAACTGCTACCATCAAGGTAATGGAACATTGGTCATTTTGCACGCGTTTAAAATGATGGCAATGGAAAAACCAAATGACAATCTCCACCCATCAAATGCCATGTGTTCTTCAAAAGTTGTCAATAGCAGGTGAAGCGATCTTGTCCCCAAATGAAGCATCGCGAGCAAGCCAAGCATTAATCGCTCTAAAAATACCCAATGCCTAATCCGGATAAAAGGCATCATCACTAATGAAGGATCAGATCTCATACTCTCAAAGGGACACTATCTCAGAACAATAACTCAATTCACAAGGCAAGAACTTTTTAGCTAAAGTTCCCGTACATGAACCAAAGACGTTGGATCTCGGAGAAAATCACACATCCCTCCAGCTAGACCCTGGCACGAGCACCATGATGGTCCCTAGTAGCATGGATATTGAAACTCCACATAGCAGATCGTGAAGCCTAACACCTTTTGCCGGGGGCAACTATACGAAGCATCCATTATACATGATCTTAGACAACAATTACATCACACCCCATTACGAAGCAAATCCCAACTTTAATACCACAAGATAGATCCCTGAGTGAGAGGGGAATTTAATGCTCCTGTTGGCATGTGTATGGTGCACTTCGACGCTCCATCTATATGTCAGAGCGCTAAGTTAGGGATAACTATTTTGCACTAGTAATCTCGGACCTAGGCCTAACATGAGCAACCCAATACTGGTTAGCCCAAACCATGGCTCCAATCTGTTTTAGCCCTCATAATTGATTTCCCACTTGATGAGTAACTACCATATCATAACAGAATCCTACTTAGGAGAGAGAGTTTGGGATCTTATCTCCTAACAACTAACTATCCTAATCTTTTCTAAACAATATCCCTTCAAATACTACTTAGCTTGCAAGCAAACTCACTTTATAAATACAAGTCTTAACTTGAGTGTCAGAGTGCCTTACAAGTATATTAGCCCCTCGCTTCGCTGTTGTTGCACCAAGGAGAAACCCACTATCAACCACCACTTAGAGGTAAAATTAGATACACACCTCTAATCTGACTCTGAACACACTACAACAAAAATGGCCTAGGGTAACCCTTCAAAAGTGTACTCTAAAGTACACTAAATTGTTGCCTTTGATAAAGGCTACGCTTTTTGGCCCTAAGGCAACACTTTTAGAGTGGTGGCCTATTAGAGCATGACTTATTATCTAAGGCTACGCTTTTTCTACATTAAAGGCCACAATGCTCAACAGTGTAGCCTTTGATGGGTACAAAAGCAATGCTTTTATCCTCACTCTATGGGTACGCTTATAAAGTATTGCTCATTTGGCAACATTTAAAAAATGTTCTCTTATGTCAACCCCTATGGCTACATTTATATAACGTTCCCTTAAGTCGAACCCTATGGGTACACTTGTAAAGCGTTCCTTTATGTCATCACCCTATGGGTGCACTTCTAAGGCATTTCTTTATGTCAAACCCTATGGGTACACTTATTAAGCGTTCTCTTATGTCGAACCCTATGGGTACACTTGTAAAGTGTTTCCTTCTCTGTTACTAATTTGTTTTTAACCTCCTATAATGATTATTACAATTTTAACAATTGTAAAAATATCATTTGTTGTTATTCTTATGTTGCATGCCTTCTAATTAAATTTGGTAAAACATTAAAAATACTTATTTTTTTAAATATTTTTAATGCCATTTATTTTATATATTATTTTATAGTATTTAATTCCGAATATATATACACTATTTATTTATATATAGTATAACATTTTAAGCAATAATATAAACTAATTTTAACATTTAACACATTGTTCAAAGTAATAACTAAGTATTTATAATAACACATTGATTAAAATATTAATCAAATAATCCAAAGTACTAAGATAGTCACCATCATCATAATCTAAAGCATTTAATCAAAATAAAGATATATATAATTCACAATATATAAGAAAATCATCTTCATCAGGTTCTCTTCATGAACATCAAATCTACTAAATAGCGCTATTGTCGTCTCCAAATGAAGCACCAACATTGTCCTACAAATTTAAATCAAACTACAGGATTAGTAGTATATATGATATATGTTAGGAAATTTGATGATAATCTATACAAAAATATAATAACTAACAAGTTAACAACTCATGTATGACATATTTGGAACCAGTAACATATAGTAAGGTTTTTGTTTCAAAATTCATTACGATGGTGTTTTGCTAATCAATCTACATTAAGAAGCTAAATGGTGTAGGGTGTTCTATCTATGATGAGCAAAACAGGCAGAGGAAAAAAAAAAGGAGCTAAACTGGAATATGCTAATTAATCCCTAAACAAGGATAGTTTTCCACCAATAGGGATATGACAATCAACATCAATAAAACAATCTTATGCCATATAGTAATGATTAACTTATGTCATAATACTGAAAAGGTAAGATAAACCTAAGAAAACAAACTGATCACAAATGGAGCAAAACAGCAGGTTGAACTGGAGTTAATAATTCAAGCAATCTAAATTCTAAGTCCATAAGCACTTGTACAATGATATATTTATTGTGTTTTCTTAAAATCATACAAACTTTCTGTCCTCTTGTGAGAGCATAAAAAAAAAGCAGCATTTATTCACCAAAAAGAAAAAAAAAAGAAAAAAGAAAAAAATGCCGCATCTACAACTGAGGAAGGTTAATAGAGGAGAAAAGACCAGGTCCACTCTTCACAGACCTCCAAAAACACAAGTATATATAAATGCTCTATTTTGATTTTAAACTTAACATGTGGAATTGATTATGACTGCCTGTGTGATTAGATATTTATAGATCTATATATATGCCCATGCAACTGTAGGAACTCATCATTGCTTGCTTTAAGGGGACTAGTTAAGATACATGCACTAGAATCTAAACTGTTTGAAACAAGACAAGATGAAGAAAAGATACCATTTCATGGTTTGGAACATGAGTTGATCCAGAGGAATGTGGAAGATAGTGGTCTGTGACACCTTGTGCACTATTCGCATATGGTGGAGAGTGTTGGGTAAATGGATCACCTTTTTCCTTCCTAAAGGACACCCTTTGTTTGGGAACAAATTTGAAGATTCCACTTTATTTAAACTACATTCATCATTGTTTCGGGGTCTTCTATTAAATCTGGTTTGCACATCTCCATGTAAATATCTTGAGCAAAAGGTCAAACACTCGTCAACCAAATATGCGTCCACAATAGATCCTTCTGGACGACTTTTATTGTGAACATATGACTTTAATGTACACATATATCTTTCTGCATGATATATCCATCGAAACTTAACTAGGCCACCTAATCTCACCTCATTCACTAAATGAATAGGCAGATGAACCATTATATCAAAAAAACTAGGAGGAAAAATCCTCTCAGGCTGACACAGGGTTTCTACAATCTCTTTTTCCAAACAATCTATCTTTTCCAGTGTGATAACTTTTTGACACAAATGACAAAAAAAGAAACTTAGACGGATCAAAGGGATAGCAACATGACCAGGAAGTATGCATTTGATTGGTATTTGCAATAAGTAATGTAACATAAAATGGGCATCATGGGTCTTATAACCAGATATTTTTTTTTCAGCTAGTTGCACACATCGTGAAATGTTGGAAGCACTACCATTAGGTAGTTTTGAGTGGCAATAACAAAGTTATACTCTTCTCTACATCATTAGATTTATTTCTGTCTTTGTACAGTGTCTCAAATCGACATACACTGCTGTGTAGATTTATTTGTCATTTTTTTTAAATCTCCTTTGTAAGTATTGTTCATTTAAGCTTACGAATGAAATGCAAAACATATCATCAATTTTGTGAAAACAAAGTGACAAAAAATACAAATAAACTAAGAGATGTTAAAAAAAGCTAGACCATTCTCTAATAATCATCACCCTAATACAGTAAAATACTTAAATGCCACCCATCTCATAATTTTAATAATCAGACCCATAACATATGCCAAAAGATAAAAACTAATGTAATTCAGGTTTGAGTGATATAGTAATATAGATCTAATAAAAGTTTCTCTATTTTTAAGTAACCCTTGGCCCATAAATAAGGGGCTGATAGAAATCATAATAAAAATCGTCTCTAGTAATATTTCCCAGATCTAGAGTAAAGCATAAAATTTAGGCTCTAAATTGACCAGCAATATTTGCTCCATTGAAGTTGTGAAAAGTTGACCATTAAAAGTAAAATGGTTATTGTACCCAAAATAATATAAATAAATAAAATGGCTATAAAGTCACCAACAATACATAAACAGACCCCTTAATTATATTCTTTCATAACAAATGGTGGTGGAACTAGTAGCAATAGCAATATCAGCAGTACTACAACTACTAATACTTAGCCATAAACACTGTAATGGCAATATAGTCACCAGCACCACGAGGACATAATTTTATTAATCTTCTTTGTAAAGTACTACTACTAATACTGCTACAACTACAACTAATAATAATAATAACACCATTAACTATAAACATAAACATGGGTAGAAGCAAAATTGAATTTATGTAAACACAGTTTTGGCATAAAACAGAATTTACAAAACTAAATTTAAAATGGCCAGTAAATATTTATATTATAATGTCAAAATTTGTTTTTAATTTTGGTCTCCCCCCACCAGTAAACTTTATTTCGAAAGATAGAAGTTATCATCTAAATAAAAAATGAAGCTAAGGCTGAAGGTATTCAACAAATAAACTGAAGGCATTCAACAAGGTCACAGAAACAAAATAAGAGCAGAGTGACAGACCTGCATGTGAGAAGTGTAATGCCCCTTTTTTCAGCTAGAAGAAGGAATGTCACACCATAGTAAAGTAAAGTAATTGAAACAAAATGTGGAAATTACAAATATCATTGATTGATTAAGACCCGGTTTATATTAGTTATCTGTATAAACAATTGCCATCTTAATAGCGTAGTAACTGAGTATTGAAATATGTGTACATTTTTTTTTGAAAGAGATAGTGATAAATATAGACACAATAGAATCATCATGAGATAAAATCATACATTCACATTATATATATAATTATATATGCATCAAGCCTGTTTAGTTACATCATCAAAATATACTAAAATAAAAGGCTTTACCTACCCAAGATGATTACAAATTTACATCCCATCAAATCCGCAAAACATCAGGCTTCCCAAAAATATAAGGTTAGCCATCAGTAGCCACCGACAATATCAGTCCTTAAGACTGACGAGAAGGAACCATAGCAGGGTCCTCCTCATTCGATGATATCACCATCGAAGCGACCGAATTTCAGGCACAAGCCTGAGCAGTAGAGAGAAATGAATCATCTCGTGGGGTGTAGTAAAGGTCATCCCACAAGTCTCTAACAGGCAGGTAAAATTCTAAATGGACAAAAGCTGTGAAATCAAAGACCGGCGAGTCATAGCGACCCTAAGCTAAAGACACAGTCAGCTCCCCATGATAGATGCATCGGTTCGTGCTCAAGTTTATGTGCCAACAGTCAGGTCCTCCATGAAAGGTCATCCTAGCATACCCCAAAAATCGGCGTGGACGCGAAGACTTCTTCAATCAGCACTAGTCGTAATCGGGCCAGAAGCCAGGAAAATCAGGCACCTCCTTTTCTTCCTCTCGAGCGTCTTCTCAGAAGCACATAATTTGAAACAGAAGTATAGATATATAGAAAAGAGATGAGACACACAACATTCAATACCAAATTAGCAGCAAGAAAATAGAACGACGCTGGACGTCCACATAGCATTACAACTCATATATTCATCAACAGTAATAATAAATTTGACGGTAAGAGAAGAATAACAGTAATCAATAATAAAATAAGCAAATGAAATTTAAATAGTATTAATATCTCAAGCAGTCAATAGTTCAACCATCAAACAACTATTGCAGTATCAAAAGCAGATAATTTAATAGTCATAAGTACTCATGCTCAATGATATATGAGACTTACAATGCACAATGCACATGGTACCAAAAATCCTACTCCATGGAGCTAGACATCAACATTTTGGAGAGAATGATCAAGGAGTCGTGCTAGTATCTTGTCAGCCTTAAAAATAAAGTGCTTCATCTCATAAAAATATTTGCGCAATATGGCTTATACATGACACCTCAAGAGTTGATCGCGATATAGGACAACGTCTCGGTCCGGATCGTCAGTGCGTTTGCATCGATCTATCCCATGGCCCCAGTGAAGCTACCACTGTCTATTGTGAGACACCTGTACTCCGACGCCCCCAGGGTCAACCACTATGACCCTACGCTTAGTCTACTCGCACCCGCACAAAAGGTGTTATTCAATCTCCTAGGCATTCATCGTCTTTCTCAACATAGTCCAATGGACATCACAATGCATGATGACTCAATTTACATCATGCATGTTCACCAATGATATATTCCTCATAACATAATGCATATCATGCATATTCATCAACAAGGTATTTCTCATGGAACATAATATAATGGCATATAGCCCATTCTCAACAACATTATGCCACAATTTCATAAAGTACATATCAACAAGTACTTAGTCCCACACATGGACTCACAATATCATACCATCCATTCTCAATGTCAACATTATATAATTATGGTTCAACACATATCACAAATTCATATTATGAATCCAACATTATCAATTTCCTAATTTTTGATTTATTTCACAAATTTTGGGTCAAGAAGACCCTTCAAAACCGTGGCCTCTCAAGACCATTACTGTGACGCCCCTTTTCCTTATGATTAATGGAGGAGAAGAGGGAACGTCGTACTATAATGAAATGACATACTAATAAATGTTGAAAAATTGGTTAATATTTTTTTTAATTTAAAAGTGAGTCCGGTTAAATCCCATTAATATACCTATGTACTTATTCATGGATATATAACGTTAAATGAATTAAAAATTAAAGGCTCCTTTTCGAATGAAACATCCGTTAAAATGATCGTAGTGAAACCGACGTAGAATAAAACATACAACCATGCACGATATGGATAATTACATACATCATACTAGAAGCATAAGCCTATTTAATTACATTTCCAAAGTATACAAAAAGCAAGATATGTACCCACCCAAAGAGATACAAATATACCCCAACATGTACAGACATCAGGCTTCCCAAAAAAATATAATTGGTTAGCCATCAATAGCTACCAATAAACTCAGCCCCTAAGACTAATGAGAAAGGACCGTAGTCGGGTCCTCCTCAGGATCCTCCTCGTCCGAAGAAACATCCATCGGGACGACCGAGCAACGAGCAAGAGCCCGAGCTGTGGACAGAAAGGAATCATCACGTGGGGTGTAAGACATAGCATCCCACATGTCCCTAACGGGCATGTAGTATGAAAATTCAAAACAGGAGCGGTATAGCGGCCCCACGCCAAAGACACCATCATCTCTCCATGGTACACACAACGGTCAGTCTGCACGTTGATGTGCCAGCAATCAGGACCTCCGTGAAAGGTGATCCGCATGTAGCCCAAAAATCCACGGTGGCATAATGTCATCTTCTGTAGTCTCAATCCAGATAAGGCCAAAAGCCAGAAAACTCAGAAGTTTTCTTCTCCTCCTCACGAACGTCTTCAGAAAATCGCATAACAATACAGAATAGTAGAATATACAATAAAGAAGTGAGATACTCATCATTCATTACCAAATGTAGCAGTAAGAAACTAAACGGCGCAAAGTGCCCACACAATACAACAGGATAATAAATGAAATAAAGTCCAGGCAAAGAGCAATTTAATAATTTCAGGCAGTTATAGCATCAATGAGAATCACAAATATGTATATAGAATAGCAATTAAGTACATATATGGGTACATGTCAGAAGATATATGACTCAAGGTGCATATGTATATGGTAACAAGATCCCACATTGGGTACTGACTATTCCTACTCCATAGAGCTAGACATAAACATTGGAGTGAATAATCAAGGAGACATGCCAGTATCTCGTCAGCCATAAAAATAAGTGTTTTCCATAAAAATAATATTTTGCGTATCAAGGCTTTATACAACAGCATTCTCACAAGATCGCGATCATAGGACAGTGGCTCGGTCCGGATCATTAGTGTGTTACATTGGTCTATCCCACGACGCAGAAGAGCTACCAACTGGCCACATGATGGAATACCCATACCCCGATGTCCCCAAGGTCAACAAAGACCTACACTTGTCTATTCGCACCAACACTAAGGTGTAATTCAACTCCTAGGCAACAGAGCCTTTTAACAGTCACAGATTGAGCAAATGTTTAACGCATGATGACCCCATGCATTCACATGTGCGTATTTACAACAATGTACTTTCTCATCAATAAATGGTCATGCATCATCAATAAAAGCATAACATTTCGTATTATGCCACATATGGCCCAATTAATCATCAATGAGGTTTAGGTCCCGATTTTGGACCCATAACAATACAACGTTCATCTTAATGTCTCGCTTTAATTAACATCACTCATAGGATTATTGTTGATTTTCACTTTGATTACATCTCTAATGACATTATTACTATGTATTACTTTAATTACCTTTTAACGACATTATTACTATGACTTACCTTAATTACCTTTTAATGACATTATTATTATGACTTACCTTAATTACTTTTTCATAATGGATCTTTATCGTTAAGGGAATTCTTTTATGTTCTCTATCTAATTCTTAATACCTTAATCAATTCACTTTTTTCTTTGATCTTAATTATAGTTCACTTTATATGTTTATCTCAATTTCCTCCAAACTCACCCACTCATGTTCTTTCTCTTGATTAAAATTCTCTAAGTTACCAAGTTAAGACTTTGATTAATTGTCCTTACACATTATGGATCCCTAATTACCTTCTAATGTCCAATTCATCAATCCTTCATCCAAGTCACAAATTTTCACCATTCTTTCTCCTTCATGGCCGTGAGCCTCATAAGATTATGGGTCTAGATTTTCACTTCTCTATTGGTCCTTGTCCACTCAATTAATACCATTCCATTTGGTCATGAAAATTTTAAGCAACACCCCACCAAGAGGGTGTTGGCCGTGAGCCACCATGCACAAAGCAAGGGACTTTTGTCTCAATTTCACTAATTCCAATCCATCAAAATTATTACAATATCATCAAGAATCAAATTCATCCAACAAATCAAATAAAGCAATAAAAATTTAAAGAATCAATAGAAAACAATAAAATCAAAAGAGTAACCCATATTAGGGTTTCTCATAAATCCTCAAACAAACAGGTTTTCAACCACCATTTTAGGTTGAATAGAGTGGTCTCCCTCTTACCAAAGAGGTGAACAAGAAATGGTCTCCCAAGACGCTCCTTGTGATTTCGGTCTTGGCTCTTCAAAACCCTAGAAAACCAATCTCAAAGAATCAATACCAAAGCTTGGAAAAAAAAGCATGCTTGACCATGGAAATGGTCTTGGAACACGAAAAGAAGAAGAGAATAGAAGAAAGTAGTGACCTTTACCTTGAAGTTTTAAGCTTTGCTCTTAAGGAAAAATGGTGAAAATGAAGGATTTTGAAGTGGTGTATGAAAAGGAAAAGCTTTAGAATAATGAAGAGAAGCTAGAAATAGAAATGGTGAAGCAAGAAAATGAAAATGGTGAGTGGGGAAGGGGCTGCCGAAATGGAGGGGAAGAGAGGAAGAGAAAGTGGTTGAGAGAAAATGAAGAAGAAGAAAGTGAAGAGAGAGAAGGGAAGTTGTAAAATGAATTAGGGTTTGATGTGTTAAAGTGAGTAGTAGAATTTAGTCTCCAACACCCCTAAATGGGTTGCCAACCGTAGCATCAAGAGAGAGTGGGAGGGAGAGTTTTAGCTTTTCTATGCAATTAGAGTGGGTAATTTGGTCATTTGAGGTCAAAGTTTCTAGAAGCTTGATTAGAATAACATTATATTTGAATTAAAGTAGATTTGACATGACATAAAGTAGATTACATTAGGATAATGTGATAGAATTTTTATTACATGCTATTATCCAATGGACAATAGTTACAGTCGACAAAAGTCAGTATTAATTAATCTGATGGATAAAATTTTCACAGTATTTTATTATTTTATCTGTTAAAATTTCTCGAAAGACGTGAAATCACGTAAACTGTGTCCAACCTCGGGTTTAGTAAGATCCCCCGTCGACGTTTCCATAGTTCAAGCTTCTCGGAGAAAATATCTCATTTCCCCGGCTCTGCTCAGTGCGCACGCAAAATGAAAAATATATTAAAATATTTGACGTTTCTAGAAAATTTCCTGAAAATTTTCAAAAATCACAAATATTATAAAACGACTATTCGTCATAGAATTTTCCAACTTTCAAAGCGTTACAGTCGTTTTCCTGACTCTGCTCAATGTGCACGTAAAATGAAGAATATATTAAAATATTTTACGTTTTTAGAAAAATACAGAAAAATTCCAAAAAATCACAAATATTATAAAATGAATATTTATCATGAAATAAATAAAATTTGGGGTGTTACAACTCTCCCCAACAAATAAGAATTTTGTCCTCGAAATTTTCATACCTTAAAACAATTCTAGGTATTGCTCCATCATCTTGTCCTCAAGTTCCCACGTCGTATCTCCAGTTGCTTTGTTCCAAACTACTTTCACCAATGGAATGTCCTTCCCTCTGAGCTGCTTCATCCTCCTATCCTCAATCCTCACAGAAGTTATCTCATAAGTCAAGTTTTCCTTTAATTGTACTGAATCAGGTGCTATGACATGACTAGGACTTGGAATGTATTTTCGGAGTTGTGACACACAAAAAACATTATGGAGATTTGAAAGGAAAGGGGGTAAGGCTATTTGATATGCAACAGGACCTACCTGACGAAGAATTTGGTAAGGTCCGAGGAATTTAGGGGTGACTTTTCTAGATTTGAGAACCCGACCGACCCCAGTCGTAGGTGTGACTTTCCAGAACACATGCTCTCCTTCTTCAAACTCAAGAGGTTTTCTCCTTTTGTCCGCATAGCTCTTTTGTCGACTTTGGGCAGTCCTCATTTTCTCTTGAATCATTTTGACCTTCTCAGTTGTTTGCTGGATAAGCTCAAGTCCAACTGTAAGCCGCTTACCATCCTGATACCAACACAATGGTGTTCTACATCTTCTTCCATATAGAGCTTCATAGGGTTTCATCCCTATACTTGAATGATAACTATTGTTGTAGGTGAATTCTACCAACGGTAAGATTTCATCCCAACTTCCAGTTTGCTCTATAGCACAAGCTCTCAGCAGATCCTCTAATGACTAAATCGTTCTATCAGATTGACCATCAGTCTGCGAATGGTATGCAGAACTCAGCCGTAACTTCGTTCCCATTGCTTCTTGAAGACTCTACCAAAACTTTGATGTAAACCTTGGGTCTCTGTTAGAGATAATACTCGTAGGCACACCATGAAGTCTGACAATTTCGCCAATATATGTCTGAGTCAACTTCTCCAATGGATATCTTATGTTGATCGGCAAGAAGTGTGCTGACTTCGTAAGTCTATCCACAATCACCCATATTGAATCATATCCTCTTCTAATCTTTGGCAATCCAACAACGAAGTCCATAGCAATACTATCCCATTTCCATTCGGGAATAGTCAAGGGTTGTGGTATTCCAGCTAGTCGTTGATGTTCAATCTTCATTTTCTAGCAAACCAAACAAGGAGATACGCATCTAGCGATGTCTCTTTTCATCCCATGCCATCAATATAACTTCTTCAAGTCTTGATACATTTTGGTCATACCAGGGTGCATACTCAACTGACTTGTATGAGCATGTTCAAGAATGTACTTTCTCAGTTCTTGATCCTTTGGCATACACACTCAACCTTGGAATCTTAAAATTCTATCACTTCCTTCCTTCAGCGTTGATAGACCGCCCTACTTTGTCAGCTCTCTTTCCTCTTGCAAAAACTTGTCAACCTTCTATTTCTCTCAGATATCATTCATTAGTTCAATCGAGATCGTGACCATGTTCATGCAAATTTTCCCTAGCGTCAACTCCACAAAAGACCATATGTCTCGGAATTGTTCTATCAAGTCTTTCTCTCTGATCATCATGGTAGAAACACTGATCATCTTCCTGCTCAAAGCATTAGCCACAACATTCGCCTTTCCAGGATGATACTGGAGTTGGAAATCGTAGTCCTTCAAGAATTCTAGCCATCTTCGCTGTCTCATATTCAACTCCTTTTGATCATACAGGTATTGCAAGCTCTTGTGGTCACTGAAGACATTGAACGTTACTCCATACAATAATGTCTCCATATCTTTAAAGCAAATACCACGGCAGGTAACTCCAAATCATGCATTGGGTAGTTCTTCTCATGCACTTGTAATTGTCTTGAGGCATAAGCCACCAGTTTTCCACCTTGTATAAGAACGCATCCCAATCCTTGGTAAGAAGCATCACAGTACACCTAAAATGGTTCGTCTGGATTAGGTAGAACTAACACGGGTGAAGTAGTCAGTCTCCTTTTCAGCTCTTGGAAACTTCCTTCACAAGCATCTATCCATTCAAACTCCTGATTCTTCCTGGTGAGTTGAGTGAGTGGTCCGGCGATCTTAGAAAATCCTTCAATGAACCTTCGATAGTATCTGGCTAATCCAACAAAACTTCGGATTTCCGTCACCGTCGTTGGCCTTTCCCTTTGTAGAACAATTTCTACCTTCAATGGATCTACAACAATCCCTTCTTTTGAAATCACATGGCCCAAGAATTTTACTTCATCCAACTAGAACTCACACTTGGACAATTTAGCATACATCTCTTTCTCCTTCAAATTTGAAGAACTATACTGAGATGTTCAGCATGATCCTCTTAATTTTGTGAATAGATCAGGATATTGTCGATGAAAACAATGACGAATCTGTCTAAATAAGGATGAAAGATCCTATTCATATAGTCCATGAATATTGCAGGTGCATTAGTCATACCAAGAGGCATCACCAAGTACTCGTAATGTCCATAACGAGTACGAAAAGTTGTTTTGGGAATGTCTTCCACTTTCACTTTAATCTGGTGGTAACTCGATCGCAAATCAATTTTGGAAAATACCGCTGCTACTTTCAGTTGGTCCATCAGATCATCTATCCTCGGCAATGGATACTTGTTCTTGATCTTGATTACATCTCTAATGACATTATTACTATGTATTACTTTAATTACCTTTTAACGACATTATTACTATGACTTACCTTAATTACCTTTTAATGACATTATTATTATGGCTTACCTTAATTACTTTTTCATAATGGATCTTTATCTTTAAGGGAATTCTTTTATGTTCTCTATCCAATTCTTAATACCTTAATCAATTCACTTTTTTCTTTGATCTTAATTATAGTTCAGTTTATATGCTTATCTCAATTTCTCCAAACTCACCCACTCATGTTCTTTCTCTTGATTAAAATTCTCTAAGTTACTAAGTTAAGACTTTGATTGATTATCCTTACACATTATGGATCCCTAATTACCTTCTAATGTCTAATTCATCAATCCTTCATCCAAGTCACAAATTTTCACCATTCTTTCTCCTTCTTGGCCGTGAGCCTCATAAGATTATGGGTCTAGATCTTCACTTCTCTATTGGACCTTATCCACTCAATTAATACCATTCCATTTAGTCATGAAAATTTTAAGCAACAACACCCCACCAAGAGGGTGTTGACCGTGAGCCACCATGCACAAAGCAAGGGACTTTTGTCTCAATTTCACCAATTCCAATCCATCAAAATTATTACAATATCATCAAGAATCAAATTCTTCCAACAAATCAAAAAAAAGAAATGAAAATTTAAAGAATCAATAGAAAACAATAAAATCAAAAGAGTAACCCATATTATCGTTTCTCACAAATCCTCAAACAAACAAGTTTCCAACAACCATTTTAGGATGAATAGAGTGGTCTCCCTCTTACCAAAGAGGTGAACACGAAATGGTCTCCCAAGAAGCTCCTTGTGATTTCGGTTTTGGCTCTTCAAAACCCTAAAAAACCAATCTCAAAGAATTAATATCATAGCTTGGAAAAGAAAGCATCCTTGACCATGGAAATGGTCTTGGAACACAAAAAGAAGAAGAGAAGAGAAGAAAGTAGTGACCTTTACCTTGAAGTTTCAAGCTTTGCCCTTGAGAAAAAATAGTGAAAATGAAGGATTTTGAAGTGGTGTATGAAAAGGAAAAGCTTTAGAATGATGAAGAGAAGCTAGAAATAGAAATGGTGAAGCAAGAAAACGAAAATGGTGAGTGGGGGAGGGGCTGCCGAAATGGAGGGGAAGAGAGGAAGAGAAAGTGGTTGAGAGAAAATGAAGAAGAAGAAAGTGAAGAGAGAGAAGGGAAGTTATGAAATGAATTAGGGTTTGATGTGTTAAAGTGAGTAGTAGAAACACTGTGAAGTTCTTCAGAAAATAGAGCATTTGTGTTCACACAATGCTGGTTTTCGAATAGACTTCTCGCTTAACTGCTTTGCTCTTCTTGCATATGCATACATATATATTCCATTCCATTGATGTGCACACTGCACATTAGCCTCCTATTACGTACCTTTGTAGCAATTAATCATGCCCTTGAGCATAAATATATTGATACATAAAATAAAATCAGTAAACTCAAATTTGATAATAAAAAAATTGAAAAGGCATTGCATTGTACCTTAGCCTTGGATCAATCTTGAGGCGAAGTTTTTCGTCATGAAGAGCAAAAGCGAATGAATTGACAGCATCAATGACCAGAACTTCATAGGATTTGGGTTTGTAAACGGCTACCCCTGCCTTGGGATCAAAACCTGGCCCTGGCTCTGAGGGTGAGGCTTTGCATCAGATTTTAGACATTTCAACATTCTAACACAAACAACCAGTAAGCATAAAATCCAGGATTCATATATCAGCACAAAAGGAGAGTACACATACCATAAGTTCCATCTGGATAAAATCAGACAGTATAATTCATCACTTTGGTTTTTTATCAAACAGGTGGTATACAAGAATGAAAAAAAAAACATCAACCCTCAAGAACACCACAGATTTTACAACAGCTTCTCAAAATGATCAAATCAATAATACATGCCAATATTCCATTACAAGCTCTACAGAAAAAAAATGATGAATTGCCACAAAATCAACAAGAACATATGAAAATTACAAAAGCAAAGAACTACAACTACAGCATAACAGTTTCACCAAGAAGAAGATTCAAAATGAAAATCAATAAAATCAAAAGATTCAAAGGTGGTGAAAGTGTGATTTGTGTACCTAGCGTTCGCACAAGGTGGTGGGTTGGGTTTGAGATGGGTGGCGTGAGGTGGATTTGGGCACGACGGTGGTGGCGTGCGGCGTGGATGGAAGCAGCGGTAGTCGCGGTGGATGGAACGGAAGGAAGATTGAGCTTCGACTGAGATGAGAGAGAAAAGAGAGAAACGGGCGAAAGGGAGAGTGACGAAGAGAGCAAGGGATTTTAGAAATACCACCTGTGTTGGTGGAAATTGAAATTCTTTCATTTTAGTTAACAAAATTCCCGTTTAAAATCTTCTGGAATTTTTAAAATTCTTTATTTTATTATCCAAACAAGTTATTTTATCATAAATCAATTTAAATTCCTTATAAAAATACATTACTCTATTAAAATACTTTATCCAAACGTACTCTAAAATTTGTGGCCAAAACCGTGGCCTCTCAATAGGGTAGTAAACCCTCAAAATTTCTATTTTTCAAATACAACATTATAAAAGCATTCCAACATACTTAATGCATTCAAAACAACCAACCATTAGTCATCACAATCAAGAGCACGCAAAATATGAAAAACCATCAAACAAAGTAAGCATTCAATATAGATTTCTCCATCAACAATCACACAAAGGTCTTCTCATCACCAATAATGGTTGAAGTGAGTAAATCTCCCTTTTACCTAAAGGAAGAACACGAAATTGGCCTCCTAGTTAGCTTCTTGGTGATTCGGTTTTGGGGCTCCAAGAACCCTAAAAATCGAGTTGAAAGAATCAACACCAGTGGTTGAAAAAGAAGAGATCTGTGGTCATAAATATGGCCATAGAAATGAAAAATAGGAAGAAAAAGTGAAGAATCAAAGAGTTACCTTCAAAGTCTCAAACTTTGTTTTTGAGAGAAAGTGAAGAAGATGATGGATTTTGAAGAAGATCTTCAAATAAAAAATGTAGAGAATGATGAGGGGAATGTAGAAATGGTGTTGGTGAAGTGAGAAAATGAAAAATGATCACTAATATTAGGCTGCAAAACTGTGGGGGTGAAGGAGAAGAAGAAGAGAGAAGTTGGAGAAAATGGAAGATGAAACTTGAAGAGAGAGAAAGTGATACATGAAATGAGTGAAAATTTTGGTGAAATGTGATAAGTGTGTTAAGTGTGGGAAGCAAAATTTTGCTTCCCCAAGGGCCACATTGCCGCGGCAATAGAAGAAAGAGAGGGGGGAGAATGGCTTCTCCAACAAGCCTAGGGTACTTTGGTCATTTGGTGGTCAAAGCTTCTCAAAGAAGTTTTGATTAAAATAGATTATATTTGAATTAAAGTGGATTTGATTAGACATAAAATGGATTACATTAGGATAATGTGATATGATTTATAACACATGCTATTATCCAATGGACAATTGTTACAGTTGACAGAAGTCAATATTAATTGTCCAGCAGATAAAAATCACATAACGATTTATTATTTTATCAGATAAAATTTTCAAAAAATGTGAAACCTCATAAACCATGTCCGGCCTCGGGTTTAGTAAGTTCTCCCGTCGACATTTTCACAGATCAAGGTTCTTGGGAAAAATATCTCATTTTCTCGGCTCCGTTCAATTTGCATGCAAAACGAGGAATAATATTAAAATATTGTGCATTTTCAGAAAAATCCAAATTTTTTTTCAAAAAACACAAATATTATAAAATGAATATTTATAATAAAATAAATAAATTTTAGGGTGTTACAAGAAGCAGAGGCAGTGGCCGTCTCTAGGGTTTGGGTCTTAGTCTCTTACACACACGAACACGATATCTATGAAACAAAATGGGCAAAACAGGGTGAATATCAATATTGGGTGAATATCTAAAACAGGGATGTCGTATAACAATGACTACGAATGGTGGTGAAGGCACAAAATAAAATGAAATAAAATGCATAAAATGCACAATGTACTTGTATTTGGCAACAGAGCAACGAAACACAACAATGGAGCAACGAATTAGAATAGAGCAACACAGCAAATCCTAACGGAGAAAATGCAACAATGGAGCAATGGATTAGAAACGAAGGACAGGAAGTGAAGAAGGAGTGGTGTAGGGAGTCGTTAACGGAGTGGTGAGGGAAATATTCTGACAAAAAAAGTGGTATTTGTAACACCCCAACTTTTGATTAAATTACGATTTTATCCTGAGTGTACTGTTTTATGTTTTCTGTGTGCTATAAAATTAATTTGACTTTTACGTAACTATATTTGATTGTTGTGTGTGATTTACTCTGAGTCAAGAAAATAATAATTTTCGGGCCGGGGAAAATCTTTATATGATTATTCGGAGCTGGGAGATCTTACTAAACTCAATTCTGAATAATACGTGTATCAATCTTTTATTTTTTAGAATTTATCTATAAAATAAAAATATTTTATATTTTATAATATTATTTTAATATCCAGTGTATAGTACCTATTGTCTTAAAAATAGTAGCTTCTGCTCTAATGGACCATAGATCCGAAAAAGTCTGTGGGACCCATGCTTAGTAAATCAGTCAACGTTAATGGCTTGCATTATTTCTACGCCAATAGGAATTAGTCAACCTAAATGGCTTGAAATATTTCTAAACCAATAGCAATTAGTCAACAAAAATGACTTGAACATTTCTAAACCAATAGGAAGTAGTCAACAAAAATGGTTGGACTTAATGGATTTGTAAGTAGAAAATATGATTAAGTTAGTTTAAAACCTAATTAAGTTAATCCGAAGTACTTAAGTAGTAATTAAATGGAATAAACCTAGTTAGTCATTCATTAAAATTTTAGTTAGAGAATGTCATAGCATAATCAAGAAGGTGATTAGTTATCCTAAGTAACTAAATAACTAAGAAAACCTAACCAAATTTACCTAAACCTAACTAGGATGTCTTAAGCATAATTAGGAGACTAAAATGAATCAAAGCTTGATTAGTTCTCCCTAGTGCAATTCGGCCAAGCCCATCCAAGCACATTCAAGAAGGTGCTAGACATTTGATGACTTGTCTCTCTAGGCCAATAGGAAGCAACTTAGAGATAAAGTATTAAAGATACACTCTTGAACACATCTAAGGCCATAAGTGTCACACCCACCTTAGGGTACCACATTTATGTTACTTAATTACCAAATTACCCCTTTATGATAAAATATGATTTGTAATGTAAATACGAGTTGTAAAATTTCTTAATATCGATAAGATAAACTTAGCAGAAAATAAAAATATTAAACATCATCATAAATAATTTACATCATATACATTACAAATGTACTATCAAAATTATTTATATACAGACATAGTGCTCAAAGTATTTGAATATTATTTAAAACTAACATACTGCCCAAGTATTACTAGATAGCAAAACCCTCAGATGGGTACTCCTCAGATTCCTCAGCAGGCTGGAATCCGACTTGACGCGAAGTCCTACGGATAGGTATCCGCGCAGACGACACTATACTAATCTCTGTTGGGATGTGAAACATACCACCCCAATACTGTCTAATTGACAGCGAAAATTCAACATGTACATATATAGTTACAAAAATGAACGTGTCTCCATGAAAAATCCTGCTCATGTTGACCATCAACAGTCCCTAATAAATTAGTCCCTCCTCATTGGGACTCAATCTCCAAGCGCCAGCTCTGCCGTGGAACTGTAACCTCACGTATCCGAAGAAACTTGACCTGGCTGCCATCCAATCAAAACTCAGCTTCCTCCACAGGAATCTGCTCCTCTTCGCCTTCTTGTTCAATCCCTTGCTCAACGTCTTTACAAATATAATTACAGTACAAAATAGGCATACAAAGAGGTGAGATCACCTACGCCAATACCAACATGGTAGCATAGAGATAACATATACAATATATCATACAGATACATCATACCATAATTATAATCATGCCCTCAATATTATTTATCATCACAACAGATGTAATAAATAACAATTACGATCATGCCCTCAACATTATCCAAATATTCAACAATTCATTTATCATAAACAATAATTAATATAATGCCCTCAATATTATCTAAATATTCAACAGTTCAAAATATCACACCGATATCAATGCTCAATAATTATGTATGTGCACATAGACTCAATTTCCTACTCCATGGAGCTAAAACTCAGGTCGGAGAGATTGATCGAAAAGATCTGTCTGTACCAATATGCCTCAGACCACGTGCCATAATTCTCATAAGTGTTTGCACATCTAGCATATACACGATAGACTTTATCAGATCTTGATTAAGAATAGTGTCTCAATCAGGATCATCGATGCATTGCATCGGTCTAACCCACGGTACAGAAGAGCTACCAACTACCCACTGTGGCAACCCGCACCCCGATGCCCCCAAGGTCAACGAGTGACTTACACTACGCATATCGCACCCACTCAAGAGGTGTACTTTCTCCTAGGCAATTAGCCTTATCCAGTCCATCAGACCTTTCCAATGCATGCTCAAATGCACACAACCATTCTCAGTTCAAATTCATAATTTCATATTCAGGGTCCACACATTGGCCCATTCTCAGTTCAAATTCATAATCTCATATTCAGGGTCTCCACATTGGCCCAACAGTATCTTTATTGTATTTTCAATTGCGAAATCATATTATCGCATTTTCTCAATCGCGCAACATTTTTGTCACATTTTCAAATCAAGTATTGATTTTTCAAAGTTTTCTCAATCGCGTAAAAATATTTAAATGCTTTCCAAGTCGTGTAGAAATATTTAAACATTTTTCAAATCACATAGCGATTTTTCATCATTTTTGAAATCGCATAGCTTAAAAATCACATTTTTAAGTTACAAAAAGCATTTTCCATCATTTTTCCACTATGTAAAATATTTCTCAACCTTCTAAATTCCATTTCAACCTTTCTCAAATTCATACCACTTCTTGCTTTGTTTTTCCATATTTTCTTACTTTAAAATTTCTTAACACACTCAAAAACCTAATAAGTGAGCTATACATTAGTAAATTTTAAATCACCAACGTATTTCCTCATAATTCTAATCCAATTCTAAAGATTAATCCTCTTCCAAATAAGTTGAGGTTCAAACACTTTCAACCTCTCTTTTCCATTCATATACGAAATTTTCCTTTTTCAAGTGACAAAACACTTTGTTTCCATTTCTTTAATCCTTATACTTAATTAATAAAATTTTCATTCATAAATCATATTTTTTACACAAAACCACTCCTTTTAAGCCTCCATGGCCGTGAGGTACTTAGTCCTTGAAACCAAAACATTTTTTCATTTTCTTTACTTTTCTAAACATCCAATTTTACCATTCATGAAAATATTAACTTGGAAACACCTATTTTGAGGTGTTGAGGCCAAAATCCTCATAGTCTTTGGAACCAAAAATTGATTTCCTTTCCAACAATTATTATGGCATACATAACATATAATCAACATATTATATTTCAAGCATACCATAAAAGCAATAAAAATCATACCAAACATATAAGCACAAATAAACCATACAAAACACAAAAACCACAATAACACCCACAAATAATTACACAACCATGGATATGAATCCTCACATGGATTCATCATCCATCAAATACAAATACATCTCTCACAACCATACTTTGTTGGTGAGATGAATCTCCCTCTTACCTCTTGAAGAAACCTCCAAAGCTTCTTGCTTTGCTCCTTTTTCAAGTCCTTCACCACCAAAGGCTTCTTAAACACAAAACAAACACAATTTTATTAGCATCTAAAGCTTGAACAAGAAAGACCATGGATCAAAACATGGCCTAGAACATGAAAATGAGATGAGTAGTGAAGTTTCCAAAACTTCACCTTAAAAACCCTAGAACTTGCTCTTGAAGATGAATGATCTAGGACTTGGACTAAACTACAAAGTGTCTTAGATTGAGGTAAGGATGCAAGATATATGGTTGTTTAAAATTATAGAGTGGTAGAAGATGGTCTTGGGTGCTTTGGCCGTGAGCTAGAGAAGAAGAAAAGGAGAGAAAATATTTTGGGAGCTTAGCTTTTTGGAAGAGTAATGAAATGTGTCTTGAAACTTTGCTATGGCCTTAAGCCTTCACAAAACCGAACCCCCCCTTGTACACTCAAGGAATGACTAAATTCGTTAGCCACCATTTTGGAGTTCAAGAGCCATTGATTAGATCAATGGTTAATATTTGTGTAGCTTCTAAGTTATAGCTCCTAAATGATAAGGCTAAATCTAAGCCATTGAATCTTTCCTCCTTGAAATCCTAGCCATTAGATGCATCTCCAAAATGAAGGGTCAAGATTTACTCTTCATATTTTCCGTCCAATAGTCACAAATGGTCCTAGCCACTTTGTGAGACCAATCTCCACCCTTGATTAAATCAATGGTGGATATCCAAAGCCTTCCTCACCAAGTTTGCTTCCTATTAGTCCATCATAAAGTTGTCATAACCACTAATTTTGACTAACTAGTATAATATTTATTTTTATCTTCTATATCCCTACGGACACAATTTACTATATTTTTTTATTACCCGATAAATAATACAATACAAAACACGATAATAAAAAATTTTGAAAACTATTTCTGGATTCAGATTTAGTAAGATCCCCTATCTCCGCCTCAACAGTACAAAATTTTCTGGCCATAGAAATTTTTTTATTTTTCCAGAGCCGCCCCAGGCCTGCATACAGCCCGAGAATAATATTAAAATAATCAAGAAAATATAAAATCTCACAAAAATTCACAAAACTCATAAATATTATAAAATTCATGGAAATCAAATCAGATTTGAAAAATTAATTAAGAATCAACAGATATAAATAAAATACGTAAGATTTTCTCCGGCCCGAAAATTATTATTTTCCTGACATGGAGTAAATCACACAAAACGATCAAATGCATTCACGGAATACTCAAAATAATTTTACAGTACACAAAAATCACTAAACAGTAGAATTCTGTTATTACTGTCAAATAGCTATAAAATTTGGGGTGTTACAACTCTCCCTCTCTAAAAAGAAGTTTCGTCCTTAAAACTTGATTTCACACCTTCAAAATAAATATGGATATTGTTCTTTTATCTTATCCTCTAACTCCCATGTCACTTCTCCACTTACATCATTTCAGACTATTTTAACCAATGAAATATCTTTACCTCGGAGTTGCTTTATCCTCCAATCCTCAATCTTAACTGGAAACGTTTCATAGGTTAAATTTTCCATCTGTTGTACCGCATCAGGTTCAATAATGTAACACCCCAAGTTTTCTAACTATTTGATAATAATTTTGACAGTTAACAGAATTCTACTGTTTAGTGATTTCTGTGTACTGTAAAATTATTTTGAGTATTCCGTCAGTACATTTGATCGTTTTGTGTGATATACTCTGTGTCAAGAAAATAATAATTTTCGGTTAGAGAAAATCTTACGTATTTTAATTATTACTGTTAAGTCTTAATTATTTTACGTAATCTAATTTGATTTTTGTAAGTTTTATAATTTTTATGATTTTATAGATGATTATGAAATTTTTATATTTCTCTGATTTTTTTTGGGCTGTCTGTGGGCCCAAGTGGCCTTATGTGGGCCCAGGGTGGGTCCCGAAAAGTGAAAATTTTTTTGCGGATAAAAAAATTTGTACTATTAAGACGGAGATGGAGGATCTTACTAAACTTGAATCTGGAAACAGTTTTTGAAATTTTCTTTTATTGTGTTTTGTATTGTATTTAATTATTGAGTAATAAAAATACTGTAAAAATATTATTCGAAGGGTAATAGCATATAGAAAAATAAATATTATACTGCTTAAGTCAACATTGGTGGTTTGAATATCCACCATTGATTTAATCAACGGTGGAGACTTGATCTTGATTTAATCGACGGTGGAGATTTAGTCTTACAAAGTGGCTAAGACCATTTATGACCCTTGGATGTAAAGTTTGAAGGAGTCTTGACCCTTCATTTTGGAGATACATCTAATGGCTAGGATTTCAAGGAGAAAGATCCAATGGCCTAAATTAAGTCTTCTAATCTAAAGCTAAACCTAGAATCTATCTTAATCCTAACCATTGATCTAATCAATGGCTAGGAATGCTCTAAATGGTGGCTAGTGATAATGGTCATTTATTGAATGCATATGAAGAGGGGGGACGGTTTTGGTGAATGCTTAAGAGCATAGTATGGTTTCAAGACCATTATTACTCCATCTTGATCATTATTGATCATTTCCAAAAGCCTAAGCTCTTCAAAAATTTCTCTCCATCTCTTCTTCATGGTGGTTTCGGCCAAGACCCCTAGAATTACCTTCCATCACTCTTTAATTTCAACTAACCTTATTTCTTGAATCCTTACCTTATTCTAAGCAACTTTCATGTTGGAGACTTTCTCTAAATCATTCATCTTCAAGGACTTTCTTCAAGAGCAAATTTATAGTTTTTTTTATGGTGAAGTGTAAGGAAACTTCATTTCTTAAATCTTTTTCATGTTCTAAGCCATGTTTGATCTATGGTTTATCTTGTTCAAGCTTAATATGCTAATAAACTTGTGTTTTGTTTTGTATTTAAGAAACCTTTGGTGGTGAAGGACATGGAAAAAGAAACAAACCAAGGAGCTTTTGAGGTTCTTCAAGAGGTAAGAGGGAGATCCATCGCACCAATCAAGTATGGTGGTGAGAGATGGTTTTGTATTTGATGGATGGTGAATCCATGTGAGGATTCATATCCATGGTCATGTAATTATTTGTGGGTGTTTATGTGTTTATGTGGTTTATGTGTTTTGTGCTTACATGCTTGATATGATTTGCATGATTTATTGCTTTTGTTTATGGCATGCTTGTAATATATATGATGATTATGTATATGTATGCCATGATTTGATGATGAAAAAGAAAACAATTTTTGGTTCCAAGGACCAAGAGGAAATTTCGGCCAACACACCTCAAAATAGGTGTTCATAAATTAATTTTGGGAGTAAGAGGTTCTAAGTATTTTGCTAATTATGAGTAATACGTTGATGATTTTAAGGATTTGCAAAGAAAGTGAACATGAAAATGAACAAATGAATTGGTTTTAAGGACAATGAGTCTCATGGTTTTTGTGGAGAAATTTCAATGGTTTTGTTTGTGTAAAAACAAGAATGGTACTTAATTGATTTAGAAGGAAAAATATTTGATGGTTTCAATGGCCATGTACCATGGTTTTGGAAGGCTTGTAATGTCTTGGGTTTATGAAACAAAGTGATTTTCAAAGTGGAAATATAATTTGATTTAGTTCAAGGATTTTGGAAATGGAATCAGAGTGTTTTATCACTTGAAAAAAATAGAATTTTTTTATATGAATGGAAAAGAGAGGTTGAAAGTGGTTGAACCTCAATTTATTTTAAAGACGATTGATTTTTAGAATTGATTTGATAAAAATGGAGAATATATTGGTAACTTGAAAATTTACTAACATATAACTCATCTTTTGGGTTTTGGAGTGCGTTAGGAAATTTTAAGTTAGAAACATTGATTTAATTCAATGAAATGGTGAATTTGTGAAATATATTGCGAAAAGGATTTTCTTGAGTAAGAAAATGTGAAAAATAATGTAAGAAATCATATTATTTTGAGGAAAGGATTTCTTAAAGGAGAAATGTGAAAAATGATGTTGGAAATGATATTGATTTGTTTGAAAGTCCAAAATAATGTTTGGAATATTGAGGAATATTTTACGTGATTGTAAAATGGTGAAAAATGATTTACGTAACTTAAAAACGTGATTTTTAAGCTACGCGATTTGAAAATTGTTTAAATATTTCCACGTGATTTGAAATATGTTGAAATATTTCTATGCAATTTGGAAAGCATTTAAATATTTTTACGCGTTTGAGATATTGTTGAAAAATCGCTACACGATTTAAAAATGGTGGAATATTTTTAAGTAATTGAGAAAACATTGAAAAATCACTACGTGATTGAAAAATGATGAAATATTTTTATGCGATTGAGAAACAATGGAAAATCACTATGCGATTTGAAAACGTAACAGAAATATTATGAAATTATGAAAACGTAACAGAAATGTTGCAAAATTGTGAAAACGTAACAGAAATGTTGCGCGATTATGAAAACACGACAAAAGTGTTTTGCAACTATGAAAACGCGATAATATAATTTCGCTATTGAATATACAGTATGATTACTGTTGAACTAGTGTATGGACACTATGTGAAAATGATGAATTAGCCTGTGATTGGCATTTGGTGCATTATACATGCATTAGAAAGATATGCAGTGAAGCATATGATGAAATTGAAAAATATGCATTGAGGCATATGATGAAATTGGAAAATATGCATTAAGGCATATGATGAATTTGAACAAAATTACATTGAGATATTCGTGCATTGAACGAAAATTAATAGTTGATGCTATTGTGACCCTTGTGGTTGAAGAGAGAATGAGAATTGAAAAGTGAGGTCTATGGTGGATCTTGGGGGTGTCACGGCGCGGCGGTCGACCAGTGGATGTTAATTGACAAAATGACCATGTGCCACTTGGCGATGCAGTCCATTGCAATGCATTGACGATACCCGACACTAACACGATTCTTTTCGAAGACTAGAGATTGTTTGTTGGGCTAAGGTTGGGCAATTAACCAGAGCATTCTTCTCGAAATTGTGAAAACCTCTATGGAGTAGGACATTGAGTCTATGTGCACATGCATAACATATGCATTATTATTGAGTATTGGTTATGATAATTAAACTGTTGAATACTTGGATAATAATTGAGGGTATTATCGTAAATATTGAATATTTATATTTGTGTGATATAATAATTGAGGAATGTTGGATGATGATGATGATAAATAATGTTAATAACATTATTGTAATTATTGTTATTTTATACATTATGATGATGGCATAATTGTAATTATGGTATGATATACCTGTATGGTGTGCTGTTTGTGTTATCTCTATGCTACCATGTTAGTATTAGCATAAGTGATCTCACCTCTTTGCTGTATTGTTTTGTTGTACTTATATTGTTAAAAATTATGTAGTAGATGGAACGAGTTTGTTAGACGTGACTGGAGACAAATATTCTGAGTTCGGTGAGAACATCGAGGAGTGACCAACCAGGACTGGTTAGTGTATCATTTTGATGACGAACAAATATATGGCGCATCAAGATGAATACAAAATAAAATAAGTATATTGAGTTTTCTCGTTAGTGTTTTACCGTGCTATTGAGTAGGACCTGTTATGGGATTTGCTACTGTTAAAATTGAGTCTGTAAGTTTTATATTTCTTGAATAATTGTTAAATATTAAGTGGTGTCTGTTATATGAGTTTCAATCAGTTTAAATCTATTTTTCAGTATTACTTATAAATAACAGTAAGTTTATGTTTCCGCGAGAAGAAATTTTGAAACCCACCTTTTATAAATCAAACCTTTTATGAACTGTTTTTGAAGATTATATAAGTTAGTAGTCGGAAATGTGATGCCCTAAGGGGGATGTTGCAAATAACATGAGTGGGATCAGAAATGTACTTCTGTAATTGCGATACGTGAAATACATTGTGAAGATTTGATAGTAAATGTGGTAATGCAATTTGATAAGCTACCGGACCTATTTGACGGAGTATCTGATACGACTCGATAAACTTTGGAGTGAGCTTTTTAGACTTAAGCACTCGTCCAACTCCAGTCATAGGTGTCACTCACAGAAACACATGGTCACCTTCTTCAAACTCAAGCAGTCTTCTCCTTTTATCAGCATAGCTCTTTTGCCGAGTCTGAGTTGTCCTCATCTTATCTTGAATCATCTTCACTTTCTCTATTGTCTGTTGTACAAATTCTGGTCCTACCATAGCACTTTCACCGTCCTGATACCAACACAACAGTGTTCTGCATCGTCTCCCATACAATGCCTCATAGGGTGCCATCCCTATGCTCAAATGAAAACTGTTGTTGTACGTGAATTCTATCAATGGTAAGAACTCATCCCAACCTTTAGTTTGTTCTAGAACACAAGCTCTCAATAAGTCCTCTAATGACTGAATCGTTGTTTCTGACTGACCATCTGTTTGTGGATGGTAAGCAGAACTCAAACGTAGCTTTGTTCCCATCGCTTCTTGTAAACTATTCCAAAATCTCGACGTAAATCTTGGATCTCGATCCTAAATAATACTAGATGGTACACCATAAAGTCTAACAATTTCATTGATGTACACTTGGACTAACCTCTCCATTGAGTACTTAATATTGATTGGTAAAAAGTGCGTCGACTTTGTAAGCCAATCAACAATTACCCAAATAGAATCATGACCTTTTCGAGTTTTTGGTAGTCCCATCACGAAATCCATTGCTATATTATCCCATTTCCATTCGGGAATAGGAAAAGGTTGCAACATTCCCGAAGGTCTTTGATGTTCCACCTTAGCCTTCTGATAGACTAAACATGATGATACATATTCAGTGACATCCTTCTTCATTCCTTGCCACCAATATAATTGCTTCAAATCTTGGTACATCTTTGTGGCTCCTGGATGCATACTCAACTTACTCCTCTGAGCTTCATCCAAAATCAGTCTTTTAAGTTCTTGATCGTTTGGCACACAAACTCTTCCTTTAAACTTCAGAATTCCATCAGCACCTTCGTTGAATTCTACCTCTGTGCATTGGCTCCTTGCTTCCTTTGCTTCTTGTAAATACTGGTCACTGTTCTATCCTTCTCGTATTCTATCCATCAAACTATTCAAAATAGTGATCATGTTTAAACACATCCTCCCCGATGTCAATTTCACAGATAAATGCATATCTCGAAATTCTTCTATTAATTCATTCTCCTTGATCATCATAACAGAAGCACTAAGCATCTTTCTACTTAAAGCATCCGCTATGACATTCGCCTTTCTGGGATAATACTGTAATTGAAAGCCATAATCCTTCAGAAACTCTAGCCAATGCCTTTGTCTCATGTTCAACTCTTTCTGGTCGAACAAATACTTCAAACTTTTATGATCACTAAAGACATTGAAAGTCGCACCATATAGAAAATGCCTCCATATTTTCAATGCAAATACTATAGCTGCCAATTCCAAATCATGAGTCGGATAATTCCTCTCATGCACTTTCATCTGCCTTGATGCATAAGCCACAACCTTACAGTTCTGTATAAGTACACAACCTAATCCTTGATATGAAGCATCGCAATATACTTCGAAAGGTTCGTTCGGATCAGGTAGAATCAATACCAGTGAAGTAGTCAGTCATCTTTTCAACTCCTGAAAACTTTCTTCACATGCATCAGTCCATACAATGGTTGATTCTTTCATGTAAGTTAGGTAAGAGGTCCTACTATATTGGAAAACCCCTCAATAAACTGTCGATAGTAACCGGCTAATCCAATAAAACTACGAATTTTCGATACCGTCTTCGGCCTTTCCCATTAAATAATCGTCTCCACCTTTGAAGCATCAACTTCAATTCCTTCCTCCGATATCACATGTCCCAAAAATTGAACTTCGCTTAACCAAAATTCACAATTGGACAACATGACATACAACTTATTCTCCTTCAAAATCTGGAGAACCACTCTGAGATGTTCAGCATGTTCCTCCTGACTTCGAGAATAGATCAAAATGTCATCAATAAAGACAACAACAAACTTGTCCAAGTACGAATGGAAAATCCTATTCATGAAGTCCATGAATATGGCTGGTGCATTCGTCACACCAAACGACATCACTAGATATTCATAATGTCCATAACGTGTCCGAAATGCGGTTTTAGGAATATCCTCCACTTTCACACGAATTTGGTGATAACCAGAACATAAATCAATCTTGGAAAATATTGCGACTCCTCGCGATTGATCCATCAGATCATCGATTCTAGGAAGTGGATATTTATTCTTAATCGTAATCTTGTTCAACTGTAGGTAGTCCACACATAGACGAGAAGTGTCATCCTTCTTCTTTACCAACAATACTGGAGCTCCCCATGGTGACATAGTAGGTCTCATGAATTGTTTCTCCAACAAATCTTCCAGCTGTTTCTTAAGCTCTGCCAACTATACTGGCGACATCCTGTAAGGCGCCATAGATATAGGTCCAGCTCCATGTACTAAATCAATAGCAAACTTGATTTCTTTTTCTGGTAGTAGTCTAGGTATATCTTCAGGAAATACTTCAGGAAATTCATTTACGACGAAAATATCTTTCAAGACATCTTCACATTGAACCTCCAAAGAAGATAACAACAAGTACCCCTGATCTCCTTCCTTCAAACACTCTTCTACTTGAGTAGTCGTTAGGAATTTAGAATCCTTAGCCTCAGGAAATACTAACGTCTTACTAGAACAGTCTATCTGGATATGGTTAGAAGACAACCAATCCATTCCTAAGATTACATTAATCTTGGAAAGAGGCAAACATATCAAGTCCACATAGAAGATTCTATCCCTAACACATACAGGGCAATTCAAACATACTTTTATAGTAATCACAGGCTTATCAGTAGGAGTAGCAACACTCAAATCATAAGGCAATGTAGTCACAGTCAATCCCAAACGCTCCACACAATCACATGCAATGAAAGAATGTGTTGCTCCCGAATCATATAACACTGTTAAAGGATTACCTTCGATGGCATACTCCTCCATAATCAAGTCCTCTGACTTCGCAGCTTCTTCCTCGCTCATGGTATATACACAACCACCCACCTGTGGCCTCGCAGTTCGAATACTCCCCACTGATGGTTCCGTTTTCAACTGATCACATTCTCTGGAGAAATGTCCAGGCTTTCCACATCTGTAACAGATAACTCTTTTATGTTGACAATCTTTGGTGAGATGATCCTTCCCACACTTAAAGCATTTGAGCGTAGAAGTTCCAGCTTGACTTGTCTTGCTGCCCTCAGAACTTCCCCCAAAAGATTGCTGCCGGGTCTGACCTCCTGTCAGTTTGGCATACGGTTTCTGCTGATAATGGTTACCACTGCTACCTTTTCCTCTTTGGAACCGTGTAGGTCCAAAGTTCCTATTCCTCGCCTCTCGTTGATGATCAATTTCTTCAACCTTTCGACACTTATCCAACAATGCCTGAAACTGGTCAATTTCTAAGGTTGCTATAGCTAGCTTAATGTCAAGTTTCAATCCCTCTTCAAATTTTCTGCACTTCCATTCCTCATCCAGGTGCATCTGAAAATACCTCGAAAACTTAGACAAACTTTCGAATTTTGCAGCATATTTGCTTATAGACACCCCTTGTCTCAAACTAAGGAATTCCATCTCCTTAGCATGTCAAACACTAGCTGGGAAATACTTCCCCAGAAACTTCTGCTTAAAGAACTGCTATGTCATAACTCTTCCCTCAGCTTCTATCAATCTTCGGACTCTAGCCCACCAGTCTTCTCCATCTCCCACTAACACAAAAGTTACATAAGTAAGCTTCCGTTCATCGGTACAACCCATACCTTCAAATATCATCTCTAGTTCTTTGATCCACAGATCAGCTTTCTCTGGGTCAAATTCTCCATGAAACTTTGGTGGATTGTTTCTACGGAATTCTAATAAACTTTGAGCATCCTCAGTCGCCCTTTGGTTTTGCTGCACTACTACATCAGTCATTCCTTGCATTGCTGTTATCGCTGCAGCCATATTTTGGTTGTCATCGCCAGTATTTCCAATTCCTGCTCTAGTATTTATGCGTCCTCTTCCTCATCCAACCATTATGTTTCTTCTAAATCAAACTGAACAACACAAAGAAGAGTTAAGGTCAATTTTACAAACAATATTATTTTCCAAAAGGAAACTAGCCACAAAGAATCACACAACTTAAACAAGATAGACCTAACCACAAACCCAAAAGACTCTAACTTAGGCTCTGATACCAACTAATGTAACACCCACCTTAGGGTACCACATTTATGTTACTTAATTACCAAATTACCCCTTTATGATAAAATATAATTTGTAATGTAAATACGAGTTGTAAAATTTCTTAATATCGATAAGATAAACTTAGCAGAAAATAAAAATATTAAGCATCATCATAAATAATTTACATCATATACATTACAAAAGTACTGTCAAAATTATTTATATACAGATATAGTGCTTAAAGTATTTGAACATTATTTAAAATTAACATACTGCCCAAGTATTACTAGATAGCAAAACCCTCAAACGGGTCCTCCTCAGATTCCTCAGCAGGCTGGAATCCAACTTGAAGCGAAGTCCTATGAACAGGTGTCCGCGCAGACGACACTATACTAATCTCCGTTGGGATTTGAAACCTACCACCCCAATACTGTCTAATTGACAGCGAAAATTCAACATGTACATATATAGCTACAAAAACGAACGTGTCTCCATGAAAAATCCTGCTCATGTTGACTGTAACACCCCAAAATTTACTTTTCTACTATCAGGATTCATTCTAAAAATATTTGTGATTTTCTGAAATTTTCTTGGAATTTTTCGAGAACGCAAAATATTTTAATATATTTCTCGTTTTACGTGTGTACTGAGCGAAACCAGAGAAATGAGACATTTTCTCCGAGAACCTTGAACTATAGAAACGTCGACGGGGGATCTTACTAAACCCGAGGCCAGACACAGTTTACAAGGTTTCACATTTTTCGAGAAATCTTAACAGATGAGATAATAAAACACTGTGAGGAATTTATCTGTCAGATTTGTAATGCTGACTTCTACCAACTATAACTATTGTCCAATAAATACTAACATGTATTAAAAATATTATCACATTATTCAATTATCTAATTTTTGTACCACATCTATTAGTTTTAATTTCAAAAGAAAGATTAAATTTAATCCAAGCTTGTTATGGGAAGCTTCCTAGCAATTTCCCTTGTAACACATTTTCTCTCTCTTCCCTCCCCACTCTTCTTACACGGCAGATGGCATTGAAAGCCCATAATCACATTTTCATTTTATCTCTTCTTCTTCTCCTTCCCTTCTCTTCTTCTTCTCTTCTTCTCCTTGCTTCACCCCCGTACACACCCTTTCATTGGAGATCATCTCCATTGTTGCTACAACTAAACTCATATCTGGCTTTCTTCCATCATTCCAAGACCATTTTCCTTGTGGCCATCCTTGGTTCTTCTTCTTCTTCCTCTATTTTTAACCATTGAAGCTAAAGCTTTGAGCTTGGAGGTAAAGTCTTAACCTTTCTTTCACTTTCTTGTCATTTTCGTTTTTCTTGGTCACCTATGTGATCAAGAACTCACTTTTCCATGGTTTGAGTGGACATTATGGAAATCACTCACATTGGTGTTTTTCTTGAAGGGGGGAAAACGAAAATCTAGGGCAAGAAGGAGTGACACATTGTGTTGTTTTCCACATAGGTAAGAGGGAGATGATCCTCTTCAACCAACCTTGTTAGTAAGGGAATGTCTTGTATGTGTGTTGTTGTTGATTTTTGAATCCATGTATAAAGTTCTCTCATTTTTATGTTGTTCTTAATGATAATGTATTTTGTTGGGTTGTATGATTTAATTGATGCCTCTTGCATGATTTGAAGGTGTATTTGAGTATCTTGTTGATTAAATATGATGAGGAATGTTTTGGTTTGAGTTAGAGGACCTAAAGAACTCTGTTTTCTGCAAGTTTACGCGTGGTAATCGATTACACGGGGCTTGTAATCGATTACCAAGCTCTTAAAGATACAAAATCGTGATTCTGGAAATCTGGTAATCGATTACGTCTTGTGTGTAATCGATTACAGAGATTCTGTTTAGCTTGTAATCGATTACAAGAGGAGTGTAATCGATTACCAAGCCTCTGATGTCACGAAATGGTGCTCCTGGGAATCACGTAATCGATTACAATTCATGGGTAATCGATTACGGAGGTTCTGTCCAATTGGTAATCGATTACCACGGTTGTGTAATCGATTACCAGGGCCTTGAAGTTACGAAACGTGATTCTGGGAATCATGTAATCGATTACAATGAGATTGTAATCGATTACAGAGGTTCTGTTTCTCAGGTAATCGATTACAAGGGTGATGTAATCGATTACCAAGACCAAAAATGAGATTTTTGAGCTGGAAATGATTGAGATTATGGTTCTTTGTCCTTTGTAACTCAAACATAACCTAAAAACCCTGGATTCAAGGATTTTACTTTACTAAATTGTGATAGGAATGAGCATTCATATCAATAGAGAAGAAATGATTTTTGAATATGGAATTCTTGGATCCATGATATGGAAATTGTGGTATGTGTGTAATGAGGAATACATGTTGATGCTGAGAATTATTGATGTAGTACTCGATGAGATAAGAAATGATGATATGCCTTTGAGACAATGTTTTTAATAGATATGTTGTTGATATGTCATGTTGATCATTGAATAATGCTTATGTGCCATTGAGGCAATGCTAATGTTGAATGCATCATTGTTGAACATACATGATTGGACATTGTGTCATCATGCATGCGTATTGTCTGTGGAACATTGTCGAGAAGGCTATGTTGCCTAGGAGTTTGAATAACACCTTTGTGCGGGTGCGAATAGACTAAGCGTAGGTGTCATATGTTATTGACCCTGGGGGCATCGGGGTGTGGGTGTCTCACAATAGACAGTGGTAGCTCCACTGGGGCCGTGGGATAGACCAGTGCAACACATCGATAATCCTGCCTGAGATGCTGTCCTATATCGCGATCAACAGTCGAGGTGCCATGTGTGAGCCATTTTGCGCAAATGTTTTTATGTGATGAGCACACTATATTTTTAAGGCTAACGATACACTGGCATTACTCCTTGATCATTCACTCCGGAAATATTTATGTCTAGCTCCATGGAGTAGGAACTTTGGTACCTTTGTTGCATTGTGAATTGTCAGTCACATGGTCCATTGAGCATTTATAATTGAATAATGTGTTTACTATTATGACTGCGATGTGTATATGACTCTTGGTAATGCAGATGTTGCTAGCTGGCTATGGTTAATGTTATCTATTGTTCTTTGCTGCTTTACCCTCGTTAATTGCTCTCATGTATTACTGTACTTCTATGTATTAACTGTGTCTTACGTGGGCGTTCGACGCCGTTTATTTTCTTGCTGCCTTGTTGGTATTGAAAGCTGGGAATCTCACCTCTTTCCTATATTTGTGCATTTCTGTTTTACATTTATATTTGATCAAAGATCGTAAGAGGAAGATAAATAGGGACCATACCTAGGTTGATTGAGTTGAGCATCTGGACAAGATTTCCTCGACTACGTAAGAGCGCAGCCGCGTGGTGGCATTGATGCCTGTCGTGTCAACTGGGGCGCCGTGTGTCATGTGCATATGGTGTTGCGGCCTTGTCTGCTGGTAGTTCCCATCCCTGGGTTACTACTCCTCCCTTTTAATTGTTTTTATTCCCGCTGTATTTCATTTGACTCTGTAATTATTGTATTCTATGTTATCAGTGATTCGTGTAAGTTGGCTATAAACTATATATATATATATATATATATATATATATATATATATATATATATATATATATATATATATAAAGACGTGATTTCATTCCAATGGTTGTATTAAAGGTTGAATGCATTTATATTTCATTCATGGCTCATATTTTCTACTTATGCATAAATGCGAAAAAAAAATTAATTAAAATCTTAAATTTGGAAACTACTGTTATCATGACTGTGACTACACCTGGATGTAGTAACTGTGGTGTAATGACGATTGCACTGCAGTTGGTATATTTAGGTGCATTACACTTTGGCATGTGGTGTCCCAAGGTTGATGAGGGCGGGGAGTGGACGCCGGTGCGAATTGAAGCATGTACAATGGGCGGCTCCTGGCATGCTTCTAGGCGAAGGGTCCCATGAATGAACTGAATACGCATTTGAATGAGAGGGATTCAGAGACTGTGCAGGTATGAGACTGCATAGTTGAGGATGGCTTAAAGGAATTGATTAGGCGTAACCATATCAACAAGTTGCAACTTCTTTTCGGGAGCCTAGAACATAAGAACTCCATTGTTAAGCGTGCTTGACCTGGAGCAATTGTGGGATGGGTGACCTCTTGGGAAGTTTCCTAGGATGCGTGTGAGTGAGGACAAAGCACGCTGAAAAGACTAGTGTTGGTTTGTGGAGACACTTGTCAATCCTACAGGCAGTCCCGGGATGTTACAAATGGTATCAGAGACGGGACCTTTCCCAGTACGGTGTGGTTCGGGGACGAACCAGGCAGAAGCTGGTGGACATGTGATGTCCCGGGGTTGAAGAGAGGCGGGGAGTGGACGCCGGGGTGCGGGTGAAGCATGTACAATGGGCGGCTCCTGGCATGCTTCTAGGCGAAGGGTCCCATGAATGAACTGAATACGCACCGGAATGAGAGGGATTCAGAGACTGTGCAGGTATGGGACTGCATAGTTGAGGATGGCTTAAAGGAATTGATTAGGCGTAACCATATCAACAAGTTGCAACTTCTTTTCGGGAGCCTAGAACATAAGAACTCCATTGTTAAGCGTGCTTGACCTAGAGCAATTGTGGGATGGGTGACCTCCTGGGAAGTTTCCTAGGATGTGTGTGAGTGAGGACAAAGCACGCTGAAAAGACCCGTGTTGGTTTGTGGAGACACTTGTCAATCCTGCAGGCAGTCCCGAGATGTTACATTGACCGTCAACAGTCCCTGATAAATTAGTCCCTCCTCATTGGGACTTAACCTCCAAGCGCCAGCTCTGCCATGGAACTGTAACCTCACGTATCCGAAGAAACTTGACCTGGCTGCCATCCAATCAAAACTCAGCTTCCTCCATAAGAATCTGCTCCTCTTCGCCTTCTTGTTCAATCCCTTGCTCAACGTCTTTACAAATATAATTACAGTACAAAATAGGCATAGAAAGAGGTGAGATCACCTACGCCAATACCAACATGGTAGCATAGAGATAACATATACAATATATCATACAGATACATCATACCATAATTACAATCATGCCCTCAATATTATTTATCATCACAACAAATGCAATAAATAACAATTATGATCATGCCCTCAACATTATCCAAATATTCAACAATTCATTTATCATAAATAATAATTATGATAATGCCCTCAATATTATCCAAATATTCAACAGTTCAAAATATCACACCGATATAAATGCTCAATAATTATGCATGTACACATAGACTCAATTTCCTACTCCATGGAGCAAAAAAGTCAGGTCAGAGAGATTGATCGAAAAGATCTATCTGTACCAACATGCCTCAGACCACGTGCCACAATTCTCATAAGTGTTTGCACACCTAGCATATACACAATAGACTTTATTAGATCTTGGTTAAGAATAGTGTCTCGATCAGGATCATCGGTGCATTGCATCGGTCTAACCCACGGTACAGAAGAGCTACCAACTGCCCACTGTAGCAACCCGCACCCCGATGCCCCCAAGGTCAACGAGTGACTTACACTACGCATATCGTACCCACTCAAGAGGTGTACTTTCTCCTAGGCAATTAGCCTTATCCAGTCCATCGGACCTTTCCAATGCATGCTCAAATGCACACAACCATTCTCAGTTCAAATTCATAATTTTATATTCAGGGTCCACACACTGGCCCATTCTCAGTTCAAATTCATAATCTCATATTCAGGGTCTCCACATTGGCCCAACAATATCTTTATTGTATTTTTAATTGCAAAATCATATCATCGCGTTTTCTTAATCGCTCAACATTTTTGTCACATTTTCAAATCAAGTATTGATTTTTCAAAGTTTTCTCAATCGCGTAAAAATATTTAAATGCTTTCCAAGTCGTGTAGAAATATTTAAACGTTTTTCAAATCACGTAGCGATTTTTCATCATTTTTGAAATTGCATAGCTTAAAAATCACATTTTTAAGTTACGAAAAGCATTTTCCATCATTTTTCCACTACGTAAAATAATTCTCAACCTTCTAAATTCCATTTCAACATTTCTCAAATTCATACCACTTCTTGCTTTGTTTTTCCATATTTTCTTACTTTAAAATTTCTTAATGCGCTCAAAAACCTAATGAGTGAGCTATACATTAGTAAATTTTAAATCACCAATGTATTTCCTCATAATTCTAATTCAATTCTAAAGATTAATCCTCTTCCAAATAAGTTGAGGTTCAAACACTTTCAACCTCTCTTTTCCATTCATATACGAAATTTCCCTTTTTCAAGTGACAAAACACTTTATTTCCATTTCTTTAATCCTTATACTTAATCAATAAATTTTCATTCATAAATCATATTTTTTACACAAAACCACTCCTTTTAAGCCTCCATGGCCGTGAGGTACTTGGTCCTTGAAACCAAAACATTTGTTCATTTTCCTTACTTTTCTAAACATTCAATTTTACCATTCATGAAAATATTAACTTGGAAACACCTATTTTGAGGTGTTGAGGCCGAAATCCTCATAGTCTTTGGAACCAAAAATTGATTTCCTTTCCAACAATTATTATGGCATACATAACATATAATCAACATATTATATTTCAAGCATACCATAAAAGCAATAAAAATCATACCAAACATATAAGCACAAATAAATCATGCAAAACACATAAACCACAATAACACCCACAAATAATTACACAACCATGGATATGAATCTTCACATGGATTCATCATCCATCAAATACAAATACATCTCTCACCACCATACTTCGTTAGTAAGATGAATCTCCCTCTTACCTCTTGAAGAAACCTCCAAAGCTTCTTGCTTTGCTTCTTTTTCAAGTCCTTCACCACCAAGTGTAACACCCCAAATTTCCTAACTAGTTGACAGTAATTTTGACAGTTAATAGAATTCTACTGTTTAGTGATTTCTGTGTACTGTAAAATTATTTTAAATATTCCGTCGGCGTATTTGATCGTTTTGAGTGATTTACTCTGTGTCAAGAAAATAATAATTTTTAGGCTGGGAGAAAATCTTTATGTATTTATTTTTCTTGATTGTTTATTATTTTTAATAATCTGACTTGATTTTCATGCGTTTTCTAATATTTATGATTTTTGTGGATGTTTATAAATTTTTATATTTATTATATTATTTTTGGGCTATTTGTGGGCCCAGGTGGCCTTACGTGGGCCCAAATAGGTCCCACAAAGTGAAAATTTTTTTGTAATCAGAAAAATTTGTACTGTTTAGACGGAGATAGGGGATCTTACTAAACCTGAATCTGAAAAATAGCTTTTAAATTTTTATTGTACTGTGTTTTGTACTGTATTTAATTATCGGGCGATAAAAATACAGTAAATATATTCTTTCGTGGGGTTATAGCAGATAAAAATAGAAATTATACTGCTTAGTCAACAATAGTGGTTATGACAACTTTTGACGGACCAATAGGAAACAAGTTTAATTCTTTTGACGGACCAATAGGAAGCAAGTCTAATATTGAAGACTTTGATATCAACCGTCGATTTAATCAACGGTGTAGGATTAGTCTAAGAAAATGGCTATGACCATTTATAACCATTGGATTTAGATTTAAATCAAGGGTGGAGATTTGATCTTATAAAGTGGCTAGGACCATTTGTGATCGTTGGATTCAGATTAAATTAACGGTGGAGATGGATCATTTATGACCATTGGATGTGGATTTAATCAATGGTGGAGATTTGGTCTTCTAAAATGGCTATGACTAATTATGACCCTTGGATTGAAAGTAAGAAGGAGTAATCTTGACCCTTCATTTTAGAGATGCATCTAATGGCTAGGATTTCAAGGAAGAAAGATCTAATGTCCTAGATTAAGTCTTCTAATCAAAAGTCTACCTAAATCCTAACCATTGATCTAATCAATGGCTTAAATGGCTCTAAATGGTGGCTAGAAAAGATGATAACTTTATGAATGCATAATGCATGGAAGGGGGACGGTTTTGTGCTTGTTTTAGGAGTTAAAGGAAAGTTTGAAGACCATTATTAGTGGTCTTGGTCAATTATGCATCATTATTGATCATTTTGCACTCAAGGAGAATGCATGAAGAGGGGGGACGATTTTTACGTTTGTTTAGGAGCTAAAGCAAAGTTGAAGAACATTATTAGTTGTCTTGGTCACTTATTGATCATTCTTGATCATTTCATTCAAGCAAGCTCTTAGAAAAAATTTCTCTCCTTCTCCTTCAAGCTAGCTCACGGCGATGACCTCTAATTCTACCTTCCATCACTCAAAAATTTTATCTAACCTTATTTCTTGAATCCTTACCTTATTCTAAGAACATCTCTAGTTATGAGTTTTCACCAAATCATTCATTTTGAGCTTCAAATCCAAGCTTCAAGTTTCTAGCAAAAAGGGGATTTTTCCAAGGAGCTCTATGAAATTAGTGGAAGGAAAACTAAGTGTTTTCACTTCATTCTTTACCTTAACCAAGCCTAAGAAGTCTTTCTTTCACAAAAATCAAAAACTTCATCCATGTTCTTCAAGAGGAATTTCGGCCATACCACCTAAAATCACCATCCAATCTCTTTTAATTTCATCCAACCATATATCTTGAATCTACATGATATTCTAAGCAACTTTCATGTTGGAGACTTTCTCTAAATCATCCATCTTCAACCTTGTTCTTCAAGCTAAAGATTGAAGCTTTATTGGTGAAGTTTATTAATCTTCACTTTTCTTTTGATTTTCAAGATTCTAAGCCATGTTTGATCCATGGTTTATCTTGTTCAAGCTTGATTTACTAATAAATATATGTTTTGTTTCGTATTTGAGAAGCCCTTGGTGGTGAAGGACTTGGAAAAAGAAGCAAAACAAGGAGCTTTTGAGGATCTTCAAGAGGTAAGAGGGAGATTCATCTCACCAACCAAGTATGGTAGTGAGAGATGGTTTGTGTATTTAATGGATGGTGAATCCATGTGAGGATTCATATCCATGGTCATATAATAATTTGTGTATGTTTATATGCTTTGATTATTTGCCTATGCTTGGTATGATTTGCATGATTTATTGCTTTGATTATGGCATGCTTGTGATATATATGTTGAATATGTATTTGTATGCCATGATTTGATGATGGAAAGAAAATTGATTTTTGGTTCCAAAGACCAAGAGAATTTCGGCCAAGACACCTCAAAATAAGTGTTCATAAATTAATACTTTCATGAATGATAAAATTGGATGATTAGAAAAGCAAGGAAAATAAACAAAGGGTTTGTTTTCAAAGTATAAGTATTCACGGTTTTGTTAAGGAATTTTTAATAGTTTTGTTTGTGTAAAACCATATCAATTTAGAAGGAAAAATATTTGATGGTTTCAATGGTCGAGTACCACGGTTTTAAAGGTTTGTAATGCCTTGGTTTTATGAAACAGTGATTTTCAAAATGGAAAGACAATTTGGTTTAGTACAAGAAATTTGAAAAGGGAATCAGAGTGTTTTATCACTTGAGAAATGAAATTTTTGTATATGAATGGAAAAGAGAGGTTGAAAGTGTTTGACCCTCAATTTGTTTTGAAGAGAATTGATTTTAGAATTTATTTGAGAAAAATGGAGAATATAATAGTGATTTGATATATTATTTAAAGTTAGAAACATTGATTTAATTTAATGGAATTGTGAATTTGTGGAATATATTATGAAAAGGATTTTCTTGAGTAAGAAAATGTGGAAAATAATGTGAGTAGTCATATTATTTTGAGAAAAGTTGAAATAAATTTTTGAAGGTTGATAAATATTTTTCGTAATGGAATTATGGTGAAAAATGATTTATGTAACTTAAAAACGTGATTTTTAAGCTATACGATTTGAAAACCGTTTAAATATTTCCACGCGATTTGAAAAACGTTGAAATATTTCTACGTAATTTGGAAAGCGTTTAAATATTTTTACACGTTTGAGATATTATTGAAAAATCACTATGCGATTTAAAAATGGTGGAATATTTTTACGTGATTGAGAAAACGTTGAAAAATCACTACATGATTTGAAAATGCAACGGAAATGTTGTAAAATTGTGAAAACGTAACAAAAATATTACGTGATTGTGAAAACACGACGAAAGTGTTTTGTGACTATAAAAATGTGATAATATGATTTTGCTGTTGAAAATACAGTATAATTACTATTTGGCCAGTGTGTGGACCCTGATTATGGATTATGAAATTAAACTGAGAATGGGCCAATGTGTGGACCCTGAATATGAAAGTGTGAATTTTTCCTATGATTGGCATTGGTGCATTGAACATGCATTGAAAAGATATGCATTGAGGCACATAATGATTTTGAATTGAACAAAAATTGATAGCTGATGCTATTGGGACCCTTGTGGTTGAAGAGGAAATGTGAATTGATAGTGAGGTCTATGATGGATCTTGGGGTGCGTCAAGGTGCGGCGGTTGACTAGTGGATATCTGTCTGTGGGCTACGGCTGGACCATATGCCACTTGGCGATGCAGTCTGTTACAACGCATTGACGATACCCGACAAGAACACGATTCTTTTTGAAAGCTAGACAATTGTCTGTGGGCTAAGGCTGGACATTGTCTGTGGGCTAATCTGGAAAATTGTCTTTAGGCTGAGGCTGACAATTAACAGAGCATTCTTCTCGAAATTGTGAAAACCTCCATGGAGTAGGACATTGAGTCTACATGCATAACATATGCATAAATCTGAGTATCTATATCTGCATGATATAATAATTGAGGAATATTGGATGATCATGATGATAATCATGTTGATGGCATTATTGTGATTATTGTGTGATGATAATAATGTTAATGGCATGATGATGATAGTTGATTAATGTTGAGTGCATTATTGGAATTCTAGTATGATATACCTGTATGATATGTTGTTTGTGTTATCTCTATGCTGCCATGTTGGTATTAGCGTAGGTGATCTCATCTCTTTGTTATATTGTGTTGTTGTGCTTGTATTGGTAAAAATTATATAATCGATGAAATGAGTTGTCTTAGACATATGGGTGATAAATACTCTGAGATCGGAGACAACATCAGAGAATGACCATTCCAGATTTGATAGCGTGCAGTGTTGATAAGAAACAAATGTCTGATGTATGAAGATGGATACAAGAAGGAATAAGTATGTTAAGTTTTCTCGTTAGTGTTGTACTGTGCTATTAAGTAGGACCCATCACAGGGTTTGCTACTGTTAAATAGAAAGAGTTTTCTGTTAGTTTTATATTTCTCTTTAAATTGTTAAATATTAATTGGTTTCAATATTGTATATTAAATATATTTTCAGTAATACATATGGATTTTCAGTAAGTTTATGTTTCTGTCTTCAGCAAGAAAAGTAATTTTAAAACTCACCCTTTTATAACTCAAACCTTTTATGAAATCATTTTCAGATTGGGAGTTGGTAGACAGAAATGTGATGCTCTAAGGAGGGTGTTACACCAAGGGCTTCTTAAACACAAAAACACAATTTTATTAGCATCCAAAGCTTGAACAAGAAAGACCATGGATCAAAACATGGCCTAGAACATGAAAATGAGATGAGTAGTGAAGTTTCCAAAACTTCACCTTAAAAACCCTAGAACTTGCTCTTGAAGATGAATGATCTAGGACTTGGACTAAACTACAAAGTATCTTAGATTGAGGTAAGGATGCAAGATATGTGGTTGTTTAAAATTATAAAATGGTGGAAGGTGGTCTTGGGTGCTTTGGCTGTGAGCTAGAGAAGAAGAAAAGGAGAGAAAATATTTTGGGAGCTTAGCTTTTTGGAAGAGTAATGAAATGTGTCTTGAAACTTTGCTATGACCTTAAGCCTTCACAAAACCGAACCCCCCCCCCCTTGTACACTCAAGGAATGACTAAATTCGTTAGCCACCATTTTGGAGTTCAAGAGCCATTGATTAGATCAATGGTTAATATTTGTGTAGCTTCTAAGTTATAGCTCCTAAATGATAAGACTGAATCTAAGCCATTGGATCTTTCCTCCTTGAAATCCTAGCCATTAGATGCATCTCCAAAATGAAGGGTCAAGATTTACTCTTCATATTTTCCATCCAATAGTCACAAATGGTCCTAGCCACTTTGTGAGACCAATCTCCACCCTTGATTAAATCAATGGTGGATATCCAAAGCCTTCCTCACCAAGCTTGCTTCTTATTGGTCCATCATAAAGTTGTCATAACCACTAATTTTGACTAACCAGTATAATATTTATTTTTATCTGCTATATCCCTATGGACATAATTTACTGTATTTTTTTATTACTCGATAAATAATACAGTACAAAACACAGTAAAAGAAAATTTTAAAAATTATTTCCGAATTCGGGTATAGTAAGATCCCTCGTCTTCGTCTCAACAGTACAAAATTTTCTAGCCATAGAAAAATTTTTATTTTTTCGGACCAGCTTCGAGCCCGCATACAGTCTGAGAATAATATTAAAATAATCAAGAAAATACAAAACTCATAAATATTATAAAATTCATGGAAATCAAATCAGATTTGAAAAATTAATTAAGAATCAACAGATATAAATAAAATACGTAAGATTTTCCCCAGCTCAAAAATTATTATTTTCCTGACACGAAGTAAATCACACAAAATGATCAAATGCCTTCACGGAATACTCAAAATAATTTTACAGTACACAGAAATCACTAAATAGTAAAATTTTGTTATTACTGTCAAATAGCTAGAAAATTTGGGGTGTTACAATAAGGAGCTCTTAGATGTCACTCAAGGAGGGCATCTCCTTAGGGAGTCCCACGGCCAAGTGCATTAGGAGGAAGGAAGAAAACATTTTGCTAAGTTCAAACTCATCTTCAACCATTCTCCGAAGCAAGACAACCAAAAATTCTCTCCTTTCTTCTTGGTGAAGCTCACGGCCTCCATCACCACTCCATACCTCCACTCTTCTAAAATTTCATCCAACACTATTTCCTAAACCTAAACATCATTCTAAATATCTTTCATCTTGAGAGTTTCTTCAAAATTATCCATTTGAAGCTTGGAAACCAACCTTGAAATTTATTCCCTACAAGGTAAAAATCCTTGTTTCTTGTTTCTAACTTGATTCTTGAAGTTCTAAGTCATGATTGATCCATGATTTATCTTTTTCAACCATAGTTATGACTTGTTAAAATTGTTTGAGATTGTTAGGGTTTCTTTGGGAGTCACACGAAATCCATAGGAGGAAATCCAAGAAGGTTTTGTCTTCCTTATAGGTAAGAGGGAGATTTAATCTCATCAACCTTGTGTGGTGATGAGAAAATGGATGTATTTGTGGTGAAGAATCTATAAAGATTCATTCACTTGGTTGTTTAATGTCTTTTCTATTTGTGATTGATTATGTGTTTAAGCATGTCTATAGCTTTAAAATATATGGTATGTGTTTTATAGATACATAATAATTATTGTAGGATGTGAATAACATGTGAGTATTTGCATGAGTGTTCCAAAGAGCACAAGGGAGCTCACGGCTTCACCAATAAAAAGAGAACCAAAATGTTTTCAACCATTTTCTAAAGCATGAATTAATTAACTTAGTTGAATAAATAAATTTTACAATGATTTAGAGGATGGAAAATAATTTAAAGATGATTTACTAAAGATATGTTAAATTTCGGCCAACATGCCACTTAATATACCTTTGATCTAAAATTATTTTCCAAGTGTAGATTAAATAATTAATTTAAAGAGAACTCAATTTCAATGGATTTTTGGAGAACAAAATAAATGAACTTTTATTAGGAACTTAATTAGAGAAATTAAGTATGAATGAGAAATAATTGAACACTTGAAAAATACTAGTGTAAATATTGGTTATAACTAAGAGCGGTAATTTTAAAGAAAAATGTAGAAAATACCACTTAAATGGATTTTCTAGATGAAATGTTGTCAATAAAATTAAAAATCAATAAATAATGGAGAAAGTTTTAAAATATAATTTAGAACGTAAAGAAATTATTATACATAGTTGAAAAATATTATTAATATCCTACGTGTATTTTAAAATAATACTTTTAAGCTAAGCAATTGAGAAAACAATTTAAAAATGTTACACGTTTGAGAAAATAATTTAAAAATCCTATGTGATTTTAAAAATTGTGAAAAATACTTACGCGATTTGAAAACGTTTGAAAAAGGTGATGTGATTGTGAAAATGCGATAAAATATTTATGCGACTAAAGGGAACAACAAGTTTACTGTCGGGCCAAAGTGGTGGACCTTGATAAGTTGAGAAATAGTGCTGTCAAGTGGTGACGTTCTGTATTTGGAAATATTGATAATGAGGGTAATTATGTAATTATGGTTCATTATATTGGAAAATATTGATAATAAGGGTATTTATGAAATTATAGTTCATTATATTTGAAAATATTGATAATAAGGGTATTTGTATAATTATGGTTCATATACATGCATTGAGAGATGTGTCAATTTGGTTGAAATTGGCGATTGGCTGACGAGATGAATTACACCGTATTGTGGGTGTGATAGACATAGTGTGGTTCATTGAGTGAACTTGGAGGCATTAGTGTGCGGAGGATTCTACATGTGGACAGTTGGTAGCTCCTCTAGGCCGTGGTAACAGGCAACGCACTAGCGATCTCGACAAACACTATTCTTAATCAAGATCTTATAGAGACTATCTGGTACAATGCCTGTTGTGCACGACATTTTGACGGTGTACTATTTACATGACATTTGACTGTGTAATACTTGGTTGGGGCAGCTTGATGTACGGATAGGTCTTTCGGATCATTCTCTCTGATGTTTGTGTTTAGCTCCATGGAGTAGAAATAAGTCTGTGTACATTTGCGTATATGATCTGCATCATAATGTGATTGTTTACAGTAATTTGAGATATTATGTATGATGTTATAGTATGAATTATTGTATTAATTGTGATATCTGTATGTACTGTCATTTTCTGTACTGCTATGCTAGTAGTGATGTAGATTGTCTCACCTCTTTGTATGTATTTTCTGTATTATTATTTATGTTTTGTAAAGAGTTTTGGGAAGAGGAAGAGGAACAGCCTCTAGATTATCAGTATCCGGAGGAGCAGCAACCGAGCGAACAGTTTGAGGAAGGCGAGCCTCTAGATCATCCTTATCATTTAGATTGATGTAGTGGTTATGGCTTTGCCTGAGTTTTTGGGGTTTGTGAGATTTGAGTTTCATGGAGGCTCTGAGGCCTGGCGTCTACGAGAAGACAGAGGGTTGGTTGTTTATGTGAGACGTTTGACTGTGTCCCTTCGTAGGGAATTTGATGGAGCACCGATGTTTACTACTACTTTTTATTTACATCTAGAGATGCCTTTGACTATTGGGCTTTATTGGGGAGGACGTTTTCATGCCCCCAGTGAGCTTAGTAGTGTATCGACAGCACAGACTCTTGTCCGTAGAGCTTCTAGACATCCGGGATTTCTGTCATCCGACAATCCATTGGAGGAGGATTAGAATTCCTAGATGTGTACTTGGGCTAGTTTGTATTTTAGTGTGATATCAAGCAGTTTACTATTTTATTAAATATTTGTAGTGTGTAAATTATTTGTATATTTAAGACAATTATATGTACATTATGGTGTGTATTTAATAGTTTGCTTTATTTCATGTACTGTCTATAGTACTTAATGATATATTGTATAGAAAGAAAAAAATTTATAACTCATTATTAAATATTTACTAAAGGTTTTACAACTTGGGTAATATTTATTATTTAGTTATTCGAAAATGTGACATCCCCATTGGGGTATTACAGTATTCTGAAGAAGAAAGGAGTTGCCAAATATTCTAAGTGAAAAAATTGTGGGAAAGGTTTGGCACGTATTAAATATAGATTAGAGAACGCTTTTGGCAGGGTTACATTTGATTGTGAAATAGGTAACACTTTTTAAGTGTGGTATTTAATAGTGAAATGGGCAACACTTGTTAAATGTATTATTTGATCAGAATAAGTGTGTCTAAATATAATATGATATAGTAACGTTTAAAAAGTGTACCATTTACACTTTAAGAGTACACTTTTCAAGTGATGCAAAAGAAAGATTGTCAAAACCTTTCAAAAAAGGCTATTCTTATAAAAGTATTTCTTAATAAGATTTAAGAGTACATTTTTCAAATGTACCCTAAAAAATATGACCATAAGCTAATTTTGTTATAATGACATATTGAAAACATATTTAAGCCATAAAGTAATGATAAGTCAAACCAAAGGGACAAATTGGAATTTACCATGAAGTTTACTTGCTAGAAAACAAATAGTATTACTTCTCGAAACATTTTCTATCTTATGGCAGACACTACGACAGTGAGTACGCTGAAACAATTGGCAGTAAAATTAAAGTTTTGTCTATCATGAGCCACCAAACCAAAGAGTTATTATTGTTACATTTTCTACAAATTTTTTTGTGATTATAATTTTAAATATTGCATCCTCCTTTTACTTTTATCTATTTGTTAAACTTGTTGCATGAGAATTTAAAAAGTCATTCAAAATTCATGATTATAACCAAAAGTAATTTTATTTCATTAAATTATTCTTTATTAAAATATTCAAAATATTGTTATCATTCTACTAATTTTCTCTTTCACTTATTATTTTTTCTGTCTCACTTATTAATACTAAGAGTAAAGTTGGAAAAAATAATAATTAATAACTTATTAATTTCTTAAATAAACAAATAAAATTAGATAAAATAACTTTTTTAAATAGACAAATAAAGGTACATGGAGGGAGTAATAATTTGATAGAGAACTCCAACCATTGATTTTTGAAATTTTCTAGTATTTATTGTTCATTATTTTGGGAGTCAACAAGAATTTATTATCTTTTGCTAAAAAAAATATCTTCTAAAAAATTCCAGGTTGAAATTAATATAGGCTAAACTTCACGGCAAATGAGATGATAAAATCGTACCTACTTATGAATAATAATGAGTGATTATAATTATTTGGTAAAAGAAGTTGAAGGTTTCAAATATATTATGATAATCGACATGAAAACTATATGATTATTGTTTTTCTGAATTTTGTATTACTTCTTTTATGTGACTTTTTATTTAGTATCATATATTTTTTCTTTTTATTAAAATATGGTATAATCTCTGTATACAAAAATTGTGAATAATGCATGGTTTATATTCTGAAAACATGTAAAAATTAACTTATAAAAAAATCTAAAAATTAACTATATATTTTGGTGGAAAAATTGCATTGGAAGAATCACTTCGTCCCAATTTAACTTTTTTTTTAATAAAAAAACCACTTCACCCAACATTTCGGCTTGCTTCTTTTTTATGCTGATGTTACACTGCAGCAAACCATGGTCAACCGGATATATTAGGCCAAACCTTTTTGTTATTTAGTTTTTCGTTGTGTTAAAATATTTTTCATTTTTAATTAAAAAAAAAGAGGAATTGACCTAAAATTCTACCAAAACGTTTCGAACTAGCATCTTTGTTTACTTGTTTTTTTCTTTTTTTTGACGTGCTCGAACTAGCATCCTTACTCTATAATTTTGCCCACTTTCACACTTCAACTAAATTGTGATAATGACAAATACTAGGCAGGTAAGTGGAGATGTGCACCCCCCACTTTAAGAATAAGATTGCAGTCATGCTACTCCACTTTATTTTATTTGAAAAAGAAAACAATTATTACTTTTTCAACAGAAAAAATATAGTATAATTAAAGCAATATTCAGATAAAAAAATTAATTCAATATTTAGATGAGTAGATAATGTTTTATTTAGTTATTTATATTTATATTCCCATATTTTTTAAATATTTTTTTTATACTTGTTTTGTACTGAGTTATAGGTCACAGATCAGAAGTAATCTGACCCGCTAGAATAGTACCTAGATATTATTATATACTATCTTGATAAGAACATATGCCTATTTATTAGGCATAAATCTCTCAAAGAATCCTTGATAGATATGAACACTAATTATAACGCATATAAATAAAGAAATTAGTTTAAAAAAATATCACAATCTCTTATGGATTCTAATCCTAAATAACAACATTTAATTCAAATTGAATTACAATTTTTAACATCCAAGACATTTCTATAAATACCTTGCAAGGTATCAAATGTATACATCTAATCTAATACTACTCATTGCCTTTCTTATGCACAGTCTGACTTGAATGTCAGAGTGCTTTTTACAGGTACCTACCTCCTCGCACCACCGCTGCTGCTACCATGCCACAGAGGTTTCTACCTTCAACCACCTACCCAAGTAACCGTTTGAACTTCGTTCAGAACAAAATGTCGTCTATGAGAAAGATAACTTATATTCTCATCATCATCATCATCATGGTTAACACGCGAAGAAGAGAAGCCTTAACCAATCAGAATCGCGTTTCTGCTATGCATAACCCACCATCTACAAAATATCGTCCAGTGTCTGTCCCTACTGATGAGCTAAACCAGTCGCAGCCCAACCAGAACCCAGGCAGGACGGGCTGGAGATTTCTTTCATAGGAGAGAATCTCCTCTTCCTCCCCTACGAGTTCTGTTGAGGCAACGTCTCGGTCCACAAAGAGCACCTTCTGGGGATGCTGGAGAATGAGTATCAGCATTGCAACGCCTTGGAACTCAAGTGGAGAATGAAAAAGTTCGGTTTCGCCATACTAAAACTGATCATCAAGCGCTATCCAGAGCAAAACTAGTCTATTTGGTTAGACTTCAGGATGAAAGAATTCATAACCTGGAGAAAGCTATTAACTTGGAACATGAAGACGAGAACCGATCTCTGAGGAGGGATTGTGAAAATCGAAGAGACAGTGCAAGGAGAAGACCTCCATCCAGAAAACTCTAGGATTACAAACTCAGTCATAATGTTGAACTTGTCCATATAAGAGAGCAGGAAAACAGAGTAAGGAACTTGGTTTCACAAAACCAACCTTTCTCTGACAGACTGATGGCCTACGAGATCCCTAGGTGTTTCAAGTATCCCATAAATATTGAAGCATATGATGTGATCACGAACCCTCAAGATCACTTAGATACTTATTTTCTGCTCTTTTATTTGTTGGAGGTGATGACTCTCTCATGTGTCGTGCTATCCCTCTGTCTCTAAAGAAAGCCGCCTTGAGATGATTTACTACCTTAACTCCTAAATCCGTTGTTAACTAGAAAGGCTTGTCCTCGAGATTTTTGTTGTACTTCACCACTAGCAAAGTGCAGCCTAAATGCATTTCATGCCTCTCCTAGATTAAGCAAGGAAATGAGGAGTCTCTCTAAGACTTTATATCCTGGTTCAACATGGAGATTGTAAACATACGTGATTGGGATGAAAGGCTCAGATTATACTACATAAGAGAGGGTCTCCGACCTGGACCACTTTCTTTTTCACTAGCCAAGAAGTAGCCCAAGACTATGGACGAGTTCTGTACCCATGCTGATAAGTACATCAATGTTGAAGACGTTCTCGGAGCTAGGAAGCATCTCGAGAAGGGAGAAGATGCTAAGCCTAAGTTCGGACAACTAAATCAACAAGGCTGGAATTCAAAATAGCCTTTCAAAGGAAAGTATAAGGACTACACTCCTCTCAATACATCTTGGGCTCAGTTCTTACAGGAAGTAATGAACACTAAGTTCCAGGATGTACGAAGACCTCCCTCTTTGAAGAAGCATTTGCAGAAAGACAAGTCCAAGCACTGTGCATGGCATAATGGTCATGGACATAACATAGAGGACTACATCAACCTCAAATATATCATCGAGTCATTGATTCGGGATGGTCGCTTGGGATTTTATGTGGGCCAATCTCAAAACAACAACCAGAGGGGAGGGTTGAATTGCCAAAAGCAACGTTACAGCCCACAGAGACGTCCATCTCCACCTGACCAGAGAAGACGTTCTCTAGCCAAGAACAACAATCCCGACATAAGCTCATCTTGGGGCAATGCCCAAAACCAAGACAAGGTACAACTCCGAGATGATAATCATGAAGATAATTTCCTTCATACTAAAGTAACGTAGGAAATAAACACTATCTTGGGGGGTTTGCAGGTGGTGGTGATTCAAGAAACACCAGGAAGAAGGCTCTCTGGGCTATGCTAAGTGTAACATCACTCTTAGGAACCAAGTTAGGCATTGGCACAAGAAAAATCCTACCGATTTCATTCTCTGATGAGGATTATGGAAACACAATTCCAGATCACGATGACCCCATGATCATCTCAGGAATAATCACAAACGCCGAGGTTCATTGGAATATTTGTTAATCGAGGGAGGTTGGCTGATATTATGTTCCTAAACTTGTTTGAAAAACTAGAATTATCAAAAGAAGAATTAATCCCATACACTGGTGAGATGATCAGATTCACAAGTGATAAGATCACCCTGGTTTGGTATATTGAGACCTACCTGACTTTAGGAAAAGATTCCTTCTTCAAAACTGTTAAGGTTAGGTTCTTAGTGGTTGACTGCCCCTCGACCTACAATGTCATACTAGCTTGTCCTTCACTTAATGCCTTTGGGTCCGTGATATGCACACCTCATTTGGCTATGACGTTCTTGGACCAATAGGACAAGGTCGTAACAGTTAAAGGAGACTAAGCTATGATAAAGAAATGCCACAACGAGAGCCTAAGAGTCGCTAAGAAGCCTCAGACTGTGGACCAATGTAACGATTCGACTCTAATCACTACAGACACTATCAACGTCCTTTTGAATGAGTTGGATATACGCGAAGAGATCTACAGTACACGCCCCCAGCCTGATAGAGAGCTCTAGCCCCTTCAACTTGGTGCTAAGTTGGATCAAGTAATCAAGATTGAAGGGCAACTTAGTTAGGAAGAAAGATCCAAGTTAACTGAGTTTCTACAAAAAAATAAAGATCTGTTTGCTTGGACTTTCACAGACATGTCGGGTCTAGACCCATAATTCATTTGCCATTGAATTTCTATTATGAAGAATGCAAAACCGGTGGCCCAACATAAAAGGAAGGTTGGTCTTGAAGGCAAAAGGTGATTTAGAAACAAGTGAATGAGCTCCTAGACGCCAGATTCATTAGGGAGGTCTCCTACACCACGTGACTTTTTAACGTGGTCTTTGTCAAGAAGGCCAATGTGAAGTGGCGTATATGCGTTGATTAAACTGATCTAAATAAGGCATGTCCAAAAAACCCTACCTATTTTCTAACATTGACAAGCTGGTGGATAACTTATCTATTTTCAGGTTACTTTCCTTCATGGATGCTTATTTCGGCTACAACAAAATTCTCATGAACCCAAAAGATGAAGACAAAACTACCTCCATAACCGAGATGAGGAGTTACTATTATCGAGTCATGTCGTTCAGATTAAAAAATGTAAGGGTAACTTTCCAACGGATGATGAACAAAGTCTTTGAAGGATAGATTGGTAAGACTCTAGAAGTATACATTGACGATATGATAGTCAAGATGACAGACACCAGTGACCACATTAAAGACTTAGAGGAAGTATTCGCCAAGATTCAGAAGCACAACATGCAACTGAACCTAGAGAAGTGTGCCTTTGATGTACATGCTAGCAAGTTTCTGGGATTGTTACTAAAAAACTGAGGTATTAAGGCCAACCTAAAGAAATGCCAAGCCATGCTCAACATTCACAGTCCGCAATCTATCAAAGAAGTGCAACAGTTTACAAGCTGAATAATGGCCCTCACACGTTTCCTAGCCAAGGCTGCCCAAAAATCTCTTCCTTTCTTCAAAACTCTAAAAAAAGGAAAGAATTTTGAATGGACCCTATAGTGTGAGGCCTCCTTCCAAGAACTAAAGAGGATGTTGTCCACGCCACAAATTCTGACAAGGTCAGACCTTGGTGAGACACTTTATACTTACCTTTATGTTAGTAACGAGATGATTAGCTCAGTTCTGATAAGAGCAACAAACAAAGATCAGAGGTTAGTTTACTTCGTCAGCAAAGTCCTGCAAGGCCCCAAGATTTGTTATTAGACGATCAAAAAGCTAGCTTGGCACTGTTGATCACTGCAAGAAGGCTAGGACAATATTTTCAATGCCATCCAGTAATAGTGAAGATGGACCAACCAAACATACAAGTACTACATAAACTAGATCTTGCAGTATTATCTATATTAGTGGAGCTCTCTGAGTTCGGAATTACCTGTGAGCCAAGGCCAACTATAAAGACTCAAGTATTATCCAACTTCTTAGTTGAGCTCATGATAACTTCACAAAATATATTTATTTGTGCCCTATATCTGTACTTCATAGATTGCTTAGTCCTTATTCTTAGGCATATTTGGGAGATTTTAGGCCTATATTTGTCAAATACAATTTGGATATCTTCCTATATGTTATTAAGCAAATTGTGCATATTCTTTGAGTGATTAAGTGGATTTACAACTTGTATTTGACTTGGTGATTTCTCTGATGTAGGATGTGCACAAAACAGATGAACTGAAGCTACTCAAGGCTTAAAAGTCCAAGAGAAAACCAAGATTGCATTCCAGTGGAGCAAGCCGCGGCATGATGCGCATCACCTACTGCCATTATCTTTATTGTTTTCTAGGCTTTAGTTTATATCCCTTTTCTCTATTTTTATGTTCTTGAATAGAATTACTTAAACTATCGGCTAATACTTAGCATTAGAAATAAACTTATCCCTGTGGAGAATATCTTACTCATCATTTTTATTACTTGAATGACCCGTGCACTTGCGGTATACAAAAGGTCTAAACAAGTTTTTTGGCGCCGTTGCCGGGGATAAGGCATTATTTTTGTATTACTAATATAGACAACAAGTTTATGCAGTTCTAATTCAAGTTTTATTTTAGTTTAATTCAATAAGTCCATTTGGAAAAGTTATGGTCCTTTAGTTTTTATGTTTATGGTTGTTTTGCATAAATATGTAGTAAGTTTAATTTTTATGGTTTTAACATATTTTTTTTGTACATTTTGTAAATAAAGCTTTTAGACAACTTTTGCAGGTGCTGGAGGCCACAATGAAGCAAATTTGGTTGCAATATGGAGTCTGGTGCAGAATTCTGCAGTCTGACCTCTCACGCCGCAGCGCACGAATGTCACACTGCGGCGTTCTATTCTCAACTTATCAGGGTTTGAGACCCACGAGCTAGACTTCACGGTGCACTGTAATTCATGCCGCGATGCAGCACCCTGTTTTGCATTTTCTGTTTATTTTTCATGTTTTTCTTTATTTATTAATGCTCAGTTCTAATATGGCCTCTATTTTGAATGGCTCAGGTACCCTATAGACCTTGTACACAGGGACGGACCTACGTGTATTGGTATGGGGGCAGCTGCCCCCACCAATTTTTTTTATTACCTATAAAATAATTTTTTTTTGCCCCCACTAAAAAATAAATGTTGCCCCCACTATCCTATAATCCTACTTCACATAACACTACAAAATGTTTCCTTATTGTGTTACAATTCTACTCTACATAACACTTTTATTTTACACTACAAAAATTATAAATTAAATTAGAAGTAATGAAATAATTAAATAAAAATATGGTAGAAAAGCCAACACCACCGTACAAGAAGTCTGAAGTCAACAAATTCATTATGCCTTTTGAAACCTTTTGTTTTATGGTCAATTACCATTTACCACATCACACCACCGTACAACCTTTTTTTGTCTCTTGCTCTTTGCCTCTTTCTATTCCTATTTCCATCTCTCAATCTCTTGTAGAGCTGGTCGCTCACTCACTCGCATGGAGGCTTGGATAAGCCTTCTGCAAAAAATAAATATTCCTTGTGTGGGGCCGTGTGGCGTAATGATGAGAAGTTTCATCCTTTCTTCCATTTTATTTGTGGTTTGCACTCTCTGTATCTTACTACCTTTTCAAAATCTCTGTTGATTTTAACTCTATGTTATGATTGTTGTATATAGGAAACAACAAATTGCTCTGTTTAAAATATTGTGAGTGGATTATTTTGTGAGCTGCTGCTTGTGGTCCCTTGAGGTGAGTGGTGACCCTTCTCTTACCTTTACTTTTGCACTTTTTTTTAAATTTTTTTTTTGCCCCAAATGTAATTTCTGATTGTCCTATATTGTACTGTGTGATTATGTGGTATTTTATTTAAATGTTAATTAAGTAACTAATTACTAATTAGCATCATGATTTTAATGTGCTAGAAATGGAAAAATATTTTAAAAGAAAATCAACATTAGAGCCTCAAGAAGTTATTAGAGCAGAAAATACATCAACACCATGTCAACCCACTACTGAGTCCTCCATGAAAAAAAGATTCATAGAAGCTGATTTGGAAAATCTTCTAGCTGATCCTGGAGAGAGGAAGAAACTATCATGTTATCATCCCAATGATCGAGATGAAATCCGAAGAGCTTATTTGCAAAAAGGCCCTTATCAACCAAGAGAGCACGATTTCCCACAACGACAATTTGGGACTTCTTTTCGTAAGTTTAATCCTGATTGGTTTCTTGAATTTGGAAATTGGTTAGAATATAGTATATCAAAAGATGCTATATTTTGTTTATGTTGTTATCTTATTAGATCTGACAATGGAGAACAAAAAAGTTTAGATGCATTTTTGACAGAGGGATTTTCAAATTGGAAAAAAAAAAGAAAGGCTTAACACCCATGTTGGAGGCCCTAATAGTGCTCACAATCAAGCTTGGAGAAAATGTGATGCATTAATGAATCAAAAACAACATATTGAAGTTGCTATTAGTAGACAATCCGACTTGGTCAAAAGGGAATATCGGATTCAATTGATACGCACACTTGAATGTATTCGATTTCTATTGAGGTTGGGGTTGGCACTTCGTGGCAATGATGAGTCGATGCATTCAAATCATCAAGGTAATTTTCTTGAGCTTCATCATTTTCTTGCCAAACATAATGAAGAAATTGGTAATGTCGTGAAAAAATGTCGTGGGAATCTCAAGCTAGTGTCACCTAAGATTCAAAAAGATATTGTGAGAGCTGCTGCTTGGGAGACCACAAAAGTTATTATCGAAGATCTTAGAGATGATTTCTTTTCCATTTTAATTGATGAATCTCGGGACATATCAGTTAAGGAGCAAATGGTTGTTGTTTTACGTTATGTAGGTAACAAAGGACATGTGGTTGAGCGGTTTCTTGGTATTGTTCATGTTGTAAATACAAGTGCTATATCTTTTAAATTAGCATTGGAGTCATTGTTTGCAAATATAGTTTGAGCTTGTCAAGAGTGCGTGGACAAGGATATGATGGGGCTAGTAATATGCAAGGTGAATTTAATGGCCACAAAAGTTTGATCTTGAAAGAAAATAAGCGTGCATTCTATGTTCATTGCTTTGCTCACCAACTCCAATTGGCACTTGTGACGGTTGCAAAAAGGCAAGTTGATATTGCTTCATTTTTTATTGTAGTTAACAATTTATCTAATATTGTTGGAGCTTCATTTAAGCGCAGAGAGATTCTAAGAGAAAGTCAAACTCTTAAACTAAATGAAGCATTAGAGAGTGGAGAAATTTATAGTGGTCGTGGCTTGAATCAAGAAATTTCATTGACAAGGGCCGGAGATACTAGATGGGGCTCACATTATGGTACATTACTTAGATTGATTTCTTTGTTTCCTTCCGTGATTGATGTGCTTCATACTATAATGGAAGATAGCAAGGACTCAGACCAAAAAGCTGATGCATATAATTTATTGAGAACTTTGCAGTCTTTTGAATTTATTTTTAACTTGCATTTGATGAAGAATATATTGGGAATTACTAATGAATTGTCTCAAGCATTGCAAAGAAGTGATCAAGATATTGTAAATGATATGTCATTAGTTAGAGTGTCAAAGGAAAGGCTTCAAAGTATGAGAGAAGATGGTTGGCATAATTTACTCAATGAAGTATCATTGTTTTGTGAGAAGAAAAATATTGTGATTCCGAATATGGATGATTCATTCATGGCACAAGGAAGATCAAGACGTAAACCTGAAAAGGTTCAAACTTGCATCACTTTCAAGTTGAGGTATTTTATCAGGTGATTGACAGGCAACTTCAAGAGCTTAATAATAGATTTACAGAGGTGAGCACCGATTTGCTTATTTGTGTGGCAAGCTTAAATCCAAGAGATTCATTTTTTGCATTTGACAAGAAGAAGTTGATTTGTTTGGCTCGACTTTATCCATCAGAATTTTCCTCGATAGAGCTTATCGGGCTTGATAGCCAACTTGAAAATTATATCATGGATGTTTGTTCTAGTGAACATTTTTCTAATTTAAATAGGATTAGTGATCTTTCAGAAATGTTGGTGAAAACTAGAAAGCATGTTGCATATCCAATGGTATATTTACTTGTGAAGTTAGCTTTGATTTTGCCTGTGGCCACTACAACAGTTGAAAGGAGTTTCTCTGCAATGAAACTTGTGAAGAATGAAGTGCGCAATCGTATGGGAGATGAGTTATTGAATGATTGTTTAGTCACATATATAGAAAGAGATATTTTTGATAGTGTTGAAGATGAAAAAATCATACAACAATTTCAAAATATGAAGACATGTAAAGAGCAGCTATAGTTTGTGAAAGCTGATTAACTACTATTTTTTTTTGGTATACAATGATATAGTTTTTGTAATCTCCAATTTTTGGCTTAATGATAATGATGTCCTTATTTATTGTTTATCTATTTATATTTATTTATAAAAGTATTTATAGTGTATGATCTCACCCCCACTAGCCAGAATTTCTGGGTCCGTCCCTGCATGTACAATATGGACACAACTTCACTTTGGTTTGGGGGAGTATCTTTACATATTTTTTCTACCTTAATGATTATTGTATAACATGTTTTGATATTTAAAGTATGCAGTAGTGATAGTCACCATATTACCATGATCACACATTGTTTTGGCTATTACTAATGAGCTGTTGATGAAAATTTTTAATTTTTAATACTCTACACATGATGTTATGCATGCTTGAATTGAAAATGTGAAACTATTTGAATGCATGATATATTGTCATTGGCTAGTGTTGCAATGGTTGTCCAATGATAAATATGGATGCTTATTGTCCTCAATTCTTCTATGAATCAATATGCGGTCTTTGATGCATGCTGGTGTAATCCTGTTTCTTTTTATGCATGATGTGTTTCCCACTTAGATGCTTGTTTAACTTTAGAAAAGATTTGAGTGCTTGTCTAGAGAATGTTTATGATTTGTACATGTGGAAGTTTTCTACTATCCTTGAAGTTTTTTTACAACTCTCTTGAAGTGAAATCCTAGATTGTGCATAACTGAGGAAATGATTAGGGCATTGTTTGGACCGATTGAGCCTAAAAAGCTTACCTTTACATGATTATATCCATAGGTCCCTTTTTGAAGCTTTTTAAATGTTTGGCCTTATATGTTTTTCATCACCTTTATTTTCCTAACCTCGTGTAACCTTTCTTATGCATGCAAAAGCATTACATTCCTTTCCTTCCCTCTATGTTTGTTGAGTGCATGATATGTTATTTCTTCATTTAAGTCCAATGAGTAGGGTATTTATGTTGTTCAATACAAAAGTCACTTGAAGGAACCATTTGCTTTACAAGAAATTGTTTTGTTCAAATAAAAAGAAAACAAAGAGAAGAAAACCAAAAAAAAATAAAGAAAATGTGAAAAAGCATTGAGTGGTTCTAGAGAGTGTTATTTATTTCATTTTGCATACCCTTGTTGTAGTGGCTCAAGTCTTGAAATGTCATGTTATGTTTCTCAATGTTTGTGTTGTATCCTTTCCCCTTTGTTTTTCACCCCATCACCTTGGCGTTACATTACAAGCTATTGAAGACCTTTTTGATCCTCAGTTGTGTGTGATTTACATTAGTGGAAGAGAGTTAGACTACAATTTTGTGGATTCTTTGATTTGTATCCATGTGTATGCTCATAAACTTATCCGGATGAGTATGATTTAAAAAAGATAAGTTTGGCTTGTATGTTTGTGGGAAGTGTGAATTGCATGAAAGGATACTTTGATTGTTGGCATGTTAAGGATTATGTGTGTGTGGAGCTTATTGTGGGCTATTCGCATTCCTTGAGGACTGATGCAATTAATCTACACTAGTTGGGGTGAATTGAAAAATTGAAATTATCATATTTGTGGAATGCATGTGAGCATAATTGGTTAATGTAAGTTTGCTTAATCATACTTTGTTTTGCTCGAGGACTAGCAAAAACTTAGGTTTAGGGGAGTGATAACTTCACAAAATGTAGTTATTTGTGTCCTATATTTGTATTTCATAGATTGCTTAGTCCTTATTCTTAGGCATATTTAGGAGATTTTAGGCTTATATTTGTCAAATGCAATTTGGATATCTTCCTATATGTTATTAAGCAAATTATGCATATTCTTTGAGCGATTAAGTGGATTTACAACTTTTATTTGACTTAGTGATTTCTCTAATATAGGATGAGCTCAAACCAGATGAATTGAAGCTACTCAAGGCTTAAAAGCCCAAGAGAAAGCCAAGATTGCATTCCAGTGGAGCACGTCGTGGTGCCGAACATGTCATGCCGCGGTGTGAGGTGCATCACTTGCTGCCAGTACTTACACCTGAGGCATACACGTTGCAATGCAAGGAAATTGAAAGTCATGGCGGTGGTGACCTAATTTTTGCGCGCCGCAATGCAATATATTTCACGCTATGAGCGCAGAACTGAGCCTATAAATAGATTTTTTTTAGATTTTTAGAAGGATGACCGCTTAGGGTTAGAGAAGCTGCAACTTTCTCCTTTATTTCTAGGCAGATTGGAAGTCAAGGAAGCCAAGGTTCGAAGCTATCTTCCTCATGGAGGGAGATTCAAGCATCAATGGCAATATCCATAAGCTTTTCCTTATTTCTCCCTTTTCTTTCCTCTCTCCTATTATCTTGAACATGATTTTTGTATTATAATTTCGTGTTCAATGATGTAACAGTTGTTTTAGGGAATACTTTGAATCTTTTTATGAATATCAATGATTTTGTTCTCCTTTGAGTTTGTATGGATGTATGGTTGTGTTCAATCATATTGTGCTTAATGCTCTTGAATGCCTGATCAACATTTAAGCTAATTTGATAAAATTGAATGAGCCTAGACATAGGACTTTGGGTTTGAGATCATATGTATGATTGATGCATGTTCGATTCCATTCCAATGGCGAGATGAGTTAATTCGCTAATGGGATAGAAATATACCTCTTAGCCATGCATAGCATGTGTTTGAGAATAAATCTTAAAGAGTGGATTTTGTGTTAGCTCTTATGGAAACATAGTGAGTTGGGCATTTGAAACCATGGTTGATTGACCCCTAGACATAGGCTTTCAACTAAAGTAGATTCTCAAGCTAACCTAATCATTGCATTCATGTTTATGAAGAGGATTACATGTTGTTAGTTGAAGTAAGTGGTGAAGAAGGATTTCCCTAAGCTTTAGCCATTATCTTTATTATTTTCTAGTCTTTAGTTTATATCCCTTTTTCTCTATTTTTATGTTCTTGAATAGAATTACTTAAACTATCGGTTAATACTTAGCATTGGAAATAAACTTATCCCTATGGAGATGATCTTACTCATAATTTTTATTACTTGAATGACCCGTGCACTTATGTTACACAAAAGGTCTAAACAGCTCACACTAGACTTCGGTCATCCTAGAGCGCATTCTTGGACCATCTACGTTAATGGATCCTTGAATCCCAAAGGGAGCAATGTTGGGTAATATTAGAAAATGAAGCCTACCTTCTATTGGAACATTCTTTGAGGTTCGAGTTTTCTACGTCGAACAACCAAGCTAAGTACGAAACATGCATTGCAAACATTAACATGGCAAAAGAGATGGGAGCCACAAATATAATCCTATACAGTGACTCACAGTTGGCAACATCCCAGATTTGAGGTGAATATCAGGCTAAGGGACCCCTACTACAAAAGTACTTAGCCAACGTTAAAAGGTTCATGGAAGGTTTTGATAGTGTTAAGCTAGAGCACATCCCAAGAGAACAGAACTCCAAGGCTGACATACTATCAGAACTCGCCAATACTAAGAGCCTGGGCAATATAGGTCTGTGATCCAAGACATCCTACTCGCCCTCAATATTATAGACAATGAAGTCCTCCTACTAGAAGACGAGGAAACTTGGATGACACCTATAATTTCCTATCTCTGAAATGGCTCATTACCTGAAGATCAGAAGGAAGCCCAGAAGATAGTGTAGGCAATGGCCTAGTAAACTATCTTTGATAATCAGTTCTATCTTCGCGTATATTCCTCTTATCTTCTGAAGTGTCTCGGTCCAAAGGAAGCTGAATACGTCCTGGCCGAGATTCACGAAGGAAGCTTTGGTCATCATCTCTGTGGCAAATCCTTAGCACAAAAAGTATAACATCCTTTTTTTAGCATGTTAGACTAGCTTATGATTACAAAAGTAGCATAACATTGGTTTGACATGTCTGTAAAGTTTTGTGACAAACTGAGTTAGTTTAGAGACTTTACTGCAACCCAGAGTGTGAAAATTAGCTTAAAATAAATCTGATAGTATCATAAATGGCAAAGTTGAAGGAAATAAACTTAGAGAGTTTGTTTCTAAGTCACAAATAGGGAGAAGAGGTTGTAGTTAAAATTTGAAAGTAATCAGAGTTAGTTTAGTATTTTTAAGCATACTGGTTGTGCGTTTTAATACCAGATTAACTAGTAACAGATACGAAAATTTGAGAAAATGGTGAAACAATAATTTTGATGAATCTTAGTATCTAATTCAAAGTTATTGGAAGTTGAAAAACTTGAGTTAGCAAAATATAAGTGTTTATAGCAGATATGAAATTTTCAGTATATGATTTAATGGCCTTTAGTCTTATCTTTGGGACTTTGTTTTCTTTTCTCCCACATGTTTCTGTGGCTAGAAAACAGAGGCAAGAAAACAAAAGAAAAGAAAGGGAAACAAAGGAGAAAGGGAAGATGAAGAGGAAAAACAAAAACAAAACAAATCAAGAGTTGAAGTTCACCACCCAAGCAATAAGAGGTAGGGGTCCTTGATTCTCATTCTTCTTCCTTAATCTTCATCTTGTTCTTCGATTGGCTTGATAGGGAATGATGGATTTTGGGTGAGAATAGGGAGAAATATTCTAGTTTGATCATTGGTTGAGAAATTAGAAATCTTAGAATCCATAGTTTTCTAGTGATGGAATCCATAGCTTCCTAGTGGATATTTCATTGAGAGATGGGTTTGTAACACATTTTCACTTAGTTTGATTTGATGATATTTGAATGCTTAGATCTCACATACATGATGTTGTTGAGTTCTTTAATGATGCTTTTGCTATTTGAATGATTATGGACCTTGGATGACTGAATTGGTTTGGGTTGGATGAAGTTCCTAATGAACTTCTGGAAAAACCAGAAATTCGTAGAGAAGTCACGACACCGGTGCAGAGGAAGCCACGACACTCTAGTTTCAGCTGCGTCGTAGTTTTGAGCCATAGAGATCTAGGTCGTGGCACCCCAGGATTTGTGCCACGGCACAAATGCTGTTTTCTTTAGTTTGATGATTTTGTTATGCCTTTCCAAGTTATGTTTTGTCTTCATTGGGCATTTAGGATCATAGGCAACATGGAATTGCATAATATAATAGCTGAGAAGTGTTAGAAATGACGAACTAGATATGAGCATAAGTTGAGTTTTCAAGTTTTTCAAGAGTATGAAGTATTTCAAAGTGATATCTAGATCCTTCAACACAATAATGTGACTTATAATATCACTAGTGATGAGAATGTACGATAATCTAGATACAAGTTTGATAAGGAAGAAATACTTATCATTGAGGTACAATTGACCAATTTTAGATAAAGTTAAGTTGATTGTGCTAGTTTTAGTGAAAATACTCTATTATCCTATTATTTAGGGATTAAATGGAGTGTTTAAGAGAAATTGGTTCTTTTATTTATAATGTTGAACCATAGTTCACCATAATTCCTAACTAAAGGAGTGAGGCAAGCCCTTTGACCTTACAAAGGAGTGAGAAAAATACTTTGCTAAAGGTGGGATTGTGATGAGTTAAATCCTATGCTAGGCTAAGGATGAGTTAAATCCTATGTTAGGCTACAGGTGAGATAAGAGATATATATTTTACCTAGTGAGATTGATATTTTGCATTTGAATAACCATTTATTTAATATCGATAATAAGTTATGAGTTATAGTTTTATAATTATACCTTTATGTATATTTATATTAGTGCCATGAAATATTGTTATATTACTAAGCATTTTTATGTTCTCACCTCGTTTATGTTTCATGGTTAGCAGGACAGGACCCTCTAGAGGAAATAAAGAAGACAAAAAGGAAAAAGAAGAAAAAAGACACAAGAGTAAATAGATTTAGTCTTATGTTTTGATATTTTGATATCAACTCCTATATAGTTTACTACCTTGAGTTGTTTTTGGTGATACATATATATTTTACCTTTGCCCTTGAGACTTTTGATGTAAATATGTATAACTTTTGTTTAACGTGGCTATCTATATTTCTTTATTTAAATGATATGGGACTAGTTTGTTAAATAATCTAGTACTAGCATAACTAATACTTATTATCTTAATATATATGAGAAATATATCAAGATAATTGTGTTAGGATGTTACATTATGGTATCAGAGCAGTTCATCAAGTTGAGCCAGGGTATAGACAGACTAGGTTTAGATAAGATAGAGTTTTTCTACTTAGCGTTATGCATTTCTTGTCTCTTTTGTGAGATATTTGCATGACTTGGCCTTGTTTGAATGTTATTACCAACTGTTACATTATTACATGGTATTGAGATTAACCAACTCAATATTTAATGTCTTGTGTATACAGGAAACTATGGCTTCTTCAAGGCGCACTAGAGGAAATCAGGATTCTTCTGGTGTGAACTCTAGTATAGCTGAAGTAGTAATGGCAATGGCCAGGACTATGCAAGAGCAAACAACTACTACCAATAAGATGTTGGAGAGGTTAGAAGCCACTCAACCTCAACAACAAGTACCTCAATTAGTACCACCTCCCGTACAAGAGGTACTGGTGGGAAGGAAATAGCATTTCCAAGACCTAGCAGAGTTTAGAAGGTTGAACCCCCCCAATGTTTGAAGGCGAGTACAACCCGGTGAAAGTCGATGACTGGCTAACTGAAATAGAGAAGATTTTTGAAGCCATGCAATGTTTTGATGAACAAAGAGTATTTTTCACTACTTTCATGTTTAGTGGAGAAGTAGAGCATTGGTGGAGGAATGCTAAAAGGTTTCTAGAAGTTGCAACCACATAGATTACTTGGGAAGTGTTCAGGAGTACTTTCTTAGAGAAGTACTACCCGAAGTCAGTGCAAGAGGAAAAAGAAGTTGAGTTCCTGAAGCACGAGTAAGGAAGCATAACAGTGGGTGAGTATGAGGCAAAGTTTGATGAGTTATCAAAATTTTCACCTCAGTATAGGCTTAACCTAGATGAGAACTCCATGTGTGTTAAGTTCAAATCTGGATTAAGAGAATATATTAGAAGGATGATACAACCCTTGGAGATTAGAGACTTCGTTTCTTTTGTGAACAAGTGTAGAATAGTAGAAATGGGTTATCTCTAATTCCAACCAGAGCAGAAAATAGAAAACTACCTTAAGCAAACGAAGTTTGATGAGAAGAAAAGTACTCCTAAACTGGGATACCCACAAGACAAGGGTAAACAGGTTCAAGGAAGAATAGGGAGACCTAAATGTTCCAAGTATGGGAGATTACATGGGAACAGGCCTTGTTTGGTAGGGCAATCAATTTGCTATACATGTGGTCAGCCAAGTCATTTGTCCAAGAAGTGCCCACAGAAGCAGAAAGCAGTATTCACCCCAAGACTGCAAGCTCCAAGAAGAGTTTATACTCTTAGCAGAAATGAGGTGACTCAATCTACGAATCTGATCCAAGGTAAATGCATAATCCATAATCACCTGTTAATGGTTTTATATGATTCAAGAGCATCTTACTCCCTTGTTTTTTGTGATTGTGTGAAGATGCTGAGTTTACCTATGATAAACATTCCTTATGACCTAGTTGTTTCTACTCCCACCAGCAAATTTGTCAGAACTTCTAAAGTTTGTCTAGATTGTTGTATCAAGATAGAAGATAAGATTTTCTTTGTAAACCTTATTTGTTTACCTCTTGTAGATATTGATGACATCCTTGGCATGGATTGATTGTCTACTAACCATGTGGTTTTAAATTGTGTAGATAAAACCCTTATTTTTATGTCAAATATATCTACCAAAGTTACCCATTCTGAGTCAGTGTTTCTCAATGCCAACCAAGTGCATCACTATTTGGAGGAAGGAGCTCAAGGGTATGTTCTCCTCTTCTTTTCAACTATAGAGGTTGAGCAAAGTTTGGATAATATACCAATAGTGAGGGAGTATCCCGAATTGTTGCCGAAAAATATAGTAGAGTTGCCACTCAAAAGAGAGATAGAGTTTCCTATAGATTTAGTATCGGGGACAGGACCTATTTCTATAGCACCCTATAGGATGGCACCTCTAGAATTTTTTGAGCTCAAAAGGCAAATTGAGGAATTGTTAGAAAAACAATTCATAAGATTGAGTGTTTCTCCTTGAGGAGCACCTATTTTGCTAGTAAAAAAGAAAGATGATTCCATGAGGCTTTGTGTAGACTACATGCAATTAAATAAGGTAACTATCAAGAACAAGTATCCATTGCCTAAGATAGATGATCTGATGGATCAATTGAAAGGAGCATAAGTGTTCTAAAAAATTGACCTAAGAGTAGGATATCACCAAATAAGGGTTAAGGAAAAAGATATCCCTAAAACCGCTTTCAGGACTAGGTATGAACATTATGAATATCTCGTGATGTCCTTTATGTTAACAAATGCACCACTTGTATTCATAGATTACATGAATAGGATTTTTAGACCCTACCTAGACAAGTTTGTAGTAGTATTCATCGATGATATCCTAATCTATTCAAAAACAATGGAAGAACAAGAGTTGCATCTCCGAGCAGTTTTAGAGAATTTGAGAGAAAAGAAGTTGTATGCCAAACTTTCATAGTGTGAGTTATGGTTTTCAGAAGTTCAATTTTTAGGGCATGTGATTTCTAAAGAAGGAATTTCAGTAGACCTAGTAAAGTTGAAGTAATGTTGCAATGGGAGAAACCACTACAGTGATTGAGATAAGGAGTTTTATAGGCCTAGTTGGGTACTACAAGATATTTATTAATGGATTTTCCCAGATAGCACTACCCTTGACTAGATTAACTAGGAAAGGTAGTACTTTTGTATGGACTCAGGAGTGTGAAGATAGTTTCCTAGAACTCAAGAGGAGGTTGACAACTACACCAGTTTTGGTAATTACGGATCCTCAAGAGAGTTTTAAGGTGTTTTGTGATGCTTTAAGATTGGGTTTAGGGTGTGTTCTCATGCAACATAGGTGAGTAGTTGCTTATGCATCAAGGCAGTTGAGGTCTTATAAGGAGAACTATCCCACTTATAATCTGGAATTGGCCGTAGTAGTGTTTGCCTTGAAAATTTGGAGACACTATCTTTATGAAGTTCAGTTTGAAGTGTTTAGTGATCATAAGAGTTTAAAATATTTATTTGATCAAAATGAGCTAAACATGAGACAGAGGAGATGGATGGAGTTCCTAAAAGATTATGACTTTGAGCTTAAGTATCACCTGGGTAAGGCTAATGTAGTGGCTGATGCACTGAGTATGAAATCCCAATATGTGTCCTAGATAATGGTTCAAGAAGGTTAGCTTCTTGAGAAGTTTAGAGATTTGAGCCTTAGGGTAGCTGTGACATCATAAAGTCTCTTTATGAGTAGGCTGGACATAGTTAGTGATCTGAGAGCCCAAATTCTAGTAGCTCAAAGCGAGGATGAAACCCAAGTAAGATAGGAGAGCATATCTTCTTATGGGATCAAATAGAGTTTGATATGGCGGATGATGGAATGATTAAGTTTAGAGATAAACTTTACATTCCAAGAGATTCTACCATTAAAGAGAAAATCCTAGAGGAGGCTCATAGGAGTCAATACACCATCCATCCAGGAGCCACTAAGATGTATCAAGATTTAAAGCAGATGTGTTGGTGGCTGTGAATAAAGAAAGAAATTACAAGGTTTGTGTCTAGGTGTTTGGTGTGCCAAAAAGTTAAGACAGAACACCAAAAACCTTCGGGACCACTCCAATCTTTAGAGATTCTTGAGTGAAAATGGGATCATATTGTACTGGATTTTGTGACAGGTCTACTTTGAGCTTAGTCAGGAAATGATACTATCTGGGTCATAGTGGATATACTAAGTCTGCCCACTTTTTGCCTATTAAGACTGACAACTCCTTAGATAAATTAGCTCAATTATATTTACAAGAGATAGTGAGATTTCATGGAATTCCTCTTAGTATAGTTTTAGATAGAGATCCTAGATTCACATCTAGATTTTGGAGAGCTTTGCAAAAAGCCTATGGGACTAGGCTAAGTTTTAGTATAGCATACCATCCACAAACAGATGGGCAGTCAGAGAGAACAATCCAAACCCTAGAAGATATGCTTAGAGCATGTGTTTTAGATCAGTAAGGTAATTGGGATAGACTCTTGCCTTTAGTGGAATTTTCTTACAACAATAGTTACCATACCAACATTGGTATGGCACCTTATGAAGCCCCTTTATGGTAGAAAGTGTAGATCACCATTATGTTGGTATAAAGTTAGAGAAAAAGCTATTCTAGGTTCTGAGATAGTGCAACAAACAACAGATCATATTAGAAAGATTAAGTATATAATGACTATAGCTCCAAGAAGGCAAAATAGTTATGCTAATAAAAGGAGGAGACCTCTAGAGTTTAAGGAAGGAGAACATGTTTTCTTAAGAGTCACTTATACAACGAGAATTAGTAGTGCATTGAGAATAAGGAAATTAAACCCTTGCTTCATTGGTCTTTACCAAATCCTTAAAAGAGTTGGACCTGTCGCCTACCATATAGATTTTTCTCTCAATTTGTCAAACGTTCACAATGTGTTTCATGTATCTCAACTCATAAAGTACAATTCGGACCCTTCACATATCAAACAAAATAAATCTATGCAGTTAAGAGATAATTTGTCTTATGTAGTGAAACCGGTGAGGATTGTAGACAAAGAAGTCAAAGAGCTCAGAGGTAAGCAAATTCATATAGTGAAGGTGTTATGGGGTGAAGCTAGCGCAAAAGAGGCTACATGGGAGCTAGAATCTCGGATTCAACAAGATTACCCTATGAGGTAAGCAATTTTGAGGACAAAATTTTAAAAAGGAAGGGACAAATATAACAACCTTTTTTTAGCATGTTAGACTAGCTTATGATTACAAAGGTAGCATAACATAGGTTTGACATGTCTATAAAGTTTTGTGACAAATTTAATTAGTTTAGGCACTATGCTGTAACCCAAAGTGTGAAAAATAGCTTAATATAACTTAGATAGTAACATAAATGGCTAAGATAAAAGAAATAATCCTAGATAGTTTGTTTCTAAGTCACAAATAGGGAGAAGAGGATGTAGTTAAAATTTGAGAGTAATCAGAGTTAGTTTAGTATTTTTAGGTATACTGGTTATGCATTCTAATATCAGATTAACAAGTAACAGACATGAAAATTTAAGAAAATGGAGAAACAATAATTTTGATGAATCTTAGTATTTATTTAAAAGTTGTTGGAAGTTGGAAAACTTAAGTTAGCAAAATATAAGTGTATAATTTAAGTGGCCTTTAGTCTTATCTTTTAGACTTTGTTTTCTCTTCTCCTACATGTTTCTGTGGCTGGAAAAAAAGGTAAGAAAACAAAAGAAAAGAATGGGAAACGAAAGAGAAAGGGAAGAGGAAGAGAAGAAACAAAAACAAAACAAATCAAGAGTTGAAGTTCATCACCCAAGCACCAAGAGATAGGGGTCCTTGATTCTCATTCTTCTTCCCTAATCTTCATCTTGTTCTTGAATTGGCTTGATGGGGAATAATGGATTTTGGGTTAGAATAAGGAGAAATGTTCTAGTTTGATGATTGGTTGAGAAATTGGAAATATTGGAATCCATAGTTTTCTAGTGATGGAATCCATAGCTTCCTAATGGATATTTGATTGTGAGATGGGTTTGTAACACATTTTCACTTAGTTTGATTTGATGATATTTGAATGCTTAGATCTCACATACATGATGTTGTTGAGTTCTTTAATAATGCTTTTGTTATTTGAATGGTTATGGACCTTGGATGAATGAATTGGTTTGGGTTAGATGAAGTTCTTGATGAACTTCTGAAAAACTAGAAATTCGTAGGGAAGCCGCGGCACCCTAGTTTCAGTTGCGCAAGAGTTTTGAGCCAGAGAGCTTGAGGCCGCAGTGCCCCAGGGTTTGTGCCATGACACAAATGGTGTTTTCTTTATTTTAATGATTTTATGCTTTCCAAGTTATGTTTTCTCTTAATTGGGTATTTAGGACCATAGGAAGTATGGAATTGCATAATATAATAGTTAAGAAGTGTTAGAAATGAAGAACTAGATATGAGTATAAGTTGAGTTTTCAAGTTTTTCAAGAGTATGAAGTATTTCAAAGTGATATTTAGATCTTTTAGCACATTATTGGGACTTATAATATCACTAGTGATGTGAATGTGAGGTAATCTAGATACAAGTTTGATAAGGAAGAAATACTTATCTTTGAGGCACAATTGTCTAATTTTAGATAAAGTTAAGTTGTTTGTACTAGTTTTAGAGAAAATACTCTATTATCCTATTATTTAGGGATCAAATGGAGTGTTTAAGAGAAATTGGTTCTTTTATTTATAATGTTGAACCATAGTTCACCACAATTCCTAACTAAAGGAGTGAGGCAAGCCCTTTGACCTTACAAAGGAGTGATAAAAATACTTTGCTAAAGGTGGGATTGTGATGAGTTAAATCCTATGCTAGGCTAAGGATGAGTTAAATTCTATGCTAGGCTAAGGATGGGTTAAATCCTATGTTAGGCTACGGGTGAGATAAGAGATATACATTTTACCTAGTGAGATTGATATTTTGCATTTGAATAACCATTTATTTAATATTGATAATAAGTTATGAGTTATAGTTTTATAATTATACCTTTATGTATATTTATATCATTGCAATGAAATATTGTTATATTACTAAGAATTTTTATGTTCTCACCTCATTTATGTTTCATGGTTAGCAGGACAGGACCCTCTAGAGGAAATAAAGAAGACGAAAAAGAAAAGAAGAAAAAGACACAAGAGTAGATAGATTTAGTCTTATGTTTTGATATTTTGATATCAACTCTTGTATAGTTTACTACCTCGAGTTGTTTTTGGTGATATATATATATATATATATATATATATATATATATATATATATATATATATATTACCTTTGCCCTTGAGCCTTTTGATGTAAATATGTATAACTTTTGTTTAACATGGCTATCTATATTTCTTTATTTAAATGATATAGGACTAGCATAACTAATACTTATTATCTTAATATATATGAGAAATATATCAAGATAATTGTGTTAGGATGTTACATTATGGTATCAGAGCAGTTCATCATGTTGAGCCGGGGTATAGACAGACTAGGTTTAGATAAGATAGCGTTTTTCTACTTAGCATTATGCATTTCTTGTCTCTTTTGTTAGATATTTGCATGACTTGGCCTTGTTTGAATGTTATTACCTACTGTTACACTATTACATGGTATTGAGATTAACCAACTCAATATTTAATGCCTTGTGTATAAAGGAAACTATGGCTTCTTCAAGGCGCACTAGAGGAAATCAGGATTCTTGTGGTGAGAACTCTAGCATAGCTAAAGTAGTAATGGCAATAGCCAAGACTATGCAAGAGCAAACAACTGCTACCAATAGGATGTTGGAGAGGTTGGAAGCCATTCAACCTCAACAACAAGTACCTCCACTAGCACCACCTCCCGTACGAGAGGTACCAGTGGGAAGGAATCAGCATTTCCAGTACCTTGCAGAGTTTAGAAGGTTCAATCCCCCTAATGTTCTAAGGTGAGTACAACCCGGTGAAAGTCGATGACTGGCTAACTGAAATAGAGAAGATTTTTGAAGCCATGCAATGTTCTGATGAACAAAGAGTATTTTACTTTCATGTTTAGTAGAGAAGCAAAACATTGGTGGAGGAATGCTAGAAGGTTGCTAGAAGCTACAACCACACAGATTACTTGGGAAGTATTCATGAGTACTTTCTTAGAGAAGTACTACCCGAAGTCAGTGCAAGAGGAAAAAAAAGTAGAGTTCCTGAAGCTCGAGTAAGGAAGCATGACAGTGGGTGAGTATGAGGCGAAGTTTGACGAGTTATCAAAATTTTTACCTCAGTATAGGCTTAACCTGGATGACAACTCCATGTGTGTTAAGTTTGAATCTGGATTAAGAGAATATATTAGAAGGATGATACAACCCTTGGAGAATAAAGACTTCGCTTCTTTTGTGAACAAGTGTAGAATAGTAGAAATGGGTTGTCTCCAATTCCAACCAGAGCAGAAAACAGAAAGCTCCCTTAAGCGAAAGAAGTTTAATAAGAAGAAAAGTACTCCTAAACTGGGATACCCATAAGACAAGGGTAAACAGGTTCAAGGAAGAATAGGGGGACCTAAATGTTCCAAGTATGGGAGATTACATGGGAACATGCCTTGTTTGGTAGCGCAATCAGTTTGTTATACATGTGGTCAGCCAAGGCATATGTCCAAGGAGTGCCCACAGAAGTAGAAAGTAGTATTCACCCAAGACTGCAAGCTCCAAGAAGAGTTTATACTCTTAGCAGTAATAAGGGGACTTAGTCTACGAATCTGATCCAATGTAAATGCATAATCCATAATCACCTGTTAACTGTTTTATATGATTCAGGAGCATCTTACTCCTTTGTTTCTTGTGATTGTGTGAAGATTCTCAGTTTACCTATGACAAACATTCCTTATGACCTAGTTGTTTCCACTCCTACCAGCAAATTTGTCACAACTTCTAAAGTTTGTCTAGATTATTGTATCAAGATATAAGATAAGATTTCTTTGTAAACCTTATTTGTTTACCTCTTGTGGATATTGATGACATCCTTGGCATGGATTGATTGTCTGCTAACCATGTGGTTTTAAATTATGTAGATAAACCCTTATTTTTATGTCAAATATATCTACCAAAGTTACCCCTTCTGAGTCAGTGTTTCTCAATGCTAACCAAGTGCATCACTATTTGGAGGAAAGAGCTCAAGGGTATGTTCTCCTCTTCTTTTCAACTATAGAGGTTGAGCAAAGTTTGGATAATATACCAATAGTGAGGGAGCATATTGAATTGTTCCCGAAAGATATAGTAGAGTTGCCACTCACAAGAGAGATAGAGTTTACGATAGATTTAGTACCGGGGACGAGACCTATTTCTATAGCACCCTATAGGATGGCACCTCTAGAATTAGTTGAGCTCAAAAGGCAAATAGAGGAATTGTTAGAAAAACAATTCATAAGATTGGGTGTTTCTCCTTAAGGAACACCTATTTTGCTAGTAAAGAAGAAAGATGATTCCATGAGGCTTTGTGTAGACTACATGTAATTAAATAAGGTAACTATCAAGAATAAGTATCCATTGCCTAGGATAGATGATTTGATGGATCAATTAAGAGGAGCATAAGTGTTCTCAAAAATTGACCTAAGAGCAGGATATCACCAAATAAGGGTTAAGGAAAAAGATATCCCTAAAACAGCTTTTAGGACTAGGTATGAACACTATGAATATCTCGTGATGTCTTTAGGTTAACAAATGCACCATCTGTATTCATGGATTACATGAATAGGATTTTTAGACCCTACCTAGACAAGTTTGTTGTAGTATTCACAAATGATATCCTAATCTATTAAAAAACAATGGAAGAACAAGAGTTGAATCTCTGAGCAGTTTTAGAGAATTTGAGAGAAAAGAAGTTATATGCCAAACTTTCAAAGTGTGAGTTATGGCTTTCAGAAGATAAATTTTTAGGGCATGTGATTTCTAAAGAAGGAATTTCAGTAGACCTTAGTAAAGTTGAAGTAATGTTGCAATGGGAGAAACCACCACAGTGATTGAGATAAGGAATTTTACAGGCCTGGATGGGTACTACAAGATATTTATTAATGGATTTTCCCAGATAGCACTACCCTTGACTAGATTAACTAGGAAAGGTAGTACTTTTGTATAGACTCAGGAGTGTGAAGATAGTTTCTAAGAACTCAAGAGGAGGTTGACAACTACACCAGTTTTGGTAATTACGGATCCTCAAGAGAGTTTTAAGGTGTTCTGTGATACTTCAAGATTAGGTTTAGGGTGTGTTCTCATGCAACATATGCAAGTAGTTGCTTATGCATCGAGGCAGTTGAGGTCTTACAGGGAGAACTATCCCACTTATAATCAGGAATTGGCCGCAGTAGTGTTTGCCTTGAAAATTTGGAGAACTATCCCACTTATAATCAGGAATTGGCCGCAGTAGTGTTTGCCTTGAAAATTTGGAGAACTATCTTTATGGAGTTTAGTTTGAAGTGTTTAGTGATCATAAGAGTTTAAAATACTTATTTGATCAAAAAGAGCTAAGCATGCAACATAGGAGATGGATGAAGTTCTTAAAAGATTATGACTTTGAGCTTAAGTATCACCTGGGTAAGGCTAATGTAGTGGCTGATGCACTAGGTATAAAATCCCTATATGTGTCCCGGATGATGGTTCAAGATGGTTAGCTTCTTGAGAAGGTTAGAGATATGAGCCTTAGGGTAGCTGTGACACCACAAAGTCTCTTTATGAGTAGGCTGGACATAGTGATCTGAGAGCTCAAATTCTAGTAGCTCAAAGCGAGGATGAAACCCAAGTAAGATAGGAGAACATATCTTCTTATTGGATCAAATAGAGTTTGATATGGCGGATGATGGAATGATTAAGTTTAGAGATAAACTTTACATTCCAAGAGATTCTACCATTAAAGAGAAAATCCTAGAGGAGGCTCATAGGAGTCAATACACCATCCATCCAGGAGCCACTAAGATATATCAAGATTTAAAGTAGATGTTTTGGTGGCTGTGAATAAAGAAAGAAATTGCGGAGTTTGTGTCTAGGTGTTTGGTGTGCCAAAAAGTTAAGACAGAACACCAAAAACCCTCGGGACCACTCCAACCTTTAGAGATTCCTGAGTGAAAATGGGATCATATCGTACTGGATTTTGTGACAGGTCTACTTTGAGCTTAATCAGGAAATGATACAATCTGGGTCATAGTGGATAGACTAAGTCTGCCCACTTCTTCCTATTAAGACTAACTACTCCTTAGATAAATTAGCTCAGTTATATTTACAAGAGATAATTAGATTGCATGGTGTTCCTCTCAGTATAGTTTTAGATAGAGATCCTAGATTCACATCTAGATTTTAGGGAGCTTTGCAAAAATTCTATGGGACTAGGCTAAGTTTTAGTATAGCATACCATCCACAAACAGACGCGTAATCAGAGAGAACTATCCAAATCCTAGAAGATATGCTTAGAGCATGTGTTTTAGATCAGCAGGGTAATTGGGATAGACTCTTGCCTTTAGTGAAATTTTCCTACAACAATAGTTACCATACTAACATTGGTATGGCACCTTATGAAGCCCTTTTATGGTAGAAAGTGTAGATCACCACTATGTTGGTATGAAGTTAGAGAAAAAGCTATTCTAGGACCTGAGATAGTGCAACAAACATCAGATCATATTAGAAAGATTAAGTATAGAATGACTATAGCTCCGAGTAGGTAAAATAGTTATGCTAATAGAAGGAGGAGACCTCTAGAGTTTGAGGAAGGAGAACATATTTTCTTAAGAGTCACTCATACAACGGGAATTGGTAGAGCATTGAGAATAAGGAAATTAAACCCTTGCTTCATTGGTCTTTACCAAATCCTTAAAAGAGTTGGACCTGCAGCCTACCATATAGATCTTTCTCCCGGTCTGTCAAACGTTCACAATGTGTTTCTTGTATCTCAACTCAGAAAGTACAATTGGGACCCTTCACATATCAAATAAAATGAATCTATGCAGTTAAGAGATAATTTGTCTTATGTAGTGAAACTGGTGAGCATTGTACACAAAGGAGTCAAAGAGCTCAGAGGTAAGTAAATTCATATAGTGAAGGTGTTATGGGGTGAAACTAGCGCAAAAGAGGCTACATGGGAGCTAGAATCTCAGATGCAACAAGATTACCCTATGAGGTAAGCAATTTTGAAGACAAAATTTTAAAAAGGAAGGGGCAAATATAATATCCTCTTTTAGCATGTTAGACTAGCTTATGATTACAAAGGTAGCATAACATTGGTTTAACATGTCTGTAAAGTTTTGTGACAAACTTAGTTAGTTTAGGCACTATACTGTAATCCAAAGTGTGAAAAGTAACTTAATATAACTTAGATAGTAACATAAATGGCTAAGATGAAGGAAATAAACCTAGAGAGTTTGTTTCTAAGTCACAAATAGGGAAAAGAGGATGCAGTTAAAATTTGAGAGTAATCAGAGTTAGTTTAGTATTTTTAGGATTACTGGTTATGCATTTTAATATTGGATTAACTGGTAACAGATATGAAAATTTGAGAAAAAGGTGAAACAATAATTTTGATGAATCTTAGTATTTATTTCAAAGTTGTAGGAAGTTAGAAAACTTGAGTTAGCAAAATATAAGTGTTTATAGCAGATATAAAATTTTCGGTGTATGATTTAAGTGGCCTTTAGTCTTATCTTTTGAACTTTGTTTTCTCTTCTCCTACATGTTTCTGTGGCTGGAAAAAAAGGCAAGAAAACGAAAGAAAAGAATGGAAAACGAAGGAGATAGCGAAGAGGAAGAGAAGAAACAAAAACAAAACAAATCAAGAGTTAAAGTTCATCACACAAGCAACAAGAGATAGGGGTCCTTGATTCTTATTCTTCCTCCCTAATCTTCATTTTGTTCTTGAATTGGCTTAATGGGGAATAATGGATTTTGGGTGAGAATAAGGAGAAATGTTCTAGTTTGATGATTGGTTGAGAAATTGGAAATATTGGAATCCATAGTTTTCTAGTGATGGAATCCATAGCTTCCTAATGGATATTTGATTGAGAGATGGGTTTGTAACACATTTTCACTTAGTTTGATTTGATGATATTTGAATGCTTAGATCTCACATACATGATGTTGTTGAGTTCTTTAATAATGCTTTTGTTATTTGAATGGTTATGGACCTTGGATGAATGAATTGGTTTGGGTTAGATGAAGTTCTTGATGAACTTCTGGAAAAACTAGAAATTCGCAGGGAAGCCACGACACTAGTGTAGAGGAAGCCGTGGCACCCTAGTTTCAGCTGCGCAGGAGTTTTGAGCCAGAGAGCTCAAGGCCACAATGACCCAGGGTTTGTGCCATAACACATATGGTGTTTTCTTTATTTTGATGATTTTATGCTTTCCAAGTTATGTTTTCTCTTAATTGGGTATTTAGGACCATAGGCAATATGGAATTGCATAATATAATAGTTGAGAAGTGTTAGAAATGAAGAACTAAATACGAGCATAAGTTGAGTTTTCAAGTTTTTCAAGTGTATGAAGTATTTCAAAGTGATATCTAGATCTTTTAACACACTAATGTGACTTATAATATCACTAGTGATGTGAATGTGAGGTAATCTAGATACAAGTTTGATAAGGAAGAAATACTTATCATTGAGGCACAATTGACCTATTTTAAATAAAATTAAGTTGATTGTGCTAGTTTAAGAGAAAATACTCTCTTTTCCTATTATTTTGGGATTAAATGGAGTGTTTAATAGAAATTGGTTCTTTTATTTATAATGTTGAACCATAGTTCACCATAATTCCTAACTAAGGGAGTGAGGCAAGCCCCTTGACCTTCCAAAGGAGTGAGGAAAGTACTTTGCTAAAGGTGGGATTGTGATAAGTTAAATCCTATGCTAGGCTAAGGATGACCTTGCAAAGGAGTGAGAAAAGCACTTTGCTAAAGGTAGAATTGTGATGAGTTATATCCTATGCTAGGCTAAGGATAAGTTAAATCCTATGCTAGGCTGAAGATAAGTTAAATCCTATGCTAAGCTAAAGATGTGTTAAATCTTATACTAGGCTAAGGGTGAGATAGAAGATATACATTTTACCTTGTGAGATTGATATTTTATATTTGAATAACCATTTGTTTAATATCGACAGTAAGTTATGAGTTGTAGTTTTATAATTATACCTTTGTGTATATTTATATTAGTGCCATGAAATATTATTATATGACTGAGAATTTTTATGTTCTCACCCCATTTATGTTTCATGGTTAGCTGGATAGGACCCTATAGAGGAAACAAAGAAGAAGAAAAAGAAAAAGAATAAAAAGACACAAGAGTAGATAGATTTAGTCTTATGTTTTGATGTTTTGATATCAACTCTTGTGTATTTTACTACCTTGAGTTGTTTTTGGTGATATTTATATTTTACTTTTGCCCTTGAGGCATTTGATATAAATATGTATAACTTCTATTTAACGTGGCTCTCCATATTTATTTATTTAAATGATATAGGAATAGTTTGTTAAATAGTCTAGTAGTAGCATAACTAATACTATTTATCTTAATATATATGAAAAATATATCAAGATAATTGTGTTAGGATGTTACAGAAAGCGCCGAGGGCTAGATACTATTGGCCCACCATAGAAGCTGATGGTAAGGAACATGTGCAGAAATGTGACCAATGCTAGCACCACTCAGACGTTTATGCAACACCAGTAGAGGAGTTGTTAATGATGTCTATTCCTTGACCATTCTACCAGTAGGAGATTGACATCCTAGGACCTTTCCCCCAAGCCATAGGGTAGATCAAATATCTAGTGGTGGTAGTTAAGTACTTTACCAAATAGATTGAGGCAGAATCGTTATCCACAATCAACTCTGCTTGAATCCAAAAACTCACTTACAAGAATATCATCAGCAGATTTAGAATCTCAAAATCAATTGTTACAGATAACAGAACCCAATTCACATATCAGAAGTTCAAGAATCTCTTGGCCGAACTCAAGATCAAACAACACTTCACCTCGGTGGAGCATCCAAAAACCAACGGGTAAGCTAAAGCGGCCAACTGAGTTATACTTAAAGGGATAAAAAAAGAAACTTGATGATGCTAAGGGGAACTAAGTGAAACAACTCGATCATATCTTATGGGAATATAGAATTATGCCACATTCCTCCACTAGAGAACTCCTTTTAAGATGACTTATAATTGTGAGGCTATGATCTCGACAGAAATAGGAGAGTCGAGTTGGAGAAACTAGAACTTCTTCAAGGAGACCAATCCGGATCTCATCCACCATGAATTGGACTTGCTGGAAGAATAGTGTCGCATTGTCCATGTTCAAGAAGTTGCTCTTAAATAGAGGATTGCTACGCGATATAACTCTAAAGTGAATCCATAGCAGTTTAACCTTGGCGATCTCATATTACGCATGGCAGATATCAATGGAAAAAACATGAAAGATGGGAAGTTAGCTCCTTGCTTGGAAGGACCATACAAAATTACATCCAAAACCAACACTGGAGCCTACACCCTAGAAACCCTCTCTGGCAAGGCCATCAAGAATTTCTAGAATGCGGAAAACTTAAGAAAGTATTATAGTTAAGTACTTTTGAATTATTACTATTACGTAAGCAACATGTTTTGATATTAATTAATCAATCATTTTTTAAACATTCACTTGTTCTATTCACCTATGACTTATAACCTACAAGGTTACCGCACCTTGGCGTGGTCCGAGGAATCCAAGGTCGAAAGAGGATCAACTATTCCGGTATCCATACATGATGGCCAAACAGGGGAATCCACTTGATTATTGTGAGGTCAAGGAGTACATTCAAGGGTTTTTACCTGTACCTTTATGGTCTAACCTTAACCCATATACCGACCAGGTTTACAGAGGTTAAGCATAGCCGACCATTGCCCAGGACAGTGAACTCCACACTAAGAGACTTATGTATCACATATTCCACAATCTCAAATTAACTTATAAATCTAAATGGTTTAACGTGGTTACAACACAAAGCCTAACCCATAAGCCGAGTAAAAGAATTAACATGGTTATGTGCTCTGGACCATTGCTAAGGATAGTTAACATCACTTCAAGAGGCTTCTGTGTTACATACACCTAAAGTTCAACTAAGTGTCAACTATTCCTAAACGAACACAACTATCAAGATCGAGCATTGGACTTATCTCGGTTAAGCAAAATGAGTGTTCATTAATCAAAAAAATAGCTACCAAGATCGAGCGTTGGACCTATATCTATAAATTGCACAAGCAAATTGCTAAGTGAAAAATGAATATCGAGATCAAGCGTTAAACCTATCTCGACATTACAAAAGCAAAACTATGCAAAGTATAAAGTGTAACATCGTTAATACAATTACTAATTATATATCCAGAATTACATATTAGTAATATAAATTAAGCACGTTACGTAAAACTAATATAATAACTTTAAATCACTTTTAAATAATATATAGAAAATATGAGCCTGTTGCTGGTTAATAATATGTACATACATTATATGGAACAGTATACAAAATGTATTACAATACATATTATATACATAATTTGTTCTAAAATATTAAATACACAACACAAATACAAACATTATCAAAATCTATTCTATGTCTTCTTCCTTTACCTACTTACTGAAGAATGCATACCTGAAAATATTACAGAAATACAAACAAAAAGGGGTGAGAATTCTAAGAATTCTTAATTTACTATTTAAAAATAGGTGTAATCATAATACTTCCAGCTATTTAGGGGAGAAACACATTTCAAAAACTCAAGTTATATATATAAGATAAAAAGGTGGCAAAATGTCAAATCTGGTCCTTTCTCTTCCCAAAAAAGAATTCTAATTATTAATAGTTTCCAAAAATATTTATTATCAAACATTACAATTTATATTCATAATAATTTTCAGAAACAATTTCCGAACAATTATTAACAATTTCCAAAAATATTTATTATCAATCATAATCTTTAATTCCTTTAATGATCCTTATAACATGATCAAGTCAAATATGACATACAAATTTAAATTAATCTCAGTGCTCATTCAAATACTCGTTTATTCCCACAGAACCCATATCACACACACCATAATAAGTGAGAGCCACCTCATATAGCTTGGGTTCTATATCACTAGTATCCTATGAGAGAAACGTAGTGAGGAAATATAATGAAGAATTTTCAAGAATACAGGATCTCCTTCCCCACGGAGAATCATCTCCATGATTTTAATGAAACTTTGGATACCCTTCCCCCATAGAGGATCAACTCCAAAATCCTCTATACTAAGTGAAATAATAATTCACATAAAAATGATACTCTGAGTGGGGAAAGCATATTAGGACCATTTCTCTTTCCCATTCAAGGATAAAGTCTCAAAATTCTCATATATATTTCAAATTCATATACCATGAGCACTATTTTATCAAATACAAATACAAATAACATTCTAGCTCATACTTAAAGAATTAAAGGAGCAATACAATTCAAATTCAAGCTCAACTTAACTAATTAAGGAGCAATATATTCTCTAATACATGTCAAATACATAACTTTATTTCATTCATCATATTTCACAAGTTATCAACAAATGAACCATACCAAAGGCATCTAAACATCAATTGAACATCAAAGTGAACATGAAAAAGTTCACTTAACTACACGGCCAGCTCTTAAAGAAATTCCCATTCAAACAATAATTTAAGTGTCACAATTCAAACACATAAGCATTAGATACCATACAGAGATTATCATATCTCACCAAGTAACAATTCAGCCTACATGGACATTTCATAATTTATATGGTCAATTCAAGGATACAAATTGTTAGAATTTTTCCATAAAACCATAGCACCTCAAATAATCAATAACAAACACTATGGATTAAGTAAGTGTCTCGGCTAAGGTCCACTTCATAGATCATATTTACAAACTCGTCAATTACTCATTATTTCCTTAATCAACTTAATTAACAATTGAATAAGAAAGTATGAGAAATCACAAAGTTTAATAAAAACTTTCTCACCTAGGGTTAGGCCGTGTATAGCCTAATTCAAGAACATAATATGTTTCACTTTTCTCATCAAAGTCAAGATCACAAAATCATCTCAAATGACCATTGGTGAGCATAATAATTCAAGAGCAAGTCACGACCATCACACCATTCATGCTTAACTTGATAGTTTCTTTATCTAACCACCTTCTATTTGTCAAATTAACTAACAAACAAATTTAAAAAATTATAGCATGAACACTTAGTTTCTCTAGTGTGACCACTTAATTGAAACCAAAACCACACTGCCTTTAACAACTAATGTAGAAAATAAACAAGAATTTTCCTTTAATCCATGGTTGGTTGTGAACTACCTATTCTAAGAGCACAAGAAATTTCATTTTTCTTACTACAAACAATATCTCAGTTCCAACACAAGAGTAAATAGAAAAGGACAAATTAATTTAAGTCAATAACCTTCACAAAAATTATGTTTTGGTCGTATATACCACAAACATAAGGGTCACAAATTTAATCCAAGACCAATAGAAAAGGGAAGCAAGTTGAAGACATAAACCCCCTACCATACTTCCAAGCCTTGGTTCCTCGACTTTTCTTCCTTTTCACCTTCCTTTTCCTTCCCTTTTCTTCTTTCTTTTTCACATTTTCCCTACTCTATTTTTGTTGTTGTATTGTGTTGAGAAAGAAAAGAGAATCGTGTGTGAAGTTGAAGAAAAACTAATGAAAAGAATAAGAAGTCAAATAAAGAATAAAAATGGAGAAAACATAAAGTTTCCTTCCATTTTCCTCTTAACCTTTTCTCCTCTTTGGCCATGCTCCTTGCCTTATTTTTCTGCTCTATTTTGTGCATGAAAAGAGTGTGAAAATATGAATGGAAAGTCAATTAAATGGCTAAAGATGAAGCAAAATCAAAGGCTGTGGAGTTGGAGAAAAGTAAAGAAAACATTTCATGTTAAAACTTTTGTATCTGTTACATACATTTTAATCTTTTAAATTTGAGTTTTCAAGTTGCCATAAGTGTTATAGAAAATTTTAGAACTCAACTTAGTCCTTGGATCCATTTTTCTATAACTTTCCATATATCTATTTATCAGTTAAGCTTTATTTCTTGGTTCCAAGTTAAGTTAAACTTAGGAGTTAAGTAAATATGCTTACTGATACATATCTTAGTTAGCATTTTATACCAAAATATTCTTCATATCTTGCTTATCATCTCTATGAAATTTCATAATTTTTTGAACTACTTAACTATTTCAGTCGGTCTTCTAAACTTTCATTCAGTGTCGTTAAAAATACCAGATCAATTCATCTAATTCTCCAAAATTTATTACAACTCTTATAAACTATTTATAGCCAGGAAATAAATTTTTCGTATTTATTTCCATCATATCAGTTGTTTACGTAAAAACTTTAGCTAATTTTTCACATTCAGAATTATAGAATTATGCTCAAACTAGTCGAGAAGGTTACCTGAATTAGGAGTATTAGGTCAAGCAGAATGTTACATAAAGAGCCACTGAGATTAAGCTTTGGACTCATCCCAGTGATTGAAAGGAAAACAATAGAAATGTCTAGAAAAATGCCAAGTCTTCACATAAATAAAAATGCTCGAAACTGGGACTTGTTCTTATATAATTATAAAACCCCACGCAGGGAGAGATAAAATGAAAAACAAGAAAAGTTCTTATCATTCTTCATCTTTCGGGGTCACCACTACTACCTCAGTCTTTGCCACCTCGGTCACTGCAACCCTAGCCTCTTCCTGCCCATCCTCTAGTGTTTCTTCTTCCCCTTCCCCACCATCAACCCTCTAGTCCACTTGATCATTAGGAGCAGTCTCGGGAATAGCAACATCAATGATTTGACCATCTTGTACAATCTTCAAAGAACCAATTCCATTCTCATTGAGCCTCGGGTTTAGAACACGAAGTTGGACAAGAGCATTGTCAAATGACTCATCTATAGATATTGACTAATCATCTTCCATCTCTATGATTTCCTCATCTAATTTGGCTTCATTCAAGTAAAGAAGTTCATTTTCATCCCGGACACCGACAAGGATAGACTTAGAAGAAGCCAAGTTTTCTTTCATTGTGTTCTACCGAGCTACTATAACGTTTGGGACTACCTGCAGGATTGACGAGTGTCTCCATAAACCAACACGAGTCTTTTCAGCATGCTTTATCCTCACTCGCATGCATCCTAAGAAACTTCCCAGGAAGTCACCCATCCCACAATTGCTCCAGGTCAAGCACGCTTAACCATGGAGTTCTTACGTTCTAAGCTCCCAAAAAGAAGTTGCAACTTGTTGATATAGCTACGCCTAATCAATTCTTTTAAGCCATCCTCAACTATGCTAATGTTATATAATCATTAGAAATCCTAATACGGTCAGCATCCCGGTTAGAGTCTTTTGGGTTCCATTTGTAACATCCCGAGACTGCTTGCAGGATTGACGAGTGTCTCCACAAACCAACACGAGCCTTTTTAGCATGCTTTGTTCTCACTCACACGCATCCTAAGAAACTTTCCAGGAGGTCACCCATCCCACAATTGCTCCAGGTCAAGCACGCTTAACCATGGAGTTCTTATGTTCTAGGCTCCCGAAAAGAAGTTGCAACTTGTTTATATGGCTACGCCTAATCAATTCCTTTAAGTCATCCTCAACTATGCAGTCTCATACCTGCACAGTCTCTGAATCCTTCCATTCCGGTGCGTATTCAGTTCATTCACAGGACCCTTCACTTAGAAGCCTGCCAGGAGCCGCTCATTGATGCTTTCTCTTAGCACCGGCGACCACTCCTCGCCCTCGTCGGTCACGGGACACCACATGCCCACCAACTTCCACTTGGTTCGTCCCCGAACCACACCATACTGGGAGAGATCCCGACTTTGATACCATTTGTAACATCCTGGGACTGCCTGCAGGATTGACGAGTGTCTCCACAAAGCAACACGAGTCTTTTCAGCGTGCTTTGTCCTCACTCACACGCATCCTAGGAAACTTCTTAGGAGGTCACTCATCCCACAATTGCTCCAAGTCAAGCATGTTTAACCATGGAGTTCTTATGTTCTAGGCTTCCGAAAAGAAGTTGCAACTTGTTTATATGGCTACGCTTAATCAATTCCTTTAAGCCATCCTCAACTATGCAGTCTCATACCTGCACAATCTCTAAATCCCTCTCATTCTGGTGCGTATTCAGTTCATTCATGGGACCCTTCGCCTACAAGCCTGCCAGGAGCCGCTCATTGATGCTTTCTCTTAACACTGGCGACCACTCCTCGCCCTCGTCGGCCACGGGACTCTAACCGGGATGCTCTGACAATATAACCATTGGACCTGAAATGATACAACAAATAACTGAAAAGGTGAAGATGATCCAAGAGAAAATGAAGGAACAACGAGAGATGCTACATGGAAGCTAGAAAACAAAATGAAGGAACAATATCCTCAATTGTTCTGAGGTATGGTAAATTTCGAGGGCGAAATTTTTTTAGTAGGGGAGAGTTGTAACATCTTGATTTTCGTTTATTTTGCACAAATATTAATTTTCTAATTTTTTGTGATTTTTGAGATTTTTTCTGGATTTTTCTGAGATTAAAAATATTTGGTATTATTTTAGGTTGTCTGTGGGCCCACTGTGGGCCCGGAAATGCTAACAAATTTTATTGACCCAAAAATTTTGTACTATTGATGCAAAGCCGAGAAATCTTACTAAACCCGAAATCGGATACAGTTACTAATTTTTCTTATATTGTGATTTTATTATTCACTGTATAATAATTACTGGTTTGTGAGCCGTAATTTTATTCTATGAGTAATAAATTTTTATAGCTTTAGCTAGGTACTAGTCATGTGATGGCTATGTGCCACTAGATAGTAGAAGTCAAATTTGGTGGCTAGTCATAAAAATTAACCAATGGTAATAAGTCAATAAAAATGACTTGTTTAACTTAAGCAAAACAAACCTAACCATAAACCCAAAAGACTCTAATCGGGATGCTCTGATACAACAGTTGGTTGTCGAGCTCTGATACTAACTAATGCAACACCCACCGTACGGTATCACATTTAAGACTAATCCTAATATAACTTACCCAAGTTGTAAAAGAATTAATCTTGTAAAAACACTGATTTTAAAATTTACTTTGCGGAATAATAGAAAATAATTAAAAACCTTAAACGTGAAACGTAATTAAAACTAACACACTATATTTTAGATATTATAAAATATTTAAATATTATTGCAATACGAATTTCAAAATTTCTTTTTCGTGGATAACATAAAATTACCAAATTAAAGTAACACAAGAGACAAGAATAGAATAACATATATCTCTTGTACATATCACAGAATATGAATATTTTCATTACATAAACCATATAAAACTCAACCTGGCCCAAGTTCACAAACTCTAAAGATAAAAGTCCTTCTCAACAGACAAATTCCCTAGCTAGGAATGTTTCGACGGATAGAAATTCGAGTAAAATATACCTCAGAGTCATCCCGAGAAGTATAGCAAAGATCGTTCTACAACTCCCTGATAGGTAAAATGAGCTCTACATATGTAGCCGTAAAGTAAGAAATAATGACCCCATGGCGGATCCTACGTACAGATAGAGTAATATCACCACAATACTCTATATATCCAGAGTCCCAATGAACATGTCAAGCAGCAACGCCATCAAGAAACTGTAGTCTAAAGAAACCTAGATGATCCCTCCTTGCCGCCATTGTAGTCTTTACCGACATAAACATAAAATAGAAACAAACAGAACAATACAGCAAAGAGGTTTTTAAACGTTTTCTCAATCGCATAATAATTTAAAATCATTTTCTCAATCGCGTAATGCAATAACCTATTGTAGGGTATCACATTTAAGACTAATCCTAATATAACTTACCCAAGTTGTAAAAGAATTAATCTTGTAAAAACACTAATTTTAAAATTTCTTTTGCAGAATAATAGATAATAAATAAAAACTTTAAACATAAAACGTAATTAAAACTAACACACCTTATATTACATATTACAAACCTTGTTCACAAATAATTTACATAATTACACCCCCAAAGTTATATATACAATACACACCAAAATAAAACTACTAAACTAGAACTCCATCAAACTAAAGGTTCAGGCTCTCATTGGGATCCTCCTCCTCCTCCTCCTCAGTGTTGTCATCAAAGAAACTTGGCGGATACAGCACACGCCTGGTTGGTGTCCTAGCAATCGACATCATGGATTCCTCATGTGGAGTATAAGTATTATTATTCCTACTCCAAATCTCACATATAGACATATAAAACTCTAGACGTACAGACACGTGTTGTGTCATGCCAGGAATACCATTCCTAGTACCTCTTAAAGTCAGAGTCAGATCCCCGGTATATACAAACTTTTCCCTATCTAAGTTAACTTGCCAAGCATCAATTCCACCGTGGAATTGAACTGTGACATACCCTAAAACTTGACGCCTCGCCGCCATGCTAAGCAATACAGAAAACCAGCTACTGATAGTAAAAAGACTTATCAGCCTCCTCGCCTCCTCGGTCTTCATCAAATACATACATTACACAAATACAATATAATAAAGAGGTGAGATCCCCTTTCATCAATACCAATGAGGTAGTATAGAAAATGACAGTAAAAGATACAGATACAAAATATCTCATACAGTCATATCATATCATATCATAGAAAACAGTTAAAATAGGTATAATTATCACACCAATATACTGACTTGTTATGCATGTGTACAACGACCCAATTCCTATTCCATGGAGCTAAACACAATTTCGAAGAGAATGATAGCGAGTACATGTCTGTATACCATTAGCCTAAAATCATGTGTCATTTATCATATCATGGTGTGCAACATGGCTAATACAAGACACTCTCAACCATATCACGAAAAGAGTAGTAACTCCGTCAAGATCGTCGGTGTGTTTACAAAGGATACCACGACGCAGTGGTGCTACCTACTGGCCACATGTGACATTCCACACCCCGACATCTCCAAGATCACTGATGATCGTAACTACGTAATTCTCACCTGCACAGAGGTGTAATTTCCATCTCCTAGGCCGATTGCCTTACTTGACATGTTTTTTCATGCATGATGTATGATTCAAAAATACATACAACCATTATTTTACAGTATTTCACAAATACACATTTTTCTCAACAGTATCACTTTTCAATATAACGGGGCCCACCATGACAGCCCGACAGCCAACTGCTGTAATTTCCAATCGTGTAAACATTTTATCGCGTTTTTGAAATAGCGTGACGTTTTTCTTACGTTTTCAAATTACGTAATATTTTTCAACATTTTCGCTAACGCGTAATTAATTTCCAACATTTTTAAATCACATAAATATTAAAAATCATTTTTTCCTCAATCACGTAGTGTAAAAATTAATCGCATAACTTAAGATAGGTGTTTTTAATTCATATAATGATTTTCTAGTATTTTCACTTACGTAAAATATTTTCTCACTTATGTAAAATGTTTTCTTAACATTCTAAATTTATTTATAAATTCTTTACATAAATTATACATTTTGACCTTCTTGAAAATATTTTCTTTCTAAAAATTCTTTACGTGTTATTTTCTATGATTCTTTTCAAAAATTTGATTTCTTTGATATACATAAATATTAAAGCTTTAACATACTAATTTAATTCCAACCATTAAATCTAGTTTCCTTTTTCTACTAAAAATTCATTAAATCAAATTCTTGTTAACTAATTTCCAAAGTCCACACTTAGTAAAATAATCTAGGATTTAAAATACCACACTTTGGTGTGTTGGCCAAAAATTAAGTTTAGGGTTTCTATTCATATTTAATCATTTTTCATTACTAAAATCCTTTACAAAACCATTTTCTATCATCAAAATCCTTTGCCAAAACCTTTAATCCAATTTTTATCCTTAAGATCATTAATCCATAACTTAGGAATTAATTTGAATCATCGTGTTCTATTTGTAGTAGTCAAAACCGTGAGCCTCCTCTAGGTTCTTTGGAACCTTCATACAATTTTTCTCATCATACAACTCATATTCTACTTTACACAATATTCCTCATGCTACCATAAGCATATAAGCAAGCATATAAGCATATAATCTACTCAACATGCATATAAACAAAGCTTAAAAATAAATCAACCACAAATAAAGAAAGCTTAAACCATACAAGTGAATAAATCCATATGGATTTTTCACCACAAACAAGGTCATCTCCTCACCACCAACATATGGTTGATGAGGGTAATCTCCCTCTTACCTCAGGGAAGACAAAATCCACCAAGTTGTCTTGCTTCAAGAATTTCGTGAACCTCCCAAAGAAAACTCTAGCAAGCTTAAACCAAACCAAAGTCACAAACAAAGCTTGAAAAAGAAAAACCATTGAACAATCATGGTTTAGAAACTCAAAAACCAACTTAGAAACAAAGAAGAAGAACTTTTACCTTGAAATCTCAAGAACACTAACTTGCGGAAAAGGTAGTATATGAAGGATTCTGCTTAAATCTTCAACATAGAAGTGTCTTAGAATGATGTTTAGATGCAGGAAATAAGGTTAGGTGAAATTTTGAAAGCTTGGATGGTTGTCTTTGGGTGCTGGCCGAATGGTGTCTTTGGAGGAGAGAAACGAAGTTTTCGCTAAGTGTAGAAAATGAAGAAATGAAGAGAATTGCTTAGGAGACAAAGGTGATATAATTGTGACAGTCTATTCTGGAGCTCCTTGTCGTGGAGTGCTAGTGCTAGCATGGGAAAATTATTTGCATGGTCAATCAAGGTGCAAAATGTAACACATGGCACCAAGTCTTGTTTTCGGTCAACATTTGATAATCCATTGGCTTTTTGAATGTCCTAAAAAGCCCCTTCAGTGAATAATAAATTCACAGTATAAGAAAAATTAGTAACTGTGTCCAGTTTCGGGTTTAGTAAGATCCCCCGGCCCCGTATTAACAATACAAATTTTCTGGCCAACAAAAATTTTTAGTGTTTCCGGGCCCACCGTCGGCCTCACAGGCGGCCCAAAATATTACTAAAATATTTTTATTCTTAGAAAAATCCAAAAAAATTCTCAAAAATCATAAAAATTAGAAAATTAATATTTGTGCAGAAAAAATGAAAATCGAGATGTTACACGTAACGTAAAAAATCAATCACATAGCTTAAAAATAGTAATTTCTAAATCGCGTAATGGTTTTCTAGCATCTTTCGCTTACGTAAAATATTTTTCTCAACTTTCTAAATTTATTTTATAAAATCCTCATATAATATATATATATATATATATATATATATATATATATATATATATATATATATATATATATATATATATATATATATTTTGGCCTTCCGAAAATATTTTCTTTCTAAAAATTCTTTACATATTATTTTCTATGATTCTTTCCAAGAATTTGATTTCTTTGATTTACTTAAATAATATAGCTTACAAACTAATTTAATTCCTACCCTTAAATCCATTTTTCCTTTTCCTACTAAAAATTCCTTAATTCCAATTCTTGTAACTAATTATCAAAGTCCACACTAGGTAAAATATATTAGGGTTTAAAATAACGCACTTTGGTGTGTTGGCCGAAAATTAAGTTTAGGGTTCCTATTCATATTTAATCATTTTTCATTACTAAAATCCTTTACAAAACCATTTTCCATTGTCAAAATCCTTTACCAAAACCTTTAATCCAATTTTTATCCTTAAGATCATTAATCCATAACTTAGGAATTAATTTGAATCATCTTGTTCCCTTTGTAGTAGTCAAAATCGTGAGCCTCCCCTAGGTTCTTTGGAACCTTCATACAATCTTTCTCATCATACAACTCATATTCTACTTTACCCAATATTCCTCATGCTACCATAAGCATGTAAGCAAGCATATAAGCATATAATCTACTCAACTTGCATATAAACAAAGCTTAAAAATAAATCAACCGCAAATAAAGCAAGCTTAAACCATACAAGTGAATAAATCCTTCTGGATTTTTCACCACAAACAAGGTCATCTCCTCGCCACCAACCTATGGTTGATGAGGGTAATCTCCCTCTTACCTCAGGGAAGACAAAATCCACTAAGTTGTCTTGCTTCAAGAATTTCATGAAGCTCCCAAAGAAAACTCTAGCAAGCTTAAACCAAACCAAAGTCACAAACAAAGCTTAAAAAAGAAAAACCATTGAACAATCATGGTTTAGAAACTCAAAAACCAACTTAGAAACAAAGAAGAAGAACTTTTACCTTGAAATCTCAAGAACACTAACTTGTAGAAAAGGTAGTAGATGAAGGATTCTGTTTAATTCTTCAACAAAGAAGTGTCTTAGAATGATGTTTAGATGCAAGAAATAAGGTTAGATGAAATTTCGAAAGCTTGGATGGTTGTCTTTGGGTGCTGGCCGAATGGTGTCTTTGGAGGAGAGAAATGAAGTTTTGGCTAAGTGTAGAAAATGAAGAGAATAGCTTAGGAGACAAAGGTGATATAATTGTGACAGTCTATCCTAGAGCTCCTTGTCGTGGAGTGCTAGTGCTAGCATGGGAAAATTATTTGCATGGTCAATCAAGGTGCAAAATCAAACACATAGCACCAGGTCTTGCTTTCGGTCAACATTTGATGATTCATTGGCTTTTTGAATGTCCTAAAAAGCCCCTTCATGGCCGTGTGACATACTTCCTAATTACTACCAATTATTGTTTCAATTTGTGACCATTTAAGCTTAGATTAGTTTACTAATTCATCTAGCTTAGTAATTAACTTAAACAAGTCATTTTTGTTGACTAATTACCATCGGTTAATTTTTATGACTAGCCTCCAAATTTGACATATACTATCAAGTGACACATGGCCACCACATGACTAGTGCCTAGCTAAAGCTATAAAAATTTATTACTCACAGAATAAAATTATGTCTCACAAACCGGTAATTATTATACAGTGAATAATAAATTCACAGTATAAGAAAAATTTGTAACTGTGTCCGGTTTCGGGTTTGATAAGATCCCCCGGCCCCGTATTAACAGTACAAAATTTTCTGACCAACAAAAATTTTTAGTGTTTCCAGGCCCACCGTCGGCCTCACAAACGGCACAAAATATTACTAAAATATTTTTATTCTCAAAAAAATCCAAAAAAAATCTCAAAAATCACAAAAATTAGAAAATTAATATTTGTGCATAAAAAACGAAAATCGGGATGTCACACGTAACGTAAAAAATTAATCACGCAGCTTAAAAATAGTAATTTCTAAATCGCGTAATGGTTTTCTAGCATCTTTCACTTACGCAAAATATTTTTCTCAACTTTCTAAATTTATTTTATAAAATCCTCATATAATATATATATTTTGGGCTTCCTGAAAATATTTTCTCTCTAAAAATTTTTTACATATTATTTTCTATGGTTCTTTCCAAAAATTTGACTTCTACTATCAAGTGACACATGGCCACCACATGATTAGTGCCTAGCTAAAGCTATAAAAATTTATTACCCACAGAATAAAACTATGGCTCACAAATCGGTAATTATTATACAGTGAATAATAAATTCACAGTATAAGAAAAATTAGTAACTGTGTCCGATTTCGGGTTTAGTAAGATCCCCCAGCCTCGTATTAACAGTACAAAATTTTCTGGCCAACAAAAATTTTTAGTGTTTCCGGGCCCACCGTCGGCCTCACAGACGACCCAAAATATTACTAAAATATTTTTATTCTCAGAAAAATCCAGAAAAATTCTCAAAAATTACAAAAATTAGAAAATTAATATTTGGGCAGACAAAACAAAAATCGGGATGTTACACATAACGTAAAAAATCAATCACGTAATAAAAATAGTAATTTCTAAATCGCGTAATGGTTTTCTAGCATCTTTCACTTACGCAAAATATTTTTCTCAACTTTCTAAATTTATTTTATAAAATCCCTATATAATATATATATATTTTGTCCTTCCTGAAAATATTTTCATTATAAAAATTCTTTACATATTATTTTCTATGGTTCTTTCCAAAAATTTGATTTCTTTGATTTACTTAAATAATATAGCTTACATATTAATTTAATTCCTACCCTTAAAACCATTTTTCTTTTTCCTACTAAAAATTCCTTAATTCCAATTCTTGTAACTAATTATCAAAGTCCACACTAGGTAAAATAATTTAGGGTTTAAAATAACACACTTTGGTGTGTTGGCCGAAAATTATGTTTAGGGTTCCTATTCATATTTAATCATTTTTCATTACTAAAATCCTTTACAAAACCATTTTCCATCATCAAAATCCTTTACCAAAACCTTTAATCCAATTTTTATCCTTAAGATCATTAATCCATAACTTAGGAATTAATTTGAATCATCATGTTCCCTTTGTAGTAGTCAAAACCATGAGCCTCCCCTAGGTTCTTTGGAACCTTCATACAATTTTCCTCATCATACAACTCATATTCTACTTTACACAATATTCCTCATGCTACCATAAGCATATAAGCAAGCATATAAGCATATAATCAACTCAACATGCATATAAACAAAGCTTAAAAATAAATCAACCGCAAATAAAGCAAGCTTAAACCATACAAGTGAATAAATCCTTATGGATTTTTCACCACAAACAAGGTCATCTCCTCACCACCAACTTATGGTTGATGAGGGTAATCTCCCTCTTACCTCAGGGAAGACAAAATCCACCAAGTTGTCTTGCTTCAAGAATTTCGTGAGGCTCCCAAAGAAAACTCTAGCAAGCTTAAACCAAACCAAAGTCACAAACAAAGCATGAAAAAGAAAAAACATTGAACAATCATGGTTTAGAAACTCAAAAACCAACTTAGAAACAAAGAAGAATAACTTTTACATTGAAATCTCAAGAACACTAACTTGTAGAAAAGGTAGTAGATGAAGGATTCTGCTTAAGTCTTCAACAAAGAAGTGTCTTTGAATAATGTTTAGATGCAGGAAATAAGGTTAGATGAAATTTTGAAAGCTTGGATGGTTGTCTTTGGGTGCTGGCCGAATGGTGTCTTTGGAGGAGAGAAATGAAGTTTTGGCTAAGTGTAGAAAATGAAGAAATGAAGAGAGTAGCTTAGGAGACAAAGGTGATATAATTGTGACAGTCTATCCTGGGCTCCTTGCCATGGAGTGCTAGTGCTAGCATGGGAAAATTATTTGCATGGTCAATCAAGGTGCAAAATCAAACACATGGCACCAAGTCTTGCTTTCGGTCAACATTTGATGATTCATTGGCTTTTTGAATGTCCTAAAAGCCCCTTCATGGCCGTGTGACATCCTTCCTAATTACTACCAATTATTGTTTCAATTTGTGACCATTTAAGCTTAGATTAGTTTACTAATTCATCTAGCTTAGTAATTAACTTAAACAAGTCATTTTTGTTGACTTATTACCATCGGTTAATTTTTATGACTAGCCACCAAATTTGACTTCTACTATCAAGTGACATATGGCCACCACATGACTAGTACCTAGCTAAAGCTATAAAAATTTATTACACACAGAATAAAATTACGGCTCACAAACCGGTAATTATTATACAGTGAATAATAAATTGACAGTATAAAAAAAATTAGTAACAATGTTCGGTTTCGGGTTTGGTAAGATCCCCCGGCCCCGTATTAACAGTACAAAATTTTTTGGCCAACAAAAATTTTTATTGTTTCCGGGCCTCCCGTCGGCCTCACAGACGGCCCAAAATATTACTAAAATATTTTTATTCTCAGAAAAATTCAGAAAAATTCTCAAAAATCACAAAAATTAGAAAATTAATAGTTGTGCTGAAAAAACGAAAATCAGGATGTTACACGTAACGTAAAAAATCAATCACGTAGCTTAAAAATAGTTTCTAAATCGCGTAATGGTTTTGTAGCATGTTTCGCTTACGCAAAATATTTTTCTCAACTTTCTAAATTTATTTTATAAAATCCTTATGTAATATATATATATATATATATATATATATATATATATATATATATATATATATATATATATATATATATATTGGTGTTCTGAAAATATTTTCTTTCTAAAAATTCTTTACATATTATTTTCTATGGTTCTTTCCAAAAATTTGACTTCTTTGATTTACTTAAATAATATAGCTTACATACTAATTTAATTCCTACCCTTAAATCCATTTTTCCTTTTCCTACTAAAAATTCCTTAATTCCAATTCTTGTAACTAATTATCAAAGTCCACACTAGGTAAAATAATTTAGGGTTTAAAATAACACACTTTGGTGTGTGTGTGTTGGCCGAAAATTAAGTTTAGGGTTCCTATTCATATTTAATCATTTTTCATTACTAAAATCCTTTAGAAAACCATTTTCCATCGTCAAAATCCTTTACCAAAACCTTTAATCCACTTTTTATCCTTAAGATCATTAGTCCATAACTTAGGAATTAATTTGAATCATCGTGTTCTATTTGTAGTAGTCAAAACCGTGAGCCTCCCCTAGGTTCTTTGGAACCTTCATACAATCTTCCTTATCATACAACTTGATGTGACCACGGCAAGTGTACCAGATCGTCAAGTAATAAAAACGGTGAGAAACCGGATATCGTTCTCAGGGATCGATGGCCAAGTACCAATTCACGAAGTTAGCTACTATTTAAACTAAAACTTGGATTTAAATGAGTTCCAATAACAATAACAAGATCAAAAGAAACAAAAGCAATAACAATATTTTTGGGTTTTTCTAGTTGGTAATTTATCAAACACTTGGTATGCAAGATGAAAAACAATCAATTAATGAAAGAGTTGGGATCAAGCTTCATTTGATTTCACTTGTTGCATATCAATTGGAATTAATACAAGCTACTAATCCTATTTTGTTACCGAATTCTCTAATTTAATCAAACCCTAATTCCTTAGGCGATTGATCCTTTGTTCCCAATTAAAAACCCTAATTCCTTAGGTGAATCTAAGAGAAAACAAACATTATGATTTAGAATTCAAAGAGGTAACAAGCAAATCAATGACTATTCCTAGCCTAGAGATAAGCAAGGTTCATAATCTCATAACACAAATCATATATCAAATTTTCATTCAACATAAAACCTTAAAATCATTCCAAAGAGGAGCAATCCTTAGAAAGCATTAAGAGAAGAGATCATAAACTCAAAATAGAGATAGCAACTTATATTAATTAAATCCAACATCAATAACAATCAAGATCCATCAAAATCCACCTAATCCCAACAAGGGAGAGTTTAACTAGACATGGAAATAAATGTAAAAACTAGAACAATAGGGAAGAAGATGCAAAACTCCATGGAAGATTGAAGAAAATCTGAGCTCCCACTCTTCTTCTCTTCAAATCCACCGTAGAGCTCCCAAGATAGGGTGTTTCTCTGCTCCAAAACGGCTCCCCACTCTTCTCTCCACGCAGCTCTCACGTTTAGGTCAGAAAAGATGAATTTAAATTCTGGTATGGGCGCCTAGGCGCTGCGTTTGAAGCGCCTGGGCGCTGAACGTCGAGAACGCATTTGCTGTCATGAGCGTGAGCGCCTAGGCGCTTCGTTTTGAGCACCTAGGCGCTCAATATCCAGCGTGTCTCCTTTGAAGTCTTAAGGGCGCTTAGGCGCTCCTTTTGTAGCGCCTGGGCGCTAGGTGCTCAGCAGACTTGCTCTTGATCTTCCTTGGAGGCCTTAAGTTCTCTCTTCTTGGGTGTTTTTCTTTGCCACATTGAGTTTCATCATATTTCTCTTGGTGCCTACAATCAAAATAACAACAAATGAGCTAAAGCACCAATAATTCTAATCAAAATGCACTCAATCTAACAAACTAAGATGGATCAACTAAAAAGACAAAATAAAATTGTTTTAAGGTCAAAACAACATCAAAAGTTGGGCTTAAGCGGTGAAATCCCCTCAAAAGGCTTTGGAAAAACAGATAATCTAGCAGATTATCACAACTCATATTCTACTTTACACAATATTCCTCATGCTACCATAAGCATGTAAGCAAGCATATAAGCATATAATCTACTCAACATGCATATGGTTTTCACCACAAGCAAGGTCATCTCCTCGCCACCAACATATGGTTGATGAGGGTAATCTCCCTCTTACCTAAGGGAAGACAAAATCCACCAAGTTGTCTTGCTTCAAGAATTTCGTGAACCTCCTAAAGAAAACTCTAGCAAGCTTAAACCAAACCAAAGTCACAAACAAAGCTTGAAAAAGAACAACCATTGAACAATCATGGTTTAGAAACTCAAAAACCAACTTAGAGACAAAGAAGAAGAACTTTTACCTTGAAATCTCAAGAACACTAACTTGTAGAAAAGGTAGTAGATGAAGGATTTTGCTTAAGTCTTCAACACAGAAGTGTCTTAGAATGATGTTTAGATGCAGGAAATAAGGTTAGATGAAATTTTGAAAGCTTGGATGGTTGTCTTTGGGTGCTGGCCGAATGGTGTCTTTGGAGGAGAGAAATGAAGTTTTGGCTAAGTGTAGAAAATGAAGAGAATAGCTTAGGAGACAAAAGTGATATAATTGTGACAGTCTATCCTAGAGCTCCTTGTCGTGGAGTGCTAGTGCTAGCATGGGAAAATTATTTGCATGGTCAATCAAGGTGTAAAATCAAACACATGGCACCAAGTCTTGTTTTCGGTAAACATTTGATAATCCATTGGCTTTTTGAATGTCCTAAAAAGCCCCTTCATGACCGTGCGACATCCTTCCTAATTACTACCAATTATAGTTTCAATTTGTGACCATTTAAGCTTAGATTAGTTTACTAATTCATCTAGCTTAGTAATTAATTTAAACAAGTCATTTTCGTTGACTTATTACCATCGGTTAATTTTTATGACTAGTCACCAAATTTGACTTCTACTATCAAGTGACACATGGCCACCACATGACTAGTGGCTAGCTAAAGCTATAAAAATTTATTACTCACAGAATAAAATTACGGCTCACAAATCGGTAATTATTGTACAGTGAATAATAAATTCACAGTATAAGAAAAATTAGTAACTGTGTACGGTTTCGGGTTTGGTAAGATCCCCCGGCCCCGTATTAACAGTACAAAATTTTATGGCCAACAAAAATTTTTAGTATTTCTGAGCCCACCGTCGGCCTCACAGACAGCCCAAAATATTACTAAAATATTTTTATTCTCAGAAAAATCCAGAAAAATTCTCAAAAATCACAAAAATTAGAAAATTAATATTTGTGCAGAAAAAACGAAAATTGAGATGTTACACGTAACGTAAAAAATCAATCACGTAGCTTAAAAATAATAATTTCTAAATTACGTAATGGTTTTCTAGCATCTTTCACTTACGCAAATATTTTTCTCAACTTTATAAATTTATTTTATAAAATCCTCATATAATATATATATTTATATATATATATATATATATATATATATATATATATATATATATATATATATATTGGCCTTCCTGAAAATATTTTCTTTCTAAAAATTCTTTACATATTATTTTCTATGGTTCTTTCCAAAAATTTGACTTCTTTGATTTACTTAAATAATATAGGTTACATACTAATTTAATTCCTACCCTTAAATCCATTTTTCCTTTTCCTACTAAAAATTCCTTAATTCCAATTCTTGTAACTAATTATCAAAGTTCACACTAGGTAAAATAATTTAGGGTTTAAAATAACACACTTTGGTGTGTGTGTGTGTTGGCTGAAATTAAGTTTAGGGTTCCTATTCATATTTAATCATTTTTCATTACTAAAATCCTTTACAAAACCATTTTCTATCGTCAAAATCCTTTACCAAAACCTTTAATCCAATTTTTATCCTTAAGATCATTAATCCATAACTTAGGAAATAATTTGAATCATCTTGTTCCCTTTGTAGTAGTCAAAACCGTGAGCCTCCCCTAGGCTCTTTGGAACCTTCATAGAATCTTCCTCATCATACAACTCATATTCTACTTTACACAATATTCCTCATGCCACCATAAGCATGTAAGCAAGCATATAAGCATATAATCTACTCAACATGCATATAAACAAACCTTAAAAATAAATCAACCGCAAATAAAGCAAGCTTAAACCATACAAGTGAATAAATCCTTATGGATTTTTCACCACAAACAAGGTCATCTCCTCACCACCAACATATGGTTGATGAGGGTAATCTCCCTCTTACCTCAGGGAAGACAAAATCCACCAAGTTGTCTTGCTTCAAGAATTTCGAGAACCTCGCAAAGAACACTCTAGCAAGCTTAAACCAAACCAAACTCACAAACAAAGCTTGAAAAAGAAAAAACATTAAACAATCATGGTTTAGAAACTCAAAAACAACTTAGAAACAAAGAAGAAGAACTTTTACCTTGAAATCTCAAGAACACTAACTTGTAGAAAAGGTAGTAGATGAAACATTTTGCTTAAGTCTTCAACATAGAAGTGTCTCAGAATGATGTTTAGATGCAAGAAATAAGGTTAAATGAAATTTTGAAAGCTTGGATGGTTGTCTTTGGGTGTTGGCCGAATGGTGTCTTTGGAGGAGAAAAATGAAGTTTTGGCTAAGTGTAGACAATGAAGAGAATAGCTTAGGAGACAAAGGTGATATAAATGTGACAGTCTATCCTGGAGCTCCTTGCCATGGAGTGCTAGTGCTAGCATGGGAAAATTATTTGCATGGTCAGTCAAGGTGCAAAATCAAACACATGGCACCAAGTCTTGCTTTCGGTCAACATTTGATGATTGATTGGCTTTTTGAATGTCCTAAAAAGCCCCTTCTTGGCCGTGTGACATCCTTCCTAATTACTACCAATTATTGTTTCAATTTGTGACCATTTAAGCTTAGATTAGTTTACTAATTCATCTAGCATAGTAATTAATTTAAATCAAGTCATTTTTCTTGCTCTATTGCCATTGGTTAATTTTTGTAACTAGCAACTTTCTAAATTTATTTCTATATCAAATACACATATCATATGATATATATTAAATATATAAAATTATTATATATATATAAATATATATATATATATAAATATATATATATATATATAATAAATATATATATATATAAAAATATATATATATATATTTAGATTTTAGTAAGATCCTTCCCAGATTAACGAAAAAATTTTCTTTCAACAAAAACATTTTATTTTCTATGGTTCTTTCCCAAAATATTATTTCTTTTATTCTCAAAAAAATCTAAAAAATTCTAAAAATCACAAAAATTAGAAAATTAATATTTGTGCACCCAAAATTCGAGATGTTACATTAACGTAAAAATCAATCACTTAAAAATAGTAATTTCTAAATCGCGTAATGGTTTCTAGCGTCTTTCACTAGGTAAAATAATTTATAGTTTAAAATAACACACTTTGGTGTGTGTGTGTTGGCCGAAAATTAAGTTTAGGGTTCCTATTCATATTTAATCATTTTTCATTACTAAAATCCTTTACAAACCCATTTTCCATCGTCAAAATTCTTTACCAAAACCTTTAATCCAATTTTTATCCTTAAGATCATTAATCCATAACTTAGGAATTAATTTGAATCATCATGTTCCCTTTGTAGTAGTCAAAACCGTGAGCCTCCTCTAGGTTCTTTGGAACCTTCATACAATCTTCCTCATCATACAACTCATATTCTACTTTACACAATATTCCTCATGCTACCATAAGCATGTAAGCAAGCATATAAGCATATAATCTACTCAACATGCATATAAACAAACCTTAAAAATAAATCAACCGCAAATAAAGCAAGCTTAAACCATACAAGTGAATAAATCCTTATGGATTTTTCACCACAAACAAGGTCATCTCCTCACCACCAACATATGGTTGATGAGGGTAATCTCCCTCTTACCTCAGGGAAGACAAAATCCACCAAGTTGTCTTGCTTCAAGAATTTCGTGAACCTCGCAAAGAACACTCTAGCAAGCTTAAACCAAACCAAACTCACAAACAAAGCTTGAAAAAGAAAAACCATTAAATAGTCATGGTTTGGAAACTCAAAAACAACTTAGAAACAAAGAAGAAGAACTTTTACCTTGAAATCTCAAGAACACTAACTTGTAGAAAAGGTAGTAGATGAAACATTTTGCTTAAGTCTTCAACATAGAAGTGTCTCAGAATGATGTTTAAATGCAAGAAATAAAGTTAAATGAAATTTTGAAAGCTTGGATGGTTGTCTTTGGGTGTTGGCCGAATGGTGTCTTTGGAGGAGAAAAATGAAGTTTTGGCTAAGTGTAGACAATGAAGAGAATAGCTTAGGAGACAAAGGTGATATAAATGTGACAGTCTATCCTGGAGCTCCTTGCCATGGAGTGCTAGTGCTAGCATGGGAAAATTATTTGCATGGTCAGTCAAGGTGCAAAATCAAACACATGGCACCAAGTCTTGTTTTCGGTCAACATTTGATAATCCATTGGCTTTTTGAATGTCCTAAAAAGCCCCTTCATGGCCATGTGACATCCTTCCTAATTACTACCAATTATTGTTTCAATTTGTGACCATTTAAGCTTAGATTAGTTTACTAATTCGTCTAGCTTAGTAATTAACTTAAACAAGTCATTTTTGTTGACTTATTACCATTGGTTAATTTTTATGACTAGCCACCAAATTTGACTTCTACTATCAAGTGACATATGGCCATCACATGACTAGTGCCTAGCTAAAGCTATAAAAATTTATTACTCACAGAATAAAATTACGGCTCACAAACCGGTAATTATTATACAGTGAATAATAAATTCACAGTATAAGAGAAATTAGTAACTGTGTCCAGTTTCGGGTTTGGTAAGATCCCCCGGCCCCGTATTAACAGTACAAAATTTTCGGGCCAACAAAAATTTTTAGTGTTTCCGAGCCCACCGTCGGCCTCACAGACGGCCCAAAATATTACTAAAATATTTTTATTCTCAGAAAAATCCAGAAAAATTCTCAAAAATCACAAAAATTAGAAAATTAATAGTTGTGCAGAAAAAACAAAAATCGGGATGTTACACGTAACGTAAAAAATCAATCACGTAACTTAAAAATAGTAATTTCTAAATCGCGTAATGGTTTTCTAGCATCTTTCGCTTACGCAAAATATTTTTCTCAACTTTCTGAATTTATTTTATAAAATCCTCATATAATATATATGTTTTGGCCTTCCTGAAAATATTTTCTTTCTAATAATTCTTTACTTATTATTTTCTATGGTTCTTTCCAAAAATTCGACTTCTACTATCAAGTGACACATGACCACCACATGACTAGTGCCTAGCTAAAGCTATAAAAATTTATTACTCACAGAATAAAATTACGGCTCACAAACCGATAATTATTATACAGTGAATAATAAATTCACAGTATAGGAAAAATTAGTAACTGTGTCCGATTTCGGGTTTAGTAAGATCCCCCGGCCTCATATTAACAGTACAAAATTTTCTGGCAAACAAAAATTTTTAGTGTTTCCGGGCCCACCGTCTGCCTCACAGACGGCCCAAAATATTACTAAAATATTTTTATTCTCAGAAAAATCCAGAAAAATTCTCAAAAATCACAAAAATTAGAAAATTAATATTTGTGTAGAAAAAACAAAAATCGGGATGTTACACGTAACGTAAAAAATCAATCACGTAGCTTAAAAATAGTAATTTCTAAATCGCGTAATGGTTTTCTAGCATCTTTCGCTTACGTTAAATATTTTTCTCAACTTTCTAAATTTATTTTATAAAATCCTTATATAAAATATATATATATATATATATATATATATATATATATATATATATATATATATATATATATATATATTTTGTCCTTCCCGAAAATATTTTCTTTCTAAAAATTCTTTACATATTATTTTCTATGGTACTTTCCAAAAATTTGATTTCTTTGATTTACTTAAATAATATAGCTTACATATTAATTTAATTCCTACCCTTAAATCCATTTTTCCTTTTCCAACTAAAAATTGCTTAATTTCAATTCTTGTAACTAATTATCAAAGTCCACACTAGGTAAAATAATTTAGGGTTTAAAATAACACACTTTGGTGTGTGTGTGTTGGCCGAAAATTAAGTTTAGGTTTCCTATTCATATTTATTCATTTTTCATTACTAAAATCCTTTACAAACCATTTTCCATCGTCAAAATCCTTTACCAAAACCTTTAATCCAATTTTTATCCTTAAGATCATTAGTCCATAACTTAGGAATTCATTTGAATCATCGTGTTCTATTTGTAGTAGTCAAAACTGTGAGCCTCCTCTAGGTTCTTTGCAACCTTCATACAATCTTCCTCATCATACAACTCATATTCGACTGTGCACAATATTCCTCATGCTACCATAAGCATGTAAGCAAGCATATAAGCATATAATCTACTCAACATGCATATAAACAAAGCTTAAAAATAAATCAACCGCAAATAAAGCGAGCTTAAACCATACAAGTGAATAAATCTTTATGGATTTTTCACCACAAACAAGGTCATCTCCTCGCCACCAACATATGGTTGATGAGGGTAATCTCCCTCTTACACCAGGGAAGACAAAATCCACCAAGTTGTCTTGCTTCAAGAATTTTGTGAACCTCCCAAAGAAAACTCTAGCAAGCTTAAACCAAACCAAAGTCACAAACAAAGCTTGAAAAAGAAAAAATATTGAACAATCATGGTTTAGAAACTCAAAAACCAACTTTGAAACAAAGAAGAATAACTTTTACCTTGAAATCTCAAGAACACTAACTTGCAGAAAAGGTAGTATATGAAGGATTCTGCTTAAATCTTCAACATAGAAGTGTCTTAGAATGATGTTTAGATGTAGGAAATAAGGTTAGATGAAATTTTGAAAGCTTGAATGGTTGTCTTTAGGTGCTTGCCGAATGGTGTCTTTGGAGGAGAGAAACGAAGTTTTGGCTAAGTGTAGAAAATGAAGAAATGAAGAGAATTGCTTAGGAGACAAAGGTGATATAATTGTGACAGTCTATCCTGGAGCTCCTTGCCGTGGAGTGCTAGTGCTAGCATGGGAAAATTATTTGCATGGTCAATCAAGGTGCAAAATCAAACACATGGCACCAAGTCTTGTTTTCGGTCAACATTTGATAATCCATTGGCTTTTTGAATGTCCTAAAAAGCCCCTTCATGGCCGTGTGACATCCTTCCTAATTACTACCAATTATTGTTTCAATTTGTGACCATTTAAGCTTAGATTAGTTTACTAATTCATCTAGCTTAGTAATTAACTTAAACAAGTCATTTTTGTTGACTTATTACCATCGGTTAATTTTTATGACTAGCCACCAATTTTGACTTCTACTATCAAGTGACACATGGCCACCACATGACTAGTGCCTAGCTAAAGCTATAAAAATTTATTTCTCACAGAATAAAATTACGACTCACATACCGGTAATTATTATACAATGAATAATAAATTCACAGTATAAGAAAAATTAGTAACTGTGTCCGATTTCGGGTTTAGTAAGATCCCTCGCCCCGTATTAACAGTACAAAATTTTCTAGCCAATAAAAATTTTTAGTGTTTTCGGACCCACCGTCGGCCTCACAGAAGGCCGAAAATATTACTAAAATATTTTTATTTTCAGAAAAATCCCGAAAAATTCTCAAAAATCACAAAAGGTAGAAAATTAATATTTGTGCAAAAAAAACGAAAATTGGGATGTTACACGTAATGTAAAAAATCAAACACGTAGCTTAAAAATAGTAATTTCTAAATAGCGTAATGGTATTCTAGCATCTTCCGCTTACGTAAAATATTTTTCTCAACTTTCTAAATTTATTTTATAAAATCCTTATATATATATATATATATATATATATATATATATATATATATATTTTTTTCTCATAAATCCTTATATATATATATATATATATATATATATATATATATATATATATATATATATATATATTGCCTTCCCGAAAATATTTTCTTTCTAAAAATTCTTTACATATTATTTTCTATGGTTCTTTCCAAAAATTTGATTTCTTTGATTTACTTAAATAATATAGCTTACATACTAATTTAATTCCTATCCTTAAATCCATTTTTCCTTTTCCTACAAAAAATTCCTTAATTCCAATTCTTGTAACTAATTATCAAAGTCCACACTAGGTAAAATAATTTAGGGTTTAAATAACACACTTTGGTGTCTTGGCCGAAAATTAAGTTTAGGGTTCCTATTCATATTTAATCATTTCTCATTACTAAAATCCTTTACAAAACCATTTTCCATCGTCAAAATCCTTTACCAAAACCTTTAATCCAATTTTTATCCTTAAGATCATTAATCCATAACTTAGGAATTAATTTGAATCATCTTGTTCCCTTTGTAGTAGTCAAAACCGTGAGCCTCCCCTAGGTTCTTTGGAACCTTCATACAATTTTTCTCATCTTACAACTCATATTCTACTTTACACAATATTCCTCATGCTACCATAAGCATATAAGCAAGCATATAAGCATATAATCTACTCAACATACACATAAACAAAGCTTAAAAATAAATCAATCGTAAATAAAGCAAGCTTAAATCATACAAGTGAACAAATCCTTATGGATTTTTCACTACAAACAAGGTCATCTCCTCGCCACCAACATATGGTTGATGAGGGTAATCTCCCTCTTACCTCAGGGAAGACAAAATCCACCAAGTTGTCTTGCTTCAAGAATTTTGTGAAGCTCCCAAAGAAAATTCTAGCAAGCTTAAACCAAACCAAAGTCACAAACAAATCTTGAAAAAGAAAAATCGTTGAACAATCATGGTTTAGAAACTCAAAAACCAACTTAGAAACAAAGAAGAACTTTTACCTTGAAATCTCAAGAACACTAACTTGTAGAAAAGGTAGTAGATGAAGGATTCTGCTTAAGTCTTCAACATAGAAGTGTCTTAGAATGAGGTTTAGATGCAGGAAATAAGGTTAGATGAAATTTTGAAAGCTTGGATGGTTGTCTTTGGGTGCTGGCCGAATGGTGTCTTTGGAGGAGAGAAATGAAGTTTTGGCTAAGTGTAGAAAATGAAGAAATGAAGAGAATAGCTTAGGAGACAAAGGCGATATAATTGTGACAGTCTATCCTGGAGCTCCTTGCCGTGGAGTGCTAGTGCTAGCATGGGAAAATTATTTGCATAGTCAATCAAGGTGCAAAATCAAACACATGGCACCAAGTCTTGCTTTCGGTCAACATTTGATGATTCATTGGCTTTTTGAATGTCCTAGTATGCCCCTTCATGGCCGTGTGACATCCTTCCTAATTACTGGCAATTGTTGTTTCAATTTGTGACCATTTAAGCTTAGATTAGTTTACTAATTTATCTAGCTTAGTAATTAATTTAAACAAGTCATTTTTGTTGACTTATTACCATCAGTTAATTTTTATGACTAGCCAACAAATTTGACTTCTACTATCAAGTGACACATGGCCACCACATGACTAGTGCCTAGCTAAAGCTATAAAAATTTATTACTCATAGAATAAAATTACGGCTTAAAAACTGGTAATTATTATACAATGAATAATAAATTCACAGTATAAGAAAAATTAGTAACTGTGTCCGGTTTCGGGTTTAGTAAGATACCACGGCCCTGTATTAATAGTGCAAAATTTTTTGGCCAACAAAAATTTTTAGTGTTTCCGGTCCCACCGTCGGCCTCACAGACGACCCATAATATTACTAAAATATTTTTATTCTCTGAAAAATTCTCAAAAATCACAAAAATTAGAAAATTAATATTTGTGCAGAAAAAACAAAAATCGGGATGTTACATGTAACGTAAAAAATCAATTACGTAGCTTAAAAATAGTAATTTCTAAATCGCGTAATGGTTTTCTAGCATTTTTCACTTACGTAAAATATTTTTCTCAACTTTCTAAATTTATTTTATAAAATCCTTATATAATATATATATATATTTTGTCCTTCCTGAAAATATTTTCTTTCTAAAAATTCTTTACATATTATTTTCTATGGTTCTTTCCAAAAATTTGATTTCTTTGATTTACTTAAATAATATAGCTTACATATTAATTTAATTCCTACCCTTAAATCCATTTTTCCTTTTCCTACTAAAAATTCCTTAATTCCAATTCTTGTAACTAATTATCAAAGTCCACACTAGGTAAAATAATTTAGGGTTTAAAATAACACACTTTGGTGTGTTGGCCGAAAATTAAGTTTAGGGTTCCTATTCATATTTAATCATTTTTCATTACTAAAATCCTTTACAAAACCATTTTCCATTGTCAAAATCCTTTACCAAAACCTTTAATCCAATTTTTATCCTTAAGATCATTAATCCATAACTTAGGAATTAATTTGAATCATCGTGTTCCTTTTGTAGTAGTCAAAACCGTGAGCCTCCCCTAGGTTCTTTGGAACCTTCATACAATTTTCCTCATCATACAACCCATATTCTACTTTACACAATATTCATCCTGCTACCATAAGCATATAAACAAGCATATAAGCATACAATCTACTTAAACAAGCATATAATCAAAGCTCAAAAATAAACCAACCATAAATAAAGCCAACTTAAACCATACAAGTGAATAAATCCTTATGGATTTTTCACCACAAACAAAGTAATCTCCTTACCATCAACATATGGTTGATGAGGGTAATCTCCCTCTTAACTCAAGGAAGACAAAACTCCTTCTTCCTTAGTTTTCTATGGATTTCGTGTGGCCCTAAAGGAAAACCCTAACAAACTTAAACCAACCAAAGTCACAAACAAAGCTTGAAGAAGAGAAACCATGGAACAATCTTGGTTTAGAAACTCAAAAACCAACTTAGAAACAAAGAAGAAGAACTTTTACCTTGAATTGTCAACATAGAAGTGTCTTAGAATGATATTTAGGTGTAAGAAATGAGCTTGGATAAAATTTTATAAGCTTGGAAGGTTGGTCTTTAGGTGATGGCCGAATGGTGTCTTGGAGGAGAGAAATGAAGTTTTGGCTAAGTGTAGAAAATGAAGAAATGAAGAGAATGGCTTAGGAGACAAAGGTGATATAATTGTGATAGATAGTCTATCCTAAAGCTTGTTGCCATGGAGTTCCTAACATGTAGGGAATTAATTGCATGGTCAATCAAAGTGCAAATCAACACATGGTTCAAGTCATCACACAGTGATGCTTTAGTCAACATTTGATGACTCACTAACTTTTGAATGTCCTAGAAGTTCCTTCATTGCCGTGGAACTCCATGCTAATTACTATCCAATAATTGTTTTAGTTTGTGACCATTTAAGCTTAGGTTAGCTTACTAATTCATCTAGCTTAATAACTAATTTAAACAAGTTATTTTTATTGACTTATTACCATTGGTTAATTTTTATGACTAGTCACCAAATTTGACTTCTACTATCTAGTGGCACATGGCCATCACATGACTAGTACCTAGCTAAAGCTATAAAAATTTATTATTCACAGAATAAAACTACGGCTCACAAATCGGTAATTATTATATAGTGAATAATAAAATCACAGTATAAGAAAAATTAGTAACTATATCCGGTTTCGGGTTTAGTAAGATCCCCCAGCCCCGCATCAACAGTGATCTTCAGATCTAGTCTGATGAGAATTGCATAGTTACAATCTTCAGTGATCTTAGGGACGTCGGGGTGTGGAATATCATATGTAGCCAGTTGGTAGCACCACTGCGTCATGGTATCCTTTGCAAACACACCGACGGTCTCGACGGAGTTACTACTCTTTTTGTGATATGGTTGAGAGTGTCTTGTATTAGCCATGTTGCGCGCCATGATATGATAAACAACACATGATTTGAGGCTAACGGTATACAAACATGTCCTCCCTATCATTCTCTCCGAAATTGTGTTTAGCTCCATGGAGTAGGAAATGGGGTCGTTGTACACATGCATAATGAGTCAGCATATTGGTGTGACAATTATGCCTATTTATATATTTTCTATGATATGATATGATATGACTATATGTGATATATATTATACTTGTATCTTTTACTATCATTTTCTATACTGCCTCATTGGTATTGATGAAAGAGGATCTCACCTCTTTATTATATTGTATTTGTGTATTGTATGTATTTGATGAAGACCGAGGAGGTGAAGAGGCTGATAAGTCGTTTTACTATCAGTAGCTATTTTTCTGTATTTATCTAGTATGGTGGAGAGGCGCCAAGTTTTAGGATTTGTCACGGTTCGATTCCACGGTGGGATTGATGCGTGGCGGGTTAACTTAGACAGGGAAAGGTTTATGTATACCGGGGATCTGACTCTGACTTTAAGTGGTACTAGGGATGGTACTCCTGTCATGACATAACATGTGTCTGTGCCTTTAGAGTTTTATATGCCTATACGTGAGATTTGGAGTAGGAATAATAATACTTATACTCCACACGAGGAATCCATGATGTCGACTGCCAGGACACCAACCAGGTGTATGCTGTATCCGCCAGGTTTCTTTGATGACAACACTGAGGAGGAGGAGGATCCCAATGAGAGCCTGAAACTTTAGTTTGATGGAGTTCTAGTTTAGTAGTTTTATTTTGGTGTGTATTGTATATATAACTTTTGGGGGTGTAATTATGTAAATTATTTGTGAACAAAGTTTGTAATATGTAATATAAAGTGTGTTAGTTTTAATTTCATTTTATGTTTAAATTTTTTATTTATTATCTGTTATTCCGCAAAAGAAATTTTAAAATTAGTGTTTGTACAAGATTAATTCTTTTACAACTTGGGTAAGTTATATTAGGATTAGTCTTAAATGTGATACCCTACGGTGGGTGTTGCATTAGATGGTATCAGAGACGGGACCTCTCCCAGTACGGTGTGGTTTGGGGACGAACCAAGCAAAAGTTGGTGGGCATGTAGTGTCCTGGGCCGATGAAGGTGGGGAGTGGATGCTGGTGTAAGAGAAGCACAGACAAGGAGCGGCTCCTGGCAGGTTTCTAGGTGAAGAGTCCCATGAATGAACTGAATACACACCGGAATGAGAGGGATTCAGAGACTGTGCAGGTATGGGACTGCATAGTTGAGGATGGCTTAAAGGAATTGATTAGGCGTAGCTATATCAACAAGTTACAACTTCTTTTCGGGAGCCTAGAACATAAGAACTCCATGGTTAAGCGTGCTTGACCTGGAGCAATTGTAGGATGGGTGACCTCTTGGGAAGTTTCCTAGGATGCGTGTGAGTGAGGACAAAGCACACTAAAAAGTCTCGTGTTAGTTTGTGGAGACACTCGTTAATCCTGCAGGCAGTCCCGGACGTTACAGCTACTGCTTCAGCAAGCTAGACTCGGAGTCTGTTTACCTCAGCGACTTCTACTCAGAGTGTAGCCACCTTAGCAGCTTAAGCCCAGAGAGAAGCAACTTCAGCAGCATCTGTGGTAAGGCAGGTGACCTTGTCCCAGAGCATGGCAATCTCGGTTCTATGCAACTTGAGCTCTTTTGTTGCTTAAGTTAACTACCCATCCTTTTGGGCAACAGTCAGCTCAAGACTTTGCTTCTCACCCCGATGGGCATTGAGCTCCGTCTCTAGGTTTTGGGTCCCTCGAATAGACTCCTAAGCCCCTTCCATAAACCATAGGAAAGAGGCATTGTGCAGACACTGGATTTAGGCATCCTGAAGGAGCTCTGCCATGTCATGCTTGATTAACATGTTGGTGTCAACATGACTCATTAAGGTGTTATCAATGATTGTTGTAGGATCATCCTCATGAGTCCTTACTGATCCAAATGGAAAGCGTAGTAGAGCACCCTTTAGGATGGCTGAGCCCGGACCGATTGGAATTTTTGAGGCTTCAACACCTTCTGGGATGGCCTCAACAACTGACCTCTTGCCCCTCTGGTCCCTTATGCTTGCTACCCTCTTCTTCCAGGTTTGAAATGTTAATTTATGCTTCCTGAACCTCAGTTGGAGGCGGCAGGATTGCTATGTTTTGTGGTGGGGGGACTGCTACGATGACCCTAGGGCAGCTGTCGGGGCCTGAGATCTGGATGCCCCGCCCCTATTGGTCACCAACCTTTAGGCTAGACGTTGAAGTCCATCTTGAGGCACCATGTTCTACAAAAATAGAACAAGTGTTACAACACGTAAGATAAATCTTAAACAAAAGAAAAAATATGTGCAAGATAGATACCTAATGTAACACTCTCAATAACTTGTTAGGCTTGTATATGGTGTTAGAGGTAGCCTAATGCTTGCTTAACAAGCCTATATAGTTTTTGACAAATTGAGTTAGTTTAGGCACTATGCCACAACACAGAAGGTGAAAAGTAGCTTAAAATGACTTAGAAGTAGCATAAATTACTAAGTTGGGGGAAATAAATCTAGAGAATTTGTTTCTAGAATATGTGAAAAATGATGTAATTAAATTTTGAAAATAATCAGAGTTAGTTTGGTATTTTTAAGCATACTGGTTATATGTTTTAATGTCGGATTGACTAGTTATTGATATAGAAACTCATGGTAATGGTGAAACAAGAATTTAGAAGAATCCTAGGATTTATTCTAAAGTTGTTAGAAGTTAGGAAACTTGATTTAGTAAAATCTAAGTGTTCTTAATAGATCAAGAAGTTGCAGCAAAATATCAGAATGACTTTTAAGTCATTGTTCCTATCCTTTTTCTTTACTTTTTCTTTCTTTTCACTCCTTTCTCACGACAACCACAAGCAAAAACAGAGAAAAAGATATTAAAGAAGAGGATAAGGGAAACAAAGGAGAAAGAAGAGGGGAAAGAAGGGAAAACCAAAGAGGAAGATCAAAGAGGACTCCAAGGTTTGAAGATCACCTTGTCTACAAGAGGTAGGGGGTTTTACTTCATCATCTCCTTCTCATCTTCATCTTGTTTTCTTAGTTTTTCTTAATGAAGGAAAATGGGTTTAAGAGGTAAATGATGTTTTCTTGGTTAGTTATGGCTTCCAATGACTAAGTTTGGTTGGTTCATGACTTAACCTATGCTTGGATGTAGTTTGTGAACCTAGGAATCTCCATTGATAACTTGAGTGGATAGTTAGAAAATAGGTAGAGAAAGTGTTGTTTAGGTTCATGAAATCCACGCTAGATAAATTAAAATGTTTTATGAGAACCTTAATGTGATTAGAGATCATGGTTGATGTTAGGAAACATCTATGATTTGATGTGGAAGTGTTAGAAATTGGTAACCAATTATGCAGAATTATGCATTCTGCAGAATAATTAGAATGATTACTTAACTAAAAACATGGAATATGCTCTTTATGAGTTAGAAGTGAGCTGAGAGTACATGTTTGCTAGAGTTTAGTTCTTCACTTGGTTAAGAGAATCATGTGATGAGCTAATGTGGTAGTTTTTGTATGAGTTAAACATGACGCTACATAGTTTCCTATATTTGCTAATTCACAAGTAGAATAATCTTTAATGATGTATAATCATTTGGCCAAATGAGATAAATGGGAAAAACCAAAAGTCTCTTTGAGTGAGGATTTAGCCCTAGCTTCTCGTTAGTGCCAGAAATTACTAGTTTTTATGTAGTGGAAGTAGTACTATCATAAGTGTGAGTAGGAACCAGTCCACTTATTATCAGGTAGTTTGAAGAGTTAGTCTTCTTAACTACAAGTTTAAAGAGAATGTGGAATATGCAAGTTACACCTACATAATTCTACTTATATAATTACATTGCATTTCATAATCATTATTCCCAAACATTTCATATGCGCGTGCATATTGCATACATATTCATTTCTTTTTCCTTGGCAATTGTATAGGCAGTTGCCTAGTGTTGATGATATTTTATAATTATATGGACGATTATTCGATATCATTGATAGTTATATGTGAGTTTAAGGTTATGGATTGACTTAGTGAATGTTTACATAGAGTAAGAAAATGTAAATATTCTAGTGGTATCAAGTAAATACTCAAGTACATGTTACGAATCTGAAATCCAAAATTAGTAAGTTTATTTATAGAAGAAGGTTATATATGTAGTACTTATAACAAGTTTATGAATGAACTAGTTGTGACATGTTACAATTGTAGAGATAGTTGCTTATCATATGAGTGATGGAATTATGTTTATAGATTATGTGTTATGCTTAGTGAACCTTTATATAATAGTAATATGTGAATGTTCTAGTGATATTGAACATAGATTTAATATCTTGTTGCAACCATAATCTATTGATATTAAGTTATAGTATTATAGGATTATATATATTTGGTTTATTTATTCTTTGTGAAATTCTAGTTTTGGATTTGCTTTTATTGAGAATATATGATTTTCTCACCCCACTGTGTTTCCATGTAAATCCAGGTCAAGACCCTTCAAAGAGAAATAGGTAGAACAATGAGGGCTAGTTTAGTTTTAATGCTTTTATTAGTTAAAGCTTGTATTAGTTAAAGCTTGTATAATGATTTATATTCACTTTGAGTAAGTTTAGTGTTGTGTGTATAATTCTTTGTCCTTCTAAGGCTATGATGTATATATATATAACTTTTTAGTTATGGCTCTCCATAATTATTTATAAATATTATGGATTAGTTGATGTTTAAGTTAGTAGTAGCATAGCAAATACTGCTTATTCAGGTATATGTCAGATATATTAGGTTACCAATATTAGGATTTTATACCTAACAAAGCTTTTACTGTGTCGGCGGGCTCATTCATGACATCTTTACAATATATGGCCCTTTTAGAGTTAGTCCACTCAATAAGAAAATGAAGGACCTCGTCCTCCTCCTGCAAGAGCTCGGATATCAGAGTTCTATTTCTTCACTCTTTCGCTCCCAGAAAGTATGGGTCTAGTATATGTAGAGTCATGGTTGACCATCTGAGCTAACCAAAAAAAGGAGTTAACTAAAAAATGAGTTAACCCCGGATCCCCTTCTATCCTAAAGAAGTCATTTTCGAAATTTTTAAAGGACTCTTGGTATGGTTTGAATACTTTGTGGCCGAATTGTGCCCTCAGAGTAACCCACCCTTTTGTTGGTTATTTCCAGTGGGTGAGAACTGAGTAAAGATAAAGAAGAAAGAATTGACCAAGTAGGGCAACTCAAAGACCCAACATATGAGTTTAAACGACTGGATAAATCCCCACGCTTTTGGATGGAGTTGAGTAGATGCCACGTGTAGGCGATTTAAGACGCCAATCTTGAAGTCGATAAAGGGAAGCCACACTCTGATCCTTGTAAAGAGAGCTTCGTACATGTACATAAAGTGCCCACCTTTAGTACGCACAGAGCATACCCTTTCTTCTTCAAGCAGATTCCAGACTGCATACTCTTTGTCCCTTAGATCGTCCGAGGTTAATTGAAGATATTGTTGTTTCTCATAGGCATCCTTAGCACTTACTACGAGAGATAGGGTGCCTGAAACCTCTTAGTTAATCAATTGATACAAGATGGTATCACGAGGGAAAGGAAGACTCATTTGTTCTGTAAGTGTTGCCCTCCGAGTTTGTGTCATTACGTTACTTACAGAGGATGCACCTGTATTAGTTTCTGAAGAGTCATCTAAGTCTCCTAATGCTACCATAAGCTCAGAGAGTGGACGGGCTAGCCTTTATCTTAATAGCTCTCTAGCTTGATCTGTTCTCCGAATGGCCTCCAGAATCCTCATCCTAGTTAAGGAATTCAGACCATCATTAGAGTCCTCACCATGGGCTTGAAGCCTCCGCCATTACTAAGGCAGTGGAGACGATGGAGAACTCATAACCTCCACTGATAGGCCACTATTTTGCATTGTCTTTTCATTCCTTGACATTTCTTCCCCCACTAAATGATGTTTACAGAAAAGAAAAAGGGTGAAAATGAAGAGTACCTTGATGACTAGATGGTGAAAAGAACTTTAAACGGTGAAGAAAGCTTGGAAAGAGCTTAAGACCACTAACAAACACTGCGAAAGCACGCTGAAAATTGCCTAGCTCGCCAGAGAAAAAAGTCTAGAATGTAAACAGAGGTAAAAAGTGGAAAGGGATAAATCTCTCTCCAATTTATAAGTGTGGAAAAACTTCCCCAATTGCTGTTATGAATAAGGGCAAGAATGTCTCTTGGTTTTGAAAAATTGAGAGTGGCTAATCTTGACGCCTTTATTTTGAAAATTGAAAATGGCTAATCATGACATTACGAATCTCAAATGGCGGCTTCAACAATTCTTCAACCACATGGCCTGCTGTTTTTGGATAAAAGCAACTGAAATTGAAATGACGCGTGATATTTCAAAAGACATTTAAACCGGATTACTAACTTTTATCAAGGCACCACGGTAAAATCATAACGCAAATCTCAGTCTGAGATTAAATTACATTTATTAGATGGCCCCCATAAACTCCACATAGGGGCAACCTACTATGTATCCCAAGATTTTTGATGAATCTTAGGATTTATTTGTAACTTGTTGGAAGTTATAAAATTGGATTTGGTGAAATCTAAGTGTTCTTAATAGATCGAGAGTTTTAGTTAAATATATAAAGAGGCAAAGAGCCTCACATTTCTCTCTTCTTTTTGTTTGGCAATTTTATGCCTTTAAATGAGATAATTCTCTCATTTCTCGCCCTCTCACACAGCTGCTAGCATGAAACATAAAAAGAAAGGGAAGCAAGAAGCAAAGGGAGGAGAATCAAGCAACCAAGGAGATGAGGAAGAAAAGGAAAGATTGGAGTTGATTAGTGACTTTAATTTCTGATTTTTGAGGTAGAGGGAACTTCGTTTTGCTCATCCTTTTATTCTTTTCATCTTGTTCATGAGATTTGGCTTGATGTGAGAATTAGGTGTTGAGTGTGTGTTTTGGTGTTTTAGGCTTAATTCTTGTTCGAAAACTAGAGGATAACCTATGTTAGAGTTATTGGTTGCATGGTGATGCATTTTCATCCTTTAAACACTTAAGAATTCATTTGAGTTAAAAATGGGTAGTTAGGTTTTTATGGTGATGGATGATGCGTTGATGCATGTTTAGGGTTTTAAAAATTGGTTTGAGAGATAAAACATGTTTTTGGAACTTGTGTGAGGTTGGAAATCACTTGGTTTGGAGTTTTGAATAGTGGGAAGGCCATTGTTCCTTAATGGAACAGTGGCCATTTTATACAGAATTTTATAGAAAACTTTGTCACAGGGTCATGCCTAGGTGTAACTGAACCATGCTTAGGCGTGGATGAGACAGAGGGTATCACACCTAGGTGTGACAGAACCACGCCTAGGTGTAGCATGGTGGCGCCTAGGTGTGGCTTCCATACTTGAAGAAGAGCTGAAATATGATGCAATGAAGCCTATGAAAGGTGTGGTTACTTCTTTTATGCTTCTTAATGAGTATTGAGACTCTAATAGGAGCATTTAGTGAAATGAGAATATGATAAATCGAGAATGATTTGCTATGTTAATTATGAGAAATAATTAAGCATGGATATATATATGTATATATATATATGTGTGTGTGTGTGTGTGTGTGTGTGTGTGTGTGTGTGTAGTGTTGTGATCTTAAGGATAGATTACCTTATGGTTTTGAGGATGGATTTCCTTGTTAGTTGATTAAGATCGTGTAGTTGATGGATTTCACTACTTGAAGTGTTACTTTTCTAGATGGATTTCCAGTGCTTGTCCAAGGTTATGGATGTGACTTCCATTTCATTATTCAGGATACATGCATTCTTGACGTTGCCATGGGCTTTGTATCATACATTATTCATTTCATCCTTAGGTTATTGCATAGGTATATTCGTATGGGCGATTGCCATCATTCATTTAAAATCCATGACATACAATTATATGGGCGGTTGGATACTTCTGAGAGGGAAGTGTTATGTGTTTCTGTGATTGAAGTGTTGATTCAGTAAATGTATAATATTTATGAATGTATAAGTTACTGGTTTTGGAATACTTCTATTGAGATGTGATTTCTTACCCCGATTGTGTTGCCTTGTAAATCCAGGTGCAAGTTCTTCTAAAAGAGAGAATAAGTGATGTGAAGACTAGTATAGTGTTGTTATATCAAATTTGAGTTTAAAGCTTATGTATTACAATATGCCCTTTTGAGGCAATAATGTATATATAACTTTTAGTTTATTGTGGCTCTTTATAAAAGTTTGTATGATTTTTATGGAATAGAATTGTGGTTTAAGGTTAGAAGTGACATAGCTAGTATTGATTATCCTTGAATGTGTAAGATGTATCGAGATACCAATTTTGGGATGTTACACAGATCATATCTCTAGTAATAAACATTTGCTTTCTGTCATTTCCTATCTAACACACCTTCCCACTCTTACCTTAGCTGATGACTCTAAAACTCAAGCTAAAGCAATTGGGAAGGGTAATCTTTTGCCTTGATTATTTGTTGACAACGTTCTTTATTTTCCTGGTTGTCCTTATAATTTGATATGCATTACTCGTCTAAATCATACCCATGATTGCTTAATCACCTTCACTAAAGACTCTATTCTTGTGTAGGACTAGAGCTCAAGGAAGATGATTGGTGCAAGGTGTGAGTCACATGGCCTCTATTGTCTCTCGACAACCTCCAATGTTTTTGTAGCCACAGAGTCACCCAATGTTATTCATGCTCATCTTGGACACCATAGTATCTCAAAACTTCAGATGATGGTTCCTAATTTGTCAAAGTTGTCTTTTTTGGAGTGTGAATCTTGTTAATTGGGCAAACATACTTGTAGTTCCTTTCCTAGTCAAGTTTGTAACAGAGCTTAATCTCTTTTTGCTATAATTCACACTGATGTATGGAGACCTTGTCGTGTTATCTCAACATTAGGATATTAATACTTTGTAACTTTTGTGGATGACTATTCAAGGTGTACATGATTATACTTAATGAAACATAGATCAGAATTATTCTTCTTTTTCAAAGTTTTTGTATGAAATCCAAACTCAATTTGGAGTTACCATTCACACCTTAAGAAGTGACAATGCCCGTGAATATTTTTCTACGCAGTTCCAATCTTTTATAGCTTCTTAGGGAATCGTTCACCAATTCTCTTGTGCTCACACCCCACAACAAAATGGGGTTGCTGAAAGGAAATATAGACACCTAATTGAGATAGCTCGTACACTCCTTATTCATGCTAAAGCACCATCTCATTTTTTTGGTGATATAGTTCTCACTGCTTGCTACCTCATTAACTGGATGCCAACATCAGTTCTCCAAAACAAAATTCCTCACTTTGTTGTTTTCTCTACAAAACTTATTTATCTAACAAATATGAACACTAATTACATCCTATATAAATAGGAAAATTTGTTAAAAGTGATCACAATATCTTATGGATTCTAATTGTAACATCCTCTTTTTAACATGTTAGGCTTGTATATGGTTACAGAGGTAACCTAATACTTGTTTGACATGCTTGTGTAGTTTTGTGACAAATCGAGTTAGTTTAGGCACTTTACTGAAATACAGAAGGTGAAAAATAGCTTAAAATGACTTAGATAGTAGCATAAATTACTAAGTTGACGGAAATAAATTTAGAGAATTTGTTTCTAGGTCAAAAATAAGTGGAAGAGGATGTAGTTAAAATTTGAGGTTAATCAAAGTTAGTTTTATATTTTTAAGCATAATGGTTATGTGTTTTAATGCTGAATTGACTAGTCGTAGATATGGAAAAATAGGATAGTGGCGAAACAAGATTTTTTATGAATCCTAGGATTTATTTTAAACTTGTTGGAAGTTAGGAAACCTGATTTAGCAAAATCTAAGTGCTCTTAACTGATCAAGAAGTTACTGCAAAATATCATAAGTGACTTATGTCATCGACGTATTTGTAGCCCTTATATTTGACTTTCTTATTGATATTTCTCCATTTTTCACTCACTCTCTCTTTGCTCCCTCACGACACTTAGCAGCTCCAGCAGAAGAGAAAGAAAACAGGCAAAGAAAGGAAAAGAAAACAAAAGGAGAAGAAAAGAGAAAGAAAAGGGAATCAAAGGGGAAAGGCAAACTTGAGATTCATTAACCATCATCACCAAAGTTTTGAGGTAGGGGAGTTCTTACTCATCTTGTTCCTTCAAATTTCACTTTGTATGAAATTAGGTCATATGAGTAGAAAGAAATGGATTTGGTTTAGGGTTTAGTGGAAGTGTTAGAAATTGTTTTTGACTTTCACTTGATTCTTAGTTCCAAGAGTTAAGTTAGGGTATTTACATCTTGTTGGATGCATGGTAGCTTGTTTTGCTTAGTAAAGGTCCATAGGCCACTTTGAAGAACAAGTTGGTAAATGGGTACTTTCTCTCCTTGATTGAGTTTAAATCCATAATTGATGAGTTAAATTTAGTGTTTCATGATTCTAACATGATTAGAGAGCATGATTAAGGTTGAAAAACACTTAGGATCCATCATTTGAGGATTAGAACTTAGTTAGAAACCAAGATCATGAAGAACCCGATTCTGTAGAAAGAGGGCAATCATTCGAACAACTTGTAGTGTTTGTAGCATAACTTGAGCTATAGTCATTGGATTGACCTGCTTCTTGTTGCATTTGAAAGCTAAGATACAAGGCTTCATGTAATAAAATTTCAAATTTTTAGGCCAACCTAATTAACCCCAGTTTCGATTTGAATCTGAGATAGATTCTATAGAAATAAGCATTCTGGCACTTAGTAAACCAGATTGCATAATTTCTTCCTCCGATGTGCAAATTACACGAGACCTGTCGCATTTTGAAGCTAACATGTAAGGCTATAAGAGGTAAAAATTTCAAGAATTTTGCAGTCTTCATGCGTTCCCAGTTTTAATTTAAAGTAAGGACAAATTCTAGGAAAACAGTCAGTTGCCCTGTGTAACACCTTGAAAATTGATAATTTCATGATAAATAGTCATTTTATAATATTTGTAATTTTTGTGAATTTTTTTCTGAAATGTTGAATATTTTAATACATTCCTCGTTTTGCGCTACGTGCTAAGCGGAGCCAAGAAAAGGAAATATTTTCCCTGAGACTGGTAAATCTTGAATTGTGGAAACGTCGATGGGGGATCTTACTAAACCCGAGGCCGCACAGTTTATGAGATTTGTGTTTTTCTAGATTTTTATCTGTTAAATAAAAAAATCATTGTACAATTTATTATCTGTTAGACAATAAATACTGATTTCTGTTAACTGTAATAATTGTCCATTGGATAATAGCTTATAGTAAAATATAAGTGTTCTAGAATGTTCACTTTAGTGATATTACCATGACATCACTGTTGACTTTTAAAAAATGAGTTTTTGGCTTCTTGAAGATGCTTTGGAGGAAGCTTCCTAGCAACTTCCCAAGCATGCATGAAGCCATTTCTCTCTCTCTCTCTCTCTCTCTCTCTCTCTCTCTCTCTCTCTCTCTCTCTCTCTCTCTCTCCTTCTCCATGGCAAGGGCAATTTTGGGGAGCCAAAATTTGCTTCTCATTTTATCACTTTTACTCCAAAATTTCAAACCATAAAAATCTATTCCCTTCTCTCTCTACATTTTCTCTTTTCTCTTATTTTCCATCTTCACATTTTTTCTCTTCCTCTTCTCTTCTTCCACGGCACCCACACCATGGAAGGACCATCTTCACTAGCTTGCTAAACTACTTCCATTTCTTACTTCCTTTCATCATCCTAAGACATTTTTCCTTGGTGACCATCCTCTAGTTTTTCCTTTTTTACCTTCCACCATTGAAGCCCAAGCTTGAAGCTTTTGAAGTAAAGTTCTTGACTTTCTTCTCTTTTTCGTTTTTCTTGGCTACCTGACGAGCGCCGAACTCAATCAAAATTATAACCGAAGTTATTACCTAAACTTGTAGTATAGTGAACAACACTGGATCGTCTCCTCAAGGATCGTAGATGCAATTTGATCAAATCAAGTGAAAGTTAGAAAAAGGGGGGTTTTGATGGTTCAAGGATCGCAGTGATGACGTGGATTTAAAGAGAAATAACAATTAAAAGAACAATCAATTCAGAAATCTATCCGAGATTGGGTGGATTCAATCATAGACCTTTCAACAAACACCGAAATACATTTGAATGGTTAACTTGGATCTAACCGAGATCTCTCGCATCGATCCGAATTCATACTAGAAAATCGTCCGTAATTCAATTGACAAGTGATAAACACAAATCTGCAATCGCACCATTCATGTAAATATATGTCAATTTAAGCACCTAATTCAATTAACCTAGGCACAAATCAGTAACCTAACCTCTTCAATTACGTGATTAGTTTAGATCAATCAGCTCTAAATTTCATCACAATACTTAATCTTAAACCAAGATCAAATCGATCAAACATAAACAGAATCACCATTCATGCATTCAAGATTAAGAGAACAGAAGAAGAAGAGAAGAGGAATTCAAATATAAATCAAATACATTACATAACCAAGGTCTCAAGAATCCAAGCCACAATCTCTTCAAGAGTCCCGAATTGACTAGAAGTGACTTAGCTCTCCATTACAATGAAGGAAAAATATACAAGAACTATGAAAAGCTATCTCTAACACTAAGTGTGTGTTGTGTTTAGAGCTCTCCACATGCTTCCTTTTATAGAGGATTCAGAGTAGTAGTAGATGGGTAGATGAGATTAGTAGGTGGAATTAGTAGGTGAGCTTGGTAGGTGAGATTGGTAGGTGAGCTTGGTAGGTGAACTTGGTAGGTGAGCTTCCTTGTCTCCGAAAGTATTCATTGCTGAACTCATTGATTTCGTCATTTTTGAGCCAAGTGGTCTTCATGAAAGTTCTAGGAAATTGTCTAAGATTTCCAATGGCTCTGAAGCACCCAAAAATTCGTCCTACAGCCCAAGATATGACCCAATTACTACAGACTGCTCAGGACCAGTTTCAGCACCTCTGTTTTGACTTTCAGACCCAATATCTCCATCAAGGAGCCCGAATCAAGTTTTGTGTTTGTCATGAAAGTTGTACATATGGGTCTTAACTTTCAGATCACCAATTTTCAGCCCATTCTATAAACCCAAACTCGAATTATGTTCTGGTTACTACACACTGTTCGGGTTCCAGTCACAAATCCCGTATTCTGATTTCCATGCCCAATTAGCTCCACTAGATGTCTGAATTTGACTTTGAGCTCTTCATCAAAGTTGTAGAGCTCTCTTTTATCTTTCCTACAAGGTAAAATTCATAATTATCAGACATTTAGAACTCAAGATATGGCCAAAATACAGAAACAGTGTAAGACTCGAATAATGCTGAAAAATCAATTAAGTCTAATTCGAGTTCAAACTTACAAAACATAATCAAATTCAGTCAATTAAGTACATGAAGAGTGTAAATGACTAATAATGAGGGTTTCTTAATGAATAAAATATGTGATTATCAAATTCCCCCACACTTAGCTTTTTGCACTCCTGGGCAAAACATATAAAACTAAAGTTAGAAGACAAAGACAAACGACACAAACTTAAAAGTTAAAAACTCTAAAGGACTCAATGAAGCAAGAAGAGCAACAAGAAATTCAAGGGATCAAAGCATAAATGAGGTAACATTTCTTCACATCTCAAACCAAAATGCAAGGAAACTTCCGTTGAAAAGAATGAATTAAGAATGATGGATCTTCACAAGATTCCCTCTCAATCTCTCAAGTGTTTAAAAGGTAGGTATTTCACTCAATTCAACCCATGAAAATTGCACTACCATAAGCTTGCTTATCTTCTACTTCTCCACTACTCAAAACACATGCACACACAAATCATGAGGACTTTATTCAAGGTTGTAGTGAGGTCAAGGTAACAGAAGAGGATAAAATGGATATGAGAAGATAAATACCAAAGAGAATAAAAGCAAATGAGAGCTGAGTTCAAATAACGAGCATAAAAGTTCATCTCAACTCTAATGTATATCCCTTTACATATTCATTTCCCAATCCTTTTCTCTCTCTTTTTTTTTATATATATGAACATAACTATATACATACATTTTTTTTTCTAGGCACTCTTTCTTTTTTTCTTTTCTTTTTTTTTTTCAACAACCATTTTGTACACACACCCCCACACTTGTTCAAAAACTCATCCATTAACCAGGCTAATGTTCTTTTATTCCCTAAGGTACAGTAAGAACACGATTTTTCATTTAAGGCACATAATGAGCTAGAAACAAGGAATGGTCAAATAAGCTCAAAGGGGTTAAGCAAAGGAAAATATACAAGGTTGGCAGGAATTAGAGAATTTTCGAGAGGTCAAAAGAGTGTTTGATATCATATTGAAAACAAGGTTGGCTATTTGGTTAAACTAGCTAAGAAAGAGGGCCTCAATCATGTTCATGCATGCAAGTGAAATGTAGCCTCAAAAGAATCAAAGCAAGTTCTAGAGTGGTCATTAACATGAGTGAAAATCACACAAGAAAGAAGAGAATGGCATAAATGTTGAATCCATCCATTAGGCTCAAAATCTCACAAGGTATGCATTCATCAAACTCAATTCATCAATTCAATCATCCATCACCAAGCATATCAGTTCAAGAAGGGAGAAAAATTATTCAATCATGCAATGAACCCCTTTTTTATTATTTTTTTTATTTTTTGAATTTTTTTTTTTTGAAATTTTTTTTTTTAACAAACGAAAAGAAACAGAAACATGCTAAAATCTCTCCCCCACACTTAATGTAACATTGTCCTCAATGTGAAAGAAAGAGATAGAAAAGAGCAACACAACCTGATAAGAAGTGAATCAACGCTAAGCAGAAAAGAAACACACCGTCGTCGCATCGACACGAAAAGAAATCAAACAAGAAAACGTTAGTACTTCCACAAGTCAATACTAATTAATTACTACCTAAAAAACTCCTTACTCTGCCACCAATTAAGATGCGTCTCAAGAGTAAAATGACTCCTTACTCTGCCATCACTAATTGGTTTAATAAGTCCATGACAATCATATCATACTAAACAAAACAACAACAATTTTTTTTTGTTTAAATCAAACCCTTTAAAGAGAAAGTTTCAGATCGGGCTCTTGTTTCTTGTTACTTCCTTCGCTGCTTCCTGTTGACCAATCTATCTGAGCTAATACCTGATCAGGTACATACTCAAAAGCTTCTAATTTATCAATGAGCTCATCAATAGTGGAGGCAGAGATAAGAAGTTGTCTTGCCGAAGGAGTGATAAATTTCTGTTCCACTTTGTCAAGAAAAAATAACGAAGATCAAAGAAATTATTAACATTCAACAAACCAATGGGTTTATGGTGATGTTCGGTTCGGCCCAAGAGACAATTTGAAAAATTTCTTCCAAAGTACCAAAACCACCTGGTAAGGCAATGAATGCATCGAGTTTTCAAGCATTATCTTCATGCGTTCATGCATTGATGATACTTTAAGTTCCTCCCCAATTGTCTTTCCATTGATGTTCTTGAGCTAAAGTTTCGGAATGACACCTAAAACCCGATCGTCTCTTACAAAGGCAAAGCAAGTGATACAGCCCCCATTAACCCACGACAACCTCCCCCATATACAAGATGAATATTCCTCGCAGCAAGTGATCGACCAAGAGTGCTAGCTGCGTTTACAAAATCTAATCCCTTCCCATAACTTGACCCACAAAAAACACAGACATTTTTGAGGTTACGAATAGAAGGCTCCATTCTATACTCTTCCTCCCTTTGAGTGTTTCTGAGTTTGAAGGAAAATGGAGAAAATGGAGTGTTTAAATAAGAAAAAGAATGGAAAGGGAAATAATTGCACCTATAAGGGTAGGTTGGTCATTTGTCGAGAAAAGGTTGAAATTAAGAGACACGAGAATCTTTTTTTTTTTTTTTTTTGACTTCAAGAAAACCATCAAGGTAAAGAAGTCTAGAAACCCCGAAGGACCCCGCTCAAAGGATCGTCTCGTACAAAAATCAAAATACAACAAAATGATACAAAGATAAAAGAAATAGAAAATGATGACATACCAGCGTATGTACAGGTCTCCATGGCGTATCTTTATATCACGTCATGAGTGCGATGAGACATCACGTCCTTTTTTTTTTTTTTTTTTTTTGAAATTGTTAGAAAAACTTGATGAAAGATGAGTGTATACTTACTTAAGATTGGGATGGAGGTAGTCTGCTCTTTCGGCTTTGTGCCAAAGCATTGTTGACCAAGATTCGACCCATTCAAGACCAAATGAACATAGAGCTCCCAAAAGGGACAAGTGGCCATAATACGACCGGGCCGCCTCACATGTGGGATACAATCTACCTTCTTTGTTTTTCAATTAAGAAGGCTGGATCAGATGCATGCATGCATTTCCCCATTCACGGTTTGTGTTACCAAAGCCAACCCTAAGAAGTATACATTTTTTTTTTTTTTTTTTGTTTTTTTTTTTTTTTTTTGAAAAATGACATGAAGAAGAAGAAGATGATGATATGTACAGATTGTTTGTGGATATGGCTCACATCTCGCCTCTCGGTTTAACGTCCAATGTGGCTTAAACGTCTTCTATGAGTCGAGGATAAGCTTCCCATCCAATTTTCTTATAAATTGGCAAACAGGGTCTTTTAGAGTCAGATTCCCAAGACTGTAGCGTTGTTCTTCATCCTTGAAGAGATTCCACAATTTAAGAATTTCACGATGCACCAATCCACAAGAATGCGTCTCAAGAGTCAATAAGATATCATCTAATGACTCCTTACTCAGTCCATTCTTAATGAAGAAAATTTTATCTTCTCTATTTGCGGAAACCATCCCCTTAGTACGACATCGCTTGTTACAGTTCTATCGTCCACATTTGTAACAGACTTGTAACCTTTTTGCTCTTCTCCTTTTAGAATATGAACTTCTTCCAAGACCGGGCATATATGAGTCAAATGAAATTGAGGACTCACCTGCTAATCGGACCTTTGCTTCAATTATCCAGCGTACATCTTCTGGCATACCCTTGTGCATTAACATTCTCAATCTCTCACATCGAACTTTGTAGATTTTTCTCAGAGTGTTTTGAGGAAGAGAAGGAAAATGTTTTCTCATGTTTGAAAGAATGACATCCATTTTGAAGGAGAAGAAGGGTTCGGTTATTTTGGGAAATCGAAGAATAAACCGACTCAAGAGTCACGGAGTACCGTATCCGCCACTTAACCGGAACACAAAAGAACTCAAGAACTTGGTTTTCCAGGAATGATTGAGTCTTTGTCCATTAACCTTAAGCGCATTACCATTCCTAGGATCCTCGGTATCGATGCCGAGAGGATACGCGTGTCGACAACAAAAGAACCGCGCCACCTAGATCTCAATTTTCCAAGGAGTAGGTGCGGATGATAATCTCAAAGCGAACTTTTGACCAATTTCCGTAGCTTTTGCAAAAGGTGTAACAGACCTTTAATAAAGTAGGCCAATAAAATCCATACCGCAAGATTTTCGCAGATTGTTGTCGCCGAAGAAAAAAATGACCTCCACATGCTTCGAGCGACTCTACCTACCTCATTGTCGGGCACACAAATTGTTTTTTTTTTTTTTTTTTTTTTTTTTTTTTTTTTTTTTTTTTTTTTTATTCATAATGCGGATGGAGAAGGTTCATCACCTCCACTTCGCATTCTCTGGAAGTTCATGATACTTGTTTGAGGCGGTGTCCATTTACGATGAAAGCTTTGGCGGTGACCTCACTTTTAATCCGAACAAACTGAAAGGAAAAACATTAGTAACAATAAATGGTCCATCCCATCTAGACCTTAATTTGCCGGGCATGAGTCGGAGGCGGGAGTTATAGAGGAGAACTTTTTGACCAATCTCAAATGTTTTCCTCGAATCAACTTATCATGGAAGGCTTTGGTCTTCTCCTTATAAAGTTTGGAACTTTCATAAGCCTCCAAGCGGATCTCCTCCAATTGTTTGCAGTACCGCAGCTTCCTCTCCATACCGCTTGATCTAGGTCCAAGTTGCACCTTTTCACCGCCCGTGCAATGCTCGATGTTCAATTTCCACCGGTAGGTGGCAGGCTTTTCCAAAAACAATCCGATACGGAGACATCCCGATTGGTGTCTTATAAGCAGTCCGGTAAGCCCATAAAGCATCCTCAAGCCTCTTGCTCCAGTCCTTTCTGTTAGGTTGAACTGTCTTCTGGAGTATCTCGCTTAATTTCTCTATTGGAGACCTCGGCTTGCCCATTGGTTTGGGGGTGGTAGGGTGTAGAAACCTTGTGTTGGACTCCATACTTCTTCATCAAAGCCTCCATGCTTCGATTGCAAAAATGTGAACCTTGATCACTAATGATGGATCTCGGGACTCCAAACCTACGTAAAATCAGATCTAATAAAATCCACAACAACTTTAGAATCATCATCCGAGTGGCCTTAGCCTCCACCCATTTAGATACATAATCCACAACAAGCGAATGTAAACAAAACCAAATGATACAGAAAAGGACCCATAAAGTCAATACCCCAAACATCAAAAATCTCACGAGAATAATAAGGGTTTCGGGGCATTTCATTCCTACGAGAAGTATTCCCTGTTCTCTGGCATTGATCACAAGATTTGCAAAACATATATGCATCATGAAATAGAGTGGGCCAATATAATCCAGAGTCTAAAACTTTCCTAGCAGTCCGTTGAGGACCGAAGTGGCCGCCACATGCAAGTTTATGACAAAAGCTAAGAATGGAATGGAATTCATCATCAGGCACACACCTCCTAATTACTTGGTCACTGCAAAATCTCCATAAGTAAGGATCATCCCACACATAATACTTTGACTCACTTTTCAATTTATCAATCTTAGCCTTAGTGAAATGTGCAGGTATTGCTTTAGCAACCAAGAAATTAATCAAATCAAAGAAACTAAGGGATGTTGCCTTGCACTTGAAAAGTCGCTCATCGTGGAAAACATCATGGATGGGAAAAACATCTGCGCTCCCTTTTCAATTCGACTCAAGTGATCACCACCAAATTCTCCGCTCCACTCTTGTCACGGATCTCAATATCAAACTCCCGGAGGAGCAACATCCACCTAATCAACCGGGCTTGGCATTGGGCTTTTTCGGAGAAACTTCAATGCCGCATGATCCGAAAACACAACCACTCGGAACCAAGCAAATATGATCGAAATTTATCTAAAGCAAAAACAATTGCTAAAAGTTCCTTTTCGTTATGGTGTAGTTGATTTGTGCAGATCTAAAGTTCTCGAAGCATAGGAAATGACATGAGATACTTTACCGACCCTTTGTGCAAGAACAGCTCCCAATGCATAATTAGAGGCATCACACATCAACTCAATGGAAGTGTCCAATCCGGCGGTTGGATGATAGGTGTACTTGGTCAATGCCTCGCTTCAATTGATTGAAGGCATCCCGGCACTTCTTATCAAAGTGAAACTCCACATCTTTTGCAGTAAGTTGGATAGCGGAAGTGCAATTTTGCTGAAATCCTTTATGAACCGCCGATAGAAACCTCGCATGACCAAGGAAAGAACGAATCTCCCGCACGCATGTGGGGTAAGATAGGCATGAAATAACATCTATTTTTGCAGGATCTACCTCAATACCCTCACGAGATATCACATGCCCTAAGACTATACCTTGTTCTACCATGAAATGACATTTCTCAAAATTTAGAACGAGGTTAGTCTTAATGCATCTATGCAAGACCTGAGCCGACTATCTAAACATGCATCAAAGGAAGATCCATAGACAAGAAAATCATCCATGAATACGTCCATGCAATTTTCTAAAAATCGAAAAGATACTTACCATACACCTCGAAAGGTGCCTGGAGCATTGCATAGACCAAAGTATCCTCCCGTATGCAAATGTGCCAAATGGACAAGTGAAAGTAGTCTTCTCTGGTCTTCTCGGGGCTATATGAATCTGAAAATAGCCCGAATATCCATCCAGGAAACAATAATGTGACTTGCCGCCTAACCGCTCCAACATCCGATCAATGAAGGGCAGCGGAAATGATCCTTTCTCGGTAGCCTGGTTGAGCCGCCTATAATCAATGCAAACTCGCTAACCGTTTTGAACTCGTGTGGGCACAAGCTCATTGTTCGATTCGCAACCACCGTGACCCCGCATTTCTTGGGAACCACTTGCACGGGCTCACCCATTGACCGTCGATATGGGATAAATAATGCCACCTTGAAGTAGCTTTGTAACTTCCTTCTTCACCACATCTAGAATCGGGGGATTTAGTCTCCTTTGGGGCTATCTAACCGGTTTGATCCCTTCTTCCAATAAAATCTTATGCATGCATGTGGAGGGACTAATACCAGGAATATCTCGCAAGAATCCATCCGATGGCTTGCCTATTCTCGCCTCAAAATCTGTAGTAATTTTTCTTCTTGATCAAAGTTGTAGGTTTTTAGCAATGATCACCTAGGAAGTGTCTCACCATCTCCCAAATATGCATATTTAAGATGGTCTCGGTAAAGTCTTCAACTCCAAGGATGGAGGTTGTACAATGGAAGGTAACAAGTGATCTCGAAACAACTAACTCAACAACATTAATTTCAAAGATGGTACCGACTCTCATTCTCAATTGTTGCATCATCGCCAGCTTGTATCATTACTCATAACAGAATAAATCTCAAGACATGCAAAAGACATGGTTCAACATCACAAGTGGCACATGTATCACAAGAAACAGAACCAAGATAGTCAACAATATCGTGGAATTCAAAGATATAAATCAAGATAGACATCATCAACCAAAGATCTCAATCATATCAACATGGAAAACAGAATGCTCCTCTGGGGTGTCTCATGGCATCAAAAATGTTAAATTGTACCAAATCGTCGCCAAACTCCATAGAAAGGGTGCCAGCATGCACGTCTATCTTGGTCTTGGCGGTCTTGAGGAATGGTCTGCCTAGAATCAATGGAGCATGGTTTGTTGGAGACTCATCTTCCATGTCCATAATGTAGAAATCTGGCTGGAAAATCAACTCATTTACCCGAACTAACACATCTTCCAGCACACCTGCAGGATGAGCAGTGGCTCTATTTGCCAATTGAATCACGATACCAGTGGGTTGCAAAGTACCGATGTTTAAACACTTATACACTGACATGGGCATGACATTGATCGAAGCACCCAAATCTAGCATTGCATGCTCAAATCTAGAGTTGCCAATTGTGCAAGAAATTGTGAAAGTTCCAGGATCTTTGCATTTCTGTGGCATGCTTGGCGCGTAATCATTGCGTAAACATTTCTACCCATGCTGATCTTCTCATCCCCTTTCAACCTTCTCTTATGAGTGCACAACTCCTTGAGAAATTTAGCATATTTTGGAATTTGCTTGATTGCATCTAGGAGGGGAATATTGATTTCCACTTTCCTGAATGTCTCCATGACTTCTTTTTCCATTTCTGCTTGCATTGTTCTCTTGGATTGTGTGATCCTATTTGGAAAAGGTAATGGAATGGTAACATCTGAATTCTCTGCAATTTTCTTCAGTGGCACAGATTTCTGGACTGAATTATCCATTTCCTGTTTTTGGTCAATTTCTGATTGCTGTAAGGTTGGAACATCAACTTCTTTGCCACTTCTCAAGGTAATTGCACTTACGTTGCCTCTTGGATTGTTGACTGTTTGTGAAGGCAATTGGCTAGAACCTTGACTCTTTAGCTCGCTCACAGTGGTTGCCAGCTGCCCAATTTGAGTTTGTAAATTCTGAATGTTGGCACTGACGTTCTCACTGAACCGAATGTTATTTGTGGCCATTTGTTTCATCGTCTTCCAATGATGGCTCACCGGGAGTGGATTGACAGATGCTATTTGAACGAATGTGTTGTCGTTGTCTCCGAATGCAGGGGTATTTGTTGGTATTTGTTGCTTGGACCTGCAGCTTGGTATCTAAATTGTTGTTCTTCTTGGTGGGGCATTGTTGCTTCTTGGTGGGGCCGTTGTTGCTTTGGCTAGGATTCCCATATCTCAAATTGGGATGGTCTCGCCAACCAGGATTATAAGTGCTAGAAAATGGATCATATCTAGATTGTTGTTTGTTGTTGCCGATATTGGGGTCTACCAGAAAAACACCAGTTTCAAAAGAACACATTGATCCGGAAAAGCGGAACCATCTTCCCGAAGTGTAGGGCATGAATCAAGAGGATGAGATGAATTAGAGCAAATTCCACACACCGATGCAAGCATCTCGCATGGGTGGTTGTTGACCCACTGCTATCCGTCTTACCAAAGAAGTCAATTCATCTAGTCTCGTGTTCCATTCTTTGTTGGTCCATATGAGATGCTTGAATTTCATTAACTCCTCTGGTTGCGGTGATGATCCGCGAGCCAAACCGTTGGGTATTGGCTGCCATGTTTGCTATCGATCTCTTGCGGCGGTAGGAGTTTTGTCTACTAAGGCTCCTCCGCAGGCAAAGATCGATCATGCTTCTATCATTTGGCAAAGAAACCCTCATAAAAGTATTGAATCAAGAGTTGGTCACTAATTTGGTGATGAGGGCAGCTCGAACACAACTTCTTGAATCTCTCCCGGTATTCATGCAAAGTCTCACCGTACATCCGTCTCGATGCCACATATATCCTTCCTAATTGCAAAGCAGCTCTCTCGAGGCGGGGAAGAATCTCTCCAGAACAACCTCTTCATGTCATTCCAACTTCGACCGAACCTCGGTGAAAGATAAAACAACCAATCTTTGGTCGCATCGACAAGTGAGAAGGGAAATGCCCTTAACTTGATGTGTTCCTCGAGATGCCTTGTGGCTTCATGGTTGAACACACAACATGGAACTCTTTCAGTGCTTATGAGGATCTTCACCCGCAAGACCATGAAACTTTGGTAACAAGTGTATCAAACCAGATTTCAACTCAAAATCTGCATCAAGATCGTGGATATTGAATGCACAAAGATTGGTAAGATACATCAGAGCAACAAGTTCCTTAAGGGTTCTATTATGCATGTTATCGGCCATGATTTCGGGATTACTTAAGTTATCGTGTTCACTCCCAAAATTAGGTTCAAATTAACTCGGAATTTATCACACGAGATCTAATTAATCTATGCAAGGTCCTATCAATCTCGGGATCAAGATCAAGCAAGATATCGAGGATTGGACCTAGTCATGCATCAACTAAAGCACAAAAACACAAAAAGCGCAACTAAGCAAAATACACTAAACAACACTCAAAATATGCAAAAATAAATCTAGTTAATATGTCTAAACATTTTTAAAAATTATGGAATCAACACAAACAAAATCTACATAAAAATGAAACTAGAAAATGCAATAAAAAATATTAAAAAATTGAAAAAGTGGTCTAATGATAGAATTTCGAAAAACCAGGGGTGACCTCACAATTTACTGTGAGTCTTGTTTATCAGGCTGTTTTCCTTCAACCGACCAAGTTTCAGCTCATTCTGGGCATGTTGCGTTCGAAAATTGCAATAGTTACCCGTAATCACCTGTTTTTCCGTCTTTCCTAAATCGAAAAAATTCAAAAGCTAAGATAAAAACGTTAGTATGGTATGAACAATGTTAGTAAATGAAAAATAACTGTTAGAATAGGTAAGAAAGAACAAAAATTAGTAAGGTTACTCAAAATGAAAAGATTACACCTACGAGTTCCCGAATTGCGCCAAAATTTTGACGAGCGCCGAACTCAATCAAAATTATAACCGAAGTTATTACCTAAACTTGTAGTATAGTGAACAACACCGATCGTCTCCTCAAGGATCGTAGATGCAATTTGATCAAATCAAGTGAAAGTTAGAAAAAGGGGGTTTTGATGGTTCAAGGATCGCAGTGATGGATTTAAAGAGAAATAACAATTAAAAGAACAAATCAATTCATAAATCTATCCGAGATTGGGTGGATTCAATCATAGACCTTTCAACAAACACCTGAAATACATTTGAATGGTTAACTTGGATCTAACCGAGATCTCTGCATCAGATCCAAAATTCATACTAGACAATCGTCCAGAATTCAATTGACAAGTGATAAACACAAATCTGCAATCGCACCATTCATGTAAATATATGTCAATTTAAGCACCGAATTCAATTAACCTAGGCACAAATCAGTAACCTAACCTCTTCAATTACGTGATTAGTTTAGATCAATCAGTTCTAAATTTCATCACAATACTTAATCTTAAACCAAGATCAAATCAGATCAAACATAAACAGAATCACCATTCATGCATTCAAGATTAAGAGAACAGAAGAAGAAGAGAAGAGGAATTCAAATATAAATCAAATACATTACATAACCAAGGTCTCAAGAATCCAAGCCACAATCTCTTCAAGAGTCCCGAATTGACTAGAAGTGACTTAGCTCTCCATTACAATGAAGGAAAAATATACAAGAACTATGAAAAGCTATTTCTAACACTAAGTGTGTGTTGTGTTTAGAGCTCTCCACATGCTTCCTTTTATAGAGGATTCAGAGTAGTAGTAGATGGGTAGATGAGATTAGTAGGTGGAATTAGTAGGTGAGCTTGGTAGGTGAGATTGGTAGGTGAGCTTGGTAGGTGAACTTGGTAGGTGAGCTTCCTTGTCTCCGAAAGTATTCATTGCTGAACTCATTGATTTCGTCATTTTTGAGCCAAGTGGTCTTCATGAAAGTTCTAGGAAATTGTCTAAGCTTTCCAATGGCTCTAGAAGCACCCAAAAATTCGTCCTACAGCCCAAGATATGACCCAATTACTACAGACTGCTCAGGACCAGTTTCAGCACCTCTGTTTTGACTTTCAGACCCAATATCTCCATCAAGGAGCCCGAATCAAGTTTTGTGTTTGTCATGAAAGTTGTACATATGGGTCTTAACTTTCAGATCACCAATTTTCAGCCCATTCTATAAACCCAAACTCGAATTATGTTTTGGTTACTACACACTGTTCGGGTTCCAGTCACAAATCCCGTATTCTGATTTCCATGCCTAATTAGCTCCACTAGATGTCTGAATTTGACTTTGAGCTCTTCATCAAAGTTGTAGAGCTCTTTTTTATCTTTCCTACAAGGTAAAATTCATAATTATCAGACATTTAGAACTCAAGATATGGCCAAAATACAGAAACAGTGTAAGACTCGAATAATGCTGAAAAATCAATTAAGTCTGATTCGAGTTCAAACTTACAAAACATAATCAAATTCAGTCAATTAAGTACATGAAGAGTGTAAATGACTAATAATGAGGGTTTCTTAATGAATAAAATATGTGATTATCACTACCTATATGACCAAGGACTCCTCTTTTCATGGTTTGAGTGAAGATTTTGAAAGTTGCTCACCTTAGGGTTTTCTTGAAGGTGGAGGATGAAATTTCCAAAGGAAAAGAAGCTTGTTTTCCTTGTTATTTTTCTAGGTAAGAGGGAGATAATCCTCTTCAACCTATCTTGGTGATGAGGAAACGTTTGTTTGGTGTTATTGATGAGGGAATCCATGTGGGAATGCTCTCTTTGTTGTATTATTTTTCATGATTTTGTTGCTATTTTGATGTGTATGAATCTATTGATTTTTATTGTTATCTTGATGATTATGGACCATGTATTGGATTACTTGAGATTGATAAGAAACCTTGAAATGGGGATCAAGATTCTACAGAAAACGAGTTCTGTAGAATTCTTGTTGATGCGTGACAGCTCAGGCGCTGTGTAGAGAGCGCCCAGGCGCTCAACCGGTGCTCATGCGCTTGGGTTTGGACGCCAAAGCACTTAATGCTTGGAAAAATTTTCCTATAATACAGCTCAATGAGCGCTCTGGCACTTCGTGGAGAGCGCCCAAGCGCTCAACCAACGCTCAGGCGCTAAAGATATGACGCCTAGGCGCCCAGAGCAAAATCAGTCAGGTATATGTAAGATATACTAGGGCTTCAGTATGAGGATGTTACAATTAAACTAAAGTAAAGAACTTGACTAATTAAGAGAAATGAAGATTTAATGAGGATTACAAGAGAATTCCTCTAGAGAAAGATTTCATAAGAATTGTTAAGCTAAAGTGAAATTCTATAATGATCCTTAAAAAGGGTTTTACCACTTTTGAGAATCTTGATACTATGTTATTGTGGGTCTATGAGTGGGACCAAGGAATTATTGATGTTTCACTTGACCAAATGGTGATACGTTATGGATGAGTATATCATTTGTTGAATATACATGAATATGCATTAAGTTATCATGTATTGTGAAAGTCTGATGGACTCTGTTGTAAGGTTGTATGCCTAGGAGATTGAATCATACCTTAGTGTGGGTGCGAATAGACTAGTGTATGTCATATCGTTGACCTTGGGGGCGTCGATGTGCGGGTGTTCCACGAACGGACAGTTGGTAGCTCCTCTAGCCCAAGGGATAGACTGATGCAAATGCACCGATGATCCGGACCGAGACACTGTCCTATATCGCGATCCTATGAGAATGCCGTTGTATAAAGCCTTGTTGCGCAAATTATGAATTTTCTGGAAAAGCACTTGATTTTATGGCTGACGAGATACTGGCATGTCTCCTTGATCATTCTCTCTGATGTTTGTGTCTAGCTCCATGGAGTAGGATTTGTAGCATCAAATGTTGGATTTTAGTACCATGTGTACGTGCATAGTGAGTCAACATATCATTTGACATTTATTTATTCATATGATGATAAACTGTTGTTTTATTGATATTATAACATGCCTAAAATTATTAAGTTGTTTATTATTTGAATTTTGATACTGATTATTATTCCTGCTATGCTATGTGGGCCTCTTGCGCCGTTCTATTTCTTTGCTATCATAATTGGTACTGAATATAGGATGTCTCACCTTTTTTTGTATTTCTACTATTTTGTATATTTATATGTTTCTCCAAAGACGTTGGTGAAGAAAGGGAAGTACATGAGTTTCCTGGCTTTTGGCCCGATTTTGATTAGTACTTGTTTGGAGCATGATGTCTCGTCCACGTGGCTTTTTGGGTTATCTTAAGCTGACTTTTCATGGAGGTCAGGACTGTGTCTACCATGGAGACGTGACAACGTCTCTGGCTTGCGGTCGTTATGACCCACCTGTTTTTACTTTCACTGCAAATGTTCATTTAGAGTTTTACTTACCTATTCGTGATATGTGGAGTGATCTTTACTACACTCCATGTGAGGATTCGTTTTTATCCTCTGCCTAAGCCCCTGCTTGTAACTCGGTTGCTCTGATGAAGATTTGCTCTGACGATGAAGACCCCGAGGAGGATCTAGCCACAATTCCTTCTCGTTAGTTTTAGGAGCTGATGCTGTTGATAGCCACTGATGGTTGTCTGTAAATCTTTTTGAGGGCTTGATATTTTGTCTTTTGGTGGGCTGTACATGTGTAATCTTTTGGGGCGGTTAAAGCTTTTGCATATTTTGTATATCTGTTGATGTAACTAAACAAATATGATATAATATATATAATATATATGTATATATGTATATATATATGTATATATATATATATATATATATGTATATATATATATATATGTATATATATATATATATGTATATATATATATATATGTATATATATATATATATGTATATATATATATATATATATATATATATATATATGTATGATATATGGCTTATTTCTCATGTTGATTCTACTGTAAATATGTTTCATCACTTTCTTTCCTTACAAAGAATAAAAAAAGAAATTTGCAAAATTACTTATATGATTTACCACTAAACAGGCTTATCGATATTTAAATGAACCAGGTCTTAGTCAATGATTTATTTTCCGCATTATCCTTATGGTGTGACGTTCCTTCCTTAAAAAAGGGCATTACACTAGTTTGCTATTAGAGCCCCTGTTTAAGTTTTTCTTTTGGGTCTTTGTGGTTAGGTCTGTCTTGTTTGTGTTGTGTGATTCTCTGTGTTTGGTATTCCGAAAGGATACATCTAATTCTTTCTTGTGTTTTCTTCCATAGTTAACTCTGAAAAAGTGAAATGGCACGCGGTGGAGGTGTTGCTACAGCTATTGAAGCGATGCAATGAATGGCGGACGTTATCACACAACAAACTAAAAGAGCTGTTCAACAACAGGAAAGGGCTGTACAACAGTTGGAAGCATCTGCCGATGCTCAAAATCTGTCAGAGTTCCATCGTAACAACCCTCCTCAGTTTAAGGGGGAATTTGATCCAGAGAAGGCTAGTCTATGGATCAAGGAGCTGGAGAAAATTTTTCAGAGGCATGAACTGTGTGGATGATAAGAAAGTAACTTATGTTGTTTTCATGCTGATCGGAGACGCAGAAGAATGGTGGAACGGAGCACAGAGTTTGCTAGAAGCTGAAGGTCGAGTAATCACCTGGGAGGTATTCAAGGATATATTCTTGGATAAGTATTTCCCAGCAAGTGCAAGACATGCAAAAGAAATGGAGTTCCTTAATTTGAGACAAGGAACCATGACTGTCAGCGAGTATGCTGCGAGGTTCGAGAGCTTATCCAAATTTTCAACGTATTTCCAACATCAGCCGAACGAGGTGCGGATATGTCAGAAATTTGAAGAAGGATTAAGGCATGATGTGAAAAGGGCGGTCATAACCTTCAGGATCAACCAATTTTTAGAGCTGTTGGATACGTGTCGCCGAGTGGAAGATCTGGATCAAGTGCGGGACACGAGGAACCATAACTTTAGACCTACTAGGTTCCAAAGAGGGGGTGGCAACAATACAAATCGCTTTCAGAAGAAACCTTATTCCTGACCACCGGGAAATCAACAACAGTCACCTAGTGGAGGTCCTAGCGGAGGTTCTGGTGGAAATTGAATTAGCATGCCATAAACAAAAGCAATAAATCATGCAAATCATATCAAGCATAAACAAATAATCAAAACACATAAACACCCACAAATAATTACATGACCATGGATATGAATCCTCACATGGATTCACCATCCATCAAATACAAATTCATCTCTCACCACCATACTTGGTTGGTGAGATGGATCTCCCTCTTACCTCTTGAAGAACCTCAAAAGCTCCTTGTTTTGCTCCTTTTTCCAAGTCCTTCACCACCAAGAGCTTCTCAAATACAAAACAAACACAAATTTATTAGCATATTAAGGTTGAACAAGATAAACCATGGATCCAACATGGCTTAGAACATGAAAAAGAGATAAGAAGTGAAGTTTTCTTACATTTCACCTTAAAACCCTATAACTTTGCTCTAGAAGAAAGTCCTTGAAGATGATGGATTTAGAACTTGGTCTAAACTACAAAGGTTCTTGGATTGAGGTATAGATTCAAGAAATAAGGTTGTTTGAAATTTTTGAGTGATGGAAGGTGGTTGTAGATGTCTTGGCCGAAACTAGAGAAGAAGAGAAATGGAGAGAAAAGTTTGAAGAGCTTTGCTTCTTGGAAATGATTAATAATGATCAAGAATAGCAATAATGGTCTTGAAACTTTTGCTATAGCCTTAAGGCCTCTCCAAAACCGAACCCCCCTTCTTGCACTCTCAATGTGTGACAAATTTCACTAGCCACCATTTTGAGCATTCTTAGCCATTGATTAGATCAATGGTTAGGATTAATGTAGATTCTAGGTATAGCCTTAGATGCAAGACTTAATCTAGGCCATTAGATCTTTCCTCCTTGAAATCCTAGCCATTAGATGTATCTCCAAAATGAAGGGTCAAGATCACTCCTTCATACTTTACATCCAATGGTCATAAATGGTCCTAGCCACTTTGTAAGACCAAATCTCCACCCTTGATTAAATCAATGGTGGATATCCAAACCACCAATATTAACTAAGCAGTATAATATTTATTTTTATCTACTATTCCCCTATGAATAGTATTTTTACTGTATTTTTATTATCCGATAATTAAATTCAGTACAAAACACAGTAAAAGAAAATTTCAAAAACTGTTTCCGGATTCAGGTTTAGTAAGATCCCCCGTCTCCATCTTAACAGTACAAAATTTTCTAGCTGCATAAAATTTTTCATTTTTTGAGACCCACTTGGGCCCACATACAGCCCCCCTGGGCCCACAAACAGCCCATGGATATTATTAAAATAATCAAAGAAATATAAAAATTTCATAATCATCCACAAAATCATAAAAATTATAAAACTTATGAAAATCAAATCAAATTACGTAAAATAATTAAGACTTAACAGTGATAATTAAAATAAGTAAGATTTTCCCCGGCCCGAAAATTATTATTTTCCTGACACGGAGTAAATCACACAAAACAATCAAATGTATTCATGAAATACTCAAAATATTTTTACAATACACAGAAATCACTAAACAGTAAAATTCTGTTAACTGTCAAAATTACTGTCAAATAGTTAGAAAATTTAGGATGTTATAGAAATTATGATGTTTATCACATGTTCTAGGTTCATGCAAATTTTCCCAAATCATACATCAACCCAAAAGATCATTCTTAAATTGATCAGGTTTACAAAAGCATTAAGAATAGAGATAAATACACAAATCATGAAATAAAAACATAAATTAAACCCATAAAAGAAGTTACATTATCAAAGTATCAAGATCCATCATCCCCCTAACAAAAGAGGTTTAGTTACACATGAAATAAGAACACAAAGGGAAGAATATGACAAACTCCATTGTAGAAAGGTAGAAAGGTTGAAAAAAATTTCTAATCTTCAAGCCTAATTGCGCTCGCACCACAATGGGATTTGTGCATCTTGACGACTACTGCGTTCTGTCCAAGCATGTAAGCGTGTATTTAATTTGGCATAACTTTTGTATTTATAAAGAATTAGTGTGCTCTGTTACGCGTTCAGCGCTCAAGCGTTAGGTTTCTAGCACTTAAGTGCTGGCCCATTGACTGCGGGATTTAAGGATGCAAACCCAAGTGCAGGTTGTCTCAAGTAATAAATTTCTCGGGAGTCTGAGGTCGATCCACAGGGAATTGATGAAAAAAAATTAATTGAGGTAAGAAAAGGATTTGTCACAACACCAAAAGTAATAAAACAAGTTTACAAATGAATTTAAGGGATTGCTTGGGTTAGGAGATCCACTCTTGGTAATAAATTAAAGGTAAGATTATTTCTCTTTATAACTCAATTGAAATCCACACACAACGGAGGTTCCAATCGGAAAATATAACATTCAAAGTTCAATTATATATGTAATCATATTATGATTCCTTTAATTATCTACCAACATTTGTAAATAAGTTCAAGCATTCACTATGTCAATCCTATTGTCTACAATAAATCAAGATCTCCATTATACAAAGAAGGTTTTTAACTTGAATGGAAACAAAATATAACACATATAATGTCCAATTGATAATATATCATTTAAGCACAAGAAATAGAATAATCTAACCTTATTTCATTACCAAGAGCTTCACTCTTTCACCCAAGCAAGATGAAGATTTAGTTACTCATAGATAAGAAGAAAGAAAGAGAGAAGAAGAGAAAGATGAACATAGCTTCAATTTAGAACAAGAAAAATTACAACAAAGGAAAACAATAAACAAGCATAACCACAACTTGTAAAAATTAAGCCTAACACCAAGTGCCCCTAAATGGTCAGCCAATGGTGCCTTTTATAGAAGATTAGGGATACAAAATGACAAAGGGGCTGATTAAGAGTAGGTGGATGAGTGGATGAATGAGTGGAAAATGCCAAATGGTGAGGATAAGAGTGAAAAATCATTAAGATTTCTTATCTCCGAAATCATTCATTGCTTAAGTCATGGGTTCCGTCATCAAATAGAAAAGTCATATTCATGAAAGTTGTAAATATGGATCTTAACTTTTAGATGTCCAAATTTTAGCCCAAGATAATTCTTACAGCCCGAGATATGGCGCAATTACTGCAGACTATTCAAGCTCAGTTTCAACACCTCTATTTTGACTTCTAGACCCAATATCACCTCCAAGCTGTCTGAATTAGCTCTTGTGTTCTTCATGAAAGTTATAGATCTGGGTCTTAAATTTCAAATGTCCAAATTTTAGCCCAAGATAATTCTTACAGCCCGAGTTATGCTCTGATTACTATACATTGTTCAGGTTTCAGACACAAAACTCGTGCTCTGTCTTCCAAGCCCATTTAGCTCTTCTAGATGTCCATATTTTACCTGAAGCTCTTCATGAAAGTTGTAGAGCTTTCTCTCAGCTTTCCTACAAGGTAAAATTTATAATTGCTAGACATCTAAAACTCAAGATATGACCAAAATACAGAAACAGTGTAAGACCCAAATAATGCTGAAAAAATTAATTAAGTCCAATTTGAGTCCTGTAACATCCCAACTTTTGGGTAAAAGACCGTTGTGTCCCTATTTTACTGTTTCTTGTTTTTCTGTATGAAATACAGAAAAACAATACTGTTTGTTATTTTATTTGATAGTTTTACATGATTTGTTTCGATACATTAAAATAAAAATTTTATCAAATTACTTGTTTTAAATTTTTCTCAGTATCAAAAACAGATGTATAATACTTGCCTAGTATTTTATATAATCGTTTTACGTATTTTTCTTCCGCATGCTGAAATAAAAATTTTTCTCGAACTCTTGTTTTAATTTTTCTGAAAGATATACAGCTATATAATACTTCTTTGGATATTTTATTTGAACGTTTTGGACGATTACCTACGTTGTGGGAAAAAACGGAAAAATGACCGTTACGTCCCGAACGTCATTTTTTTGCTTTTTAATTGTTTTCTTCTTGATTTAATGTCCGATAATACCGTCTGTCGTGATTTTATATGGACTTTTTGTGTGATTTGCTCGGGGTAGGAAAATAATATTTTCCTGGGCCGGGAAAATCTTATTTTATTATTTAGAATTGGGGAATCTTACTTAACCCAATTCGAATGAGACTAAAAATAATCTTTTAATTTTTAGGATTTAAGCTGTCAAATAAAATAATTTTATATTATTATAATATTATTTTGTTAGTCAAGATAAAATAAGTGACGGCGGACCGGAAATATTTTGCGGGACCCACGTTTAGTCCTTAAGTCTTTGTACACGTGGACCAATGAGGAGCCGGTCAAAATTGGTGGCTATGACTCATCGCAACGGCCAATAGGACGATGACACGTGGCGTGACACCTCGGATCATGACTCGGCGGCTTCTAGAAGGTTCCGAAGTGTCGACTTCGACCGTGACTCACCGCGGTGACTCGCCGGTTCCGAAGCTTCTCGATGACTCGTGCCGTGACTCACCATTGATGACGCACCAATGATGCAGGTTGTGATGCGATCATGACTCAAAGATGTTGACTCGCCATGCTGACTCACCTGTTTTGGAAAATATCTATGCTGACTCATCTACTCTAGAAAATATCTACGCTGACTCGCCATACTGACTCACCCGTTCTAGACAGTTCCACGATGACTCATCATACTGACTCATCGTAGTGAGTCACATGTTCTAGAAATTTCTCTTTGATGACTCGCTTTATGACTCATCAAGGGCAATCAGTAGAAAAATGATCAATAATAATTTCTACTCTGCTAGTATAAGATAAAAATCTATGTATATTTTATTACCCATTAGACAATAGACATTGACTTTATAAGCAGTAATTATTGTTCATTGCTTATGATAAACCGAAAAATATCCTAAGCCTTCATCTTTTTTTTGGAGTCTATAAATAGGAGAGCCTTAGCTCATTTTCAACTTTGGCAAGAAGCTCTCACCTTCCTTTTCTCTCCATGTGCTCCACGGCCATGGCTTCCAAATGGAGACCATCTCCAACCATTCACCTCACTTACTCTTCTACACATCCTTTTCTCCAAAGAACCAAGACCAAGCAACCAAAATTCTCTCTCATTTTCTCTCCCCCTTGATTCGGCCAAAGCACCAAGAACACTTCTCCAAATTTCTATAATTCCTACCAATATCATTTCTTGAATCCTCTCATCAATCCAAGACACTTTCATGTTAGGAATTTCTCAAGATTCCTTCATCTTCATCTTCCTATCAAGCAAAAACCACAAAAACTCATATCTTCCCCTTTCTTCAAGCTCACGGCCAACCCTCAAAAATCACCTTCCAAGCTTCTAAAATTCTAAATGACCATAGATCTTGAATCTCCATACCATTCTAAGGAACTTTCATGTTGGAAGTTTTTCCTAAATCTTCCATTTTCTACCTTGTTCTTCAAAGCTCAAGTTTGAAACCATGAAGGAGCTCTTGGAGGAGGAGGCTTGCTTGAAGGAGACATACAAAGGACTTGGAGGTTCTACAAGAGGTAAGAGGGAGATTACCCTCATCAACCAAGTATTGGTGGTGAGGAATATATGTGATTGTGCTTGTAGAATCCATAAGGATTCGGTGGTGTGCTTGTTTTGATGTGTTAATTATTTGTGTGTTTGTTATTTGTGTGTTTGATAATTTGGTGCTTACTAGTAGGTTGTTGTGTATTTGTTAGTAGTCTTCTTATGTGATATTTGTAATAATTGCATGTCTACAAGCTTTAATTTGCATGTCTACAAGCTTTGATAATATGGCATGTGTTAGAAATGCATGATAATATATAGGATGCAAATAATATGTCAAGGATTGCATGAGTGTTCCAAAGAACACATTAACAAGGCTCACGGCCATGATCCAAATGGGGAACCAAAATGTTCTCTTAATTTTCTTAAAAGGTGACCTAAATAACCTAAGAGAATTGGTAAGATATCCATTTGTTTAGATTAAGAAAAATGAATTTGGAAATTAAATGGCATAACCTTACATTTTCATCCAACATGTCTAACTTCAACACTTTGATTTCTAAAACTATTTTCTAGGGTAAGGATTAAATCAATGTAGACAATACAAGAGATTAAACATGTATTTAAAAGGTGAAAAATAATTTGGAAATCAAATGCAAAATTTTTTATCAAATTCGGCCAACATGCCAAATTATACATTCATGATTTCTAAAAATTAATTCCAAGCTATTTTCAATCAAGAAGAAGCAATACAAGTTAAAGTAAATTTTCTACAATGAGTTTTAAAGAAATAAAATAGTTAGAATTAAGTTTAAGAGGTTAATACTAATGGTTTTTACTGTAAGAAGAAATACAAGAGCTTTATAAAATTTCTAACGTATAGCTCATCGTGTGTTTTGAAGCACGTTAGGAATTTTCAAAAGTATAATTATTTGGTATTAATAAAAATGAAAAGAACTTTTAAATGGTAAATTTAGGAAACCATTATTATAATTTATTAAACAAAATACTGTCAATTTTTAGTAAAAACGGATAAATAAGATAGAAAAGATGTCCAAAAGACAGTATACGCTATGAAAAATATTCTACGTAATTTGAAAGTACTAAATATTATTTCTGTCTGTTTTAAACAGTTATTTAAGGAAGTTGGACAAGAAAACGATTTAAAAATCCTACGCGATTGAGAAAACGTATTAAAAATGCTAAGCGATTTTAAAAAACAGAAAAATATCTTTACCCGATTTTTAAACGTTTGTAAAAACGACGAGATTTCAAAAACGCGATAAAATTTCTACGCGATTGACCGTTACCGTATTTATTTTTCACTGTCGGGAAAATGTGAACCCGTACAGGTTTTTGAGGTTATTTCGCTGTCGGGAAAAAGTGAACCCGTACAGGCTTTCTGCCATTGAGGGCATATATTTTTATCTTAAGGGCATTTTCGTAATTTCATATATTTGGAATTATGTTTTGTCTTTATACCGATTTTTGGTGTTTTGGGTTGACGAGATTTAATCACATCGTGTTGTCGATGCGATAAGTGTAGTGTAGTTTATTGTTCTAATAAACTTGGAGACTTTAGTGTACGGGATCCCACATGTGGACAGTTGGTAGCTCCACCGTTGGTCGTGGTAAACCGATAGCACACTAATGTACTCGACATTCACTATATTTAATCGAGGTTTGTAAAGTCTAGTAGTACATTGCCTATAGTGCCACAACGGAGATCGTGAACTATACTACGCTGGATGGTGGATTCCCAAAGGTCGTAGGCTATTGACGCAACGTGTGATCGCGTAATAGTTGGTTGGGGGCAGCCGTGGTACTAATAGATTTTGCAAGTCATTCTCTCGATATCTGTTTGGGTTTAGCTCCATGGAGTAGGGTTGTGTTTTGGTGTATTTGATTATATCTTGGATAATATTACATTTTCTCTATTTATCTTTATCCGGTAATATCTTGGATGTTTTTACATTTTCTCTATTTATATTTATCGATAATTTTTATGTTAGTTGTCCATTTCTTATCTTATTTTATCTGTGAGATTGATTTATCTATGTGGTTTTCTTTATTTGTGTTATATCCGTGATAATTTTTATTTGTGATCTTTCATATCTCGATATTAATTGTTTATATGTTGTATTTTGTCTTGCATTATTGTATTTTTGTTCTCTATGAAATGTTGTTATTGAATTTAATCTTTATTTTTATTGTACTTGTTATGATATTTTATATGGTATGAATTGTTATGTCTATCCTGATGATGTTATTACTGTTTATTTTATTAGGTTATATGTATGGTAGAAATATTTGTAAATTGATAACATGACTATAATTGTGATTATCTGTGTGTATGGAATGACTTTGTCATTCGTATTATTCTTTACTACCGTACTGGTACTGGTGAAAGGGGATCTCACCTCTTTCCTGTGTTGTTTTTGTTTGGTTTGTATTCTTCGAATTCGTATAGTAGGCGGAGCACATTCTTAACCCTAGGGGAGACAATATTCTGAAGATGGTGGCGACGTCATTGAGTGGTCTTACAAGTTTCAACAAGATGCAGTTGGTGAAGAAACAGACTATGTAGGTTGAATTTTTCTCGTTAGTGTTGTTACCGTGCTTAGTAGTACCCGTCTTTGGGTTTACTACTGTTTCTCTGAGTCTGTAAATATTACGTTTTAACTTATATGAAATGATTGGTGATGTGTATGTTAATCTGTTAAATTTAATTTCCATTTTACTTAAAATTTCTGGTAAGTTTGTATTTCCGCAATAAGAAATTTTAAAATCCATATTTTAAAACTCAAAGCTTTTATAAAATGATTTTAATTAGTTTTAAGATTTATTTATTATTTTAAAATGTGACGCCCTACGGAGGGTGTTACATTAGTTGGTATCGAGCACGGTTAGAGTCTTTTTGGGGTTTGTGGTTGGGTTTGTCTTGTTTTTGTTGTGTGACTCTCTGTACTTGGACTCCGAAAGGAGACAATGTTTCTTTGGAATGGTTACTTTGGTATCCATTGTACTATGATTAGTTTGTCTTTGAAGAAAGACGATGATTCGTGGTAAACGTGCACGTGAGGAAGCAGGACATGATAGCGGTGATATGACTGCAACCATGAAAGCAAGGTAAAGAATAATTGAAGAAACAGTACAATATGACTTGAGGATTACTCAGCAGCGAGGAACGATAGCCGAGGATTAGAAGCAGACCAAGTCGAAATAAATCTTAGAATACGCAATTTCGTAACGGTAGACCGTATTAGTTCTGAAGAAGGCGAAGTCGTAAGGCCAAGCAAGTCCAGTAGAAAAACGTATTCGTGATCATCGGGAAGTCAACAACAACAACAATCTTGTGGAGGAAAAGCTAGCGGTAGCAAGTTTGGTTAGACTGTGACATTTGCACCAACGTGTTGAAAGTGTGAGGAAGATCATCTAACGAGGAGTTGTACAATCAAAGGAAAATCATCTGTTTTCAAGTGTAGGATGCCGGACGTTTTGCTGAACAGTGTATCTTGCTAAAAAACGAAATCATCTGTTAGAAACGTACGTGCTTCGACATCTTAAGTAGAGTGGAACATCGATTCTTCAAGTGGAGCAAAAGCATCTTAGGTTGCGGACCTAAACAAAGGAGATTGTGTCACAAAAAGGTGATTCTTTAACTATACTGTATAATTCCGAGAGTAGCCTATTTCTCTATGGCTTATATTGTGTGAGTCAATTAGAATTATTTGTGTCTTCATTATTCTTTTGGTCTGATTGTTTCTACTTCTGTTATTAGAACATGTAGTTGAGAACTTGAGTTGCTTAAACCATCCTAAGTCTATTAAATAATTGAATCTTTTCTGTTGATTCAATTTGTATGCTTCGTTCTCAAAACGGATGCAATTTAAAAATATGGATTGGGTATTTTTCCAACCATCCATACTGTTAGACTTATCGTTGAATTGTCCAAGTTAAAAAGCTTATTTTTAAAATTCATCGTACCATATCAATTTCTCTAGTGGATATGTTCGGTGGTATGGATGATTCTATCATCTTTTATTTCTATGTCTTCATGACATCTTTCATATACCACAATTGCGAAAAATGTACTTTTGGTCTAACTCATTCTTTTATGACTAATTGACTATTTGGGTTGATTAGAGCTATCAATACCTTTGTTACCTTTGATTTATCTATTTCTGCTTTTGTTACCAAACCTATTGTTATTATCCAGTTCCTTAAACAATCTTTTCTGTTAATCTAAACTGTCTACCTCTTTCGTGAGATAGATGTGATCTTATATATGGATTGGTTATCTTTAATCATATCCTATAGATTGTTTCAATAAAACTTTGGTGTCCCGTAAATCTTATTTTTAAAATCGCAATGTCAAATTCTTTGTTGGACAAGTCGATAACAATTCAAATAATTTCTCTACCTTTTCTTCTAAATTTTTATAATGTCCTTTTGTGTGTTGCAATTGTAAAGAAAGGATGTTTTTAGTCAAAATTATGTCATAAGTATCAAATACAGTATTGTTGAAAAAGAGAACTTGGATTATGAGGCACTTCCAGTTAAAAGTAAAGGCAGAAGAGTGAAGCGGTACAAAGTCAGGGATAATTTCAAGTGGTACTGATCAGAGTGATGCAGCGGAAGCGTAGTGGATAGTATCTTTCGTCCTTATTTAGACAGAATTGTCATTATCTTTATTAACGACATTCTGATCTATTCTCGAAATCATGAAGAATCTCACTAAAATACTATTCTCCATGTTTTACGCGATGCAAGGAGTTTTCGTTAATCGAGGTAATCTGGAGTGGTGTAAACGGAGGTGCAACGTGAAAATATAAAAGACAAGACGAAGGGACTGTTCAGAGAGCTGCGCGAATTTCGGGACGAAATTCCTTTTTGGTGGGGAGTGTTGTAACATCCCAACTTTTGGGTAAAAGACCGTTGTGTCCCTATTTTATCAAGTTTCTTGTTTTTCTGTATGAAATACAGAAAAACAATACTGTTTGTTATTTTATTTGATAGTTTTACATGATTTGTTTCGATACAAGAAAATAAAAATTTTATCAAATTACTTGTTTTAAATTTTTCTCGTATCAAAAACAGATGTATAATACTTGTCTAGTATTTTATATAATCGTTTTACGTATTTTTCTTCCGCATGCAGTGAAATAAAAATTTTTCTCGAAGCTTCTTGTTTTAATTTTTCTCGAAAGATATACAGCTATATAATACTGCTTTGGATATTTTATTTGAACGTTTTGGACGATTACCTACGTTGTGGGAAAAAACGGAAAAATGACCGTTACGTCCCGAACGTCTTCGCTTTTGTTTTTAATTGTTTTCTTCTTGATTTAATGTCCGATAATACCGCCTGTGTGATTTTATATGGACTTTTTGTGTGATTTGCTCCGGGGTAGGAAAATAATATTTTCCGGGCCGGGGAAAATCTTATTTTATTATTTAGAATTGGGGAATCTTACTTAACCCAATTCTCGAATGAACTAAAAATAATCTTTTAATTTTTAGGATTTAATCACAAATAAAATAATTTTATATTATTATAATATTATTTTGTTAGTCAGTATAAATAAGTGACGGCGGACCCGGAAATATTTTGCGGGACCCACGTTTAGTCCTTAAGTGCTGTACACGTGGACCAATGAGGAGCTGGTCAAAATTGGTGGCTATGACTCATCGCAACGGGCCAATAGGACGATGACACGTGGCGTGACACCTCAGCATCATGACTCGCCAGCCTTCTAGAAGGTTCCAGAAGTGCGACTCGGCTGTGACTCACCGCAGACTCGACTCGCCGCCTTCCGAAGCTTCTCGATGACTCGTGCTGTGACTCACCATTGATGACGCAGCCCAATGATGCAGTTGTGATGCGATCAAGTGACTCAAGATGCTTGACTCGCCATGCTTGACTCACCCGTTTTGGAAAATATCTATCTTTGACTCATCTACTCTAGAAAATATCTACGCCGACTCGCCATACCGACTCACCCGTTCTAGACAGGTTCCACGATGACTCATCATACCGACTCATCGTAGTGAGTCACATGTTCTAGAAATTTCTCTTTGATGACTCGCTTTATGACTCATCAAGGGCAATCGTAGAAAAATGATCAATAATAATTTCTACTCGCTAGTATAAGATAAAAATCTATGTATATTTTATTACCCATTAGACAATAGACATTGACTTTATAAGCAGTAATTATTGTTCATTGCTTATGATAAACCGAAAAATATCCTAAGCCTTCATTTTTTTTTGGAGTCTATAAATAGGAGAGCCTTAGCTCATTTTCAACTTTGGCAAGAAGCTCTCACCTTCCTTTTCTCTCCATGTGCTCCACGGCCATGGCTTCCAAATGGAGACCATCTCCAACCATTCACCTCACTTACTCTTCTACACATCCTTTTCTCCAAAGAACCAAGACCAAGCAACCAAAATTCTCTCTCATTTTCTCTCCCCCTTGATTCGGCCAAAGCACCAAGAACACTTCTCCAAATTTCTATAATTCCTACCAATATCATTTCTTGAATCCTCTCATCAATCCAAGACACTTTCATGTTAGGAATTTCTCAAGATTCCTTCATCTTCATCTTCCTATCAAGCAAAAACCACAAAACTCATATCTTCCCTTTCTTCAAGCTCACGGCCAACCCTCAAAAATCACCTTCCAAGCTTCTAAAATTCTAAATGACCATAGATCTTGAATCTCCATACCATTCTAAGGAACTTTCATGTTGGAAGTTTTTCCTAAATCTTCCATTTTCTACCTTGTTCTTCAAAGCTCAAGTTTGAAACCATGAAGGAGCTCTTGGAGGAGGAGGCTTGCTTGAAGGAGACATACAAAGGACTTGGAGGTTCTACAAGAGGTAAGAGGGAGATTACCCTCATCAACCAAGTGTTGGTGGTGAGGAATATATGTGATTGTGCTTGTAGAATCCATAAGGATTCGGTGGTGTGCTTGTTTTGATGTGTTAATTATTTGTGTGTTTGTTATTTGTGTGTTTGATAATTTGGTGCTTACTAGTAGGTTGTTGTGTATTTGTTAGTAGTCTTCTTATGTGATATTTGTAATAATTGCATGTCTACAAGCTTTAATTTGCATGTCTACAAGCTTTGATAATATGGCATGTGTTAGAAATGCATGATAATATATAGGATGCAAATAATATGTCAAGGATTGCATGAGTGTTCCAAAGAACACATTAACAAGGCTCACGGCCATGATCCAAATGGGGAACCAAAATGTTCTCTTAATTTTCTTAAAAGGTGACCTAAATAACCTAAGAGAATTGGTAAGATATCCATTTGTTTAGATTAAGAAAAATGAATTTGGAAATTAAATGGCATAACCTTACATTTTCATCCAACATGTCTAACTTCAACACTTTGATTTCTAAAACTATTTTCTAGGGTAAGGATTAAATCAATGTAGACAATACAAGAGATTAAACATGTATTTAAAAGGTGAAAAATAATTTGGAAATCAAATGCAAAATTTTTTATCAAATTCGGCCAACATGCCAAATTATACATTCATGATTTCTAAAAATTAATTCCAAGCTATTTTCAATCAAGAAGAAGCAATACAAGTTAAAGTAAATTTTCTACAATGAGTTTTAAAGAAATAAAATAGTTAGAATTAAGTTTAAGAGGTTAATACTAATGGTTTTTACTGTAAGAAGAAATACAGTAGCTTTATAAAATTTCTAACGTATAGCTCATCGTGTGTTTTGAAGCACGTTAGGAATTTTCAAAAGTATAATTATTTGGTATTAATAAAAATGAAAAGAACTTTTAAATGGTAAATTTAGGAAACCATTATTATAATTTATTAAACAAAATACGTCAATTTTTAGTAAAAACGGATAAATAAGATAGAAAAGATGTCCAAAAGACAAGATACGCTATGAAAAATATTCTACGTAATTTGAAAGTACTAAATATTATTTCATGCTGTTTTAAACAGTTATTTAAGGAAGTTGGACAAGAAAACGATTTAAAAATCCTACGCGATTGAGAAAACGTATTAAAAATGCTAAGCGATTTTAAAAACGAAAAAATATCTTTACCCGATTTTTAAACGTTTGTAAAAACGACGAGATTTCAAAAACGCGATAAAATTTCTACGCGATTGACCGTTCTAGTATTTATTTTTCACCTGTCGGGAAAATGTGAACCCGTCTGAGTGTTTTGAGGTTATTTCATTGTCGGGAAAAAGTGAACCCGTACAGGCTTTCTGCCATTGAGGGCATATATTTTTATCTTAAGGGCATTTTCGTAAATTTCATATATTTGGAATTATGTTTTGTCTTTATACCGATTTTTGGTGTTTTGGGTTGACGAGACGAATCACATCGTGTTGTCGATGCGATAAGTGTAGTGTAGTTTATTGTTCTAATAAACTTGGAGACTTTAGTGTACGGGATCCCACATGTGGACAGTTGGTAGCTCCGCTGGGTCGTGGTAAACCGATAGCACACTAATGTACTCGACATTCACTATATTTAATCGAGGTTTGTAAAGTCTAGTAGTACATTGCCTATAGTGCCACAACGGGAGATCGTGAACTATACTACGCCTGGATGGTGGATTCCCGTGTCGTAGGCTATTGACGCAACGTGTGATCGCGTAATAGTTGGTTGGGCAGCCGTGGTACTAATAGATTTTGCAAGTCATTCTCTCTGATATCTGTTTGGGTTTAGCTCCATGGAGTAGGGTTGTGTTTTGGTGTATTTGATTATATCTTGGATAATATTACATTTTCTCTATTTATCTTTATCTGGTAATATCTTGGATGTTTTTACATTTTCTCTATTTATATTTATCGATAATTTTTATGTTAGTTGTCCATTTCTTATCTTATTTTATCTGTGAGATTGATTTATCTATGTGGTTTTCTTTATTTGTGTTATATCCGTGATAATTTTTATTTGTGATCTTTCATATCGATATTAATTGTTTATATGTTGTATTTTGTCTGTGCATTATTGTATTTTTGTTCTCACTATGAAATTGTTGTTATTGAATTTAATCTTTATTTTTATTGTACTTGTTATGATGTTTTATATGGTATGAATTGTTATGTCTATCCCGATGATGTTATTACTTGTTTATTTTATTAGGTTATATGTATGGTAGAAATATTTGTAAATTGATAACATGACTATAATTGTGATTATCTCAGTGTGTATGGAATGACTTTGTCATTCGTATTATTCTTTACTACCGTCTGATACTTGGTGAAAGGGGATCTCACCTCTTTCCCGTGTTGTTTTTGTTTGGTTTGTATTCTTCGAATTCGTATAGTAGGCGGAGCACATTCTTAACCCTAGGGAGACAATATTCTCAAGATGGTGGCGACGTCATTGAGTGGTCTTACAAGTTTCAATAAGATGCGGTTGGTGAAGAAACAGACTATGTAGGTTGAATTTTTCTCGTTAGTGTTGTTACCGTGCTATTAGTAGTACCCGTCTTTGGGTTTACTACTTGTTTCTCCGAGTCAGTAAATATTACGTTTTAACTTATATGAAATGATTGGTGATGTGTATGTTAATCATAAATTTAATTTCCATTTTACTTAAAATTTCTCGGTAAGTTTGTATTTCCGCAATAAGAAATTTTAAAATCCATATTTTAAAACTCAAAGCTTTTATAAAATGATTTTAATTAGTTTTAAGATTTATTTATTATTTTAAAATGTGACGCCTACGGAGGGTGTTACATTAGTTGGTATCGAGCACGGTTAGAGTCTTTTTGGGGTTTGTGGTTGGGTTTGTCTTGTTTTTGTTGTGTGACTCTCTGTACTTGGACTCCGAAAGGAGACAATGTTTCTTTGGAATGGTTACTTTGGTATCCATTGTACTATGATTAGTTTGTCTTTGAAGAAAGACGATGATTCGTGGTAAACGTGCACGTGAGGAAGCAGGACATGATAGCGGTGATATGACTGCAACCATGAAAGCAAGGTAAAGAATAATTGAAGAAACAGTACAATATGACTTGAGGATTACTCAGCAGCGAGGAACGATAGCCGAGGATTAGAAGCAGACCAAGTCGAAATAAATCTTAGAATACGCAATTTCGTAACGGTAGACCGTATTAGTTCGAAGAAGGCGAAGTCGTAAGGCCAAGCAAGTCCAAGTGAAAAACGTATTCGTGATCATCGGGAAGTCAACAACAACAACAATCTTGTGGAGGAAAAGCTAGCGGTAGCAAGTTTGGTTAGGCTGTGACATTTGCACCAACGTGTTGAAAGTGTGAGGAAGATCATCTAACGAGGAGTTGTACAATCAAAGGAAAATCATCTGTTTTCAAGTGTAGGATGCCTGGACGTTTTGCTTGAAAGGTGTATCTTGCTAAAAAACGAAATCATCTCGTTAGAAACGTACGTGCTTCGACATCTTAAGTAGAGTGGAACATCGATTCTTCAAGTGGAGCAAAAGCATCTTAGGTTGCGGACCTAAACAAAGGAGATTGTGTCACAAAAAGGTGATTCTTTAACTATATTGTATAATTCCGAGAGTAGCCTATTTCTCTATGGCTTATATTGTGTGAGTCAATTAGAATTATTTGTGTCTTCATTATTCTTTTGGTCTGATTGTTTCTACTTCTGTTATTAGAACATGTAGTTGAGAACTTGAGTTGCTTAAACCATCCTAAGTCTATTAAATAATTGAATCTTTTACTGTTGATTCAATTTGTATGCTTCGTTCTCAAAACGGATGCAATTTAAAAATATGGATTGGGTATTTTTCCAACCATCCATACTCTGTTAGACTTATCAGTTGAATTGTCCAAGTTAAAAAGCTTATTTTTAAAATTCATCGTACCATATCAATTTCTCTAGTGGATATGTTCGGTGGTATGGATGATTCTATCATCTTTTATTTCTATGTCTTCATGACATCTTTCATATACCACAATTGCGAAAAATGTACTTTTGGTCTAACTCATTCTTTTATGACTAATTGACTATTTGGGTTGATTAGAGCTATCAATACCTTTGTTACCTTTGATTTATCTATTTCTGCTTTTGTTACCAAACCTATTGTTATTATCCAGTTCTTTAAACAATCTTTTCTCGTTAATCTAAACTGCCTACCTCTTTCGTGAGATAGATGTGATCTTATATATGGATTGGTTATCTTTAATCATATCCTATAGATTGTTTCAAGAAACTTTGGTGTCCCGTAAATCTTATTTTTAAAATCAGGCAATGTCAAATTCTTTGTTGGACAAGTCTGATAACAATTCAAATAATTTCTCTACCTTTTCTTCTAAATTTTTATAATGTCCTTTTGTGTGTTGCAATTGTAAAGAAAGGATGTTTTTAGTCAAAATTATGTCATAAGTATCAAATACGATTGTTGAAAAAGAGAACTTGGATTATGAGGCACTTCCGGTTAAAAGTAAAGGCAAGAAGAGTGAAGCGGTACAAAGTCAGGGATAATTTCAAGTGGTACTGATCAGAGTGATGCAGCGGAAGCGTAGTGGATAGTATCTTTCGTCCTTATTTAGACAGAATTGTCATTATCTTTATTAACGACATTCTGATCTATTCTCGAAATCATGAAGAATCTCACTAAAATACTATTCTCCATGTTTTACGCGATGCAAGGAGTTTTCGTTAATCGAGGTAATGCTGAGTGGTGTAAACGGAGGTGCAACGTGAAAATATAAAAGACAAGACGAAGGACTGCTCGAGATCGGCTAGCTGCGAATTTCGGGGACGAAATTCCTTTTTGGTGGGGAGTGTTGTAACATCCCAACTTTTGGGTAAAAGACCGTTGTGTCCCTATTTTATCTTTCTTGTTTTTCTCGTATGAAATACGTAAAAACAATACTTGTTTGTTATTTTATTTGATAGTTTTACATGATTTGTTTCGATACAAGAAAATAAAAATTTTATCAAATTACTTGTTTTAAATTTTTCTCGTATCAAAAACAGGATGTATAATACTTGTCTAGTATTTTATATAATCGTTTTACGTATTTTTCTTCCGCATTGAAATAAAAATTTTTCTCGAAGCTCTTTGTTTTAATTTTTCTGAAAGATATACAGCTATATAATACTCATCTGGATATTTTATTTGAACGTTTTGGACGATTACCTACGTTGTGGGAAAAAACGGAAAAATGACCGTTACGTCCCGAACGTACTGTTTTTGCTGTTTTTAATTGTTTTCTTCTTGATTTAATGTCCGATAATACTGTCTGTGATTTTATATGGACTTTTTGTGTGATTTGCTCGGGGTAGGAAAATAATATTTTCCGGCCGGGGAAAAATCTTATTTTATTATTTAGAATTGGGGAATCTTACTTAACCCAATTCTGAATGAGACTAAAAATAATCTTTTAATTTTTAGGATTTAATCACAAATAAAATAATTTTATATTATTATAATATTATTTTGTTAGTCAAGATAAATAAGTGACGGACGACGGACCCGGAAATATTTTGCGGGACCCACGTTTAGTCCTTAAGTCTTTGTACACGTGGACCAATGAGGAGCCTGGTCAAAATTGGTGGCTATGACTCATCGCAACGGGCCAATAGGACGATGACACGTGGCGTGACACCTCAAGATCATGACTCAAAGCCAGCTTCTAGAAGGTTCCGGAAGTGCGACTCGGCTGTGACTCACCGCAGGTGACTCGCCGGTTCCGAGAAGCTTCTCGATGACTCGGCCGTGACTCACCATTGATGACGCAGCCAATGATGCGGTTGTGATGCGATCAGGTGACTCAAAGATGCTTGACTCGCCATGCTTGACTCACCCGTTTTGGAAAAATATCTATGCCGACTCATCTACTCTAGAAAATATCTACGCCGACTCGCCATACCGACTCACCCGTTCTAGACACATGGCCCACGATGACTCATCATACCGACTCATCGTAGTGAGTCACATGTTCTAGAAATTTCTCTTTTTATGACTCGCTTTATGACTCATCAAGGGCAATCGTTCATAGAAAAATGATCAATAATAATTTCTACTCGCTAGTATAAGATAAAAATCTATGTATATTTTATTACCCATTAGACAATAGACATTGACTTTATAAGCAGTAATTATTGTTCATTGCTTATGATAAACCGAAAAATATCCTAAGCCTTCATCTTTTTTTTGGAGTCTATAAATAGGAGAGCCTTAGCTCATTTTCAACTTTGGCAAGAAGCTCTCACCTTCCTTTTCTCTCCATGTGCTCCACGGCCATGGCTTCCAAATGGAGACCATCTCCAACCATTCACCTCACTTACTCTTCTACACATCCTTTTCTCCAAAGAACCAAGACCAAGCAACCAAAATTCTCTCTCATTTTCTCTCCCCCTTGATTCGGCCAAAGCACCAAGAACACTTCTCCAAATTTCTATAATTCCTACCAATATCATTTCTTGAATCCTCTCATCAATCCAAGACACTTTCATGTTAGGAATTTCTCAAGATTCCTTCATCTTCATCTTCCTATCAAGCAAAAACCACAAAAACTCATATCTTCCCTTTCTTCAAGCTCACGGCCAACCCTCAAAAATCACCTTCCAAGCTTCTAAAATTCTAAATGACCATAGATCTTGAATCTCCATACCATTCTAAGGAACTTTCATGTTGGAAGTTTTTCCTAAATCTTCCATTTTCTACCTTGTTCTTCAAAGCTCAAGTTTGAAACCATGAAGGAGCTCTTGGAGGAGGAGGCTTGCTTGAAGGAGACATACAAAGGACTTGGAGGTTCTACAAGAGGTAAGAGGGAGATTACCCTCATCAACCAAGTGTTGGTGGTGAGGAATATATGTGATTGTGCTTTGTAGAATCCATAAGGATTCGGTGGTGTGCTTGTTTTGATGTGTTAATTATTTGTGTGTTTGTTATTTGTGTGTTTGATAATTTGGTGCTTACTAGTAGGTTGTTGTGTATTTGTTAGTAGTCTTCTTATGTGATATTTGTAATAATTGCATGTCTACAAGCTTTAATTTGCATGTCTACAAGCTTTGATAATATGGCATGTGTTAGAAATGCATGATAATATATAGGATGCAAATAATATGTCAAGGATTGCATGAGTGTTCCAAAGAACACATTAACAAGGCTCACGGCCATGATCCAAATGGGGAACCAAAATGTTCTCTTAATTTTCTTAAAAGGTGACCTAAATAACCTAAGAGAATTGGTAAGATATCCATTTGTTTAGATTAAGAAAAATGAATTTGGAAATTAAATGGCATAACCTTACATTTTCATCCAACATGTCTAACTTCAACACTTTGATTTCTAAAACTATTTTCTAGGGTAAGGATTAAATCAATGTAGACAATACAAGAGATTAAACATGTATTTAAAAGGTGAAAAATAATTTGGAAATCAAATGCAAAATTTTTTATCAAATTCGGCCAACATGCCAAATTATACATTCATGATTTCTAAAAATTAATTCCAAGCTATTTTCAATCAAGAAGAAGCAATACAAGTTAAAGTAAATTTTCTACAATGAGTTTTAAAGAAATAAAATAGTTAGAATTAAGTTTAAGAGGTTAATACTAATGGTTTTTACTTGTAAGAAGAAATACAAGAGCTTTATAAAATTTCTAACGATAGCTCATCGTGTGTTTTGAAGCACGTTAGGAATTTTCAAAAGTATAATTATTTGGTATTAATAAAAATGAAAAGAACTTTTAAATGGTAAATTTAGGAAACCATTATTATAATTTATTAAACAAAATACTTTGTCAATTTTTAGTAAAAACGGATAAATAAGATAGAAAAGATGTCCAAAAGACAAGATATACGCTATGAAAAATATTCTACGTAATTTGAAAGTACTAAATATTATTTCTCATGTTTGTTTAAACAGTTATTTAAGGAAGTTGGACAAGAAAACGATTTAAAAATCCTACGCGATTGAGAAAACGTATTAAAAATGCTAAGCGATTTTAAAAAACAGAAAAATATCTTTACCCGATTTTTAAACGTTTGTAAAAACGACGAGATTTCAAAAACGCGATAAAATTTCTACGCGATTGACCGTTACTAGTATTTATTTTTCACTGTCGGGAAAATGTGAACCCGTACAGGTTTTTGAGGTTATTTCGCTGTCGGGAAAAAGTGAACCCGTACAGGCTTTCTGCCATTGAGGGCATATATTTTTATCTTAAGGGCATTTTCGTAATTTCATATATTTGGAATTATGTTTTGTCTTTATACCATTTTTGGTGTTTTGGGTTGACGAGACGAATCACATCGTGTTGTCGATGCGATAAGTGTAGTGTAGTTTATTGTTCTAATAAACTTGGAGACTTTAGTGTACGGGATCCCACACGTGACGAGTTGGTAGCTCCATGGAGTCGTGGTAAACCGATAGCACACTAATGTACTCGACATTCACTATATTTAATCGAGGTTTGTAAAGTCTAGTAGTACATTGCCTATAGTGCCACAACGGAGATCGTGAACTATACTACGCCTGGATGGTGGATTCCCAGTGTCGTAGGCTATTGACGCAACGTGTGATCGCGTAATAGTTGGTTGGGCAGCCGTGGGTACTAATAGATTTTGCAAGTCATTCTCTTGATATCTGTTTGGGTTTAGCTCCATGGAGTAGGGTTGTGTTTTGGTGTATTTGATTATATCTTGGATAATATTACATTTTCTCTATTTATCTTTATCTGGTAATATCTTGGATGTTTTTACATTTTCTCTATTTATATTTATCTGATAATTTTTATGTTAGTTGTCCATTTCTTATCTTATTTTATCCGTGAGATTGATTTATCTATGTGGTTTTCTTTATTTGTGTTATATCGTGATAATTTTTATTTGTGATCTTTCATATCTCGATATTAATTGTTTATATGTTGTATTTTGTCTGTGCATTATTGTATTTTTGTTCTGCTATGAAATTTGTTGTTATTGAATTTAATCTTTATTTTTATTGTCTTGTTATGATGTTTTATATGGTATGAATTGTTATGTCTATCCCGATGATGTTATTACTTGTTTATTTTATTAGGTTATATGTATGGTAGAAATATTTGTAAATTGATAACATGACTATAATTGTGATTATCTCAGTGTATGGAATGACTTTGTCATTCGTATTATTCTTTACTACCGTCTTGATACTTGGTGAAAGGGGATCTCACCTCTTTCCTGTGTTGTTTTTGTTTGGTTTGTATTCTTCGACCAGTATAGTAGGCGAGCACATTCTTAACCCTAGGGGAGACAATATTCTCAAGATGGTGGCGACGTCATTGAGTGGTCTTACAAGTTTCAATAAGATGCAATTGGTGAAGAAACAGACTATGTAGGTTGAATTTTTCTCGTTAGTGTTGTTACCGTGCTATTAGTAGTACCCGTCTTTGGGTTTACTACTGTTTCTCTGAGTCTGTAAATATTACGTTTTAACTTATATGAAATGATTGGTGATGTGTATGTTAATGCATAAATTTAATTTCCATTTTACTTAAAATTTCTCGGTAAGTTTGTATTTCCAAGAATAAGAAATTTTAAAATCCATATTTTAAAACTCAAAGCTTTTATAAAATGATTTTAATTAGTTTTAAGATTTATTTATTATTTTAAAATGTGACGCCCTACGGAGGGTGTTACAAGTCCAATCTTACAAAACATAACCAGACTTAATCAATTAAGTACATGAAGAGTGTAAATGACTAAAAATAAGGGTTTATTAATGTATAAAATATATGATTATCAAATTGCCCCACACCTAGCTTTTTGCACTCTTGGGCAAAACACATAAGACCAAAGTTAGGAGACAAAGAAAAATGACACAGACTCAAAAGCTAAAAACTCTAAAAGACTCGATGAAGCAAGAAGAGCAACAAGAAATTCAAGGGATCAAAGCATTAATGAGATAACATTTCTTCACATCTCAATCCAACAAGTAAGGAAACTTCAGTTGAAAAGAATGAATCAAGAATGATAGATCCTCACAGAATGCACTCTCAATCTCTCAAGTGTTTAAAAGGTAAGTATTTCACTCTATTCAACCCATGAACAATTGCACTACCATAAGCTTGCTTATCTTCTACTTCTCCGCTACTCAAAACACATGCATACAAAAATCAAGAGGACTTTATTCAAGGTTGTAATGGGGTCATGGTAAAGGAGAGAGGATATGGATATGAAAAGATAAATACCAAGGAGCATAAAAGAGCATTAGTTAGAGTGGAGAAAATGTTTGAGAACATTCATCATAAAGGACAATCATCAATATTTGACTAATGTTTTGTTGAAGATCAATCCCAAATTGGCGAATTGAATTCATTGTTAGACTTGAATATTCTCCTTTTCTTCCTGTTGTTTCCAAGCATCCACCTTTATTCTAGACTTTGATAATCCTTTAATTGCAACAGTGGTCTTTTTTTTTTATCATTTTGCACACACACCCCCACACTTGTTCAAGAACAAGGTCAATGCTCTTTTATTCCCTAAGGTTGGGTAAAAACATGTTTTTTTTCTTTTTTTTTCTTTTGAAGGGTGAAATGAGCTAAAAACAAGGAATAGTCAAATAAGTTCAAAGGAGTTATACAATGGAAAATATACAAGAATGACTATTTGGTCAAAGTAGCTATTTCAAAATGCCTTAATCATATTAATGTATGCATGTGAAAATGTAGCCTAAAAAAGAATCAAAGCAAGTTCTAGAGTAACAATTCCCTAAGTGAAAATGACACAAGAAAGAAGAGAATGGTACAGATATTCAATCCATTCATCAATAGGCTCAAAATCTCACAAGACATATATCTATCATTCTCAATCCATCATATCAACATTCATATCCAAGCTTGTGATTTTTAAGAAAGAAGACAATTTATGCTAAGATCCAAGAATCCATTTGCTACTTCTACACAAAATAATTATTTTCTCAACTAAGATGCGTCTCAAGAGTAATAAATTGTTTCCAAAATTTACTCCTTACTCTGTCATCCTTAATTAGTTTTACTACGAATAGGTTTCTGATAGTCATATCACTAAACATGCTTCTCAATTTAGATGCGTCTCAAAAGTAAATTTACTCCTTACTCTGCCATCATTCATTAGTTTAGTAAGTCCATGACAATCATATCATACTTCCCAAAAGAAAAAAAAAATAGTAGTCAACTATCCTTCCCCCCCAACTAGATCACAACATTATCCTCAATGTTAAAATATAGATGAGTAAAGGAAAAAATATATTACCTGTTGGAGAAATCTAACACAAATTTAAACAAAAAGAAAGTATGATAAATAAAATCAAAAGAAAAGTTATAAATGAAGTGTCAAATGCTGCTCTTTTTTCATCCCGTTTCCTCACGCTTCTTCTTGACCAATCTATCTGAGCTATTGCTGGGTCAGGTTTATGAACAAAAGCTTGTAATTTATCAATCAACTCATCAATAGTGGAAGCAAAGATAAGAAGTTGTCTTGCCGAAGGTGTGATAAATTTCTGTTCCACAGCATGGTCAAGAAAGATTAACAAAATATCAAAGAAATTATTTACATTCAACAAACCTATGGGTTTATGGTGGATGTTCAGTTGGGCCCAAGAGACAATTTGAAAAACTTCTTCCAAGGTACCAAAATCACCTGGTAAGGCAATGAATGCATCAGAGTTTTCAAGCATTATCTTTATTCGTTCATGCATTAATGATACCTTAAGTTCCTCTCCAATTGTCTTTCTAGTGATGTTCTATTGAGCTAAAGGTTCAGGAATGACACCTAAAACCTGACTGCCTCCTATATATGCAGCAAGTGATACAGCCCCCATTAACCCATGGCAACCTCCCCCATATACAAGATGAATATTTCTCGCAGCAAGTGATCGACCAAGAGTGGTAGCTGTGTTTACAAACTCTAAACCCTTCCTATACTTAGATCCACAAAATACATAGATATTTTTAAGTTAACGAACAGAAACACCTTCCATTTCGATTCTCACCTTTCCTTTGAATGATTTTGAGTTAGAGGAAAGTGGAGAAAATGAAGTGTTTAAATAGGAAAAAGAACAGAAAGGGTAATAATTGCACTTATAAGGGTAGATTGGCTGTTGTCAGAAAAATTTAAAATTAAGGAACACAGAATCTTTTTTTTTATTTTTTTTGTTTTTTTTTGCTTTTTTTGTTTTTTTTTTGTTTCGTTTTTTTTTACTTCAAGAAAACCATCAGGGTAAAGAAGTCTAGAAACCCCTGAAGGACCCTGCTCAAAGGATCGTCTGTCCAAAACTAAAATACAGCAAAATCATACAAAGATAAAAGGCATATAATAGCAAATGATGACATACTTGTATGTACAGCTTTCATGGCGTATCATTATACTGCGCATCATGAATGCAGTAGTGACATATCTTTATACTGCGTGTCACCAGTGCAGTAGACACTCACGTCCGTTTATTCGAAGAAAGGAGAAAGGAGAAACCATCGTGGGTTTCCATCCTGGGTCTGGAACCTTGAGCGCTCACACTTGGGCTCGTAACATCAACAAAGATGCTAAAATCTGAAACCCGTAATGCCCAAGATCCAAAACATCTCATCCCAGGACGCTGAGAGTTCCTTCTAATAAAAGAGAGGATCAAGCTCAAATGCCTCATACGCTTTAGCAGCCGCGGGTTACTTCTCACTAATAACCAAAGTGGGATGCTTTTGCTTGTCCATCAACTCCACAGTGCCTAGATGGTAAACATTGGGTTATGGAGTGCGGCTCTCTACAGAGCATGGTACACAAACTTTTTAAGGACCAGCATGCAAAGGTCCACCCGAGTCAATGACGGGTCAGCCAAAGGCTGGGGCTCCACAACTAATTAAAGTCACGGTACTCCTTCCAGATCGCCGTTGTTCAAACATTTTTTTTCTTTTTTTTTAATTAATTTTTTTCTTTTCTTTTCTCTTTTTTTTTTGGAAGATGAAATGAAGAAGAAGAAGATGATATGTACAGATTGTTGTGGATATGGCTCACATCTGCCTCTGGTTTAACGTCCAGTAACGGCTTAAACGCCTTCTATGAGTCGAGGATAAGCTTCCCATCCAATTTTCTTATAAATTGGCAAACAGGGTCTTTTAAAGTCAGATTCCCAAGACTGTAGCATTTTTCTTCATCCTTGAAGAGATTCCACAAATTAAGAATTTCACGATGCACCAATCCACAAGAATGTGTCTCAAGAGTCAATAAGATATCATCTAATGACTCCTTACTCAGTCCATTCTTAATGAAGAAAATTTTATCTTCTCTATTTGCGGAAACCATCCCCAAAGTACGACATCGCTTGTTACAATTCCATCGTCCACATTTGTAACAGACTTGTAACCTTTTTGCTCTTCTTCTTTTAGAATACGAACTTCTTCCAAGACGTGACATGTATGAGTCAAATGAAATTGAAGACTCACCTGCTAGTTGGACCTTTGCTTCAATTATCTAGCACACATCTTCTGGCATACCTTTGTGCATTAACAATCTCAATCTTTCACATCGAACTTTGTAAATTTTTTTTCAAAGCATTTTGAGGGAGAGAAGGAAAATGTTTTCTCAGGTTTGAAAGAATGACATCCATTTTAAAGGAGAAGAAGGATTCAGTTATTTTGAGAAACTGAAAAACAAACCGACTTGAGAGTCACAGAGTACCGTATTCACTAGTTAACCGGCAACACAAAGAACTGCAAAAACAAGCCAACAAAATTAGAGTGAATTCTATTCATAACAAGGATCAAAAAGAGAGATGAATTCTACCTCATTAACTCGATTTTCTAGAAATAGTTTGAGCCTTTGTCCATTGACTTTAAACACATTACCATTCCTAGGATTCTCAATATCTACGGCCCCATGAGGATACACGTGTTTGACAACAAAAGGACCACTCCACCTAGATCTCAATTTTCCAGGGAATAAGTGTAGGCGAGAATTATAAAGCAGAACTTTTTGACCAATTTCAAAACATTTTCTCAAAATTGTCTTGTCATGAAAAGCTTTTGTTTTGGCTTTATAAATCTTTGAGTTCTCATATGCATCATTTCTCAATTCCTCAAGTTCATTTAATTGCAATTTGCGTATCTTGCAAGCATCATCAAGATTTAGATTGAAAGCTTTAATGGCCCAAAATGCTTTATGTTCCAATTCTACAGGCAGGTGACAAGGTTTTCCATAGACTAACCGATATGGTGACATGCCCAAAGATGTTTTAAAAGCAGTACGGTAAGCCCAAAGTGCATTGTTTAGTCTTAAAGACCAATCTTTACAATTTGGGTTAACCGTTTTTTTCAAAATTTGTTTAATCTTCCTATTTGCCAATTCAACTTATCCACTTGTCTGAGGGTGATAAGGGGTGGCAATTTTGTATGTAATACCATATTTCTTCATTAAAGATTCAAATAGTTTATTGTAAAAATGTGTTCCCCTATCACTTATGATAGCTCGAGGGATTCCAAATCGACACAAGATATTTTATTTTAAAAATTTGAGAACAGTTTTATGATCATTGTGTCGGCATGGAATCACCTCAATCTATTTTGAGACATAATCAACTGCAACCAAAATATACATGAATCCAAATGAAGATGGAAATGGACCCATTAAATCAATTCCTCAATAATCAAAAATTCAATGACAAGGATAGGGTTCAGAGGCATCATGTTTCTTTTTGAAATTGAGCCCATCTTTTGACAATTTTCACAACTTTTGCAAAAAGTATAGCAGTCCTTAAATAAAGGGGGCCAATAAAATTCACATTGCAAGATTTTCGTAGCTATTTTCTTTGAAGAAAAGTGACCTCCACATGCTTTTGAGTGACAAAATTTAATGACACTACCTACCTCACTGTCGGGCACATGTCTTCGAAAGATTTGATCAGCACAATATTTGAACAAGTATGGGTCATCCCAATAAAAATTTTTCACCTCTGTCAAAAATTTCCTTCTATCTTGGTGCGTCCATTGAGGTGGCATCTTTCCTGTTACAAGAAAGTTGACTATGTTAGCAAACCAAGGCATGGAATTGACAGAAAATAAAAATTCATCAAGAAAAGAATCATTGATAGGTGTGCTATCAAAAGGTGAGCCTATTGTAAGTCTGACAAATAAGTAGCGACAACATTTTCGGCTCCTTTATTATCTTTTATTGTGATGTTGAATTCTTGAAGCAACAAGATCCACCGTATCAATCTTGGTTTGGCTTCCTGCTTAGACATCAAATATCTAATAGCAGAATGATCGGTGAAAATCACAATAGAAGAACCAATTAAGTAAGATCAAAATTTGTCCAGTGTAAAAATTACAGCAAGTAGTTCTTTTTCAGTAGTGGTGTAATTCATTGTGCACCGTTTAAAGTTCTACTTGTGTAACAAATCACATGAGGCTTACCTTCCTTTCTTTGGCTTAAAACAGCACCCACAGCAAAATCACTAGCATCACACATCAACTCAAAAGGCAAAGACCAGTCAGGAGATTGCATGATAGGAGCAGATGTCAGAAGACCAATCAATTTTTCAAAAGATTTTTGACATTCTTGAGTCCAATCAAATGGTGCATCTTTCAACAGAAAATTACATAATGGTCTAGATATGACACTAAAGTCCTTAATGAATCTTCTGTACAATCCTGCATGTCCTAAAAAAGAACGAACTTCTCTGACTATTTTTGGGGAAGGTAAATGAGCAATTAATTCAACTTTGGCCTTATCAACTTCAATTCCTTTAGAAGATATCACATGACCTAACACTATTCCTGAGGTAACTATGTAATGACATTTTTCCTAATTTAGCACAAATCTTTTTTCTTCACATCTTTTAAGAACTTTTTCCAAATTATCAAAACAATTTTCAAAAGAATTTCCAAACACTGACAGATCATCCATGAAAACCTCTAAATAATGCTCAATCATGTCACTAAAAATGCTTAACATGCATCTTTGAAATGTTGCCGGAGCATTACAAAGGCCAAAAGGTATTCTTCTATATGCAAAAGTACCAAAGGGACATGTAAAAGTGGTCTTTTCTTGATCTTCCAATGCAATTGGTATTTGATTATAACCTAAAAAACGATCAAGAAAACAGTAGTATGGATGTCCTGCTACCCTTTCTAGAATTTGATCAAGAAATGGCAAGGGAAAATGATCTTTCCTAGTAGCAGCATTTAATTTTCTAAAATCAATACACATACGCCAACTAGATGAGACTCACATAGGTATTAATTCACCCTTATCATTTTCAACCACTGTTATTCTAGATTTCTTAGGCACACTTGTGTAGGGCTTACCCATTGACTATCAGAGATAGGATAGATAATTCCAACATCAAGCAATTTAAGGACTTCAACTCTAACTACCTCTTTCATGTGTGGATTTAATCTTCTTTGAGGTTGTTGAGAAGTTTTAGTATTATCCTCTAAATGTATTTTATGTGTACAAGTTAATGGATTAATACCTTTTATGTCCTTTAATGTCCATCCAATTGCACTTTTATGTCTTTTAAGTACTTCTGTTAACATACATTCTTGTTCTTCAGTAAGAGACGAGGAAATTACCACTGGAAAGTTTTGCTTTTCTCCCAAAAATATGTACTTCAACCCAGCAGGTAATGGCTTTAGTTCTAGTGTGGGTACTTCTTCATGGGCATTATCATTCATGGGTTTTAACTTTTCAAATCTTGGCTTCCATTCCTTGTGCTCCATTTCCTGTGTACAATCAAGCAAAGAACATTTTTCAGAGATATTGTAACGCACCTAAATGTACCAACTACAGCGCAATCGTCATTACACCACAGTTACTAAATCCAGGTGTGTCACAGTCATGATAACAGTAGTTTCCAAATTTAGGAGTTTAATTTTTCCTTTTTCGCATTTATGCATAAGTAGAAAATGTGAGCCATGAATGAAATATAAATGTATTCAACCCTTAATACAACCATTGGAATGAAATCACGTTCCTTATATATATATATATATATAATTTATAGCCAATTTACACGAATCACTTATAACGTAGAATATAATAATTACAAAGTCAAATAAAATGCAGCGGGAATAAAAACATTAAAGGGGAGGAGTAGTAACCCAAGGATGGGTACTACTAGCAGACAAGGCCGCAACCCCATATGCACATGACACACGGCGCTCCAGTAGACACGACAGGCATCAATGCCACCACGCGGCTGCACTCTTACGTAGTCGACGAAATCTTGTCCAGATGCTCAAGTCAATCAACCAAGGTATGGTCCCTCTTTATCTTCCTCACGATCTTTTATCAAACATAAATGTAAAACAGAAATGCACAAATATAGGAAAGAGGTGAGATTCCCAGCTTTCAATACCAACATGGCAGTAAGAAAATAAACGACGTCGAACGCCCACATAAGACACAGTTAATACATATAAGTACAGTAATACATAAAAGCAATTAATGAGAGTTAATACATACAAGTACAGTAATACATGAAAGCAACTAATGAGAGTAAAGCAACAAAGAACAGTAGTTAACTTTATCCATAGCCAGCTAGCAACATTAGCATTACCAAGAATCAAATAAATATCACATTCATAATAGTAAACACATTATTCAATTATAAATGCTCAATGGACCATGTGACTGACAACTCACAATGCAACAAGGGTACCAAAGTTCCTACTCCATGGAGCTAGACATAAGTATTTTCGGAGTGAATGATCAAGGAGTAATGCCAGTGTATCGTTAGCCTTAAAAATATAGTGTGCTCATCTCATAAAAACATTTGCGCAAAATGGCTCACACATGGCACCTCAGCAGTTGATCGCGACATAGGACAGCGTCTCAGGCAGGATCGTCGGTGTGTTGCACTGGTCTATCCCACGGCCCCAGCGGAGCTACCATTGTTTATTGTGAGACACCCACATCCCGACGCCCCCAGGGCCAACAACATATGACACCTACGCTTAGTTTATTCGCACCCGCACAAAGGTGTTATTCAAACTCCTAGGCAACATAGCCTTCTCAATAATGTCCCACAGACAACACGCATGCATGATGACACAATGTCCAATCATGTATGTTCATCAATGATGTATTCAACTTCAGCATTGCCTCAATGGCACATAAGCATTATTCAATGATCAACATGACATATCAACAATATATCTATTAAAAACATTGCCTCAATGGCATATCATCATTTCTTATCTCATTGAATACTGAATCAATAACTGCATAACCCACATAGGGAATCACACTTGCATCAATAATTCTCACTAGGAATATATGTTCCTACATACCACAATTTCCATGTCATGGATCCAAGAATTCCATTTTCAAAATCATTTCTTCTCTATTGGTATGAATACATATTCCTATCGCATTTAAGTAAAGTAAAATCCTTAAATCCAGGGTTTTTAGGTTATGTTTGAGTTACAATGGACAAAGAACCATAATCTCAATCATTTCCAGCTCAAAAATCTCATTTTTGGGGCTTGGTAATCGATTACATCACCCTGGTAATCGATTACCAGCGTAACAGAATCTCTGTAATCAATTACAATCTCATTGTAATCGATTACATGATTCCCAGAACTACGATTCGTAACTTCAAGGACCTGGTAATCGATTACACAGCCGTGGTAATCGATTACCAATTGGACAGAACCTCTGTAATCGATTACCCACAAGTTGTAATCGATTACGTGATTCCCAGAAGCACCATTTCGTGACATCATAGGCTTGGTAATCGATTACACCATTCTTGTAATCGATTACAAGCTAGACAGAATCTCTGTAATCGATTACACACAAGATGTAATCGATTACCAGATTTCTAGAATCACGATTTCGTACCCTTAAGAGCTTGGTAATCGATTACAAGCCTCGTGTAATCGATTACCACGCGTAATCTTGCAGAAAACAGAGTTCTCCAGGTCCTCTAACTCAAACCAAACCAATCATTATCATATTTAATCAACAAGTCACTCAAATATACCTTCAAATCATGCAAGAGGCATCAATAAATCATACTATCCCAACAAAATGCACTATCATCAAGAACAACATAAAAATGAGAAAACTTTATACATGGATTCAGAAATCAATAACAACACACATACAAGACATTCCCTTACTACCAAGATTGGTTGAAGAGGATCATCTCCCTCTTACCTATTTGGAAGACAACACAAGGTGTTACCTCTTCTTGCCCTAGATTTTCATTTTCCCTTCAAGAAGAACACCAATGTGAGTGATTTCCATAATGTCCACTCAAACCATGGAAAAATGAGTTCTTGATCACATGGGTGACCAAGAAAAACGAAAATGAGAAGAAAGTGAAAGAAAGGTTAAGACTTTACCTCCAAGCTCAAAGCTTTAGCTTCAATGGTGAAAAATGGAGGAAGAAGAAGAACCAAAAGATGGAAACAAAAGAGGACTTGGAATGGTGTAAGGAAGCAAGAATCTTTGATGGTGAAACAAGCAAAGAATGGCAGCCTCCAGGAGTGGTTGCACGGTGGAGAAGAAAAAGGGAAGAGAGGAAATGGATATTTGGGGTTTAGAAAAGTGAGAGTGTGATATTAGGAAGAGAAGAGAAATTATTTAGGCTTTCCCATAGTCTTTGTCGTAGAAGAGTGAGGAGGGAAGAGAGAGAAAAATGTGTTACAAGGAAAATTGCTAGGAAGCTTCCCATAACAAGCTTGGATTAAATTTAATCTTTCTTTTGAAATTAAAACTAATGGATGTGATACAAAAATTAGATTTTGGATAATGTGATAATATTTTTAATACATGTTATTATTTACTGGACAATAGTTATAGTTGGCAGAAGTCAGCATTAACAAATCTGACAGATCAATTCTTCGCATTGTTTTATTATTTTATCTGTTAAAAATTTCTCAAAGGACGTGAAACCTTGTAAACTGTGTCCGGCCTCGGGTTTAGTAAGATTCCCTGTCGACGTTTCCATAGTCTAAGGTTCTCGGGAAAAATATTTCATTTTCCCGACTTTGCTTAATACGCAGGCAAAACGAAGAATATATTAAAATATTCATCGTTTCCGAAAAATTCTGAAAGAATTCATATAAATCACAAACATCAGAAAATGACTATTCGTAATAAAATTTTCTAACTTTGGGAGTGTTACAGTCGTTTTGCCAATTCTGCCCAATGTGCACGCGAAACAAGGAATAATATTAAAATATTTCACGTTCTCCGAAAAATCCAAAAAAATTCCTAAAAATTCCAAATATTGTAAACTGATCATTTATTCTAAAATTTTAAATTTTCGGGATATTACAGATATCATCTTCTAATTGCATCCCTGAATCTAATGAATTGACTAAACAAATTTCTAATGGGTCAGAAGAACTCTTTGTTTGAAGATGATCATCTATAATGGCTTCAATTCCTTCAATTTTCTCCTTTTCATCAAGGACTTCCTGTGGTTGCTTGCACATGTTAAAAACATTGAGTTCCAGTGTCATGTTTCCAAATGTTAGCTTCACCACTCCATTTTTGCAATTTATCAAAGCATTAGATGTTGCTAAAAATGGACGACCTAAAATAACAGGAATTGACTTGCAACTATCAACCATAGGTTTAGTATCCAAGACAATAAAATCCACAAGATATATGAATTTATCAACTTGAACCAACACATCTTCCACTATTCCTCTTGGAATTTTAATTGATCTATCTGTAAGTAGAAGAGTTACAGAAGTTAGTTTTAACTCACCTAAGTTGAGTTGCTGATAAACTGAATATGGAAGCAAATTGACACTAGCACCAAGATCAAGTAAAGCTTTTTCAATTTTATGTTCTCCAATAATGCATGAAACTGTAGGACAACCAGGGTCTTTATATTTCAACGCATTATTATTCTGAAGAATGGAGCTTACCTGTTCAGCCAAAAATGCTTTCTTTTTCACATTTAGTTTCCTTTTAATAGTGCACAAGTCCTTCAAATATTTGGCATAAGAAGGAATTTGTTTGATAGCATCTAACAGAGGAATATTGATCTTCACTTGTTTCAAAATTTCAAAAATTTCAGTGTGGTGGTCCAATTTCTTTGGGTTTTTCAATGCTTGGGGAAATAGGGGTGAAGGCGAGAGTTTGGTCACCTTTTGGTCAGCTTCTTCATTTTCTTGGGGAATTGGTTCATCTTCTTTCTCACAGGGTTCAGGAATTTATTTTTCAACAACCTTTCCACTCCTAAGAGTTATCACTGACTTGACTTAATCTATTTGTTAGTTTTTTGAACTCCCCTCATTTAGACTATATTAACCCTTAGGATTTGGTTGAGGTTGAGAAGGAAATTTTCCTTTCTCATGAATAGTGAGTGCAGAAGAAAGTTTAGCAAAAGTATCTTTTATGTCATTCATGGTTTGGTTGTTTTGTTTATTAATGGCCTCTTGCTTTTCTATGAATGCATGCAGTATTTCTTCAAGGTTTTTCCTATATGGTGGGACATAAGGTGCATATCCTTGAGAATTTTGAGAGTCTTGTTGTGCCTGAGGAGGTGGTGGTTGCACGAATTGTGACTAATTATTATGCTTCCAGCTGAAGTTCGGGTGATTTCTCTATCTCGAATTGTATGTATCTGAAAAAGAAGAAGTAAATGACTTTTTAAAATTATTCATTGCATTTACTTGCTCATGTACAACTTCTTTAAAAATAGGAATATTAGGACATTCATGTGTTGAGTGTCCTAAATCATCACAAATGCCACAAATTTCTTCATTTTGCACAGAATTGATTTCTTTTGCTTTTTTTAATTCCATGGCTTTAACCTTTCTAGCCAAACTGGCAAACCTAGCATTTAGATCTTCCTCTTGACTAAGGTGATATTTTCCTTTATTAGCACTTGCAAGATTAGATCTAATTGAATTTTCAGATATATTAGTACTATGTCAAGATTGAGAATTTTCAACCAACTGGTTCAAATAGCCTAAAGCTTCATCAGGTTCTTTATCAAGAAACTCACCATTGCACATTGTTTCCACAAATTATTTAGTTTCAGGAGTTAAACCTTCATAAAAGAAGCTTATAGTGCGCCATTTTTCAAAACCATGATGTGGACAAGAATTTAACAAATCTTTAAATCGTTCCCAATATTGAAAATATGCTTCATTTGAATTTTGGGAAAAAATTTAGATTTATCTTTTCATAGCATTGGTTTTATGTGTTGGAAAAAATTTCTTTAAGAACTCACCTTGCATTTCTTGCCATGTGCCAATTGATCTTGGTTTCAAAGTGTTAAGCCAAGATTTTGCTTTATCTTTTAAGGAAAAAAGAAACAATTTAAGCTTAACAATCTCTTCAGTGCAATTTTGGTCATTGAAAGCAATACATACTTTCTCAAATTCTTTCAAATGTAAATATGGACTTTCAGATTCTAAACCATGAAAATTAGGAAGTAAAGAAATCATACCTAGCTTAAATCTAAAATTGTTGGCATTGAGTGGAAAGATAAAACATGATGGACTAGAATTTCGAGGTGGTTGCAAATATTCACGCATGGTTCGCAACGGTTGATTTTCAGGTTCATCATATACACTTTCATTGTCAGCCATTGTGTCAATTGTGTGTTTGTGATTCAAACAAATCAATATATAAAGTACCAGGATTAATTTTGACTAATCAACTAGAATTTAAATCATGATACCAATTAAGTATACATATATAAATAACTTAAAATAAATAAATAAAAATAATGTACAAGCTGGCGGTATAACCCACCATTAAATATTAATAAAGATGTGGTATAAACCAACCACCCAATAAATATTAACAAGCAAAAATTTAGATAACTGATAAAGTAAAAAGTTAGATAATTAGAGAGTTAATAAGTAGTAAGTTAGAAAGTACGAGAAAATAAAGAGCAAAAAATAAATTACGTAAATTAAAAGTTAGAGTGTAGAAAATAAAAAGATTGTAAGCAGAAAATAAATAACATAAATTAAAAGTTAGTAAACAGAAAATAAATAACATAAATATAAAAGTTAGTATGTTAGCAAGTTAGCAAGTTAGTAAGTTAGATAGTTAGTAAGTTAGTAAAGATACCGAAGGATCGGCAAGCCAATCTTTTGCTCCGGTGAGGGAGAAGAGAGAACAGATTTTATTAAAGAAAAAGAACCTCAATAAATTAAAACTTCAAATCAAGTCCCTGGCAACGGTGCCAAAAACTTGACTGCGGGATTTAAGGATGCAAACCCAAGTGCAGGTTGTCTCAAGTAATAAATTTCTCGGGAGTCCAAGGTCGATCCACAGGGAATTGATGAAGAAAAATTAATTGAGATAAGAAAAGGATTTGTCACAACACCAAAAGTAATAAAATAAGTTCACAAATGAATTTAAGGGCTTGCTTGGGTTAGGAGATCCACTCTTGGTAATAAATTAAAGGTAAGATTATTTCTCTTTATAACTCAATTGAAATCCATACACAACGGAGGTTCCAATCGAAAAATATATCATTCAAAGTTCAATTATATATGCAATCATATTATGATTCCTTTAATTATCCACCAACATTTATAAATGAGTTCAAGCATTCACTGTGCCAATCCTCTTGTCTACAATAAATCAAGATCTCCATTATACAAAGAAGGTTTTTAACTTGATTGGAAACAAAATATAACACATATAATGTCCAATTGATAATATATCATTTAAGCACAAGAAATAGAATAATCTAACCTTATTTCATTGCCAAGAGCTTCACTCTTTCACCCAAGCAAGATGAAGATTTAGTTACTCATGGATAAGAAGAAAGAAAGAGAGAAGAAGAGAAAGATGAACATAGCTTCAATTTAGAACAAGAAAAATTACAACAAAGGAAAACAATAAACAAGCATAACCACAACTTGTAAAAATTAAGCCTAACACCAAGTGCCCCTAAATGGTCAGCCAATGGTGCCTTTTATAGAGGATTAGGGATACAAAATGATAAAGGGGCTGATTAAGAGTAGGTGGATGAGTGGATGAATGAGTGGAAAATGCCAAATGGTGAGGATAAAAGTGAAAAATCATTGAGATTTCTTGTCTCTGAAATCATTCATTGCTTAAGTCATGGATTCCATCATCAAATAGAAAAGTCATCTTCATGAAAATTGTATATCTGGATCTTAACTTTCAGATGTCCAAATTTCAGCCGAAGATAATTCTTATAGCCCAAGATATGGCCCAATTACTGCAGACTATTCAGGCTCAGTTTCAGCACCTCTGCTTGAGTTCCAGACCAAATATCACCTCCAAGCTGTCTGAATTAGCTCTTGTGTTCTTCATGAAAATTGTAGATCTGGGTCTTAATTTTCAAATGTCCAAATTTCAGCCCAAGATAATTCTTACAACCCGAGTTATACTCTGATTACTATATACTATTCAGGTTTCAGACACAAAACTCGTGTTCTGTTTTCCAAGCCCATTTAGCTCTTCTAGATGTCCATATTTTACCTGGAGCTCTTCATGAAAGTTGTAGAGCTTTCTCTTAGCTTTCCTACAAGGTAAAATTCATAATTTCTAGACATCTAGAACTCAAGATATGACTAAAATAAAGAAATAGTGTAAGACCCAAATAAAGCTAAAAAAATCAATTAAGTCCAATTTGAATCCAATCTTACAAAACATAACCAGGTTTAATCAATTAAGTATATGAAGAGTGTAAATGACTAAAAATGAGGGTTTATTAATGTATAAAATATATGATTATCACCCATTAAAAGGGAATCTCCTGCGCACGTTGCGCGTTCAAGCGTTGGGTTTTTAAATTGAATTTTCTGCTTCTTTTCTTGCTTCTTCCAATGTTTATTCTTTCCATATGCAATTACCTTAAAAAATGCATAAAAAACACATAATTAAAACAAAATTTAAAATACTAAAAATATAACAAAACTCAAGAACAAACCCAATTAAAAAGATTAAAGAGAATGAAAAACTCAAAATAATGAATTGTAAAAATATGAATTTTTGCAAGTTCATCACTCCCCCAAACTTAAGCTTTTGCTTGTCCTCAAGCAAAGAAAAACAAAAACAAAACAAAACAAAAAGACTCAAAACACACATAATCAAACATGGCAATACTGAGTATTGAGAATCATTCATATACTCAGAAATTGCTTCACAATCTAATTTCAAAGTATCACACATAAACAATCCATTTATCACGTCGTCTCTCACATGCAACTCTTATACAAAAATGACTTCTCAAAAACATAAATGAAAGACCAAATCTACTCATAAAGTACAAGCTCGGATAAGTTAATAAAAATGCAAATGCACATCAAACCCACATCCATAGAGTTGTTCTTTAGCTCTCTCTCCACTAATGTAAACAACACATAACCAAGGATCAAAAGAGACTTTAAAAGCTTGTAATGCAAGGTCAATGGTGAGGGTTAAGAAAGAAGTGGTAGGATAAATAAAAAAAAAAGTTGAGGTACACATCATGCACATTCCATAATCCAAGCCTCGAAATTAAGAACAAGTGCAACTTAGAGCATGTAAATCAATCACTTTATCTGCATATATTTTTTTTCTTTCAACAACTTCCACCCCTAAACTTATTTCTTTACAAAACTTTGGGTGAACTTCTCTTTTTGACTTTTTTTCCATTTCTTTTTCTTTTTTTTTTCAGCTCCTGAAATATTTCATGCACACAAAAATAATAAAGGCTTGAATAATAAAATAATACAAGATATGCACTCAACAAAGGGTGTGTAAGAGAGGAAATTTTTTTTTACAGATATGGGAAAAGGAAAATATTAGTAGAAGAAAAGAAATAAAGGCCAAACATAAACAAGGCTGGAAAAGGGACCTAAGGATATACTATGTATACAGGTTGGCTTGAAAGGCTCAAACGGTCCAAAGAAGGCCTTCATCATTTCCTTAATCATGCGCTGCCTAGGATTTCGCCTCAAGGGAGAATCAAACAACTTCTAGATGCAAATCATCCATACACAAATGTATTCCCATAAACTTTCTCTAAGCTTGACATGCAATTAAATTCTAAGGTCTATCAAACATAAAGATGGGAAGAACATCCAAACACAATTGAAACAATAGAGATAAACATAACTCATGGATTCTCATGTGATATCCCAAGAAATTAAATCAATCCACAATTCAAGCAATCATTAGAAATTCAACTCAACACATCGGCATGCATAGAATGACTCAAAACACAAAATGGGTAATGATGACAAAAAAAAATAAAATAAAGAAAAAATATGAAAGAAAGGAAAAGAAAAACTATTTTTAATGGCTGACAACTATATACATCCCCCTATAAAGGCTCCGAAACTCAGGGAGGTACTTAAGCCGACTCAATATTAGCTAACTATAAAACAAAAACAAAAAAAAATGTTAGTCAATAAAAAAAATGAGAAATAAGAAAATAAGAACAAAAATAAAAATAAAAGAGAAAAAGAGAGAAATTTTGGGTTGCCTCCCAAAAAGTGCTTGTTTAACGTCATTAGCTTAACGTTGCCTTTTTCACTCATCAAGGTGGCTTAAAACAAGAGAAACACAATGACACTTTTCTTTTGTCACATCTTTGCCTCCATACTCGGTCACTGCTTTTGGAATCCTTTCCAAAATATTCTGAACTCCAATTAGAACTAGTTGTCCCAAGTGTGACTTAGCATCATAAACTCCACTAGGCCATAGGATTTTTAATTTATCAATAGGTAAAGTGCCAGGTTTTATCTTGTCAGAAGAATTCAGATCAACTAACACTACACTATGAGAATTGAAAGAATTTTTTTTCTTTTTCAGCAATCTTGGAAACAGGAGGACCTTTTTCTTTCTCATCAACACTCTTGAAAGTACAAGAATAAACATTAATGAATAAAGAATAGTTCTGACCATCCAACCCCTTTTGAGATTTACCTTGAATGCAATTAACAGGGGCATGAACATCTAATGTTAAGGCAGATTTATTAAAAACATTGAGGGTCACTTGATCTCCATCTACTCTCAAAATAAGCACTCCTCTAGGCACATCAATTAATGCTCTTGAAGTTGCTAGGAATGGTCTTCGAAGAATTAATAGGATATCAACATCCTCATCTATATCCAAGACCACAAAGTCAGCTGGGAAAATAAATTTGTCTACCTTCACTGGCAAATCTTCCACAATACCATACAGATGTCTCATTGATCGATCTGCTAATTGGAGGGAAACCATTGTAGCCTTAACTGTATCAATCCCCAACTTGCGAAGGATGGACAATGACATCAAATTAATGCTAGCGCCTAAGTCATATAGAGTTTTATCAACATTTAACTTCCCAATAGTGCAAGAAATGGAGAAACTACCTGGATCTTTCAACTTAGTGGTAATTTCCTCTGAATTATAGCACTGCACTCTTCAGTAAGTGTCATAGTCTCATCTTCCTTTAGTTTCCTTTTCTTTGAAAGCACATCCTTCATAAATCTAGCATAAGAAGGCATCAGCTCAAGTACTTCAGCAAAAGGAATATTTATTTGTAATTTCTTGAAGACTTCTAAGAACTTGGATAACTGCTTCTCTTGAATCTCCTTCCTAGACCTTTGAGGATATAGAAGTTTAGCATATAGTGAAGGATCAATTGTTTTCTTCAGCTCTAAGTCTTTGTTTTTCCTCGGTACTCTCGGTTTCCTTTATCACCTCAACTTCTTTAGTATTATCCTGAGACAAGACCTCTTCAATTGGCACCTCATTACTTCCACTCTGATTTCTTGAAGATTAGAATGCTTATTTCTTGTCTTCCTCTAAAGTCATACCACTTCTTGAGGTGATTGCATGACATTGCTCCTTTGGATTTACCACAGTATCACTTAGAAGATTGCCTTGAGGTCTCTCATGAAAGCTGAAGTTTGTTGCACAAAAACAGAGGTTTGTAGAGAAAGTTTCTCCATTGCAAACTCAAGAGGAGACTTCTGTTCGGGTTGAGCATTCAGTGGAACAATCTGATTCTTCCAAGAGAAATTGGGATAATTCCTCCAACCTGAATTATAAGTATTAGAGTAAGGATTATCCTGTGGCCTTGAAGGGTTTCCCATATAGGTCACCTGCTCTGGAGCAATAACACCTGAATTCCCTACCTCACATTGACCATTGACATGGTTGCCTCCATAGAAATCACAAGTCAGGCTTTGGTGATTTACTGAATTTACCTGCAAAGTGCCAACTTGCTTAGTGAGGTTGATAATTTGTTACATCATAGTTTTGTTCTGTGCAAGTATAGCATCAATAGCGTCTAGCTCCAATACTCCCAGTTTGACTGACGATTTTCTGTTGGGAACCTGATACTCATTAGTAGCCATGGTCTCAAATAATTCTTGGCCTTTTTCAGGAGTTTTGGTGTTTATAGACCCACCTGCAGATGCATCAGCCATTGCTCTAGTAGAATAACTCAACCTATTATAAAAGATTTGTACCTACTGCCAAACCTCGAAAGCGTGATGAGGACATTTTATAAGTAGCTCCTTGAATCTTTCCCATGCTTCATAAAGAGATTCACCTTGGTTTTGAGTGAAACAAGAAATTTCACTCATCTTCACAAACATCGATGGAGGGAAATACCGAGTGAGGAATTTATTGACCAGATTATCCTAAGTGGATATACTTCCTTGAGGTTGGGCTTGTAGCCAGCTCTTGGCTTTATCCTTCAAAGAAAATGGGAAAATTCGTAACTGGATGACATCATCACTAGCTCCATTATACTTAATAGTATCACAGAGCTGCAAGAAATTGGTAATGTGCAAATTAAGATCTTCTGTCTGACCTCCCCCAAATTGATTCTGTTACACCAGCTGTAGAAGAGCTGGTTTAATCTCAAAGTCATTCGCTTGGATGGCAGGTCACACAATACTGGTTGCGACACTTTCAGAAGATGGAATGGCATAGCCAGCCATAGTGCGTCTTCTCTGTGCATTATTATTCTCAGTCATCTTTGATTCTTCAATTCTCTTCGCTTCTCTGATTGCCTTTTTGATTGCTCTTTCTGTTCTTGTTATCTCTGGATCACAAAGCAATATTTCTGATTCTAAAGAACCTTGCATAAACAAACAAACAAGAACACTAGTGTGAAGTAAAGAAAATAAAATAAAAATAAAAATAAATCAAGAAAACAAAAATGAATAAAAAGAAATAAATTAAAAAGAAAACTAAATATGAAAAAAATTAAATTAAATAAGAAAAATAATTATCTATAAATAAAAGAAATGAATAAAATAAAACAAATTAAAATTAAAACTAAACAACTAAAATTAAAAACCAAGAAAAAAAAATAAATGCCTAAATTAGTGTTCTTTTAACTACTACTTAATATTGACAATTAATAATCCCTGACAACGGCGCCAAAAACTTGATGTGTAAAATCGACAAGTATACTGAATCGTAACAAGTAAAAAAGTAGTGAAAAGAGTATCGTCCCACGAGGATTATATTGTCAATTACCAATTTTGTTAAACTAACACTATTTAGGCTTCACAAAAGATGAGATTTGATAAAAGAAAGAATGAAACAATTAAAGAAAATAATTAAAATAAGCAAGGGTTGAAAACAATGATGGGAAAGTGTTATGATTCAGACTTCACTTGAACTCTTTAAATGCACATTCAAATATTAGTTTAACTATGTTCTATTTCAATGATTTATGGTCAATTCCCAAAATTAATTAATACTTAATCCCTTGGTATATCAATCCTCTTATACTGTTTGAAATTAACTAATCCCTTAGTCTAAACCCAAATAGAAATGCATTATCAAGAATGAGAGAATTAAAGAAAAGACTACATAACCCACAACGTCTATTCCTAGCGATTATAGAAATTATGGTGTTTATCACATATTCTAGGTTCATGTAAATTTTCCCAAATCATACATCAATCCAAAAGATCATTCCTAAATTGATCAGGTCTAGAAAAGAATCAAGAATAGAGATAAACACGTAAATCATGAAATAAAAACATAAATTAAACTCATAAAAGAAGTTATATTATCAAAGTATCAATATTCATCATCCCCCTAACAAAAAAGGTTTGGTTACACATGAAAAAAGAAGAACACAAAGGGAAGAATATGACAAACTCCATTGTAGAAAGGTGGAAAGGTTGAAGAAAATTCTTAATCTTCAAGCCCAATTGCGCCCACACCACAATAGGATTTGTGCCTCTTGACGACTATTGTGTTCTGTCCAAGCATGTAAGCGTGTGTTCAATTTAGCATAACTTTTGTATTTATAAAGAATTAATGCGCTCTGTTACGCGTGCAACGCTCAAGCGTTAGGTTTCCAGTGCTTAAGCACTAGCCCATTGAAAGGGAATCTCCTGCGCGCGTTGCGGGCTCAAGCGCTGAAGGCCCAACACTCAAGCGCTGGGCTTTTAAATTGAATTTTCTGCTTCTTTTCTTGCTTCTTCTAATATTTATTCTATCCATATACAATTACCTACAAAAATACATAAAAAATACATAATTAAAACACAATTTAAAATACTAAAAATATAACAAAACTCAAGAACAAACCCAATTAAAAAGATTAAAGAGAATGAAAAACCCAAAATAATGAATCATAAAAATATGAATTTTTGCAGGTTCATCAACTATCTTAAACTTCCTTTACATTTCTAAGCATTAGGATAACGACCCATTAATAATACTTAACATGCATAGATAAGTTAATTCACCTATAGCTATAACCTCTTCCTCATTAGTGTCTCCTTAGTGGCTAAGCCCACTTTTAATTATCATAAGTGATTACTACTACCTTATTTATCTTAGTGGATAATACCATTTTCATTACCTTAGTGGATAATACCACTTTAATTACCTTAATGTAATTGGATATATAATACATCACAATCAAATTCATCAAAGCCTTTATGCATGAAAAACAGTAGCCCTGGATTCAAGCTTATCAAGGCCAAAAAACAAGTATTCTTTAAAACATTTTGGTGTTAAAAATCATCAAAACTTTCAACCAACACCATACAACCACCAACAAGTATTTTCCAACTCTTAATTCACTTAAAATCATCATAAAAAAATCAACAAGCAGAAGCTCTATATATTCAGTTTCAAAACAGCGTATATTCAACCTCAAAATATCTCAATCTGATCAATTATTTCTTGGTTGTCCTTGAACAACATTCAGTCATACATTTTTAACATCATTTAATCAAAATTTCAAGCAACCAGTGAGCGAAAATCCTAGTCTAATTTGGGTAGCATCCTGCCTTAACAAACAACCACCAATCAAGCTTCTAGTTCAAACTCAAAAACGTTTAAAACTAAATTACAAATGGCGCATCATTTAGCCTATACTTCTTGTCACCCTTTAAACCACCATTCAAAGTTTAACTTTCATACAAAAGCACATTGAAATTTTTAGTGTTAAACAAAAACCAAATCTATCATGATTACACATAATTTAAATTATAATTTCATACATTAAAACATCCATTTTCGAGTCAAGTACAAAGCAATACACTGCCCTTGTTTTGGGTTGTCTTCCAAGGCTCCATTTTAAGCATAAAAACCACTAAATACAACCACAATTAAGGCAGCATTCAACCCTCATCTTATATCATAATTCTAACCTCAATTTTAATAACAAAATCAAAAATAATATCATCATATATTATGATTAAAACAGAATCCATACAGCCATAAATCTTTGTAGATTTATTACCAATCAATCTTCAATTATACAATAACTTTCCATACAAATACACTTCACTTAATAACACATTAAATACCACAAAAAGATTTTCATATCTTTGTTAGTTCTCAATTTGGTCTATTTAATCTATATAAGTACCAATATCTCAATGTTGTTCTAAAATCATTAAAATCATAAATATAAATTTATTCAAAGTATCATTATTTAAAACTTATTGGTCATGGCCTTCATAGCCTTAAAACAACAATAATCTCACCCTTTTTCTCATGTAAATTCCCATCAAAAGAAAGAACCATTTAATAGTAATAAACTAATGAATAAAATTAACAAGAATCTTTTTTTTAATTAATTGTTCCTGTTGTGACCAACAAGCACACAAAGTCCAGAAAGTTACACTCAACACCATAGAAAATGAGATTAATTACTAGTAAACACTTGCCATTTGCAAGGTGTTGACCGTGAGCTTCAATGCTCCTTAAATTAATTTTGAGATTCAAACTCAACCAAGAATCAACCATAACACATCAATTACATAGCAATCAAGCATTCATAACAACATCAAATCAGTACAATAATTAGGGGTTTCTTCATTTTTCTAAAAAAGAATTAAAACCCCCTACCTTATCTTCCATAGCTCCATGCTCTTCATTTTTCTTCTTTTTCCTTCAATTTTTATACCTTATTTTCTCTGTTTTTCGAACACACTCAGAAACAAAAGAGAGTTTGAGTGACAAAAAAAACAGAGAAAAAGAAGATGAACAAAATAGATCTCGTATAGCTACAGCGAGAATGAACCAAGGAGGAAGAACAACGTGAGCGAGTCAAAAAGAAAGCCACAATGGCGTGAGCAAACGGACGAACGACAAGAAAGCCATGACGGCGTGAGCGAACAGGTGGCGAGACAGAGAGGACGAGCGGTGAAGGAGCCACGAGAGAGAAGATAGAGTGAAAAGGAAACCTGAAAACTAATTGAGAGTGAGAGAGAGAGTTAGTAGAGATATTTTGAGAGGATATTAATAAAATATTCAAGTGTAAGCACTTTATCTTTTAAAGATAATTTAATCCTCCATACTCAATCTCCAAAAATCATAAAAGATTTTAAGATTTCTTTTTTATCCCAAATCTCATCCTTCAACACATAATTATAAGCACATCCATCAAATACTGAGTTTTACTATTTATCCCTGGGTTAAGTGAATTCTCATGGAATTGAATTTAGAAACATTCAAGTATCCATCTCAATCTGTTTCTATTCTCAAATTAATTTTCATTCCTTTATTTTTCATTTACTCTCTCCTTTATGAGTTTCTGATCCAATTATCTAATTAGTTTGATCTCTACACATTATCTTAGTGTCATTAAAATATCAAATTAACTTATCTGATTCTCCAAAATTCTTTATAGCTTATTAAAATTCTTTATGACTAAGGAATAAATTTACCATTTTTATTCTCATCATTTTAGTTATTTAATCTAAGTTTTAAATTATTGTGAGTTATTTCTCATATTCATTGTTACAAATTTACGCTCAACTCAACTCAAGTTCTTGTCACAACTATCAAACAACTTCCACCAACTTTATTGAGCTACTATCACTCTAATCAAGACTAGATTAAGACTATTAGGTTGAACAAAATGTTACATGTTGTGCTGCTACTTTACTATTATTATGCCTCATAGCAATGGCATTGTTAAGAATAAAAGATGGCAGAGTCTCCTTGCGGTCTTTATGCCGAAACTCTCACCAGTGCTTATGCGACCACCCTTGTCAAAACTCCTAACTCCATGGAAGTGACGATGAGTTCCTGGAATTTCTCACTAATGGTAGAGTCCATGTGGCGGTGAAGAGATTGAAGAAGGGTTATTGTGATTTAGGATTTTGTTTTATATGTTATGGGCTTTAAGCTCATTTGCAGGTTGTTTTAAAACAAACAAATAAAAGGGATTTCGATTGTTTTATGTTTTTTATTGTGGGTCAACCCGTTTTCGCTCTACCTAACCCATAACCTAAATGGGTATGAGTTAATTTGACCCATTTTAAAGGGGTTATAAAATTACTAGCCCAACTTACTTAAAACAGGAAAGCTAACCTAACGGGTCAAACCTAAGTTGGCACCTTTACATATAAGGAAAGTTAAAGATTCACTTTTAACAATTTTGTTTTTGTTTTTGTTTTTGTTTTTTCAAATACAAACACTCACCAAAGAGAAGAAAAAAATGCTAATAAAAAGAATGATATGTTGCTTCTAGCTAAAATAACGGATTGGATACCCACAAAAGCTTAACATTACCTCTTCTAGCAACTAATCCCAATGCTACAATTACCATTGCCTAAGAAAATCTAGAACTTTGAGTGACACAAAGCAAAAGAAGAAAGCACATAGAAAAACTTCAATGGAGAAAGAGGTTGTGGAAAACCCATACCTTAGCTATGGGATTTACAAAATTAAGCAAAAAGTAGAGGCACAATTTGGAAGAAAGTGGAGTTATGGTACATTTGGTTTCTATGCTTCATTCTCAAGACTATAGAGCCATTGAAGTTGCTCTGTGTGCTCTACTTAGCCTTGCCTTTTGGAAATGAAAGGCTAGTTCATTCACTCTCAAAATTGAATGTAAAGTTGTGAACGTTAATTACTTCTCAGTTCAATTTTCTAGACTGCTCATAAGATATAACCTAGAAAAACTCCATTATCAAGAGCTAAGAGTACAAAACAAAACAATTTGATTATCAAAAGTTATTTTTTGAAATAGTTCATTCCCAACTCAACATTGTATGAGAGTAATTAAAAAGTTTGAACTTTTTGGCTCCCCATGATAGTTTTTTTATAGTAGGACTAAGGAATATGTGCTTGGTAATAATTCTTGCCATTTATTAATACTACATTCTACCATCATGATCCTTTACCAAAAAGTAATGTACAAAATGCAAGGGAGGATATAAATCCTTTTAATTGTACGAATTCCCTCAAGAGTTTCCTTCCTAGCTTAGTGAAATCTTACAGACGTTTTTTTTCACAAATTTTACATAAACAAGAGTCAAATCATCAAGTTTGGAGCTTTGTTAAAGTCGTTAAGTCTCCTCCAGTGCCAAAGCCAAATAGTGGTAGAATTGACAATAGTTGCCATGTTAACCATCTTTTCTTGCAAGACAAATAAGGTAGCAATTGCTTCATCTGGGTTTGTCCCACTCTTGGCTCGATTTCTCAATAGCACTGGCAACACTAATCAATCCCAGCTTGATTCTTTAGCTACCCTCCACAACCTCTCAATCTGCTAAGAGATTATTACAATGAGTGTCTCTTCTGGTGTAATACTTTCCTTGCTTGAACTGATCCTTGGCCAAGGAAAATCATCTCAATTGGTTAAGAAAACAATTGGGTTGCTAGAACATATTGTCTCTTCATCAGAGAGTGCACTTTGTGAGGCTACTAGTATTGGGGCAACGATCTAGATACTTGTTAAGACTATTGAAGATGGATCTTGTTCAGAACTAGGATCAAGTCTTGCTTGAGGAGTTCCAACTTCTTAAAGAGATCCATGAACATAATATCGATTGAGCTGCCTTGGTCTATGAAAATACGCTTGACTTTGACATTGGCTAAGATCTTGGATATAACCATCAGATCATCATGGTTTGGGAAGGTACCATCATAATTTTCATCAGAAAATGAGATTGGTGGCATTTTTCGCGGTCCTCATTCCATTTTGGAGATGGGGTGGGAAGCCACACTCAAAATTGCTCGCAAATGCCATTTTCTAGCTGAGTTTGATTTTTCACCTCCAACGTGGGCTAGGGCTTCGAGATTGGAAGACGTATTGTCCGAGACACCTATGTCGGATGAGAGACTTAATAGCTTGATGAAGCCATACATAACCCTCTGTAGTATGTCTATAGCCACCGTGATAGCCACAGTGCTTGGACTTGTCTTTTGTGCGTGTTTCTTTAGTGGAGGCGGTTTGGGTATATTCCGAAATTCGATATGATACGCTTCCAGATAGATTTGGACCCTAAGGACCTTTAAGGGAGTGTATTCTTCATATTTCCCCCTTGGGGTCCCTTTGGAGGAAGTTTGAGTTGGATATTGTTCTTGAGTCTTCTTTGGTTAAGGATCCTCGTTCTTGTCGAGCTCCTTCTTTGCTTTATTAATCTCTTCCATATTAATATATTTCTCGGACCAACTTTTGAGCTCATCCAGGTCCTTAGGGTTTCTTTTGGCGATGGAGGAGGCAAAAGGCCCTAGGCAAAGGCTAACTATAATAGCGTGCATAGCAACCACTTTGTCTAGGTCCTTGATCATCAGTAACTCCTTGTTAAGCTTAGCCATGAAGTCTTGGAGTGATTTGTCTACTCCTTGCCTGAAAGTAATGAGGTACAAAATTTTTTGCTGCACTTTGCTTATTATGAAGTGCAACAAAAATTTCAAAGTCAACTCACTAAATCGGTTAACGAATTTTAGAGTCAAGGTGGAGAACCATCTCAAAACCCTCTTTAAAGCTGAAGAGAAGGCACGACACAATACAAGATATATGGCCTTGTGGAACAACATAGACGAGATAAAAATGTAAATGTGTTCTTGGAGGTACGCTGTACCATTATATGAGTCGATATTAGTTGGGAACTTGAACCCCTATGGAAGCTGGACTCCCATGATAAAGTTCGAGAAGGAGTGGTTAAACTGATACGACTCGCCAAGTTGGTTTAAGGATTCTGACACCATAGATGACAACCAATTACAAGTTCCAGTCCTTCATCGCAGATCTCAGGAAGGATCCGATCACCTAGGTAGGGATTGTTTACACTTCCTGCTTAGAGTGGACCGCCCTCTAGAGTTCCACAATTTGCCTAGCCTGCTCCTCTAGCTTTTGATTATGATGCTAGATGACATCCATCAAGTCCCAGTTCGAGTGTTCCTGATGGGAAGATGCTTCCAGTGATGGGGGCACGTTCTTTTTCTATGGGTGTGTATCTTGTTGAGGAAGGACCCTAATGAAGAAATGCAACCTGCTTCTAGGGTTCTGTGATGGAGAGCAGTTAGCTAGGTTCTGGTTGGTAAGAGAGGTCTCTGCCCTATCACGATATGGATCTTGGTTTGCGGGTTGATTCTAGTTCGTAGTAGCTTGTTTTCTCATGTTAACCATGGTGGAGATGGGAATAGTATTTTAACGCTTCCCACATATGGCACCAATGTTCAGAATAGGGATCAATGGTTATACCTGATCACGCCTCCATACGATATTGAATGGAGGTTGAAGATGGTTTCCTATTTGGAACAACAGCGACAGCGACAGAGAGAGAGAGGTAGCATACCTACAAGGCACTTTGATGCTCAAGCTAAGCAATGCACTGAGAGAGGAGTATATGAGAATAGATACACACTTGAGTGGCTTAGCCACGTATTTATAGAATGGTTTTGTGTATTGGTTAAGTAATATCTAAAAAGATATTATTTATATTAGTGTTTTAAAAACTAGTTTGACTAGACCGGTTGGACCGATTTAACTGTTGGCCAGACATATTGCCAGTCAGAATCCTCACATAAACCTACTTCGGTTAGATCAAATAAAATAAAAAAAATAAAGAAAATCCTGAAGAACTGGCAACTCGGACAATAAAGAATCGGTCGGATCTATAGCCCCTCGTCTTATTGTACGCTGAAAAGCACAAACCATATGAGAAATAGCATCTTTATAAAAAAAAATAAAAGAAGAAGAAGAACAATGGCATCTGAAACAACGTTAGGTGCTTCCTTCTTAGCCTGTCCCTGTTCTGGTGTTACAAATGGAAGCAATTACAGAAACAAAGTGAAAGGGGGAGAGGAAAAGCACGTATATGCAAACAAATAAAGAAAAGACTGGAGATGGAGAGTGTGAGTAGGACTGTCAAAACGGGCTGGCCCAGCTCGGGCTGAGCCATTTTCAGGTCGGGCCAGATCGAGTCATATTAGTTTCAGGCTGGTATTTTGCTGGCCCAACCCGGCCTGTCCCGACTTAATACAGTGTTATTAATGTGGGCCGACCCAGTCCTCCCATTCGCGCCTAGTCCATTCGGGTCATTTCTAATATTTTTTTTCACTTTTACTAGTCTAGCCCGTCTATTTTGTCAGGCTATTCAGGCCGGCTCATTGGGCTTGACCCATTTTGACAACTCTAAGTATAAGAGAGAGAGAGAAAGAGAGGAAGAGACGTACAGTGAGAAAAAGTGTGTAACAGCCTTTTGATTGAATTTCACTTTTCATATTTCAATGTCATTTCATTTCACATTTATTTGGTTTAATTTCATTTAAAAAATGCCTACACGCTACAGATTGATCATTTCGAACTCCAATATTTAAATTCTAGAGTATATATATTATTGCAAGATATTTTATCAAATTATGGATTTATACATTTTATAATTACTTTAAACAATATATTTATTATGATGATAATATATAATTATGCTTAATTTATTTTAAATATATTTATATATTATCCAGTTGAACCATCGGTTTAACCAGTTAAATTGGTTGAATCATAAACTATTTTTCTTTCTAGTTCATTGATTGAACCGATTTTTAAAACATTAATTTAGATACAATTAGGATTAGTAGTTATGACGGGATAAGATCTCAAAATATCATCATTAAAGATTAATTCAGTTATGATAAGATGTTCATCTTAGTAAGCAAGGAACTATCCGTAAGGATCACGCCAGCAAAAGGTTAGGATTGGGTCAGCTAAAGGTGGGTCGCTCATGTTGGACCTGGATTCGGAATATTGGTCCAAAATATATCTTTTCTATGCAAAGTGCATGCAGTGGGGATACTCCTCCTTAGTTGCCATGTAGAAAAATATAGAGGATTGATCTTAAGAGAGGGAGTGGTGCTAGAACTACTTTACTTAAGCATGTTCAAAATACGAAGAGCCAAAAACATGGCTACAAAATTGTTGCGGCTTCTGATGAATTGCTCCAATTATAGTTCAAGAAGTAAAAATATTAATCATGAGCTTATAGAATGGATCATGGAAGAAATTAAAACAGAAGGAGAGGAACTCGTAGATACTACGTTGAGGTTAGTAAAGGAGATGCTTGCAAAACTTAACAAATAATCTTTTAAGTAATGAGGGGAGTCTTCTTTCATCCTAAACTTTTTTTATCAAAAAGGAAAAAAAAGTCTTTTCAAGTAAATATGCCTAATGGAATAGGTTTAAGCTCACAAATGAAGTAACACATCACTTTTTCTTTAACTTTTTTATATCAATGATGTTTTGGCAAGAACTTTTTAGTTTAGGACTTCATTACAAAGAAAATATCAGTGTCATCTAGGCTACTAGAATTGACAACATTTTGTGTACTTAAGATTGGTTAAGGATCTTCTGGCATGATTCAAGTTTGATTTTGATGATGTTTATTGATTGGTATGTTAATTTGTAATTTTTTTAAGAATCTTAATATAGAAAACTACCATTAAAACATATGGATCTTAGAATTCATGATTCCCATAAACAACAAAGTATGAAGACACTAACCTTTATCTATGAATAAGAGCGAACTGTATTCCAAGAGTGTTTGAGAGATCTCAAAACTCATTTTCTATTCCTTTGTCTTTTTTTACTCTCTTCTTCTACTTTAGTGATGGTGAGAGAAGAAGAAACTCTTTTTGGCTAGGAATAAGACCTTGAGTTTTACGCAGAAAATGTTTTTTAAATACTACTACCTTTCATCAAGTTGACAGTTACTATAATTACAAAACTACATTTTCCCTTTTACCCAATAAAAATTTAGTCCATTAACTTAATTTAATTACTTATTAAACTAATAAGATAACTCACATATCTATCACATAAGACATTTAATCCAACATTGTCCCACTTGACTCAAATCGATATAGTCCCTTCCATGTACTACAGAGTCAGTCTTCTTCTTGACATGACCTATAAATGGGAAGCATATAATTGGTCCAACAATAATGTATCTATTAAAGATAGAACGTGTTATCATCATTTATATTCAATCATGTATATGAACTTGAAAAACAGGTAAGACAAAAACATATTCATTAATGAGTTCAGAGTGTCAAAGTACATAAAATATAAATATTAACATAATATACAATAATGCCTACTTGGCAACAATGTCTATACTTTCAACATGTCCACTAAATATTTTGGGCGATAACCCCTTTGTCAAAGGATCAACAATCATAAAGTCGATGCTAATATGCTCTATTGACACTCTATGTTTCTAAATTTCTTCTTTAATGACAAAGTATTTCAATTCCATATGTTTAGCACCTTTAGAATACTAGTCATTTTTAGAAAAGAAGACAATTGTAGAATTATCACAATAAATTTTCAGTACCCTAACAATACTGTCGACTACTTTAAGTTTTGAAATAAAGTTCTGCATCCACTTAGCCTGAACCATGGCCTAAAAGCATGCCACAAATTCAACTTCCATGGTAGATGCATCAATGATTGATTATTTCACACTCTTCTATGATATCACTCCTCTACCTAAAAGATACAAATAGTCAAATGTGGACTTTCTTGTATCTACACAACTAGCAAAATCTGAATTTGAATATCCAACCACCTTAAGATGATCAGATCTTCTATAAGTAAGTATATGCGATCCTTCGTTCCTTGCAAGTATCTTAAGACTATCACGGAATATTTTTATTCCAATCACATAGCTTGCCTCTCTCATATCTTTCATTTCAAAGTTATTGAAGAGAAACTTATTAGTCTCACTTAATAGACTAAGATCATTAATTGCAAGTAAGATGTCATCAACAAACAATAAATTTACTCTCACTGACCTTTAGATATATACATCGATCAACAGTGTTTTCATTAAATCCGAAGGATACAATAGTATCATTGAACTTGAGATACCATTACCGAGAAGCTTGCTTAAGTTCGCATATTGACTTCTTAAGTTTACACACTATGTGTTCTTTCCCCTCAATTGAAAATCTCATTGGTTGATCTATATAAACATCTTCCTCTAAATTCTCATTTAGAAAGGCTGATTTCACATCCATTTGATGCAGATCTAGATCAAAATGAGTTATTAATGCCATGATAATTCTAAAAGAATCTTTCTGGGAAACTAGTGAGAATATTTCCTTATAGTCAATGTCATCCTTTTGAGTAAAACCTTTGGCAACAAGACAGGCTTTGTAGCATTTAAGGTTGCCATGAGAGTCATACTTAGTCTTAAAGACCCATTTACACCCATCTTTCTTGCACTCTTCATGTAATTACATAAGGTGTCATACACCATTATGTTCCATTGATTTAAGCTCATCTTTCATGTCATCTAACCATTTATTAGCATTATCACTATTAATGGTTTGTGAAAACGAATCTGGATCATTGTCATTAATTCCCAAGTCATTTTCTAACTATTGTAGATACACCACATAGTCATTTGAAATAGAATATCGTCTTTCTCTTTTGGTTGTTCTACTATAGGTTCATTATTAACCTCGGGATCATTAATTTGTTGTTCTTCTTAATTGTTATGCGGTTCAACAACATGAGGAACAACAATTTCATAAGTAGGATCACATGTCAAAGGAACTTGTACTCTAACTTCCTTAATCTCCACATTTCGTGAAGTTTTACTCCCACTAGTATCACCATTCTCAATGAACCAGATATTTCCAGTTTCAACAATTCTTATACTATAGGTAAGATAATATTCCATACCCTTTAGACTTTTTGTGATAACCAATGAAATATCCATTTATTGTTCTTGCATCCAGTTTCTTTTCATATGGATTATAGATTCTTATTTCTATCTAGCATATCCCCAAACATGCAAGTACCTTAAACTGAGTTTTCTACATGTCCACAATTTAAAAGGTGTCTTTAGAACTGCCTTACTAGAAACCCTATTCAACAAAAACATGGTAGTTTTTAAAGCATACATCCATAATGACAAAAGTAAAGACGTGTTACTTAACATGCTCCTGACCATATCCTAATAGGTTTGGTTACGCCTTTCTGATACATCATTTTGTTGTGGTGTACCTGACATTGTGTATTGAGCACATATGTTATGTTTTTTTAGGAACTTAGCAAAATGGACCTATGTGTTGTCCAGTTTCATTAAATCTTCCATAATACTCATCACTTCTATCTAATTTAGCGATTTTCACCTTTCTATCTAATTGCCTTTCAACTTCATTTATATAAATTTCAAAGGCATTCACTGCTTAAGATTTTTCATGCAATAAATAAACATAATTGTAACGTAAATAATCGTCAATAAAGATGATAAAATATTTTTCTTTACCGAAAAAATTGACATCAAATGCTCCATATTTATCTATGTATACAATTTCAAGAAGCTGAGTGCTTCTCGTGGCACCTTTCTTTGTGTGTTTTGCTTGTTTTCCCTTAATGCAATCTACACAAATATTAAAGTCAGTGAAATCTAATTCTGGAATGATGTCATTTTTTACCAACCTTTCCATTCTTTTTTTGCAAATGTAACTCAAACGTTTATGCCACATGTAACACCCCAAACTTCCTAAATATAAGATAGTAATTTTGACAGTTAATAGAATTCTACTGTTTAGTGATTTCTGTGTACTGTAAAATTATTTTGATTATTTCGTGACTACTTTTGATCGTTTTGAGTGATTTACTCCATGTCAGGAAAATAATAATTTTGGAGCTGGGGAACATAATTTAATTATCACTGTCAAGTCTTAATTATTTTACGTAATCTGATTTGATATTTGTGCATTTTCAAATTTTTGTGATTTTGTGTGTGATTATGAAATTTTTATATTACTCTGTTTATTTTAGCGTTATTCGTGGGCCATCTGTGGGCCCAGGGAGGTCGTATGTGGGCCTCGCATGGGTCTAGAAAGGTAAAAAATTTTCTATAATCAGAAAAATTTGTATTGTTGAGATGAAGACGGGGGATCTTACTAAACCTGAATTCAGAAACAGTTTTTAAAATTTTTTTTATTGTATTTTGTACTGTATTTAATTATCAAGTGAAAAAAATACAGTAAAAATATTATTCGAATGGCAATAGCAGATACAAAAATAAATATTGTACTGCGAAGTCAACATTAGTGGCTTGGATATCTACCATTGATGTAATCAACGGTGGAGACTTGATCTTGATTTAATCAACGGTTGAGATTTAGTCTTATAAAGTGGCTAGGACCATTTATAGCCCTTGGATGTAAAGTTTGAAGGAGTAATCTTGACCCTTCATTTTGGAGACACATCTAATGGCTAGGATTTCAAGAAGGAAAGATCCAATGGCCTAAATTAAGTCTTCTATCTAAGCCTAAACCTAGAAGCTACATTAAATCCTAACCATTGATCTAATCAATGGTTAAGATGACCTAAAATGATGGCTAGGAGATTTGTTGCATTTTGAAGAGTGCATGGAGGAGGGGGGACGGTTTGGTGCTGCATTTAGGAGCTAAAGCAACAAGTTGAAGACCATAATTGATCACTTTAGTCATTATTGATCACCTTGGTCTTCATTGAACATTTTCAAGAAACAAAGTTATCAAAATTTTTCTCCATCTCTCTTCTTCTCTAAGCTCATGGCCAAGCACTCCAAAACAGCCTTCCATCACTTTTTAATTTCAAACAACCATATTTCTTGAATCTACACCTAATTCTAAGACACTTTGTAGTTTACACCAAGTCCTAAATCTTTCATCTTCAAGGAATTTTCCCAAGAGCAAGTTCTAGGGTTCTTAAGGTGAAGTTATGGAAAACTTCATTTTTTCTCTTCTTTTTCATGTTCTAAACCATGTTTGATCCATGGTTCCTCTTATTCAAGCTTAATATACCAATTTCTTTGTGTTTGTTTTGTGTTTAAGAGACTTTTGTTGGTGGAGATCTTGTTCAAAATACAAAGCAAGGAACTTTTTGTGGTTCTTCAAGAGGTAAGAGGGAAATCCATCTCACCAACCAAATATGGTGGTGAGAGATGGTTTTATATTTGATGGATAGTGAATCCATGTGAGGATTCATATCCATGGTCATGTAATAATTTGTGTGTGTTTATGTGCTTTGATTATTTGCCTATGTTTGATATGCTTTGCATGATTTTATTGCTTATATGGTATGCTTATAATATGCATGATGAAGTTATGTTGAATATATTATGATTGGATGTTGGATAAAACAAGAAATTTTGGCTCCAATGGCCAAGGGGAGGTCACGATTTTGACACCCAAAAATTAGGGTTTTATGTTAAAATTTTTCAAGAATAAGGAAATTGATTTATTTAAAGAAACTATGAAGTGGAGAAAATTATTTTTGGTTTCAAGGACCATGGTGAATTTCGGCTTTCTCACCTCAAAATAGGTGTTCACAAATTAATATTTTCGTGAATGGTAAAAATAGATGTTTAGAACAACTAGGAAAATAAACAAATGGTTTATTTTCAAGAAACAAGTGCTCACGATTTTAGTGAGAATTTTTAATGGTTTTGTTTGTGTAAAATCATATCAATTTAAAAGAAAAAATATTTGATGGTTTCAATGGCCATGTCCACGGTTTTTGAAGGCTTGTAATGCCTTGATTTTTATGAACAAAATGATTTTTCAAAGTGGAAATATAACTTGATTTAATACAAGGAATTTGGAAAGGGAATCAGAGTGTTTTAACACTTGAGAATTAGAATTTTCATACGTGAATGGAAAAGAGAGGTTGAAAATGTTTGAACCTCAATTCATTTTAAAAGGATTGATTTTTAGAATTGATTTGGAATTATAAAGAATACGTTGGTAACTTGGGATTTTCTAACGTGTAACTCATTCTTTGGGTTTTGGAGAGCGTTAATAAATTTTAAAGTTAAAAACATTGATTTAATTCAATGAAATGATGATTTTATGGAATAAATTACGAAAAGTATTTTCTTGAGTAAGAAATGTGTAAAATAATGTGAGAAGTCATAATATTTTGAAAAATGTTGGAAAGGAATTTTTAACGGTTGAGAAATATTTTACGAAGTTGAAAAATAGTGAAAAATGATTTACGTAACTTAAAAACGTGATTTTTAAGTTACGCGATTGGAAAAACGTTTAAATATTTTCACGCAATTTGAAAAACGTTGAAATATTTCTACGCAGTTTGGAAAGCGTTTAAATATTTTTACGTGATTGAAATATTGTTGAAAAATCACTGCGTGATTTAAAAATGGTGGAATTTTTTACATAATTGATGAAAACGTTGAAAAATCTATATGTGATTTGAAAACGTAACAGAAATGTTACTAAATTGTGAAAACGCGACAAAAGTGGTGCGCGACTATGAAAACGCGATAAAATGATTTTCGCGATTAAATATACAGTAAAATTACTATTGAACCAGTGGATGAACACTGTATGAGAAAATGATAATTTTGCCTGTGATTGGTATTGGTGCATTATATATGCATGAGCTGGTGTATGAATACTGTATATGAATTTTTGCCTACGATTGGCATTGGTGCATTGAACATGCATTGGAAAGGTCCGGGGGACTGTATGAGGCTATTTGCCTAGGAGAGACGTACACTTCTTGAGTGGGTGCGATATGCGTAGTGTAAGTCACTTGTTGACCTTGCGGGCATCAGGGTGCGGGTTGCTTACATGGGTGGTTGGTAGCTCTTCTTCCCGTAAGTTAGACCGATGCAACGTACCGATGATCCTGACCGAGACACTATTCTTAATCGAGATCTCGTAAAGACTGTCGTGTATATGCTAGATGTGTAAATACAAATGAGAATTGTAGCACTTGGTCTGAGGCATTTTGGTACAGACAGATCTTTCAAATCAACTTCTCCGAACTGAGTATTAGCTCTATGGAGTAGGACATTGAGTCTATGTGCGCATGTATGAAACTGAACATTTATATCTATGTGATATATATTAATTGAGGAATATTGGCTATGACAATTGTTCTGTTGAGAAAATACTTGGATGATGATGATGATAATACTGTTAATGGCATGATGGTAAATGTTATTTATTGTATCTGCTATTTAATACATTATGATGATGTCATAATTGTTATTATAGTATGATATATCTGTATGGTATGTTGTATGTATTATCTCTGTGCTACCATATTGGTATTGGCGTAGGTGATCTCACCTCTTTGTATGTTTATTTGGTATTATAAATATATTTGTAAAGACACTGAGCAAAGGGTTGAACAAGTGGGTGAAGAAGAGCAGACTCCAGAGGAAGCTGAGTTTTGATCGGATGGCATCCCGGTCAAGTTTCTTTGGTTACGTGAGATTGCAGTTCCACGGTGGAGCTGGAGCGTGGAGGACTAGTCCCAATGAGAGGGGACTAATTTATGAGGGACACTTGATAGCAAACTTTAGCAGGATATTTCATCGGATCCGTTTTTCTCTGTAACTATTTTTGTGCATGTGGAATTTTCGCTGTCTGTTAGGCGGCATTGGGATACTAGAAACTATGTCCCAACGGAAATTAGTATTGTGTCGTCAGCCCGGACACCTGTCCATAGGGCTACGCATCAAATCGGATTCCTACCTGCTGAGGAGTCTGAGGAGGACCCGTCTGAGGGTTCTGCTACTTAGTTAGACTTGGGCGAGTCTAAACTCTGTTACAAACTATGTCTGTATATATCTAAGTGTGTTATTTAATTTTAGAGAAATGGTCTGTATATAAATAATCCTGACAGTATGTTTATAATGTATGATGATGTAAATTATGTGTGATGATGTATAATATTTTATTTTTCGCTAAGATTATTTTATAGTTATCAAAGAAGAAAGAAAAAAAAAATTTACAACTCATATTTTATCACAACATCACATTTTATAACTTGGGGGTAATTTGGGAATTAAGTAACATAAATGTAGCACCCTATGGTGGGTGTTACATTAGTTGGTATCAGAGCCCAAGTTAGAGTCTTTTGGGTTTGTGGTTAGGTCTGTCTTGTTTGTGTTGTGTGATTCTCTGATATTGTTTTCTGAAAAGAAACAATATTGTTTGAAGATTGACCTTACTTTCTTTGTGTTGTCCAGTTAAGTAGAGAAAGTAATGGCTGGAAGAGGACAAGGACATGTCAATACTAGAACTGGAATGGAAAATGCTGGCAATGGTAACCAGAACATGGTTGCAGCTGTAGCAGCGATTCAACGGATGGCTGATGTCGTTACACAACAAAATCAAAGAGCAACTGAGGATACTCACAGTTTATCTGAATTCTGTAAGAATAATCCACCGAAGTTTCAGGGAGAATTTGACCCATAGAAAGTTGAATTGTGGATCTAGGAATTAGAGAAAATATTTAAAGGTATGGGATGTACTGATGAACGCAAGCTGACCTTTGCGACTTTTATGTTAGTCGGAGATGGTGAAAACTAGTAGGCAGGAGCCCGAAGATTGTTAGAAGCTGAAGGAAGAGTTGTGACATGGCAGCTCTTTAGGCAGAAGTTTTTAGCAAGGAGATGGAATTTCTTAGTCTGAGGCAAGGAGTAATGTCTGTTAGTGAGTATGCGGCAAAGTTCGAGAGCTTATCTAAGTTTTCAAGGTATTTCCAAATGCATCCAGAAGAGGACTGGAAGTGTAGGAAATTTGAGGAAGGATTGAAGCTTGACATTAAGCGAGCTGTAGCAACCCTGGGAATTGAGCAGTTTCTAGAATTGTTGGACAAGTGCTGTAAGGTTAAGGAGATTGATCAACAGCGTGCGGCGAGAAACAAGAACTTTGGACCTACAAGATTCCAAAGAGGAAAGAGTAGTGGAGGAAACCTTTTTCAATAGAAACCATATACTAAATCGGCAGGAAATCAGAACCGGCAGCAATTTGTTGGAGGAAGTTCTGGTGGCAATAAGGCAAGTCAAGTTGGGACTCCTACGTATAACTATTATAAGTGTGGGAAGAAGCATCTGACCAAGGATTGTCAGCATAAAGGAATTGTTTGTTTTAGATGTGGGAAACCTGGACATTTATCTAGGGATTGTGATCAGATAAAGAGGGAACCTTCTGTGGGAAATGTTCGTACAGCAAGGCCACAGGTGGGTGGTCGAGTGTATACTATGAGCAGAGAGGAAGCCGCGAAATTTGAGGATTTAATCATGGAGGAGTGTGCTATTGAAGGTAATCCTTTAACCGTACTCCATGATTCGGGAGCAACACATTCTTTTATTGCATGTGATTGTGTGGAACGTTTGGGATTGACTGTGACTACATTGCCATATGATTTGAGTGTTGCTACTCCTACTGATAAGCCTGTGATAACAACAAAAGTATGTTTGAATTGCCCTGTATGTGTTAGGGATAGAATCTTTCATGTGGATTTGATTTGTTTACCTCTTTCCAAGATTAATGTAATCTTAGGAATGGATTGGTTATCTTCTAACCATATCCTAATTGATTGTTCGAATAAGACGTTAGTATTTCCTGAGGCTAAAGATCCTAGATTCCTAACGGCAACTCAAGTAGAAGCTTGTTTGAAGGAAAGAGATCATGGGTATCTATTGTTGTCTTCTTTGGAGGTTCAGTGTGAAGATGTCTTAAAGGATATTTTCGTGGTTAATGAATTTCCTGAGGTATTTCCTGAAGATATACCTGGACTACCGCCAGAAAGGGAAATTGAGTTTGCTATTGATTTAGTACCTGGAGCTGGACCTATATCTATTGCGCCATATCGGATGTCATCGGTAGAGTTGGCAGAGCTTAAGAAACAACTGGAGGATTTGTTGGAAAAGCAATTCGTGAGACCTAGTGTGTCACCATGGGGAGCTCCAATATTGTTGGTTAAGAAGAAGGACGAAACTTTTTGTCTATGTGTAGACTACCGATAATTGAACAAGGTTACAATTAGGAATAAATATCCACTACCAAGAATTGATGATCTGATGGATCAACTGCGAGGGGCCGCAATATTTTCCAAGATTGATTTACGATCTGGGTATCATCAAATTTGTGTGAAGGTAGAGGATATTCCCAAAACTACATTTCGGACTCGTTATGGGCATTATGAATATCTTGTGATGCCATTTGGTGTGACGAATGCACCTGCCATATTCATGGACTTTATGAACAAAATTTTTCATTCGTACTTGGATAAGTTTGTTGTTGTTTTTATAGATGACATTTTGATTTATTCTAGAAGTCAGGAGGAACATGTTGAACATCTCAGAGTGGTTCTCCAGATTTTGAAGGAGAATAAGTTGTATGCCAAGTTGTCCAAATATGAATTTTGGTTAAGCGAAGTTCAATTTTTGGGACATGTGATATCGAAGGAAGGAATTGAAGTTAATGCTTCAAAGGTGGAGACCGTTTTGGAATGGGAAAGACCAACGACTGTAACAGAAATCCGTAGTTTTATCGGATTAGCTGGTTACTATAGACGGTTCATTGAGGGGTTTTCAAAGATAGCAGGACCTCTTACCCAACTTACACGGAAGAATCAACCGTTCGTATGGACTGATGCATGTGAAGAAAGTTTTCAAGAATTGAAAAGACGATTGACTACTTCACCGGTATTGATTTTACCTGATCCAAATGAATCTTTTGATGTATATTGTGATGCTTCGTACCAAGGATTAGGTTGTGTACTTATGCAGAATCGTAAGGTGGTGCTTTATGCTTCAAGGCAGTTGAAAAATCATGAGAGGAATTATCCGACTCATGACTTAGAGTTGGCAGTTGTGGTGTTTGCGTTGAAAGTGTGGAGACATTTTCTCTATGAAGCAATATTCACTGTTTTTAGTAATCATAAAAGTTTAAAGTATCTGTTTGACCAGAAAGAGTTGAACATGAGACAAAGGCGTTGGTTAGAGTTTCTGAAGGATTATGACTTTCAGTTACAATATCATCCCAGAAAGGCGAATGTCGTAGCAGATGCGTTGAGCAAGAAAATGCTTAGTGCTTCTGTTATGATGATCAAGGAGAAGGAAATGATAGAAGAATTTCGGGATATGTGTTTATCTGTGAAACTTACGCCAGGAAAGATGCGTGTAAACATGATCACCATTTCAAATGATTTGATGGTTAGAATAAGAGATGGACAAAATAGTGACCAGTACTTGCAAGAAGCAAAAGAAGCAAAGAGCCAAGGTGTAGAGGTGGAATTTAGCGAAGGTGCTAATGGAATTTTGAAGTTTCAAAGCAGAGTTTGTATGCTTAATGATCCAGAAATTAGGAGATTGATTTTGGATGAAGCTCACAGGAGTAAGTTGAGTATGCATCCAGGAGCCACAAAGATGTACTAGGATTTAAAACAATTATATTGGTGGCAAGGAATGAAGAAAGATGTTGTTGAGTATGTATCATCCTGTTTAGTCTGTCAGAAAGCTAAGGTAGAACATCAAAGACCTTCGGGAATGTTGCAACCTTTGCCTATACCTGAGTGGAAATGGGATGACATAGCAATGGATTTTGTGTCAGGACTACCAAAAACTCGGAAAGGTCATGATTCTATTTGGGTAATTGTTGATCGGTTTACAAAGTTGGCGCACTTTTTGCTGATTAATATTAAGTACTCGATGGAAAAATTAGCCCAAGTGTACATCAGTGAAATTGTTAGACTTCATGGTGTACCATCCAGTATTATTTCAGATCGAGATCCGAGATTTACGTCGAGATTTTGGAATAGTTTGCAAAAAGCGATGGGAACAAAGCTACGACTGAGTTCTGCTTACCATCCACAGACTGATGGTCAGTCAGAAAGAACGATTCAGTCGTTAGAAGACTTGTTGAGAGCTTGTGTTCTGGAAGAAACTAGTTGTTGGGATGAATTTTTGCCATTGATAGAGTTCACATACAACAACAGTTTTCATTCGAGCGTAGGGATGGCACCCTATGAGGCATTGTATAGAAGACGATGCAGAACATCGTTGTGTTGGTATCAGGATGGTGAAAGTGTTGTATTAGGACCGGAGATTGTTCAACAGACAACTGAGAAAGTGAAGATGATACAAGACAAGATGGGAATAACTCAAACTCGACAAAAGAGCTATGCTGATAAAAGGAGAAAATCGTTTGAGTTTGAAGAATGTGACCATGTATTTCTACGAGTGACACCTATGACTGGAGTTGGACGAGTACTTAAGTCCAAGAAGCTCACTCCAAAGTTTATCGGGCCGTATCAGATTTTATGTCGAGTAGGTCCGGTAGCTTATCAGATTGCATTACCACCATTGTTATCAAATCTTCACAATTTATTTCACGTATCGCAACTACGGAAGTATATTCCTGATCCTACCCATGTATCGAGCCAGACACAGTACAGCTGAAGGAAAACTTAACTTATGAAATGTTTCCAGTCAAGATTGAGGATGGAAGAATAAAGCAACTTCGAGGTAAGGAAATTTCATTGGTTAAAATCGTTTGGAATGATGTAAGTGGTGAAGCTACATGGGAACTGTAACACCCCAAATTTCTATATCTCTTAAACAGTAATTTTGACAGTTAACAGAATTTTACTGTTTAGTAATTTCTATGCACTGTAAAATTATTTTGTTTTTTTCGTCAGCGTATTTGATCGTTTTGAGTGATTTACTCCGTGTCAGGAAAATAAAAATTTTCAAGCCGGGGAAAACTTTACGTAATTTAATTGTTACCATTAGGTAATTATTTTACGTAATCTGATTTGATATTTGTGCATTTTCTAATTTTTGTGATTTTTGTGGATGATTATGAAATTTTTTTACTGTCTGTGGGCCCAGGGGGTGTATGTGGGCCCAGGTGACCATACGTGGGCCCAGGTGGGTCCCGCAAAGCAAAAATTTTTCTACGCATAGAAAAATTTGTACTGTTTAGACGGAGACAGGGGATCTTACTAAACCTGAATCCGGAAACAGTTTTAGAAAATTTCTTGTATCTTGTGTTTTGTCGTATTTAATTATCGGATGATAAAAATACAAGAAAATATTATTTGTAGGATACAAGAATAAATATTATACTGCATAGTCAACAAAGAGAGCTTGACTTGATTTATACCCTTGGATGAGAATACTTAGTTTGAATATTAACCATTGATTTAATCAAAGGTTAAGAAACAAACTTAATAAAGAAGCCTTGGATAATAACTATTGATTTAATCAATGGTGTGAGAATAAGCTTAGTTAGGAAGGCTTTGATATCAACCATAGATGTAATCAAAGGTGTAGAATTGGTCTTGAAAAATGACAAAGACCATTTATAACCATTGGATTTAGATTAAATCAAGGGTAGAGATTTAATCTTAAAAAGTAACAAAGACCATTTATGACCATTGGATGAAGATTTAATTAATGGTGAAGATTTGGTCTTCTAAAGTAGCAAAGACTGATTAGGACCCTTGGATTTAAAATTTGAAGAAGCAATCTTGACCCTTAATTTTGGAGACACATCTAAGGGCTAGAATTTAAAGGAGAAAAATCCAATGGCATAGATTTAGTCTTCTAAAATAAAAAATCTACCTAAATCCTAACCATTGAATTAATCAATGGCTAGAAATGCTCCAAATGGTGGCTAATTATTATGGTCATTTATTAAATGCACAAGGAGAAGCATGCATGGAGGGGGATGGTTTTGGATTGTTTAGAAGACAAAGAAAAAGAGGCTTTATGACCATTATTAATTGCTTTATGTCATTGTTAAGTGGTCTTGATCAATGTTTCATCATAATTGATCATTATTGATCAATTTGCACTCAAGGAGAATGCATTGGAGGGGAGCTACGAAATTGAGAAGCTTTAGGACATAGGAAAAAGTTTGAAGACCATTATTGTCATCCTTGGTCATCATTAGACATTTTCAAGAAGCTAAGTTACCAAGTTTTCTCTCCATTTCTCTCCTTCATGTTTTGGCCAAGCACTCCAAGAGCACCTTCCATCACTCAAAAATTTCATACAACTTGATTTTCTAAACCTAAACATCATTCTAAGAACATCTCTAGTTATGAGTTTTTCCAAAATCATTCATCTTGATCTTCAAATTCAAGCTTCAAGTTTCTATCAAAAATCAAAAATTTCATCTTTGTTCTTCAAGAGATATCATTCGGTCAAAACCCCTAAAATCACCATCCAAGCACTTTTAATTTCATCCAACCTTAGATCTTGAATCTCCATGATATTTTGAGCAACTTTCATGTTGAAGACTTCTTCTAAATCATTCATCTTCAAGGAGTTTCTTCAAGATCAAAGTTATTGGGTTTTTGAGGTGAAGTATAAGGAAACTTCATTTTCTTCTCTCTTTTTCATGATCTAAACCATGTTTGATCCATGGTTCCTCTTAATCAAGCTTGATATGTTAATTAACTTGTGTTTTGTTTTGTATTTGAGAAGCCCTTGGTGGTGAAGGACTTGGAAAAAGAAACAAATCAAGAAGCTTTGGAGGATCTTCAAGAGGTAAGAGGAGATCCATCTCACCAACCAAGCATGGTGGTGAGAGATGGTATTTTATTTGATGGATGTGGAATCCATGTGAGGATTCATATCCATGGTCATGTAATTAATTTGTGGGTGTTTATGAGCTTTGATTAATTTTCTATGCTTGATATGCTTTGCATGATTTTATAGCTTTGATGATATGCTTGATATGCTATACATGCTTTTATGGCTTTGATGGTATGCTTATATTATTTATGATGAAATATATATGTATATGCCATGACTTGATGGTGGAAAAGAAATTGATTTTTGGCTCCAATAGTCAAGGGAGAGCTACGGTTTTGATGCCCTTGATTAGGGTTCATGTTGAAAATTTTCAAGAACAAAATAATTGATTTTTGAGTACTTAGAACATGGTGGATTTTCGAACAAGACACCTCAAAATAGGTGTTCACAAAATTAATATTTTCTTGAATGATGAAAATGGATGTTTAGAAAAGTAAGGAAAATAAACAAAGAATTTATTTTTTCAAAGAGTACATGAATATGGTTTTAGAAGGATTTTTATTGATTTATTTTGTGTAAAAAGTTTCTAAGTGTTTTATTAAACATGAGATTTAAATGAAAATAGCAATGATAATTTTAAGGATTTGCAAAGAAAGTGAAAAAGGATTTGTAAGGAAAGTAAAAATGAATTTGAACAAATGGGTTTAGTTTTTATGACCATCGGTATTTCGGTTTTGAAAACAAAGAATTTTTAATGGTTTTGTTTGTGTAAAACCATATCAATTTAGAAGAAAAATATTTGATGGCTTCAATGGCCAAAGACTCTATGATTTTTTTTGGAGGTTGGAATAATTTTGGATTTTATGAAACGAAGTAATTTTAAAGTGGAAACAAAATGTTTGAACAAAATGTTTCAGTATAAGGATTTTGGAAAGGGAATCAAAGTATTTTATCACTTGAGAAATGAACTTTCATATGAAAATGAAAAAGAAAAGTTGCAAGGGTTTGAATCTTAACTTGTTTTGAAGAGAATTGATTTTAGAATTGATTTGGGAAAAATAGAGAATATAATGGTGTTTTGAAAATTTACTAATGTATAACTTATTTTCAAGTTTTGAAATACGTTAGAAAATGTTAAGTTTTGAAACGTTGATTTACATCAATGGAAAAGTGATTTTTGTGAAGTATATTTTGAAAAAGAATTTCTTGAGTAAAGAACTGTGGAAAAATATTTTCTTGAGTAAGAAAATATACTAAATGAAATATAAAGTTATATTATTTTGAGAAAAGTTGAAAAGGAATTTTTGAAGGTTAAGAAGTATTTTCTGTAATGAAATTGTGATGAAAAATGTTTTACGTATCTTAAAAATGTGATTTTTAAGCTACGCAATTTTGAACAATGTGTTAAAAATGATATTGATTTATTTAAGTCCAAAATAATGTTTGGAATATTGAGGAATATTTTATGTGATTGAAAAATGTTGAAAAATATTTTACGTATCTTAAAAACAATTTGAAATACAGTAAAATATTTCTACGCGATTTGAAAAATGTTTAAATATTTCTACACGATTTGGAAAGTGTTTAAATATTTTACGCGACTAAAATATTGTTGAAAAATCACTACATGATTTGAATAGTGACAGAATATTTTTACGTGATTGTGAAAATGATAGAAAATTGTTATGAGATTTGGAAAGTATTTTAAATATTTTGAGAATGATAGAAAATGATTTACGTGACGTAAAAGAATGATTTTTAAGTTACGCAATTTTGAAACAGTGGAAAAATACTATGCGATTTGAGAAACGTATGTTTTTACGCGATTGAGAAAAATGTTAAAAATTAGTACGTGGTTTAAAAGTGCAATATAGAAGAGTTGCAACATTTTGAAAACGTAACAAAAATGTTACGAAATTTTATAAACATAACAGTAGTGTTACGGTATTGTAAAAACGTAATAAAAACGTTTTGGAATTTTAAAAACGTAACAAAAGTGTTACGATATTGTGAAAATATAAAAGAAGTGTTATGGTATTATGAAAACATAACAAACGTTTTTGGATTGTGAAAACGTAACAGGAATGTTACGCGATTGTGAAAATACGGTAAAAGTGTTTTATAACTATGAAAACATGATAAGATGATTTAATTTAACAAATGAATTTGAAAAGAATGGCCCTTGTGGTTGGACTTGCATTGATATATTCGTGCATTGTATAAACTATATCTGAGAAATTATGAGATATACCTGTGATTGGTATTATACTTGTGATTGGTATTTGGTGCATTATACATGCATTGGAATGGTCCGATGAGGACTGGATATGGCTGTTTGCCTAGGAGAAACACACCTCTTGAGTGGGTGCGATATGCGTAGTGTAAGTCACTTGTTGACCTTGGGGGCATCGGGGTGCGGGTTGCCTACACGAGTGGTTGGTCGCGCTTCTTCCCGTAGGTTAGACCGATGCAACACACCGATGATCCTGACCGAGACACTTCTTAATCAAGATCTGATAAAGACTGTCGTGTATGTGCTAGATGTGCAAAAATTGAAATGAGAATTAAAGCACGTGGTCTGAGGCACGTGGTACCGGCAGGTCTTTTCGATCATTTTCTCCGACCTGAGTTTTAGCTCCATGGAGTAGGAAATCGAGTCTTGTGTACATGCATAATTTGAAGACTTATATCTGTATGATATATTAATTGAGGAATATTGGCTATGACAACTGTTTTGAATACTTGGATTGATATATGATTGGATGATGATAGTTGATTAATATTGAATATATTATTAGAAATTTGGTATGATATCCCCGTATGATATTGTTGTTTGTGTTATCTCTGTGCTGCCATGTTGGTATTGGCGTAGGTGATCTCACCTCTTTGTTATGTTGTTTTGTTGTGTCTGTACTATTAAAATCAAATAATAGAAGGATCGAGTTGTCTTAGACATAATGGGCGATGGATACTCAGAGATTGATGAAAACATTGAAGAGTGGCTGTCTCAAGTTCGAAGGTGTTCTGAGTAGACAAGGAGTAGAGTTCTGATGCAACAAGCTGGATACAAGATAAGGAATGAGTATGTTAAGTTTTATCGTTAGTGTTATACCGTGCTATTTAGTAGGACCCGTCATGGGGTTTGCTACTGTTTAAAAAAAAAAAGAGTCTGTTAGTTTTATATTTCTCTTTAAGTTGTTAAATATTAATTGGTGTCAATATTGTATATGAATCTGTTTCAATATATGTTTTTCAGTATTACATATGAATTTCAGTAAGTTTATATTTCAACAAGAAAGAAATTTTTAAACCCACGTTTTTAACTCAAACCTTTTATGAAAACATTTTCAGATTATGAGTCGGGAGTTGGACATGTGATACCCTAGGGAGGGTGTTACAGGAACTAGAAGAAAATATAAAGGAACAATATCCATATTTATTTTGAGGATGTGAAATCAAGTCCATCAAGTTTCGAGGACGAAACTTCTTTTTAGAGGGGGAGTATTGTAACACCCTAAACTTCCTAAATATAAGACAGTAATTTTGGCAGTTAACAGAATTCTACTGTTTAGTGATTTTTGTGTACTGTAAAATTATTTTGATTATTCCGTGACTGCTTTTGATCGTTTTGAGTGATTTACTCCGTGTCAGGAAAATAATAATTTTCGGCCCGGAGAAAATTTTATGTAATTTAATTATTACAGTCAAGTCTTAATTATTTTACGTAATCTGATTTGATATTTGTGCATTTTCTAATTTTTGTGATTTTGTGTGTGATTATGAAATTTTTATATTATTCTGTTTATTTTAGCGTTATCCGTGGGCCATCTGTGGGCCCAGGGAGGTCGTATGTGGGCCCCGCATGGGTCCAGAAAGGTAAAAATTTTTCTATAATCGAAAAAATTAAATCTTGTTGAGACGAGACGGGGATCTTACTAAACCCCGAATCCGAAAACAGTTTTTAAAATTTTCTTTTATCTTGTGTTTTCTCTTGTATATTTAATTATCGGGTGATAAAAATACAATAAAAATATTATTTGAATGGCAATAGCAGATACAAAAATAAATATTGTACTGCGAAGTCAACATTAGTGGCTTGGATATCTACCATTGATGTAATCAACGGTGGAGACTTGATCTTGATTTAATCAACGGTTGAGATTTAGTCTTATAAAGTGGCTAGGACCATTTATAGCCCTTGGATGTAAAGTTTGAAGGAGTAATCTTGACCCTTCATTTTGGAGACACATCTAATGGCTAGGATTTCAAGGAGGAAAGATCCAATGACCTAAATTAAGTCTTCTATCTAAGCCTAAACCTAGAAGCTACATTAAATCCTAACCATTGATCTAATCAATGGTTAAGATGACCTAAAATGATGGCTAGGAGATTTGTTGCATTTTGAAGAGTGCATGGAGGAGGGAGGACGGTTTGGTGCTGCATTTAGGAGCTAAAGCAACAAGTTGAAGACCATAATTGATCACTTTAGTCATTATTGATCACCTTGGTCTTCATTGAACATTTTCAAGAAACAAAGTTATCAAAATTTCTCTCCATCTCTCTTCTTCTCTAAGCTCACGGCCAAGCACTCCAAAACAGCCTTCCATCACTTTTTAATTTCAAACAACCATATTTCTTGAATCTACACCTAATTCTAAGACACTTTGTAGTTTACACCAAGTCCTAAATCTTTCATCTTCAAGGAGTTTTCCCAAGAGCAAGTTCTAGGGTTCTTAAGGTGAAGTTATGGAAAACTTCATTTTTTCTCTTCTTTTTCATGTTCTAAACCATGTTTGATCCATGGTTCCTCTTATTCAAGCTTAATATACTAATTTCTTTGTGTTTGTTTTGTGTTCAAGAGACTTTTGTTGGTGGAGATCTTGTTCAAAATACAAAGCAAGGAACTTTTTGTGGTTCTTCAAGAGGTAAGAGGGAGATCCATCTCATCAACTAAATATGGTGGTGAGAGATGGATAGTGAATCCATGTGAGGATTCATATCCATGGTCATGTAATAATTTGTGTTTGTTTATGTGCTTTGATTATTTGCCTATGTTTGATATGCTTTGCATGATTTTATTGGTTATATGGTATGCTTATAATATGCATGATGAAGATATGTTGAATATATTATGATTGGATGTATGATAAAACAAGAAATTTTGGCTCTAATGGCCAAGGGGAGGTCACGGTTTTGACACCCAAAAATTAGGGTTTTATGTTGAAATTTTTCAAGAATAAGGAAATTGATTTATTTAAAGAAACTATGAAGTGGAGAAAATTATTTTTGGTTTCAAGGACCATGGTGAATTTTGGCTTTATCACCTCAAAATAGGTGTTCACAAATTAATATTTTCATAAATGGTAAAAATAGATGTTTAGAACAACTAGGAAAATAAACAAATGGTTTGTTTTCAAGAAACAAGTGCTCACGGTTTTAGTGAGAATTTTTAATGGTTTTGTTTGTGTAAAACCATATCAATTTAAAAGAAAAAATATTTGATGGTTTCAATGGCCATGTCTACAGTTTTTGAAGGCTTGTAATGCCTTGATTTTTATGAACAAAGTGATTTTTCAAAGTGAAAATATAACTTGATTTAATACAAGGAATTTCGAAGGGGAATCAGAGTATTTTAACACTTGAGAATTGGAATTTTCATATGTGAATGGAAAAGAGAGGTTGAAAATGTTTGAACCTCAATTTATTTTAAAAAGGATTGATTTTTAGAATTGATTTGGAATTATAAAGAATACGTTGGTAACTTGAGATTTTCTAACGTGTAACTTATTCTTTAGGTTTTGGAGAGCGTTAGTAAATTTTAAAGTTAAAAACATTGGTTTAATTCAATGAAATAATGATTTTATGGAATAAATTACGAAAAGTATTTTCTTGAGTAAGAAATGTGTAAAATAATGTGAGAAGTCATATTATTTTAAAAAATGTTGAAAAGGAATTTTTAACGGTTGAGAAATATTTTACGAAGTTGAAAAATAGTGAAAAATGATTTACGTAACTTAAAAACGTGATTTTTAAGTTACGCGATTGGAAAAACGTTTAAATATTTCCACGCGATTTGAAAAACGTTGAAATATTTCTACACAGTTTGGAAAGCGTTTAAATATTTTTACGTGATTGAAATATTGTTGAAAAATCACTGCGTGATTTAAAAATGGTGGAATTTTTTACATAATTGATGAAAATGTTGAAAAATCTATATGTGATTTGAAAACGTAACAGAAATGTTACTAAATTGTGAAAACGCGACAAAAGTGGTGCGCGACTATGAAAACGCGATAAAATGATTTTTGCGATTAAATATACAGTAAAATTACTGTTGAACCAGTGGATGAACATTGTATAAGAAAATGATAATTTTGCCTGTGATTGGCATTGGTGCATTATATATGCATGAGCTGGTGGTGTATGAACACTGTATATGAATTTTTGCCTACGATTGGCATTGGTGCATTGAACATGCATTGGAAAGGTCCGAGGGACTGTATGAGGCTATTTGCCTAGGAGAGACGTACACTTCTTGAGTGGGTGCGATATGCGTAGTATAAGTCACTTGTTGACCTTGGGGGCATCGGGGTGCGGGTTGCTTACATGGGTGGTTGGTAGCTCTTCTTCCCGTAAGTTAGACCGATGCAATGCACCGATGATCCTGACCGAGACACTATTCTTAATCGAGAGCTCGTAAATACTGTCGTGTATATGCTAGATGTGCAAATACAAATGAGAATTGTAGCACTTGGTCTGAGGCATTTTGGTACAGACAGATCTTTCAAATCAACTTCTCCGAATTGAGTATTAGCTCTATGGAGTAGGACATTGAGTCTATGTGCATATGCATGAAACTGAGCATTTATATCTATGTGATATATATTAATTGAGGAATATTGGCTATGACAATTGTTCTGTTGAGAAAATACTTGGATGATGATGATGATAATACTGTTAATGGCATGATGGTAAATGTTATTTATTGTATCTGTTATTTAATACATTATGATGATGTCATAATTGTTATTATAGTATGATATATCTATATGGTATGCTGTATGTATTATCTCTGTGCTACCATATTGGTATTGGCGTAGGTGATCTCACCTCTTTGTATGTTTATTTGGTATTGTAAATATATTTGTAAAGACACTGAGCAAAGGGTTGAACAAGTGGGTGAAGAAGAGCAGGCTCCAGAGGAAGCTGAGTTTTGATCGGATGGCATCCCAGTCAAGTTTCTTTGGTTACGTGAGATTGCAGTTCCACGGTGGAGCTAAAGCGTGGAGGACTAGTCCCAATGAGAGGGGACTAATTTATGAGGGACACTTGACAGCAAACTTTAGCAGGATATTTCATCGGATCCATTTTTCTCTGTAACTATTTTTGTGCATGTGGAATTTCCGTTGTCTGTTAGGCGGCATTGGGATACTAGAAACTATGTCCCAACGAAAATTAGTATTGTGTCGTCAGCCCGGACACCTGTCCATAAGGCTACGCATCAAATCGGATTCCTACCTGCTGAGGAGTCTGAGGAGGACCCGTCTGAGGGTTCTGCTACTTAGTTAGACTTGGGCGAGTCTAAACTCTGTTACAAACTATGTATGTATATATCTAAGTGTGTTATTTAGTTTTAGAGAAATGGTCTGTATATAAATAATTCCGACAGTACGTTTGTAATGTATGATGATGTAAATTATGTGTGATGATGTATAATATTTTATTTTCGGCTAAGGTTATTTTATAGTTATCAAAGAAGAAAGAAAAAAAAATTTACAACTCATATTTTATCACAACATCACATTTTATAACTTAGGGGTAATTTGGGAATTAAGTAACATAAATGTAGCACCCTATGGTGGGTGGTACACCACAAGTAAGCAGAATGTTCATTCACTAAACTACGTTTAGTTCCAACTTTATGATGCAAGGTCATTCGCATAAACATTAGGCTCAATCTATGTGACCTTTCCTAAGTTTTGTAATGAGCTTTCTCTTAATTGCTACAAACAACAGTAATAGTACCAGGTTTCTCAACTTAGAGTGTTAAATTAAGATCCATTATACCAAGGTGAAATTAGACTTGTTCACTCTAATCAGAGAAGTTCAACTCATTAAAGACTAGAACAGGCGAAATAAGTGAATTTAAAGAAATGGGAACAAATACTATAATAAACACATGCTTAACATTAATACTTTGAATCATAAATTAACATACTACACATATTTGAACAACAAATCACTTAAGTATTTAATGTATATCAATATTCTCCTTTAGGTGACACATCAGCATAAAACAACAAACATAATGATGCTAACAAATTTAATATTATTTGGCAATAATATATGCACTAACTAAAAACATTTATTATCTTTAGATATATAAATAAAACTAATAATGCACTTACACTATGAACAATTATGTCCATTTATTAAAAAGGACAACTATTCAACCTTTGGATAATTCATAAATATCTTATAACAATGAACTTCAATTACCTATACTCAAATAATCATTATGTCATTTATTGTATTCATTCTTTGGATAATTAAAAAAATAACTTTCTTACAATTTAAAATTAAATCAACTTAAAAATTTGATCACTTTAATGATTAACAAATCTCACATAATATCATTTCAAATTGATAACATTATACATAAAAAATCAAATATTATGCATAAAATCATTAAAGAAAAACTCCAAATTCAATCATGGCAATATAAATTAACTTAATGCAACAAAAACCATAAACAATACGGAACAATACGGCACAGTGCAGCGTAGCCATAAACGATATTGCACAGTGCAACATTGATACTGCAATTTGATTTACCCGTGCCAATTTGATTCCCTTCTTTGCAGAGTTGCTCGTTCTCCATTTGTCACTGTTTTAGTGACTTTATCCATTAACAGGGCTTACGCCCTCATGATCCAACTTTTCAAAATTTTATTTTATTCTTTCCTTCACTTTGTCAACTCACGCAACGCAACGCAACGCAACGCAATGGAGAATAGCGTACAATAGTAAAATTAATTTATACAATACAACATAATAGCATAATAAAAAATTTCAATTTTCTCAATTAGGGTTAAAAAATCATAAATTCTATAACTTTATTTTGATATCACATGTTAATTTATAATTTTTTAAAAATTAATTATATATATTAGAGAGATTTTAAAACTCACTTTCGTATTCATTTATTTTTTTTTATTCTCTTCTTCTACTTTAGTGATGATGAAAAAGAAAAAATTCTTTATGACTAAGAATAAGACTTTAAATTTTATACAAAAACTATTTTTTAAATACTACAAACTTTCATCAAATTAATAATTTCTATAATTATAAAATTATATTTTCTCTTTTACCCAATAAAAATTTAACTTATTAATTTAATTTAATTATTTATTAAACTAATAAAATAAATCACATATCCATCACAAAACATTTAATCCGACATAGTATGCTCCACTTCTACAATTACCAATGCTACCTTAAAAGTTTGAATCTGATAAAAGTAATAAATGACCAAAATTTGCCAGCCAATCACTTGTTGCTTGTCGCCCTTTAAAATAGGAGAAACAAATCAGTAATCTCTAGTCTTCACTCATTAATAAAAACTTTACCCCCACGGGTGGAACTAGGAAATTTTAAGTGGGGGGTGCTAAATACATACTTGCTCATATAGAGCCTATAAAATTTTCATTGAAGGGGTAAATTCCATTTATTTAAGGGGGAGAATGTTGTTGTGCACTGATTGGGGTAAAATTCGTAAATATACGGTTTCGTCGTCAAGTAATAAAAAGATCAAATTCACAGGAATTATGTCTATAAATACTAATTAATTAATTCAATTAAATTAAACAAAAGGAATGTAATTATGGAGTGATAAGAACGTAGTAACTAAACAGTTAAATAAATAAAAATTAAAATGCAAGGTTGAGATCAAAAACAGAAATTGTTAAGGAAAAGATTTCAGATTCAAGAAAGCTTCCAGGATTGGGGTTAACCACAATGATACAAGACTCCTAATTGACATTCCTCTTATTAACACTTGAAATTCAATTGAAGGTAAATTACCCTAAATTAGTTAATGTTCCCTTTCAAGATGCAAAAACCATGCCCAATTAAACCAATTCCTACTCTCGTGGTAATTGAATCTAAATTGAACTCATTACGCTTTTTGGTAATTCATTAATCCTCGAAAGGTTAAACCTACTCTCGTGATTTAAACCTTAAGTTCAATTCTTATAGTTCCAACACCTAGGTTCACCTTTCAGTACGTCCCTAGATATCTATGAGATGCGGAATAAATGACCAGCAAATTCACATGAATAATCGCAATAAGGATTGAATCAACAACATTCAAGATTAATAAAAGAGGTAAACAATAACAATTAATCATCATCAATGTATCAAAGGGCATTGCCCAATCCTAAAAACAAAAGGAACTACTCAGTCATGGAGAAGAAGAAACCAGAAATCAAGTTCCAAGAACATCCAAACCCGTAATCCTAGAGAGAAGAGAGAAGATGAAGATCAAGAGCCTCCAATGTGCCTCATTCAAAACCAAATTCGAACCCTAATGTTGTCTTCAGAACATCTATATATACCCCATGGGTTAAAACTGGTTCAAGCCCATCAGAAAAGAGAAAAATAGACTTAAAAATCTGACACGCACACCGAACCACGGCCGTGGTGGGTACCACGGCCAGGCCATGGTCAGTTCTGGACTTAGAGTTCTCAACTAGACTCTCAACCACGGCCGTGGTGGCCACCACGGCCAGGCCGTGGTTGTCTCTGGACTTCCCCTTTTGATTTTTCACGTAGCTGCTCGATCCATGGTCGTGGTTCAGGCCACGGGCAGGCCGTGGAACTCTCTGGAATGAGCTTTTTGTCCCAAATTGCTACCCTTTAAGCTCCAACTTCAATTGTGCAAGCTTTCCATCCATTTCAAGGCCAATTAAGCACCAATCCTGCACAACAACACCAAAAACACCGCAGTTATCCGAACTAAAGGGAAAAACAAACAAAAAGGGAAACTAAAATGCCTAGAATTTATAAAAATGCATGCAAACACATGAACAAAATATGATGTTGTTTCACACACATCAAAATACCCCCAAGCTTAAGATTTTGCTTGTCCCCAAGCAATAACTAAGACCAACTAAGAAATGGGATTATGAGACAATAATGAATGAGGAACCCGAGAAAACATCTAACTAAGCAATAGGCAAAGACAAACCAAGAATTAGAGAGGTAATCAAAATCAAGTCCAATTAGAGGTTAAAGTTCTCAGAAATCATGCTCTTCACTAAATTAGGATCACTCAACTAACACACTCAAAGTGTTTAAGGATGAAGACAATGCGCTCAATATTCCTCAAAGAAAATGCACTTCCATAAGCTTGATAAGAAACCAAATTTCACTAATAATCAAAGCATGATTGCAAGAATCAAAAGGTCTTTCAAGGGATATAATGGGGCCATGGGAATGATGTCAGGAAGGATAAAGAAAGGAGAGTATGCACAAAGGGCTAACAACATTTTCAACAAGCACAAGAAACCCAATAGAACATACATGGAGCAAAGACAGCTTTTCAATCAAGGCATAATTCCACATTTTCTCCCTTTCTTTTCAAGCTTTCATCTCAAGCTTTTCTTTTATTTTGTTTTCCTTTTTCCTCATTTTTTTTAGAGGGAGAGACCTCATTTTCAAAGCACATGATTCCCAATACAACATTCAAACTCAGATTGCTCCATTCAATATTCTAAATGATCACCGACAATGTATCATCATAGGCATCAAGAAAATAATTATACAATAAGCTCAAAATGGGCAACTAGTGGATGAAAGTGTAACAAATTCAGAAGGTCAGAAAAATACCTAAGATGCCTTAATCACATTCAAGCATGCAAACCAAGATTTCGCCTCAAAATGGTTTCAAATCAAGTTCTAGAACACAAAATCAATGAGGAATGACCACTCAACACAAAGAATGGGATGAAAAATCATATAGTGAATAAATCTCATACAAGCTCAAAACTCACTTTTAGAGGTTCAAAAATTAATGAGAAGCACAAATTCAGAGAACATATGCTAATTATCAACTATCAAGAAATCACCTCCACTATCAATTAAAGACAATGCCTGTTGCCTACCACAAGAATCAATAAATTGGGTTCCAAATCAATTATCATCTCAAAATCTCCAAAAGAGAGGGGGACAAGGTTCAACCAAAAAGCAGAAATATAAGATGGTGTGAAAATGCAACAAGAAAATGCAATGCAAAATGAGATATGGGAATGCATGATAATGAAGATAAAAATAAAAATGAAAAATAAATACCCCCAAGCTTAGACCTTACATTGTCCCCAATGTAAAAATCTAAAACTATGGAAGGAATAAATGAAAAGAACTCACTTTAACGGTGGTGGAAAAAGGAGACGTGTAGCCATGAACTCGAACATCCTGGTCTAAAACTCCATTTTTTTTGTGGCCTACACTATATACATCCCCTACAAAGGCTCCGAACTCAGGGAGGCACCAAAGCCGACTCAACAATAGCTAACTAAGAAACAAAAATAAAAAAGTGTTAATCAATAAAAATAAGAAAATAAAGGAAAAGAGATAGAATGTTGGGTTGCCTCCCAAGAAGCGCTAAGTTATAGTCATTAGCTTGACTGTGAGTTTGTTCTATGCTCGGTGATGTCAATAGAGTGGTACTCAGTCCCACTCCATCTTCATAGTGTTGCACTCTCTGGCCGTTTATTAGAAATGTCTTCTGGCCTTCTATCTTCACCTCAAGCACACCATAGGATAAGACTCGAACAATCTCATATGGTCCAGACCATTTCGACCAAAACTTACCTGGACAGAAATGTAGAAGCGAGTTATCAACAAGAACTTTATCCCTGGTTTAAATTCACGCTTCTTGACACATTTGTCATCCCGCTTCTTTGGTCCTTTCTTGCAGGGCTTGACCTTCTCGAACTTGGAAGCAACCTTGGGCAAGGTCTCCTCTAATACAGCATGAGTCACAGATTCCTGCATATCTGAAAGTACAACTCTGTCCACATCATCAGTAGCATCTATGCGATTACATGAATTAGAGGAATTAAGATTTTTTTCAGAATTGAAAACATTAAAAACTACTTCCTCATTATTCAATCGCAAAGTCAATTTCCCTTCGTGGACATCAATAATTGCCCTTCCAGTGGCGAGGAATGGTCGCCCAAGTATGAGCGGCATTTTAGCATCTTCTTCCATCTCAAGCACAACAAAATCAACAAATATAAAAAACTTACCCACTGTAATAGGAACATCTTCCAAGATGCCAACGGGGTACTTGATGGACCGATCCGCCAACTGGAGTGAAATAGTTGTGGGTTTCAGCTCACCCACCTCCAACTTCTTGCACACAGAAAGGGGCATAAGACTGACACTAGCCCCTAAGTCACACAGAGCTTTATCAAAATTTGTGTCACCAATCAAGCAAGGAATAGAGAAGCTACCTGGATCTTTTAGCTTAGGAGGCAATTTATTTTGAATTAAAGCACTACACTCCTCAGTTAAAGCTACGGTCTCATATTCATTAAGCTTTCTCTTATTAGACAAAATGTCCTTAAGAAACTTAGCATAGGTAGGCATTTGTTTCAACGCCTCAGTGAAGGGTACATTAATGTACAATTTCTTAAGGACCTCTAGGAACTTCCCAAATTGCATATCTAGCTTGGCCTTAGCCAATCTTTGAGGGAATGGCACTGGGGGTTGGTATGGTTCAGGGGGTACATACTTAGACACCTTTTCATTAATTTCCTCTTCCTCTAAGGGTTGTGTCTTAGTGTCTTTTTCCTCATTCCCCTCATCTTTGTCACTAACCTCCTTATCCTTGGGATCCTCTAGGTTCTTACCACTTCTCAAACTAACAGACATGCAGTGTTCATTACCTGGATTCATTTCAGGCTGACCAGGAAATTTACCTTGTTGCCTATGTGAAGTGCCTACAAGTTGGGCAATCTGAGTTTCTAACAATTTATTATGAATGGCCAAATTTTTAACTTTAGATGACAACTCTTTAATGGCCTCAGTCACAACTTGCCCATGTTGCCTAAACTCCTCATTTTGCTTAGCTTGACTCTCAACAAAATTCTCAAGAAGAGACTCAAGTTTAGAGTTTTGTACTTGTTGGAGTCCAGAAGAGGGTTTACCACTACCTTGCCCTGCTTGGTGTTGACTATTCCGGTAGGAGAAGTTGGGATGTGACTTCCAACCGGGGTTATAAGTTTGAGAATATGGATCATTCCTCCCCTTTTGGTTGAAGTCATGGAAATTGTGGCATGATTCCACTTGCTCCACCGGTGCACCTTGTGAGGAGCCAATTCCAACTTGGCATTCAACACCTATGTGTCCCCGTGCTCCACAAATCTCACAAAAATTGTTAGAGGCACCTATGGCATTTACATGAGCCTTTTCAAGCATGTCAAAACGTTTATTCAAAGAATCAAATTTTGACATAATTAAATCAACTCCGTCTACTTCAAACTTACCTCCCGAGAGTTTTCTCGGGTTATTACCTCTTTCATTTGCCCATTGGTGATGATTTGTGGCAACACTCTCAATGATCTCATAGGCTTCGGTCTTCTATTCATCAAAGCTCCACCACAAGCGAGTCTAGAAACACCTTCGAAGAATATTCTAGCCCATTATAGAAGGTGTGGACGATCAACCATTTTTCTAACCCATAGTGTGGGCAGGCTTCCAGCAAAGCCTTATATCTATCCCAAGCTTCCGATAGTGATTCACCATCTTTCTGAACAAAGCTTGTGATTTGGGTCCTCGATGATGCGGTCTTGGATGGTGGAAAGAAGTTGTTCAAGAAAGTTTGCTCCAATTGGTCCCAAGAAGTGATGGTCTCACGGAATTGACCTCAACCAAGCCCTAGCTATATCTCTTAATGATAATGGAAATAGGCGAAGGCGAATAGCATCAACAGAGGCACCTTCAATCTTAAGGGTCTCACAGAATTCCAAGAACATATCCACATGATCGTTTGGGTCCTCTGATGGCAATCCTCCAAACCGATTCTGCCTTATCATGGTGAGTAAAGCAGGTGGTATGGTGAACTGTCTAGCTTCAATGTCTGGTCGAGCAATTCCAGAACGCAAACCCCGAGCATTAGGGGCTGCATACTCTTTAAGAGGTCTATTATCAGCAGGTGCACCCATGACAAGCGTTGGCTCAAGTCTATCTCTTGCTCTTTGGCTTTGTTGTCTTCTCCTTCTGCAAAGGGTTCTTTCAATTTCAGGATCAGCTTCTTCAAGAGTCCCAAAACATCTAGTTCTTCGCATAAACAAGAGAATTACCTGTAGACACTCAAAGAAAAAATAAGAAAGTAGTAAAAAGGTTTAAAATAATTAAATTAAAAATTTAATTGATATTCAAGAAGAACACAACACTGAAGAATCGCAACGCAAAAAACTTGATTGGGGTGAAATCCGCAAGTGTACGGTTTCGTCGTCAAGTAATAAAAAGATCGAATCCATAGGAACTATGTCTATGAATACCAATTAATTAATTAATTCAATTAAATTAAACAAAAGGAATGTAATTATGGAGTGATAAGAACGTAGTGACCAAACAGTTAAATAAATAAAAATTAAAATGCAAGGTTGAGATCAAAAACGGAAATTGTTAAGGAAAAGATTTCAGATTCAAGAAAGCTTCCAGGATTGGGGTTAACCACAATGATACAAGACTCCTAATTGACAATCCTCTTATTAACACTTGAAATTCAATTGAAGGTGAATTACCCTAAATTAGTTAATGTTCCCTTTCAAGATACAAGAACCGTGTCCAATTAAACCAATTCCTACTCTCGTGGTAATTGAATCTAAATTGAACCCATTACACTTTTTGGTAATTCATTAATCCTCGAAAGGCTAAACCTACTCTCGTGATTTAAACCTTAAGTTCAATTCTTATAGTTCCAACACCTAGGTTCACCTTTCAGTACGTCCCTAGATATCTATGAGATGCAAATAAGTGGCCAGCAAATTCACATGAATAATCGCAATAAGGATTGAATCAACAACATTCAAGATTAATAAAAGGGGTAAACAATATCAATTAATCATCATCAATGTATCAAAGGGCATTGCCCAATCCTAAAAACAAAAGGAACTACTCAGTCATGGAGAAGAAGAAACCAGAAATCAAGTTCCAAGAACATCCAAACCCGTAATCCTAGAGAGAAGAGAGGAAGATGAAGATCAAGAGCCTCCAATGTGCCTCCTTCAAAACCAAATTCGAACCCTAATGTTGTCTTCAGAACATCTATATATACCCCATGGGTTAAAACTGGTTCAAGCCCATCAGAAAAGAGAAAAACGGACTTAAAAATCTGACACGCACACCGAACCACGGCCGTGGTGGGTACCACAGCCAGGCCGTGGTCAGTTCTGGACTTAGAGTTCTCAACCAGACTCTCAACCACGGCCGTGGTGGCCACCACGGCCAGGCCGTGGTTGTCTCTGGACTTCCCCTTTTGCTTTTTCACGTAGCTGCTCGATCCATGGCCGTGGTTCAGGCCACGGGCAGGCCGTGGAACTCTCTAGAATGAGCTTTTTGTCCCAAATTGCTACCCTTTAAGCTCCAACTTCAATTGTGCAAGCTTTCCATCCATTTCAAGGTCAATTAAGCACCAATCCTGCACAACAACACCAAAAACACCGCAGTTATCTGAATTAAAGGGAAAAACAAACAAAAAGGGAAACTAAAATGCCTAGAATGTATAAAAATGCATGCGAACACATGAACAAAATATGATGTTATTTCACACACATCATGCACCCTCCCTTAACAGGGTACACACATGCACCTTGAACTTATATGCTATAGCAGGTTTAACCAGTCCACCACCCTCCTGCCAAAGAAAATCCTGACGAAGTTCCCGAGGATTCTGCCAGAGCTTTGCCCACCAAACCCAAACCTCCACTCGAACTAGTCCATTGCACCCACCCACACCGACAAAGCTCGTCCCAGACCTGGCCACCAACAACCTCCACCTGAACCAATCGTGATAGCTACTTTACCCATATTGGGATCACCATTGTCCCCACCAAACCGCCAGTCAATGGCAAACTCCAAGCGGCATCCTCGTGTCACCAAGCCTTCGTCGTTGCACAACCGCATCGAATCTAGGACCTTCATCGTCGCCGCTGTCGCTCCACCGCACTGAACCCCACCCCTCGACTATCATCCTACAGTGGCGTAAATGATGTCTCAAGCGTCGTTCATGGTAGAAAATGGTGTCGTTGTTGGCCGCTGCGCCCTTTTTCTCTCTTCTCCCACAGCTGTCATCTATATCTACGCGTCTGAGGTCCACTTTTCCTCAGGCCAACCCCTCCACTATGTTTGCCACCTTCCCCTCAGCTAGCCACTGGAACCACGCCGCCACCGAAGCTCTAATGCTCTACCATGCCCCATTTGCCGGAACCTGCCTAGTCTCGCTCTTTTGCATGCATGAGAGCTCATCTTAACCTCTTTCTGACTGTTGTTTTCTTAGGTCACCTCGTCGTGACCTGTCCGGTGAAGCCCAGCCCTTGCTGGCCTTTTTTGGTTTGGGGTGCTTAGCCGTCCAACGAGGTCACTGCTGGCGGCAAGGTCTTTGCTTTTCAAGATTTACCTATTTATTAGATAGACCTTCTTTTATCTCAACCATTGATCATTTTTTTCAACCCATTTCAGCTTATCCAACGGCTTTCCTTAAGGGTGCATAATGCAGGGTGCATGTAAGACAAAACCATTTAAGGAGGCTTGCTTGGACATGTACGAGAAAGCCATTTAAGGGGACTTGCTTTGAAAATTATACAAAGTATTCAAAGAAAAAAAAAAATTTGTTCGGGGCCTAATGTAGTTCCGCCCATTTATCCCAGATAAATTAAGAGGTGTTTGAAAAGCTGGTTTATTTACAAGAGTAAGATACCCCTGTAACTTGGATGTTTATGTTTCACATAACTCATTGAAACATGAGAAGGCTGAATTTCTGAGAGTTCAAAATCTCAGCAGTCCGAATACCAGAGGCAAAGGGAGGGAGGAGCAAGCGAATGCCATTGTCTCCCACGCTTGAAATCTTTGTCATATACAAATTCATATATTTTAGTTGATGATCTCCATAAAGTGAATTAAGTTTTCACATAGCTTCTTTAGTTGATGATGTTTCCCCATTCAGGTTATATATACGTTTGGTTTAGTCCTCTTTATATTAAATTTCTGGCTCCACCCTTGCCAAATACACCATGCATTTTATGAATGGTTTTTAATTCTCATAGCAAAAACAACGATCTTAAGTTCTCCTAAATACAAGATAGAAAAAATCACAAGATGTAGCTCAATTTGTAAACAATTCAATGCGAGCGGAGTTTACCAGTTATACAGGGGTTCAAACTCGTTAGAAACACCTCGTGTCACATGATAAATGCTGTATTCTCATCTTATTTCTGAAATATCAAACTCCTCCCTAGGTGTCGAACAAATACCAAAACCGAATGACAATTTATATCAGTTTATTTAAAGCACAACAATGTATCAGAAAAGGGCCTAAACATTTGAAAGAGAGAAACTTCTTAAAAATATTTTCCATGCACAAATGAGAAGGGTTTAACTCATTATATTGCCTCTCCAGACCAATATGGAAAAAGAAGCTTTTGAAAAAGAAAAGGAAAAAAATTTATCTACAAGATGTGAAAACGAGAGAGGGACACAATAAGACACTCGGATACGAGGGTCTAAATCCAATGAGACAATGACTTCACAAATTATTGAACGCCTTATGTTATAATCAAAATAAATTTGCAGAATGTTTCCTCTCAAATAACTTGAATTAGTCTAGCTAAGAATTCTCTGTCTTCATCAAATATCATAGTAAGTTCCAATTTTCCCATTCTTACTGTCCATCTGGTTTAGGAAGATTAGAATTCACTTAAAATTCTACTAAATTTTAGTGGAGAAAAATCATTGCAGGTTGATATGTAAATATATTATGACAATAGTATTAATAGTAATTTATATTTATTTAGTCCATACCATTTTGACTTATCCAACACCCATTCTTGAATCTTGACAAATTTTAACTAAATTTTGTCTAGCTATATTGGAAAATACTAGACAATCACAATTTTTTAGCCAAAGTTTTTTACAAAACGAGTTTATATTGTTATTGAATCTTGAAAGACGAATGATTCCTACTATTTTGATTTATCCAGCACCAATCCTTCAATCATAACAAATTCTAACTAAATTCTGTTAATTTGTTACAACTGTGTAACATTACTCTTTACTATTTTGTTCATAGCTGTCAAAAAGTTTAGTTCTCAAAAATTAATACAGAATGGTAAATTACTGAAAAACAAAATCACTATGTTATAGAAAGTGTAAAAGTAGTTTGACAAAAAGTGGACGTAAAAGTATAACAAAAATGAAGTGAAAATATCTTTTACTTATGCATCATCTATGTTCAAATGCCCACCAACCCCGCTTCAGCCACCTAGACTATACCCAGAGGATCCGGATGAGGTGCAGTTCGAACTGCACCTCCTGCAGTTTGTGATCCAATGGTTGGAAATTCATAAGCCATGTTTATTTTTAACATTTTATCATAGAAAAAGAAAAATCAAAGGCTTAGATCCTCTGTAGTCTGCAGTAACTAATAATTACTAACAAAATCTATAGTAACTAATAAACTTTAGTTATGTCTCAACAAATCGTTGCACTCACTGCACGATATATATATATATATATATATATATATATATATATATATATATAGGACCCGACCAAATTATAGCATAATATTCCAAAATTTCCCATAGCCACTGTTTCATCAGCGTAATAAACACAACAGAAACAACCAACTTAAGCTTCATCATCACAGTAAACTTTGAATGAATAGAATACCAGTAACGTAACGTAACGTAAGGAAAGAAACACAGCATAATGAAACATCCAACAGCTTAAACAACCATATTTGTGTTGAACTTCAAAAGAACAGTAAAGTTTTCATCACTACATCTGTTGCTAGACTTTTAATATCCTTCCAACCAACAAATGGAAACGTGTACCTATGATTTAGGTAGTAGAAGTGGTTTTCGTAATTATTTCCTGATCTTATTGTACCTCGACAAAAAAAAAATAAGGGCTATAAATCCACTAGCAACCTAAAACATTTTTTAGAGCATAATTCAGCCTGACCTTCTATACAGTTCGTAAACCACAGCAACAAAAACTTCTTTTAGAGCATAATTCAGCCTGACCTTCTATAAAGTTTGTAAGCCACAGCAACAACTGCCACAGCTCCAAGCACACTGACAGCTGCAAGAATATCACGCTCCTGCAATACAGGCCAATTCCAACTTATTTTGCTCCCCTGCTTTTTATGTGCTTCAGTGGTTTCTTCAATCCCTTTGTTTTTCTCAAAACTTGCATTTCTGCAACAAGAAACCCCATTAACACCCTGGCAACAACCAGCCACATTTTCGTTGTTGCCAAGATTGTCACTTTCAACATGATTCTCCTTGCCCTTGCCAGTATCCTCTCCATTAGCAACTTTCTGGTCATCTGCTCCCTTAAATTCTGCAACAGACGGCCCCATTTGGCCCCTGCAACAATTTCAGAAGAGTTAAATTAATATCCATCGATTATAAGGAAAATGCCAAAGATGCAATAAATTACACAAAGAAGCAACTAAACAGTATCAAAGATGATATACTACTTAATAAACCAGCCAAATAATATCTCCTTTGGTTATTTTAAATGGTAACCAGGGTGAATAAGCGCATACAATTCCATTAGGTAGAACCATAACAAAGGAAACAAACCATAAAGGCAGCATTCTGACAGATGGATGAGAATTAAGGCTAATGGCAAAGGATTGAATGAAGACTGCATTAATTCTGATTTAGCTGCCTATAGGCTTATTTATTAGTGGGGCTGAAATGTAATTAAGCTGCAGATACTAGTTAATGACTGCTGCCGACAGATGACAAAATCTGGCAGCAGCTCTCATTATATTAATATATATACTCAAGAAGGCGCCAAAGAAGTCAGTTGTAGTAATATATATCAAGCATGAGATTAACCACGTATGTTTCTCAAACATTTTTCAAAGATTAGCCACAACTTTTTCTTAAAAAGTAACACACTGATCATATTTGCAGTCAACTAAAAGAAGAAAGAAGATCCCTAACTGTTACATCAGCACAGCACAAAATAACTTGGCAATAAATAACACTTTCCCTGCACTCCATTCAAAACCAAATCAAAATGCATCCACTGTAATTGGAACAAATGGAAAATCTAATTCAGCTCATTTTTCCATAAGTTATAAATAATATATAATAATAAAATATAATAATAAAAGAAATAGTAATACATGAGAATGAAGCATGTATAATAACATTATTTCATGGGGTTCACCACTAAAACAACTAAAGCTATGAAAAAGTAAAATTTCACCTATTCGGTAAATACCTTTGATAAAATTAATGTTTCTAATAATTTTCTTTCAATTCCAGAAGTATCAAGCATTTGGACGCACACTAGACAGTAGACACCAATAAAACCACATGGATGGATAGATAGACAGGTATGTATAACATGCATAGGGATAAGAACATTATATTTCATTTTACAAACAATGAAAAACCATGCTGCTATGGATTACAAACATTCCAAATTAAAAAATGGTCACAATCAAACTTGGGACACTATTATTCCTTTTTCTTTAAAAATTTCCATCCAGTGAGCTCAAGTATTTCTACAATGTAACGTATTGATATAAGAATAATGGACAGAAGAGAGAAGAGAAGAACTCATCCGAAGCTAAGAGCTAAAATACATAATAAGGATGATGCAGTCTCCAACTATATAAACACTCCTCAAATCAACTACGTGTGTATATATATATATATAGAGATCAAACAGATCTTATTGATAAATCTACACCATAGTTCAGTAAACAACAGTAGAATACTTTTAGAATCTAAAAAATCACATTATAAATGTTCTGTTCATGTTACAAACAATATATCCTTCAAACTAACATTTCATTAAAAGATACAAAATGCAGAATTACAAAAATACCAACCTCCAAAGTCGTTGTATGACCTCTCCTTTCACAATATGTTGGTCCAACAACTCAGGAACATCATTACGAGTAACATAGCCATACCTGTAATTAATTATTAAGTGCTACAATTAAACTAGCAACACTGAATTCCTTCAAAATTAAAGGATGCAACTGTCAAGTCTGAGAGCTTACCAGTGACCCATAATTTTTCCATCCGGTCCTGGGCGGTATATGATTAAATTCCCAGCATACTTATGGCCACCAACATGAGAACAAGCTGTAACAGATATTTGATCCTTCAAGCCTCGGAGCTCAATTTCCTCATTAAGCTTCTTGATGAGTTCTGGCCCACAAACACCACATCTCACATCACGACTTCCATGAGCACATACAAAAACATGTGAGCCGGTCAACACTTCCGGTACTCCAGCAGCCCATGGTTTACCATTCACCAAAACATCTTCGAAAAAGCTATCAACATTTGACACCTCTAAACCTCTTTCAATCAAAGAAGAAAACAAAAGGCTTCAGAAACAACAGAAAATTCTCAATATACAAAGTCCAAAAACCCTCATTTATCAATACAGCCAAAATTAGACACGGCTTCAACTAAATACCAGTTCAAGCAAGTTTTAAACTCCACCTATGCATAAAGAAATAGCATCACAAAAAGAAGAAAGAAAAATAAGCAGAAATAGAACGTTATAAATCCGTATACCTGCAAACTACAATATTAGGATTCTGTTATTATGCTAACAAATCATTTGAACTCAATCACAATCAAGAAAATCCATACAGTTCGTACAAACAATTCACAAATTTCTTAATATACACCTCTGAAAGTCTTCCTTGCACGTGGAATACTCAGTTGGATATCTGAACTCAGATAAGCTTAAATTTCAGGTAGATTTAAGCTAAATTAAACTCAGGCATCACCTAACATACGGAATTTAACTTTATTACCCCACAAAGGTCCAAGTATAGCTTCAGTTCAATAAATAATAACAAAACCCTAGTAATCACTCATGACAACCACGAAAGCCAGCACAAACAGCACCTCCAAGATCCGGCGGTGTAGGTTTCAAAGTTTACCTGTATTTGATCATTTCCGGGAAGATCAAAACGTCACCGTCGGAGAAGCCAGTATCGTGACGCGCCTCGCACACCGTAATTTTCGTCTACAAGGTCAAATCAAACTACAAAAGTCAACAAACAACAACTCGAACACGAACCTCAGATCGCAGACACCTATTCACCAAATCAAAAGAAAAAAAACAAAACAAAACCGCGCGAATGAACCTTGACGGCGATGTCGTTCTTGCGAGCTTTCCAAGTTGATGCGACTAGCTTGGGGAGGGGATCAGCGTCGGAGGCCTCGACGCGCGGCGGCCAGGACTCGTGGTTCTTGTAGCAGAGGAACACGTGGCGGTCGTAGGCGTCGACGGTGCCGGCGAGATTCTCCTTGTACATCTCCGGCCGAGTAAAGCCGTTAACGGCGTCGTCGGCAGCAGCGGAGAGGTTGTCGGAAGCCATCGAGGGCTATGTTTCGGAGTAGTAACGGAGGAAGAGAAGGAGGGAGAGCGATGAGTACAACGAGAGTGAGTGAATGGAAATGGAAATGGAAATGAAGAGAAGGAAAGGAACAACAGTTTTTGGCGGTGATATATTGGGGAGCGGAGAGGGTGCGCAATGCGCATAGGGTTCAGGTGTAAAACATTTTTTGAGTGTGGCTCAACGGGCGCTAACTATTTAGTGTGTGTTTGAATTGCAGTTGGTAAACTTAAGTTTAGTTGAAAGTATATTTGTAAATTTAAATTTAGTTGAAAGTAAATTTATAGTAACGTAATTTATGTTTAGAAAATTTTATTTCAAAAGTGAGTTGGAATAACAATTTTAACACAAAGCAAGAATTTCTAACTTAACTCAATCCAGACGTTTGGGTAAAAATTCAGTTGAAGCAATCAAATTTTTTTACCAAACATCATTTCTCTTCCTTCAAGAATTTCCAACTTACGTTTACAACGACAAACGTGAAGCCAAACATGCACTTAGGCAACAAGATATCACCGCGGCGTGGGCGTGGGCGTGGGCTGGTGCACGCGCTGGTGATGTAATCAAATTTTATTATAATTATAAATTATAAATGGGATTTAATTTTAATATACAAGATTTTTTACAATATTATATAATCATATATTATTAAATTATTAAAATTTAATTATCACCCTCACAAAATATAATTTTATATTAAAAGTACATTAAATTTAAACTCTTATAAATAAATCACTAAATGTTTATTTTAATCATCTAAAATCATAATAATCATCGTCGTGTTGATTTTCTATTTATAAACTAATTATGATACATGCATTATATGGTCTTTTAAATTAAATATATATGATTATAAAGTTTTTATTTAATAAATAAATATTTAATACATATTTTGTTCTGGACCGTGATCTGAGATTTCGTCTAACGAATTAATCTGACAAACATATAACCATACTCTGCCTTGTTTCACAACTTAGCCTTGATGATAGTTTAGCCTTGATGATAGTCTAGACCTCGAGGCACATCGAACAACATTGGACCATAGTATCAAGATTATTAGATTTGTGCATATGATATATCCCTAAATATTTACAGGTACCCATCCTCTCGCACTACCGCTGTCGCTGTTGTGCTACGGAGGGGTCTACCTTCAACCACCGTAACATACTTACCTTAGGTATCCCTCTGAATCCACTTCAAAACATTTTTGCTATTTGTGGAAACTTGATAAACTTCTATTCCCACTCTGTTTTGCCTGTTTCCTTGAGCAAATCAGTGATGTATTTCTGTTGGCATATAAAGATCCCTTTCCTGGAGTGTGCCACTTCAATCCCCAAAAAATATTTTAGTTTTCCCAAGGTTTTGATCTCAAATTCCTTGGCCAAACACTGACTCAAGGTCTCTTGTTCTTTGTTATTATCTCCAGTCAATATAATGTCATCCACATACACTAACAGCACTGTAACTCCCCCTGACTCAGAGTGTTTGATAAATAGTGTATGATCCCCTTGACTTTGCTTGTAGCCCAAAGCTATCATAACTCTAGTAAACCTTCCAAACCAGGCCCTAGGTGATTGTTTCAGCCCATACAAGGCCTTTTTTAACTTGCAAACTGTGCTGGCAGTTATCTTCCTCTCATATCCTGGTGGCATTTCCATATAAATCTCCTCCTCAAGTTCCCCATGCAAGAAAGCATTCTTCACATCAAATTGTTGTAGTTCTCAGCCACGGTTGGCAGCAAAGGATATGATCACTCTAACAATATTCATTTTAGCAACCGGAGCAAAAGTTTCTAAATAATCAATCGTATAAGTTTGTGTCAACCATTTTGCAACCAATCTTGCTTTGTACCTTTCAATTGACCTATTAGTTTTGTATTTTACCGTGTACACCCACTTACACCCAACTGGCCGTTTTCCTGCTGGTAAATAAACAAGCTCCCAGGTTTTATTTTTCTCTAGTGCTTCCATCTCTAGATTCATGGCTTGCTTCCATTTTTCATTGGTCAAAGCCTCAGAAAGAGTAGTGGGTATGGAAGTGGTGTTTAGGTTTACAAGGAAGGTTTTATGGGTTGGTGAGAAGTTTCTAAATGAGAGATAATTTGAGAGAGGGTATAAAGGTTGTTTGGTGTTTTTTCTGGTTCCTTTTCTAAGGGCAATTGGAAGATTAAAGTTATCTTTAGTAGGTTGAGTCACGGTATCATCCTGTGAGGTGGGCAAAATAGTTGCATCCTGTAAAGTATATAATTCAGAAATTGTTACCTCATGAGAAGGAGTTGAGTCAGATTCTTGGATCTGTTTAGATTCTAGAATGGCCTTGGACTTCCTGGAGTACACCAAACTTTTTTTTAAATATATCATCAAGTTGAGTGACTTCATTGAACTTGGGGTCAGACTGAGGTTGGTCCAGAGTATTGAGGTCAGGTTCAGGCTGGTCTAGATCAGGCTCAACAGAAAGGTTAGGGAGACCAGGGAATGTGAGATAATCATCCTTATCTTCCTTAAGATTCTCCCCCTGAAGATAAGGTTTAGGAAAATAGGCTTCTTGCTCATTGAAGGTAACATCCCGAGACACAGAGATTTTTTTTTGATGGAGGATGATAACATTTATAGTCCTTTTGAGTGGATGAATACCCAACAAAAACACTTCGTAGAGCTCGTGGATCAAGTTTCCCTCTATCTTGACTATGGAAATGAACAAAAGACACACAACCAAAGATCTTAGGTTTGAGATTGTTGGTAGTGGAGATATTTGGATAAAAGGAAGAAAGGACATCTATAGGACTTTTATAACCTAAGACACTAGATGGTAATCTATTGACAAGATATGTTGCTGTAAGAACAGCTTCCCCCCACGTTTTTGGAACACTTTGCTGATATAGCAGAGCTCGGGTGTGGTTTAGAAGGTGCTCATTTTTCCTCTCAGCAATCTCATTCTGTTGTAGTGTTTTGACACAAGAAGACTCATGGATAATTCCCTCTTTATGACAGAAAAGAGTAAGGATTTGATTAAAGTAACCTTTGGCATTATCAGATCTAAGTCTTTTGATATTCACACCAAACTAATTTTTTACCATAGAGAAGAAATTTGGGAAAGCAGTACTTACTTCAGATTTATGTTTAAGAAGGAAAATCCAAGTAACCCTAGCACAATCATCAATAAAGGTTACAAACTAACGAGCACCAGACACACTTGGAACATTAGAGGGACCCCATACATCCGAATGAATAAGATAAAAGGGAGAAGCACTTCTGTTATTGCTTATAGGAAAGGGTACACGTTTATGTTTAGCAAGCTCACACACCTCACAATGAAAACTCTCAACGTCCAAGTTAGTAAATAGAGAAGGAAACAAAATTTTGACAGTCCTAAAAGAAGGATGTCCTAACCTACAGTGATAAAGAAAAATCTTCTCCTTGTTGGATATAATAGACTCAGATATGAAGGAATGAGGAAGATTGTTCTTGCTGGGCAGATTTGGTTCCTCAAGGTAGTAAAGACCATTCCATTCTCTAGCACGTCCAATTGTCCTCCTCGAATCCTTGTCCTGAAATACACAATCACTACTGTCAAAAATTACTTTACAAGATAAATCCTTTGTAAGTTTTTGTGTAGAGACAAGATTGGTGGATAACTTTGGGACATGGAGAACATTTTTTAGGGTTAGAGATGGGTTTATTTGAATATCACCTAGGCCTGCTACAGTTACAAGAGTTCCATCAGCTGTAACAATTTTCTTAGTGCTAGGACAAGGTGAATATGTGGAGAAGTGTTTGAATAAGGGTGTCATGTGGTCTGTGGCTCCTGAATCTAGGACCCAGCCTAGGGTAGAAGGTGTAGAAGGTGTTTCTGAGACATTAAACCAAATGAAAATGAAAGCTTACCTTAATATGCCAAGGTACAAGTACCTGATGGTTTGTCAAGGCTAGTGAGGAAAGCTCTCATCTTGTTTATCTCTTCTTGGTTAAGACTTGTGAATTTCGATTTGGATTCTGAGTTGTTTTCTTCACTGTTTTCTACAGTAGCCATATGAACAGATCCACTCTTTCATGAAAATCCCCCATTTTTACTCCATTCACGACTAGGAGGCTTTCCATGCAGTTTCTAGCATTTCTCTCTTATATGTCCTGCCTTGTTACAATAGGTACACCATAGACCATCCTTCCTTTTCTCCACTGGATCATGTTTAAGATGTTCAGCCACCATGGCTGAACTCTCTATAGTTGGAGTGTCCAACATTAAGCTCTTTCTGCTCTCTTCACTTCATACCATAGCCACCACTTCATTGAGACATGGAAGTTCTTGTTTTCCCAGAATTTGAATTCTGACTTGATCAAACTCTGGATTCAGGCCAACTAAAAAATCATAGACCCTATCTTGTTCAATAAATTCCTTGAGGATTGCTGCATCAGTAGAACATTAAGTTTTGATCACTCTATAGTGATCTAGCTCCATCCATAAAGACTTCAGTTGATTAGCATATTCTGTAATAGTTTTGTTCCCTTGTTTTGCTACCACTGTTTTCACCTTTACGTCATATACTTGAGCAGCATCTTTGGCTTTGGAATATGTTTGTTCCACTGCATCCCAAATCTCCTTAGCAGTGTTTAGCAACATGCAGGTATGACTAATTTCTGGGGCCATCGAATTCCATAGCCAAGCCATGATCATGGAGTCCTCTTCATCCCATGCTGCAAACTTAGAACTTCCCTTGTTAGGTCTAATACCTGTTAGGTGGCTCAACTTGCCTTTTCCCTTCAGCACCGTGCGAACCAGTTGAGACCACTTTAGGTAATTTTTTCTATTCAACCTGTAATGTAATACCCTCCTTAGGGTATCACATGTCTGACTCCTGACTCATATTCTGAAAAGAAGTTCACACAAAGTTTGAGTTATAAAAGGTGGGTTTTAATTTTTTTTTTCTTTACTGAAACATAAACTTACCGAAGTTCATAGGGAATACCAAAAATATATTTATACTAATTAATATACAATATTGTCACCAATTAATATTTAACAATTTAAAAAAAATATAAAACTTACAGACTCTCTTTTAACAGTAGCAAACCCTATGACGGGTCTTACTTAAATAGCACGATAAAACACTAACGATAAAACTTAACATACTTGTTCCTTCTCTTGTATCCAACTTGATGCATCAGAACTCTACTCCTTGTCAACACTGCACATCATCGCATCCTGAATGACCGCTTCTCAACGTTGTCACCAATCTCAGAGCATCCATCAGTTCCTTCTCAGAAACTCGTTCCATCTATTATATATTCATTTAATAATACAAGCCCAACCAAACAATAAAACAAAGAGGTGAGATCACCTACGCCAATACCAACATGGCAGCACAGAGATAACACAAACAGTAATATCATCCAGGTATATCATACTAGAATTTTAATCATGTATTCAACATTAATCAACTATCATTATTTAATCATATATCAGTTCAAATATCATTCAATATACATAATAATGCCCTCAATCATTATCCAACTATCATCAGTTCAAATCATACGATAATATCAATAATGCTATCCACATTATTTATCATCATCATCATCCAGTATTATTCAACAGTTCAATTATCATAATCAATATTCCTCAAATATTATATCACACAGATATAAATGGTCAGATTATGCATGTGCAAATAGACTCGATTTCCTACTCCATGGAGCTAAACTCAGGTTCAGAGAAAATGATCGAAAAGACCTGCCGGTACCACGTGCCTTAGACCACGTGCTTTAATTCTCATTTCAATTTTTGCACATCTAGCACATACACGACAGTCTTTATCAGATCTTGATTATGGATAGTGTCTCGGTCAGGATCATCGGTGTGTTGCATCGGTCTAACCTACGGATACAGTAAAGCGACTCACTGCCCACTGTAGACAACCCGCACCCCGATGCCCCCAAGGTCAACGAGTGACTTACACTACGCATATCGCACCCACTCAAGAGGTGTGTTTCTCCTAGGCAATCAGCCATATCCAGTCCTCATCGGACCATTCCAATACATGTATAATGCACCAAATACTAATCACAGGTATAATACCAATCACAAGTATATCTCATAATTTCTCAGATATAGTTTATATAATGCACGAATATATCAGTGCAAGTCCAACCACAAGGGCCATTCTTTTCAAATTCGTTTGTTCAATTAAATCATATGCCTCAACGCATATTTTTTTCAATGCATCTAAAATGCACCACGTGCCAATAACAGGCAAAACTCGTTGTTTTCACAAACAGTGTCCATACACTGGTTTTACAGTAATCATACTGTATTTTTCAATAACAAAATCATGTTATCATGTTTTCATAGTTATAAAACACGGTTGTCTTGTTTTCACAATCCCGCAATATTTCTGTTACGTTTTCACGATTCTAAAACATTTTTATTACGTTTTCACAACGTTGTAACACTTCTGTTACATTTTCACAATTCTATAATTTTTCTATTACGTTTTCACAACATCGTAACACTTTTGTTACGTTTTCAAAATACCGCAATACTTCTGTTGCACTTTTAAATCACGTATTAATTTTTTAACATTTTTCTCAATCGCATAAAAATATACGTTTCTCAAATTGTGTAGCAATTTTCCACCATTTTCAAAATCGCGTAACTTAAAAATCATTCTTTTAAGTTGCGTAAATCATTTTTCATCATTCTCAAAATATTTAAAACACTTTCCAAATCACATAACGATTTTTTGCCACTTTTCACAATCACGTAAAAATAATTCATCACTTTTCAATCACGTAGTGATTTTTCAATAGTAGTTCAAATTACGTAAAATATTTAAACGTAATTCAAATCGCGTAGAAATATTTCAACGTATTTAAAATCGCGTAGAAATATTTTTTCGTATTTCAAATCGCGTAACTTAAAAATCACGTTTTTAAAATACGTAAATAATTTTTCACCACAATTCCATTATAGAAAATATTTCTTGACCTTTAAAAATTCTTTTTCAACCTTTCTCAAAATAATATGACTTCTCATATTATTTTTCATATTTCTTATTCAAGAAAATCCTTTTCGCAATATAATTTTTCCATTTTTTCACTACGTAAAATATTCCTCAATGATCATTTCTAATATCATTTTCCACATTTTCTTCCTCAAGAAATCCCTTTTCCACATTTTCCTACTCAATAAATCCTTTTCGGAATATAATTCCCAAAATCACTTTTTCATTGATGTAAATCAATGTTTCAAATCTTAAATTTTCCTAACGTACTCCAAAACCCAAAAATAAGTTATACGTTAGTAAATTTTTAAATTATATTCTCCATTTTTCTCAAATCAATTCTAAAATTAATCTTCTTCAAAATAAATTTAAGTTAAAACATTTTCAACCTCTCTTTGTTTTTCGTTTACGAAAATTTCCATTCTTTCAAGGGATAAAATACTCTGATTCCCTTTCCAAAATCCTTGTACTAAAACACTTTGTTTCATAAAATCAAAGCATTCAAAATCCTTCAAAAAAATCGTAGACATGATCATTGAAACCATCAAATATTTTCAAGTGACAAAACACTCTGTTTCCATTTTCTTTAAACCTTGTACTAAAACACTTTATTCAAAACACTTTGTTTCCACTTGAAAATCAATTTGTTTCACAAAACTAAAATCATTCCAACCTCCCAAAAATAGTGGAGTCTTTGGCTATTGAAGCCATCATTTCTTTTTCCTTCTAAATCTATTGTTTATCATTTTGTTTTTACACAAACAAAACCATTAAAATTTTGTTTTCAAAACCGTGTGACTCATGGTCATAAAACCAAACCCATTTGTTCAAATTCATTTTCACTTTCTTTGCAAATCCTTTTTTACTTTTTTTGCAAATCTTTAAAATCAACATTGCTTGTTTCATTTTTCGAAATCATGATTAGTAAACACTTAGAAACTTTTTACACAAAATATATCAATAAAAGTCCTTCAAAACAATGTTCATGTACTCTTGGAAAAACAAACCCTTTGTTTATTTTCCATTCTCTTCAAATTATCTATTTTCATCATTCATGAAAATATTAATTTGTGAACACCTATTTTGAGGTGTCTTGGCTGAAATTCACCATGTTCTAGGGACATAAAAATTAATTCCCTTGTTCTTGAAAAAATTCAATATAAACCCTAATCATGAGTGTCAAAACCGTGACCACTCTTCCTTGGCCATTGGAGCCAAAAATTGATTTCCTTTCGATCATCACATCATGGCATACATATACATATTTCATCATAAATACCACAAGCATGCCATATTCACATCATGCATGTTATAAGCATACCATCAAAGCCATAAAATCATGCATAGCATATCAAGCATAGGCAAATAATCAAAACTCATAAACACACACAAAATAATTACATGACTATGGATATGAATCCTCACATGGATTCACCATCCATCAAATACACAACCATCTCTCACCACCATACTTAGTTGGTGAGATGAATCTCCCTCTTACCTCTTGAAGATCGTTAAAAGCTTCTTGTTTTGCTTCTCTTTCTAAGTCCTTCACCACTAAGGGCTTCTCAAATACAAAATAAAATATATAGAAATTAGTATACTAAGCTTGATTAAGAGGAACCATGGATCAAACATGGCTTAGATCATGAAAAAGAGAGAAGAAATGAAGTTTCCTTACACTTCACCTCAAAAACCCAATAACTTTGATCTTGAAGAAAGTCCATGAAGATGAATGATTTAGAGAAAGTCTCCAACATGAAAGTTGCTTAGAATATCATGTAGATTCAAGATCTATGGTTGGATGAAAATAAAAGAGATTGGAGGGTGGGTTTAGGTGTCTTGGCCGAACCTAGCTTGGAGAGGAAAATAGAAGAGTTGTCTTGTTTTTGCTTCTTGAGAAAGGTGATAGAAAAGATGATGAAGTGAGATAGAAATGAATGAAATGAATTTTGGTCCCCCTCCTCCTATGCATTGTCGTAGAGTGAAGAGAGAAAAGAGTGTATTATTTGATCAAATAATTGGTATTGACTCATTTGAGAAAAAAGGTGATAAAGTGAGAGGTGAAATGATTTTGGCCCCCCTTTTTCCTTGCATTGTCGTGGAGAGTGAGTGAGAAATGAGTGAATTATTGTTAGAAGAATGACCAAGTAAAATGAGCAAAAGAATTGGCCCCCCTTCAAGTGCATGGTCGTATGCTTCAAATGGAGAAAGCCACCAATATTGACTTATCTTACTTTGTTCAATTGATATAAGATGATAGAAATTGAATTGTAATATTTTGCCTCACAAATGGATGCATTGTCGTAGCTTCCTTGAAGCAAGCCACCATTATTGACTATTTCTTTGTTGTGTAATATAAATAATGGAACATGAGTTAATTGAATCAAATTGGCCCCCTTTAACTTTGCATGGTCATAGGTGTTTCTTCAAAAAGAATGGCCATTTTTGTTGACTTGGTCTCACTTTGTTTCACTTGAATTGTATCCTAAAATCACAAAGTGAATTGCTTATTAGAGCAATTTGCTTTTGCCTTCACCGTAGAAGCATATAATTCAAGGAGTCCAAACTTTATTCAATAGCTTGTTTCCTATTGGTCCTTAAATAGTCAAGCCATTATTCTTGACCAATTTTCAACTGTAGATTAAATTAATGATTAAGATTCAATCTTGAAAGTCCAAGCCATTATTTAAGCATTCTTAGCCATTGATTAAATCAATAGTTAGAATTAAGGTAGACTTTAGGTGTAGCTTTAGATTAGAAGACTTAATCTAGGCCATTGGATCTTTCTTCTTTAAATTCTAGCCATTAGATGTGTTTCTAAAATGAAGGGTCAAGATTACTCCTTCTAACTTTACATCCAAGGGTCATAAATGGTCTTTGTTACTTTAGAAAACTAAATCTCTACCATTGATTAAATCCACATCCAATGTTCATAAATGGTCTTTGTCACTTTTTAAGACTAAATCTCCACCCTTGATTAAATCTAAATCCAATGGTTATAAATGGTCATAGTCACTTTATATGACCAATTCTACACCGTTGATTAAATCGACGGTTGATATCAAAGCCTTCCTTATTAAGCTTGTCTAGATTAAATCTCCATCATTGATTAGATCAATGGTAAACATTCAAAGCTTCCTAACCAAGTTTATTCTCATACCATTGATTAAATCAATGGTGATTATCCAATGCTTCTTTATTAAGTTTGTTTCTTAACCATTGATTAAATTAATGGTTAATATTCAAAGCTTCTAAATTAAACTTGCTTCCTATTGGTCCATTAAAAAGTTATCATAACTACTAATGTTGACTAAGCAGTATAATATTTATTTTTATCTGCTAAAACCTCACGAAAGAATATATTTACTGTATTGTTATCGCCCGATAAATAGATACAGTACAAAACACAGTACAATAAATTTTTAGAAACTATTTCCGGATTCAGGTTTAGTAAGATCCCCTGTCTCCGTCTCAACAGTACAAATTTTTCTATACGTAGAAAAATTTTCACTTTGTAGGACCCACCCCAAGCCCACATAGGACTCACTGGGGCCCACATACAGTCTAAAAATATAAAAATTTCATAATCACCCTTAAAATCACAAAAATTAGAAAACGCACAAATATCAAATCAGATTACGTAAAATAATTAAAATTTAACAGTAATAATTAAATTACATAAAATTTTCCCAGGCAAAAAATTATTATTTTCCGACACGGAATAAATCACTCAAAACGATCAAATACTGTTGTGAAATAAACAAAATAATTTTACAGTGCACAGAAATTACTAAACAGTAAAATTCTGTTAACTGTCAAAATTACTGTTTAAGAGATAGGAAATTTGGGGTGTTACGTGTAACACCCTAATGAGAATGTCACATTTTCAATATAATGATAATAAAACCTTACCAAAGTTATAAAACGTTTAATACATATATAATATAAGTTGTAATTTTTTTTCTTTTTATACATGATATCATTAAATAAAATAAAACGAAACATAAAATAAAACAAACTATTATTACACACCATAATATACATATGATTTTTTTCTTAAGTACGCAAATAATTTACAACTACAAATATTTAATAAAGCAGCAAAAAGTCAGCATAACACTAAAACATAAACATGCCCAAGTGTACATCGAAGATTTCTAACCCTCAGAAGGATCTTCCTCAGATGGATCATCGGACGACAGAAATCCTAGATGTCTCGCAGCTCTACGGACAGGAGTCTGTGCTATCGATACGCTACTAACCTCACTGGGTGCATGAAAACGTCCTCCCCAGTAACGCCTAATAGACAAAGACATGTCTAAATGTAAATAAAAAGTAGTAGAGAACATTGGCGCTCTGTCAAACTCTCTACGCAGGGACACAGTCAGACGCCCCACATACACAACCGTTCCTCTCTCAGCTCGCAATCGCCAGGCCTCAGAGCCTCCGTGAAACTCAAGTCTCACAAAACCTAAGAACTCAGGCAAAGCCATAACCACAAGATCAATCCAAATGATATGGGTGATCTAATGGCTCGCCTTCTGATAATCACATATTTTATTCATTAAGAAACCCTTATGTTTAGTTATTTACACTCTTCATGTACTTAATTGACTGAATTTGATTATGTTTTGTAAGTTTGAACTCGAATCGGACTTAATTAATTTTTTCAGCATTATTCGGGTCTTACACTGTTTCTGTATTTTAGCCATATCTTGAGTTCTAAATGTCTGATAATTATGAATTTTACCTTGTAGGAAAGATAAGAGAGAGCTCTACAACTTTGATGAAGAGCTCAAAGTCAATTTCAGACATCTAGTGGAGCTAATTGGGCATGGAAATCAGAATACGGATTTGTGACTGAACCCGAACAGTGTGTAGTAACCAGAACATAATTCGAGTTTGGGCATATAAAATGGGCTGAAAATTTGTAATCTGAAAGTTAAGACCCAGATGTACAACTTTCATGTCAAGCACAAAACTTGATTCGGGCTCCTTGATGGATATATTGGGTCTGAAAGTCAAAACAGAGGTGCTGAAACTGGTCCTGAACAGTCTGTAGTAATTAGGTCATATCTTGGGCTGTAAGACGAATTTTTGGGTGCTTCTAGAGCCATTGGAAAGCTTAGACAATTTCCTAGAACCTTCATGAAGACCACTTGGCTCAGAAATGACGAAATCAATGAGTTCAGCAATGAATACTTTCGGAGACAAGGAAGCTCACCTACCAATCTCACCTACCAAGCTCACCTACCAATCTCACCTACCAAGCTCACCTACCAATCTCACCTACCAAGCTCACCTACTAATTCCACCTACTAATCTCATCTACCCATCTACTACTACTCTGAATCCTCTATAAAAGGAAGCATGTGGAGAGCTCTAAACACAACACACACTTGGTGTTAGAAATAGCTTTTCATAGTTCTTGTATATTTTTCCTTCATTGTAATGGAGAGCTAAGTCACTTCTAGTCAATTCGGGACTCTTGAAGAGATTGTGGCTTGGATTCTTGAGACCTTGGTTATGTAATGTATTTGATTTATATTTGAATTCCTCTTCTCTTCTTCTTTTGTTCTCTTGATCTTGAATGCATGAATGGTGATTCTGTTTATGTTTGATCTGATTTGATCTTGGTTTAAGATTAAGTATTGTGATGAAATTTAGAACTGATTGATCTAAACTAATCACATAATTGAAGAGGTTAGGTTACTGATTTGTGCCTAGGTTAATTGAATTCGGTGCTTAAATTGACATATATTTACATGAATGGTGCGATTGCAGATTTATGTTTATCACTTGTTAATTGAATTACGACGATTGTCTAGTATGAATTCTCGGATCGATGCGAGAGATCTCGGTTAGATCCAAGTTAACCATTCAAATGTATTTCAGGTGTTTATTGAAAGGTCTATGATTGAATCCACCCAATCTCGGATAGATTTCTGAATTGATTGTTCTTTTAATTGTTATTTCTCTTTAAATCCTGTCCTTCTGCGATCCTTGAACCATCAAAACCCCCTTTTTCTAACTTTCACTTGATTTGATCAAATTGCATCACGATCCTTGAGGAGACGATCCGGTGTTGTTCACTATACTTGTTTAGGTAATAACTTCGGTTATAATTTTGAATCGAGTTCGGCGCTCGTCAAAATTTTGGCGCCATTCTTGGGAACTCGTAGGTGTAATCTTTTCATTTTGAGTAACCTTACTAATTTTTGTTCTTTCTTACCTATTCTAACAGTTATTTTTCATTTACTAACATTGTTCATACCATACTAACGTTTTTATCTTAGCTTTTGAATTTTTCTCGATTTAGGAAAGACGGAAAACAGGTGATTACAGTAACTATTGCAATTTTCGAACTGAAACATGCCCAGAATGAGCTGAAACTTGGTCGGTTGAAGGAAAACAGCTGATAAACAAGACTCACAGTAAATTGTGAGTCACCCCTGTTTTTCGAAATTCTATCATTTAGACCACTTTTTTAATTTTTTATTATTTTTTATTGCATTTTCTAGTTTCATTTTTATGTAGATTTTGTTCTGTGTTGATTCCATAATTTTTAAAAATGTTTAGACATATTAACTAGATTTATTTTTGCATATTTTGAGTGTTGTTTAGTGTATTTTGCTTAGTTGCAGTTTTTGTGTTTTTGTGCTTTAGTTGATGCATGACTAGGTCCAATCCTGATATCTTGCTTGATCTTGATCCTGAGATTGATAGGACCTTGCATAGATTAATTAGATCTCGTGTGATAAATTCCAGAGTTAATTCTGAACCTAATTTTGGGAGTGAACCTGATAACTTAAGTAATCCTGAAATCATGGTTGATAACATGCATAATAGAACCCTTAAGGAACTTGCTGCTCCTGATGTATCTTACCAATCTTTGTGCATTCAATATCCTGATCTTGATGCAGATTTTGAGTTGAAATCTGGTTTGATACACTTGTTACCAAAGTTTCATGGTCTTGCGGGTGAAGATCCTCATAAGCACCTGAAAGAGTTCCATGTTGTGTGTTCAACCATGAAGCCACAAGGCATCTCTGAGGAACACATCAAGTTAAGGGCATTTCCCTTCTCACTTGTCGATGCAGCCAAAGATTGGTTGTTTATCTTTCACCAAGTTCAGTCGAAGTTGGAATGACATGAAGAGGTTGTTCCCGGAGAGATTCTTCCCCGCCTCGAGAGCTGCTTTGCAATTAGGAAGGATATATGTGGCATCGACGGATGTCCGGTGAAACTTTGCATGAATCTTGGGAGAGATTCAAGAAGTTGTGTTCGAGCCGCCCTCATCACCAAATTAGTGACCAACTCTTGATTCAATACTTTTATGAGGGCTTCTTTGCCAAATGATAGAAGCATGATCGATCTTTGCCTCTGAGGAGCCTTAGTAGACAAAACTCCTACCGCCGCAAGAGATCGATAGCAAACATGGCGCCAATACCCAACAGTTTGGCTCGCGGATCATCACCGCAACCGAGAGAGTTAATGAAATTCAAGCATCTCATATGGACCAACAAAGAATGGAACACAAACTAGATGAATTGACTTCTTTGGTAAGACAGGATAGTAGTGGGTCAACAACCACCCATGCGGATGACTGCATCGGTGTGTGGAATTTGCTCTAATTCATCTCATCCTACTTGATTCATGCCCTACACTTCGGGAAGATGGTTCCGCTTTTCCAGATCAATGTGTTCTTTGCACCGGTGTTTTTCCTGGTAGACCCCAATATCAGCAACAACAGCAACAATCTAGATATGATCCATTTTCTAGCACTTATAATCCTGGTTGGCGAGACCATCCCAATTTGAGATATGAGAATCCTAGCCAAACAACAAATGCCCCACCGAAGAAGAACAAATTTCCCCACCAAAGAAGAACAACAATTTAGATACCAAGTGCAGGTCCAAGCAACAAATACCAACAAATACCCCCGCATTCGGACAACAAAGAACTTCGCTCAAAGATCTGTCAATCCACTCCAAATTGAGACATCATTGGAAGACCTGATGAAACAAATGGCCACAAATAACATTCAGTTCCAGCAGAACGTCAGTGCCAATATTCAGAATTTACAAACTCAAATCGGACAGCTGGCAACCACTGTGAGCGAGCTAAAGAGTCAAGGTTCTAGCCAATTGCCTTCACAAACAGTCAATAATCCAAGAGGCAACGTAAGTGCAATTACCTTGAGAAGTGGCAAAGAAGTTGATGTTCCAACCTTACAGCAATCAGAAATTGACAAAAAACGGCAGGAAATGGATAATTCAAATCCGAGAAATCGTGCCACTTGAAGAAAATTGTAGAGAATTCAGATGTTACCATTCCATTACCTTTTCCAAATAGGATCACACAATCTAAGAGAACAATGCAAGCAGAAATGGAAAAAGAAGTCATGGAAACATTCAGGAAAGTGAAAATCAATATTCCCCTCCTAGATGCAATCAAGCAAATTCCAAAATATGCTAAATTTCTCAAGGAGTTGTGCACTCATAAGAAAAGGTTGAAAGGGGATGAGAAGATCGCATGGGAAGAAATGTTTATGCAATGATTATGCCAAGCATGCCACGAAATGCAAAGATCTTGGAACTTTCACAATTTCTTGCACAATTGGCAACTCTAGATTTGAGCATGCAATGCTAGATTTGGGTGCTTCGATCAATGTCATGCCCATGTCAGTGTATAAGTGTTTAAATATTGGTACTTTGCAACCCACTGGTATCGTGATTCAGTTGGCAAATAGAGCCACTGCTCATCCTACAGGTGTGTTGGAAGATGTGTTAGTTCGGGTGAATGAGTTGATTTTTCCAACAGATTTCTACATTCTGGACATGGAAGATGAGTCTCCAACAAACCATGCTCCATTGATTCTAGGCAGACCATTCCTCAAGACCGCCAAGACCAAGATAGACGTGCATGCTGGCACCCTTTCTATGGAGTTTGGCGACGATTTGGTACAATTTAACATTTTTGATGCCATGAGACACCCCCTAGAGGAGCATTCTGTTTTCCATGTTGATATGATTGAGATGCTGGTTGATGATGTCTATACTAATTTATATGCTGTGAATTCCCTGATATTGTTGACTATCTTGGTTCTGTTTCTTGTGATACATGTGCCACTTGTGATGTTGAACCATGTCTTTGCATGTCTTTGAGATTTATTCTGTATGAGTAATGATACAAATTGTGCTTGATGATGCAACAATTGAGAATGAGAGTCGGTACCATGCTTGAAATTAATGTTCTTTGAGTTAGTTGTTTCGGATCACTTGTTACCTTCCATTGTACAACCTCCATCCTTGGAGTTGAAGACTTTACCGAGACCATCTTAAATATGCATATTTGGGAGATGGTGAGACACTTCCGGTGATCATTGCTAAAAACCTACAACCCGATCAAGAAGAAAAATTATTACTGCAGATTTTGAGGCGAATAGGCAAGCCATCGGATGGACTCTTGCGGATATTCTTGGTATTAGTCCCTCCACATGCATGCATAAGATTTTATTGGAAGAAGGGATCAAACCAGGTTAGACAAATGCCCCAAAGGAGACTAAATCCCCGATTCTAGATGTGGTGAAGAAGGAAGTTACAAAGCTACTTCAAGTGGCATTATTTATCCCATATCGACGGTCAATGGGTGAGCCCAGGTGCAAGTGGTTCCCAAGAAATGCGGGGTCATAGTGGTTGCGAATCGACCAATGAGCTTGTGCCCACACGAGTTCAAAACAGGTTGGCGAGTTTGCATTGATTATAGGCGGCTCAACCAGGCTACCGAGAAAGGATCATTTCCCGCTGCCCTTCATTGATCGGATGTTGGAGCGGTTAGGGGCAAGTCACATTATTGTTTCTGGATGGATATTCGGGCTATTTTCGAGATTCATATAGCCCCGTAAGACCAAGAGAAGACTACTTTCACTTGTCCATTTGGCACATTTGCATACGGGAGGATGCCCTTTGGTCTATGCAATGCTCCGAGGCACCTTTCGAGGTGTATGGTAAGTATCTTTTCGATTTTTTAGAAAATTGCATGGACGTATTCATGGCTGATTTTACTTGTCTATGGATCTTCCTTTGATGCATGTTTAGATAGTCGGCTCGGGTCTTGCATAGATGCATTAAGACTAACCTCGTTCTAAATTTTGAGAAATGTCATTTCATGGTAGAACAAGGTATAGTCTTAGGGCATGTGATATCTCGTGAGGGTATTGAGGTAGATCCTGCAAAAATAGATGTTATTTCATGCCTATCTTACCCCACATGCGTGCAGGAGATTCGTTCTTTCCTTGGTCATGCAGATTTCTATCGGCGGTTCATAAAGGATTTCAGCAAAATTGCACTTTCGCTATCCAACTTACTGCAAAAAGATGTGGAGTTTCACTTTGACAAGAAGTGCCAGGATGCATTCAATCAATTGAAGCAGGCATTGACCAGTACACCTATCATCCAACCGCCGGATTGGACACTTCCATTTGAACTGATGTGTGATGCCTCTAATTATGCATTGGGAGCTATTCTTGCACAAAGGGTCGGTAAAGTATCTCATGTCATTTCCTATGCTTCGAGAACTTTAGATCCTGCACAAATCAACTACACCACAACTGAAAAGGAACTTTTAGCAATTGTTTTTGCTTTAGATAAATTTCGATCATATTTGCTTGGTTCCAGTGGTTGTGTTTTCGATCATGCGGCATTGAAGTTTCTCCGAAGAAGCCCAATGCCAAGCCCCGGTTGATTAGGTGGATGTTGCTCCTCCAGGGAGTTTGATATTGAGATCCGTGACAAGAGTCGAGCGGAGAATTTGGTGGTGATCACTTGAGTCGAATTGAAAGGGAGGCGATGTTTTTCCCATCCATGATGTTTTCTCGATGAGCGACTTTTTCAAGCTGCAAGGCAATATCCCTTGGTTTGCTGATTTGATTAATTTCTTGGTTGCTAACGCAATACCTGCACATTTCACTAAGGCTAAGATTGATAAATTGAAAAGTGAGTCAAAGTATTATGTGTGGGATAATCCTTACTTATGGAGATTTTGCAGTGACCAAGTAATTAGGAGGTGTGTGCCTGATGATGAATTCCATTCCATTCTTAGCTTTTGTCATAAACTTGCATGTGGCGGCCACTTCGGTCCTCAACGGACTGCTAGGAAAGTTTTAGACTCGGATTATATTGGCCCACTCTATTTCATGATGCATATATGTTTTGCAAATCTTGTGATCAATGCCAGAGAACAGGGGAATACTTCTCGTAGGAATGAAATGCCCCGAAACCCTTATTATTCTGTGAGATTTTTGATGTTTGGGGTATTGACTTTATGGGTCCTTTTCCTGTATCATTTGGTTTTGTTTACATTCTGCTTGCTGTGGATTATGTATCTAAATGGGTGGAGACTAAGGCCACTCGGACTGATGATTCTAAAGTTGTTGTAGATTTTATTAGATCACAGATTTTCTGTAGGTTTGGAGTCCCGAGAGCCATCATTAGTGATCAAGGTTCACATTTTTGCAATCAAAGCATGGAGGCTTTGATGAAGAAGTATGGAGTCCAACACAAGGTTTCTACACCCTACCACCCCCAAACCAATGGGCAAGCCGAGATCTCCAACAGAGAAATTAAGCAGATACTCCAGAAGACAGTTCAACCTAACGAAAGAAAGGGAGCAAGAGGCTTGAGGATGCTTTATGGGCTTACCGGACTGCTTATAAGACACCAATCGGGATGTCTCCATATCGAATTGTTTTTGGAAAAGCATGCCACTGCGGGGGAAATTGAGCATCGAGCATTCGGGCGGTGAAAAGGTGCAACTTGGACCTAGATCAAGCGGTATGGAGAGGAAGGCTGCAAATTTCGACAATTGGAGGAGATCTCGCTTGAGGCTTATGAAAGTTCCAAACTTTATAAGGAGAAGACCAAAGCCTTCCATGATAAGTTGATTCGAGGAAAACATTTGAGATTGGTCAAAAAGTTCTCCTCTATAACTCCCGCCTCCGACTCATGCATGGCAAATTAAGGTCTAGATGGGATGGACCATTTATTGTTACTAATATTTTTCCTTCAGTGTTTGTTCGATTAAAAGTGAGGTCACCGCCAAAGCTTTCATCGTAAATGGACACCGCCTCAAACAAGATATCATGAACTTCCGGAGAATGCGAAGTGGAGGTGATGAACCTTCTCCATCCGCATTATGAATAAAAAAAAAAAAAAAAAAAAAAAAAAAAAAAAAAAAAAAAAAAAAAAGAAAAAAAAAAAAAAAAAATGTGTGCCCGACAATGAGGTAGGTAGTGTCGCTCGAAGCATGTGGAGGTCATTTTTCTTCAGCGACAACAACTGCGAAAATCTTGCAGTATGGATTTTATTGGCCTACTTTATTAAAGGTCTGTTACACCTTTTGCAAAAGCTGCGGAAATTAGTCAAAAAGTTCTGCTTTGAGATTATCGTCTGCACCTACTCTGGGGGACGTAGATATTGAGGATCCTAGGAATGGTACTGCGCTTAAGTTAATGGACAAAGACTCAACCATTCCTGGAAAACCAAGTTCTTGAGTTCTTTGTGTTCTTTGGTTAAGTGGCGGATACGGTACTCGTGACTCTTGAGTTGGTTTATTCTTCACTTTCCCAAAATAACCGAACCCTTCTTCTCCTTCAAAATGGATGTCATTCTTTCAAACCTGAGAAAACATTTTCCTTCTCTTCCTCAAAATGCTCTGAGAAAAATCTACAAAGTTCGATGTGAGAGATTGAGAATGTTAATGCACAAGGGTATGCCAGAAGATGTACGTTAGATAATTGAAGCAAAGGTCCGATTAGCAGGTGAGTCCTCAATTTCATTTGACTCATATATGCCCGGTCTTGGAAGAAGTTCATATTCTAAAAGGAGAAGAGCAAAAAGGTTACAAGTCTGTCACAAATGTAGACGATGGAACTGTAACAAGCGATGTCGTACTAAGGGGATGGTTTCCGCAAATAGAGAAGATAAAATTTTCTTCATTAAGAATGGACTGAGTAAGGAGTCATTAGATGATATCTTATTGACTCTTGAGATGCATTCTTGTGGATTGGTGCATCGTGAAATTCTTAAATTGTGGAATCTCTTCAAGGATGAAGAACAAAGCTACAGTCTTGGGAATCTGACTCTAAAAGACCCTGTTTGCCAATTTATAAGAAAATTGGATGGGAAGCTTATCCTCGACTCATAGAAGACGTTTAAGCCGTTTCTGGGCGTTAAACCGAGGCGATGATGAGCCATATCCACAAACAATCTGTACATATCATCCTCTTCTTCTTCATGTCATTTTTCAAAAAAAAAAAAAACAAACAAACAAACAAAAAAAAAAAAAAAAAAAACAAAAAAAAAAAAAAAAATGAAAAAAAAATGTCTACTTCTTAGGGTTGGCTTTGGTAACACAAACCGTGAATAGGGAAATGCATGCATCTGATCCACCTTCTTAATTGAAAAACAAAGAAGGTAGATTGTATCCACATGTGAGGCGACCCGGTCGTATTATGGCCACTTGTCCCTTTTGGGAGCCCTATGTTGCGGCATTTGGTCTTGAATGGGTCGAATCTTGGTCAACAATGCTTTGGCACAAAGCCGAAAGAAGCAGACTACCTCCATCCCAATCTTAAGTAAGTATACACTCATCTTTCATCAAGTTTTTCTAACAATTTAAAAAAAAAAAAAAAAAGGACGTGATGTCTCTTGCACTCATGACGCGCAAAGATATAAAGATACGCCATGGAGACTGTACATACATAGGTATGTCATCATTTTCTATTTCTTTTATCTTTGTATCATTTTGTTGTATTTTGATTTTTGTACGTACGATCGATCTTTGAGCAGGGTCCTTCGGGGTTTCTAGACTTCTTTACCTTGATGGTTTTCTTGAAGTCAAAAAAAAAAAAAAATTCTGTGTCTCTTAATTTCAACCTTTTCTGACAACACCCAACCTACCCTTATAGGTGCAATTATTTCCCTTTCCATTCTTTTTCTTATTTAAACACTCCATTTTCTCCATTTTCCTTCACACTCAGAAACACTCAAAGGGAGGAAGAGTATAGAATGGGGCCTTCTATTCGTAACCTCAAAAATGTCTCGTGTTTTTGTGGGTCGAGTTATGGGAAGGGATTAGAGTTTATGCTTGCAGCTAGCACTCTTGGTCGATCACTTGCTGCGAGGAATATTCATCTTGTATATGGGGGAGGTTGTCGTGGGTTAATGGGGGCTGTATCACTTGTTTGCCTTTATAAGAGAGCAGATCGGGTTTTAGGTGTTATTCCTGAAACTTTAGCTCAACAGAACATCAATGGAAAGACAATTGGGGAGGAACTTAAAGTATCATCAATGCATGAACGCATGAAGATAATGCTTGAAAACTCTGATGCATTCATTGCCTTACCAGGTGGTTTTGGTACTTTGGAAGAAATTTTTCAAATTGTCTCTTGGGCGAATCCCAACATCCACCATAAAACCATTGGTTTGTTGAATGTTAATAATTTCTTTGATCTTTTGTTATTTTTTCTTGACAAAGCTGTGGAACAGAAATTTATCACTCCTTCGGCAAGACAACTTCTTATCTCTGCCTCCACTATTGATGAGCTCATTGATAAATTAGAAGCTTTTGAGTATGTACCGATCAGTATTAGCTCAGATAGATTGGTCAACGAGAAGCAAGTGCGAAGGAAGTAACAAGAAACAAGAGCCGATCTGAAAACTTTCTCTTTAATGGGTTTGATAAAAAAAAAAATTGTTGTTGTTTTGTTTAGTATGATATGATTGTCATGGACTTATTAAACCAATTAGTGATGGCATAGTAAGGAGTAATTTTACTCTTGAGACGCATCTTAATTGGTGGCGAGTAAGGAGTTTTTAGGTAGTAATTAATTAGTATTGAATTGTGGAAGTACTAACGTTTTCTTGTTTGATTTCTTTTCGAGGTCGATGCGGTGCGACAATGTGTTTCTTTTACGCTTAGCGTTGATTCACTTCTTATCGGGTTGTGTTGCTCTTTTCTATCTCTTTCTTTCACATTGAGGACAATGTTATATTAAGTGTGGGGGAGAGATTTTAGCATGTTTCTGTTTCTTTTCGTTTGTTAAAAAAAAAATCTAAAAAAAAAAAAAAAGAGGTTCATTGCATGATTGAATAATTTTTCTCCCTTCTTGAACTGATATGCTTGGTGATGGATGATTGAATTGATGAATTGAGTTTGATGGATGCATACCTTGTGAGATTTTGAGCCTAATGGATGGATTCAACATTTATGCCATTCTCTTCTTTCTTGTGTGATTTTCACTCATGTTAATGACCACTCTAGAACTTGCTTTGATTCTTTTTGAGGCTACATTTCACTTGCATGCATGAACATGATTGAGGCCCTCTTTCTTAGCTAGTTTAACCAAATAGCCAACCTTGTTTTCAATATGATATCAAGCACTCTTTTGACCTCTCAAAAATTCTCTGATTCTTGCCAACCTTGTATATTTTCCTTTGCTTAACCCTTTGAGCTTATTTGACCATTCCTTATTTCTAGCTCATTATGTGCTTTAAATGAAAAATCGTGTTCTTACTTTATCTTAGGGAATAAAAGAACATTAGCCTGGTTAATGGATGAGTTTTTGAACAAGTGTGGGGGTGTGTGTACAAAATGGTTGTTGAAAAAAAAAAAAAAAAAAAAAAAAAAAGAAAAGAAAGAGTGCCTAAAAAAAAAAAAAAAAAAATGTATGTATATAGTTATGTTCATATATATAAAAAAAAAAGAGAGAAAAAAGGATTGGGAAATGAATATGTAAAGGGATATACATTAGAGTTGAGATGAACTTTTATGCTTGTTATTTGAACTCAATTTCTCATTTGCTTTTATTCTCTTTGGTATTTATCTTCTCATATCCATTTTATCCTCTTTTGTTACCTTGACCTCACTACAACCTTGAATAAAGTCCTCATGATTTGTGTGTGCATGTGTTTTGAGTAGTGGAGAAGTAGAAGATAAGCAAGCTTATGGTAGTGCAATTTTCATGGGTTGAATTGAGTGAAATACCTACCTTTTAAACACTTGAGAGATTGAGAGGGAATCTTGTGAAGATCCATCATTCTTAATTCATTCTTTTCAACGGAAGTTTCCTTGCTTGTTGGTTTGAGATGTGAAGAAATCTTACCTCATTTATGCTTTGATCCCTTGAATTTCTTGTTGCTCTTCTTGCTTCATTGAGTCCTTTAGAGTTTTTAGCTTTTAAGTTTGTGTCGTTTGTCTTTGTCTTCTAACTTTAGTTTTATATGTTTTGCCCAGAGTGAAAAAAGCTAAGTGTGGGGGAATTTGATAATCACATATTTTATTCATTAAGAAACCCTTATGTTTAGTTATTTACACTCTTCATGTACTTAATTGACTGAATTTGATTATGTTTTGTAAGTTTGAACTCGAATCGGACTTAATTAATTTTTTCAAAGATTATTCGGGTCTTACACTGTTTCTGTATTTTAGCCATATCTTGAGTTCTAAATGTCTGATAATTATGAATTTTACCTTGTAGGAAAGATAAGAGAGAGCTCTACAACTTTGATGAAGAGCTCAAAGTCAATTTCAGACATCTAGTGGAGCTAATTGGGCATGGAAATCAGAATACGAGATTTGTGACTAGAACCCGAACAGTGTGTAGTAACCAGAACATAATTCGAGTTTGGGCATATAAAATGGGCTGAAAATTTGTAATCTGAAAGTTAAGACCCAGATGTACAACTTTCATGTCAAGCACAAAACTTGATTCGGGCTCCTTGATGGAGATATTGGGTCTGAAAGTCAAAACAGAGGTGCTGAAACTGGTCCTGAACAGTCTGTAGTAATTGGGTCATATCTTGGGCTGTAGGACGAATTTTTGGGTGCTTCCAGAGCCATTGGAAAGCTTAGACAATTTCCTAGAACCTTCATGAAGACCACTTGGCTCAGAAATGACGAAATCAATGAGTTCAGCAATGAATACTTTCGGAGACAAGGAAGCTCACCTACCAATCTCACCTACCAAGCTCACCTACCAATCTCACCTACCAAGCTCACCTACCAATCTCACCTACCAAGCTCACCTACTAATTCCACCTACTAATCTCATCTACCCATCTACTACTACTCTGAATCCTCTATAAAAGGAAGCATGTGGAGAGCTCTAAACACAACACACACTTGGTGTTAGAAATAGCTTTTCATAGTTCTTGTATATTTTTCCTTCATTGTAATGGAGAGCTAAGTCACTTCTAGTCAATTCGGGACTCTTGAAGAGATTGTGGCTTGGATTCTTGAGACCTTGGTTATGTAATGTATTTGATTTATATTTGAATTCCTCTTCTCTTCTTCTTCTTTCTTGATCTTGAATGCATGAATGGTGATTATGTTTATGTTTGATCTGATTTGATCTTGGTTTAAGATTAAGTATTGTGATGAAATTTAGAACTGATTGATCTAAACTAATGACGTAATTGAAGAGGTTAGGTTACTGATTTGTGCCTAGGTTAATTGAATTCGGTGCTTAAATTGACATATATTTACATGAATGGTGCGATTGCAGATTTATATTTATCACTTGTCAATTGAATTACGACGATTGTCTAGTATGAATTACGGATCGATGCAGAGATCTCGGTTAGATCCAAGTTAACCATTCAAATGTATTTCGGTGTTTGTTGAAAGGTCTATGATTGAATCCACCCAATCTCGGATAGATTTAATTATTGTTCTTTTAATTGTTATTTCTTTTTAAATCACTCACATGCGATCCTTGAACCATCAAAACCCCCTTTTTCTAACTTTCACTTGATTTGATCAAATTGCATCACGATCCTTGAGGAGACGATCCGGTGTTGTTCACTATACTACAAGTTTAGGTAATAACTTCGGTTATAATTTTGACTGAGTTCGGCGCTCGTCACCTTCCTCGAACTAATTGTTCGGTTGCTGGTCTTCCGGGTACTGAATATCTAGAGGCTGCTCCTCTTCCTCTTCCTCAAACTCTTTACAGAACATAAATAATAATACAGAAAACGCATACAGAGAGGTGAGACAATCTACATCTTTACTAGCATGGCAATACAGAAAATGACAATACATATAGATATCACAGTTGATTCAAAAATCCATATTATCACATTATGCACAATATCTCACATTAACACATTAAACATAATATCTCAAATTAAATATGAATAATCACAAATAATCACATTATGATGAAAACCCCAAATGCAAATGTACACCGACTCATTTCTTACTCTGTGGAGCTAAATACAGACATCAGAGAGAATGATCCAGAAGACCTATCCGTACCTCAGGCTGCCTAACCAACCATTACATAGTCAAACATCGTGTAAATTACACACAGTCAAAATCGTCATGTAGTTAGTACACAGTCCAAACGTCGTGCACAACAGGCATTGTACTAGATAGTCTCCATAAGATCTTGATTAAGAATAGTGCTTGTCAAGATCATTAGTGTGTTACCCGTTACCACAGCCCAGAGGAACTACCAACTGTCCACATGTGGAATCCTTCGCTCACAAATGTAACATTCCGAAAAATACATATTTGATCATGAATCATCGTTTTATAATATTCTTGATTTTTAGGAATTTTTTCTGGAATTTTTCGGAAACGATGAATATTTTAATATATTCCTCGTTTTACGTGCACACTGGGCTGAGAATTGCTGAGACCAGTGTAACACCCCGAAAATTGATTATTTCACCATGAATAGTCATTTTCCAATATTTGTGATTTATGTGAATTTTTCTGGAATTTTTCGGAAACGACGAATATTTTAATATATTCCTCGTTTTGCGTAAAACTCGAGCAGAGTCGTGAAAACGACTGTAGTGCTTCAAAAATTGGAAAATTATATGACGGATAGTCGTTTTATAATATTTGCAATTTTTGAGAATTTTCTGGGAATTTTCCTAATCGTCGAATATTTTAATATATTCCTCGTTTTGCGTCTTGTGGCTACGATCGGGGAAACGCGATGTTTTCTCTGAGAACCTTGGACTATGGATAAGTCGACGGGGATCTTACTAAACCCGAGACTTGACACATTTCGAGGTTTCGCAATTTTGGGAAATCTCTCCGATACAATTAAATTAGTACAAATGAAAAATTCATCCGTCACTTAATTAAATACGACTCTGTCAGTAACTTATTATCTATTGGATAATAGTGTGTAATAAAAATACTATCACATTATCCTAATGTAATCCACTTTATGTCAAATCTACCTACTTTAATTCAAATTTAATGGTTAAATATTCAAGCTTCCTTAAGAAGCTTTGACCTAAACTTTGACCACTTGTGTAGCTTCCAAAGGAAGCCAATTTTTGTCACTCATTTCTCCCTCTCTCACTTACGTATCTGCAGCCCATGAAGGAGAAAAGAATTGGTTTTAATTGTCCAAATAATTCATTTAACTCTTTATCACCAAAACACATTTTTCCTTCTTCATTTACGTTTCTTCTTCTTTCTTCTTCTTCAAACATTTCTTTCTTCTCTTCCAAGACACCACACGTCCAGCCACCCTCCAAGACCCCAACCTTCATAAAAATTTACTTCAACCATATTTTCTTAATCTCCTACTCCTTCTCATCATCTTTTGTGCTTGGAGTTTTCAAGAAAGCTTCCATCTTCAACCATTTCTCAAGCTTTGAAGGTGAGCTCCCATGGCTGAAAATTTTCAGATTTCCACTCCATTTTCGTTTCTGGTTTTCATCTTGATTTAATGGTCATTTCCTTCTTCTTTTTCACACCATTACATTGTTCAAACTTGGACCACATTTTCTAGGGATTTTGGAGCTTAAAATCCGAAAATCAATTGCTCTTGGAATTTTTCTTGGTTCTTCATCTTGGTAAGAGGAAGATTAATCCTCCTCAACCTCTTTAGCAACTAGGAATCTCGTATTTGATTTTTGGAAGAAAAACCACATGGTGGTTGTTCTTGAAAATTGCTTGAAATTGGTTTCTTGAATGCTATTTTAATCTAGTTTTGAGTAGTTGATTGAGTGGTTAATTATTCATGTAATTTTGTGGTTGATATCCATGCTTGCTTGCTGAAAATTCTGGTGCTGGAACCCCCTGAATGTGCCACGGTTTTGACTCTGTTTTGGGGTTGTTTTTGGGCTGGAAAATGAAGGGAAATGATGCTTAAATTTTGATCAATGTAAGGCTAATTAAATCAAGTAGTTAAGGGTGATTAAAGTGGACAAAATTCTGGTTGCTGGACCATTACATGTGTCACGGTTTTGACTCTGTTTTGGGGCTGTTTTTGGGCTGGAAAATGAATGCAAATGATGCTTAAATTTTGATCAATGTAAGACTAATTAAATCAAGTAGTTAAGAGTGATTAAAGTGGACAAAATTCTGGTTGTTGGACCTCTTGAGTGTCACGGTTTTGAGGGCTTGAATGAGGGGAAAAGATAGCTAAAATTTGAGACACCAAGACTTGAATTTATCAAGCAATTAAAAACGTAGATTAATAGTAGGAAACTTGCAACAATAAATCTTATGATGGATTGTGGTTAAGACTTAGGAAATGTGCTAAATTTGGAAGGTAATTGTAAGAATCAAATAGCTTGGATCAAAACAACAAGTAAATGGACCTAATGATGTGAACATGATTTATTTGAAACCTTGGGAAGACCATGACCTCTAGGTGAAAATTTGAGTTAAGATTTCATAACCCAATACTAGGATTACAAGTAATCAAAGAATACAAGAGCTTAAGGACTTCATAAACCTTAATGAACCAATGAGATAATTTTCATAAGACTTAGAGATTTTAGAAATCCACAATGGACCTAAATTATGTTCCTTGAATTATAAAGTGATATTATGTTGATGTTGGGTTCTTTTTGGATGCAAATTGCTTATTGCACACTCTTGATCAAATATGGTATATTATGAATTTGTATGGGATTGTGGATCATACATGAGCATGCATAGTGTCCTATGCATTGTGATGTCCTTGTGGACTGTTGTAAGGCCAAGTTGCCTAGGAGATTGAACACACCTTAGTGCGGGTGCGAGTAGACAAGTGTGGGTCTTGTTATGACCTTGGGGGCGTCGGGGTGCGGGTCCTCCACAATGGGTAGAGCACTGGCCTCGGCAGCCGAGTCACAGACATGTCTCTTGATCTTTCTCTCCGACTGTTTGAGTCTAGCTCCATGGAGTAGGAAATTGAATGTTGTGTCCATGCATCATGGAATATTCTGACATCTGAAAATTATTGTTTACATGATATTTAACTGCCTGGATATTACGAATTATTCATTACCTCTATTAATGATTGCTTGACTGGTTATCTGTTTAAAAGCTTGTTTATTGCCTTTACATGCTACGTGGGTGTTATGCGCCGTTCGGTTCTTGGTTGCTGTATTGGTATTGAGTGTAGGATATCTTACCTCTTTCCCTGTGCTTCTATTATTTGCTGTTTATGTGCACCATGTACTGATCGAAGACGACGGTGAAGAGACAGAAGAGCCTGCCTTCCCGACTTCGGCACTCGCACAGGGATTGACTTTGACCGCGACGATGTCCGCACGCATGCGCGGATTTTTGGGAGATGTGCGTCGACCTTCATTGGAGGGCCAGTCTTTGGCACATCAACCTAAACTCCGACCGCTGTGTGTATGTGGGAGACGTGTCGATATCACTTGCCTGGAGACGCCATGAGGCACCTATCCTCACTTGCTACCTCAGCTTACGCTTGGAGTTTTACCTGCCTATCAGGGAGATGTAGGGTCCCCGTTATTACACCCCGCAGGAGGATTCTTTCGATTCCACCGCTCGGGCCCCGTCCCGTGCATCTGTGGTTCCTATGGATGAGTCCTCGGATGAGGAAGATCCTGATGAGGGTCCTCCTGATGATCCTGAATCGGTCCCTTTTTATTTGAGGGGTCGATGATCATTGGTGGCTACTGATGGCTGCCAGTGTTTTATTTTTGGGGGCCTGATGTACTTTTCTTTTTGGTTGGGCTGTATATTTTGTATATGCATGTTCCCTTGGGGTGGGTATAGTTTTGCTTTTTGATGATGGCCAGGCTTGTATTTATGAAACAGTTGTATTAAACTCCAGATATATATATACATGCTATTCAGGTGCAAATTTCTATGTATTGTTTTATTCGTCATTTTTACCCGCACTCCGTAGTATCATTATTATTATTATTATTATATAAAAAAAAAATATTGTCAAGTTTGCTCACATGGTTAAACATTAATTAATTAAAATGAACCGGGTCTTAATCGTTGTTTATTTAATTTCCGCATTTTACTTTATTTGACAATGTGACGTTCCCTCCCAAAAAGGGGCGTTACAACAAACGCCTCCAAGTTCACTCAATGAACCGCACTACGCCTATCACACCCACAACACGGTATAATTCATCTCATCAGCCAATCACAAATTTCAACCAAATTGACACATCTCTCAATGTATGAACATAAACCAAAATTACACAAATACTCTTATTATCACTATAAGCCATAATTATAACAATACCCTCAGTATCAGTATAAACCAAATATAGTATGTCTCCACTTGACAGTACTATTTCTCAACATGTTCGGGTCCACCGCTTTGGCCCGATAGTAAAACTTATTGTTCCTTTTAGTCGCGTAAAGATTTTATCGCGTTTTCACAATCATGTCACCTTTTTCAAATATTTTCAAATCGCGTAAATATATTTTGACGTTTTTAAAATCGCATAATGTTTTTAAATTATTTTCTCAATCGCGTAAGATTTTTAAATCATTTTCTCAATCGCGTAGCTTAAAACTCTTCATTTTAAATACGCGTAAGCTATTTCTAATATTTTTCAACTACGTAAAATATTTTCTTTACGTTCTAATTATACTTTGAAACTTTCTCCATTATTTGTCCACTCTTAATTAATTTTGACAGCATTTTGTCTAGAAAGTTCATTAAATGATATTTTCTACGTTTTCTTTAAAAATTATCTTGCTTTAGTTATAACCATTATTTACACTTTGAAACTCACTAACATGCTTCAAAACCCAAAGGTGAGCTCTACGTTAACATTTTTCAAGTATTCAATTTATTTCTTATTTATAATTCATTCCTCTAATTTATGTTTCTAAAACTAAGTTCATTTATTTTGTTCTCCAAAAATTCATTGGAATTGAATTCTCTTTAAGTTAACTACTTAGTCTACATTAGAAAATAATTTTGAAAATCAAATATACATTAAATGGCATTTTGGCCTAATTCAACATATTCTTTACAAATGATCTTTAAATCATTTTCCATCTTCTAAATCATTTTCAAATTCATTAATTTACTTAAATCAATTAAGTCATTCTTTTAAAAAATGATTGAGAACATTTTGGTTCTCTTTTTCTTGGTGAAGCCATGAGCTTCCTTGTGTTCTTTGGAACACTCATGCACATCCTCACATGTTATTCACATCCTACCATAATTATCATACATATATGAACACATACCATATATTTTAAAGCTATAAACATGCATGTACACATAATCAATCACAAAATAGAAAAGACATTAAACAAACAAGTGAATGAATCCTTATGGATTCTTCACCACAATTACATCCATTTTCTCACCACCATACAAGGTTGATGAGATTTAATCTCCCTCTTACCTTAAGGGAAAACAACCTCCTCCTAGACTTCTCCTAGTGATTTCGTGTGACGTCCAAAGAATCCCTAATAAGCTCAAACAAATTTTAAAAAGTCATAACTATAGGTGAAAAATATAAACCATGAATCAATCATGGCTTAGAACATAAGAAATCAAGTTAGATATAAGAAACAAGGATTTTCACCTTGTAGGAAAAATCTTCAAAGTGATTTTCCAAGCTCAAGATGAATTTTTTTGAAGAAACTTTCAACTAGAGAAGTTCTTAGAATGATGTTTGGATTTGAGAAGTAGGGTTAGGTGAAATTTTAGAAGAGTGGAGGTGTTGGTTGGAGGTGTTGGCCGTGAGCTCTCAAGGAGTAACAATGGTGTTCTTAGCTTTTGGTAGAAAGAGAAGAGAGGTTTTGAGTGATAGTAAAATGAAGATGAAGATGAAATGAAAATTGTCTCCTAACAACAAGCACTTGGCCGTGGAGCTTCAAAGGAGGTGGCCATCATTGTTGACCTTCCAAGACCTCCTAACAACCTTAGATGTGATCTAGGGTGGATATCAAAGGTTTTGTCTCCAAGCTTGCTTCTCATTGTTGTAGATAATGAAGTCATCAAGTGACCAAGCCCTTCTTGAAGATGCCATAACCGAATGGCCTTAGGAGAAGCAAACTAGGTTTTAGTTCATTTGGTTTCCTAGTTAGGTCTAAGTTAATTTAGTTAAGTTTCTTAGTTACTTAGTTAGCCATTTAGTTAGCTAGGATGACTAACCCTCTTCTTGATTCTTCTAGAACCTTCTCTAACTAAAACTTAAATGAATAGCTAACTAGGTTTGTTCCATTTAGTTACTACATAAGCTTCTTAACTTAACTTAGTTAGATTTAGGCTAACTTAGTTAGATTTTCTAGTTATAACCTCACAAGTCCAACCATTTTTGTGGACCGAAACTTTCAAGCCACTATTGTTGACCATATCCCATTGGCTTAGAATTAAATCAAGCCAGAAACGTTGACTAATTCTCCAAACATGGATCCCACAGACTTTACCGGGTCCATGGTCCATTTGGAGCAGAATTCTACTATTTTTAAGACAGTAGGTACTGTCTAATAAAATAATATTATAATAATATAAAATATTTTTATTGCACAGTTAAATTCTAAAAATTAAAAGATTAATACACGTATCACTCAGAATTGAGTTTAGTAAGATCCCCTAACTCCGAATAATTAAATTAAGATTTTCCCAGTCCGAAAATTATTATTTTCTTGACTCGGAGTAAATCACATACAACAATCAAATACAGTCACGAAACAGTCAAATTCATTTTATAACTCACAGAAAACATAAAATAGTACATTTAGGACACTATCGTAATTTAACTAAAAGTTAGGGTGTTACACAACCTATATGCAGAATGAATGTTCTGCAATTCTCCAAGATGCTGAGTCTGGACATCTCCTTCTTCTTTTACCTCTTCGTGTGACATATTCGATCAACAACTGAAACAATTTAGATGGGTTTGTGGGTGAAGCAAGGTAAAGACCAGAAATAAGGAAGAATAGGTTTTGAGACTTCTCTGACGGCGGGTGTGATAGGAAAAAAAAATTGGAACCGATTGGCAATGAAGGCCAATCAGGATTAGGGTTGCGACGGCAATGAAGGCCAAGAACTGGTGGCAATGAAGGCCAGGAAGGTTTAGACAAACGATGTCTTCAGCCGAAACCAGGAGCAGTCCCTGACCAGAACTGCTCTGATACCATATCAGAGAATTGGGTTTTGTATAATTGTGTTATGTATTCCTTGAATCAATCACAAAGAATATATACAAAAGGTCTTAGTCCTATTTTAGGAAACAACTTAACTACCCTAATATTAACTTTAGGAAACAGAATATCTCCTAGGTTGTAATTTCTTGATATAGGAGATTACATTTATTATTTCTAATTACACACAAAAATATATACATTTCTAAAATAGCATTCCTAAGAAACAAAACACAAATCCACACGGATCCAGCTCTACATGGATTCCTATCGAATTCCAACAGTTTGCTTGGATGCATAAGCTTGAGCAATTTACGTATGTGAATCAGCTAGCGGTTATCTATGTGAATGTTTTGTTGTTTACTTCGATACTAACTAACCTCAAGAACTTTAGTTGTTTGCTCAAATTCATATTGTGGTCTGCTGCTCTTGTCGTTATCTATTGCTGTTGATTCCTCTTCCTTAAGTATTTGCTCCTGAAAGCTTTTCTCAACAGTCCTTCCTTTGACAATTGCTGATGTGGGCAATGTTGACCGGGCTTTATCCTGAGGTAAACCTGTCATAATACATATGAGATATTTGTATGAAATCATCCGCACAAGGTTGGCTAAAGTAGACCTTTTCTAGGACATCTGACATATATCCTGTCTCGTAAATTGGAAATTTCTGTTGCCACACCAAGCTACTGATAAGGCCAAAGTGTTATTAATGTAACTTATAATGCTATCATACGCATACGGTACTTCCGTTCAGTGCAACTTATATCTTTTCTATAGAAATTGAAAACACTAAATCCCATATCTGAGCAAAAATTTATTGTTTGAAGGGATTTGAAAAAATGAACTGTAAATTTTTGGAAGCATAAAGTTTCTGTAATTGCTTCTAGGATGAAAATGAATTTCACTAAAGAGTAAAATGAAAGTTGGTGAATTTTTGAAACATACTTTCTGTTGCTGTTTTAGGTAACTGCATATCAGCTGCTTGTTCCATCTCTTTTGCTTCCTCTTGTCTCAAAAACAGGAAATTTCTATTGCCACACCAAACTACTGATATTGCCAAAGACTTAAGAGTTATTGTAGTAATTTATAATGCTCACATCCGCAAACAGTACTTCCTTTTAGTATAACTTATGTCTTATCTTTTGAAATTGAAAGGTGTTAATGCATTATCATAGCAAAAAATTATTGTTTGAAGGGATTGGGAAAAATAACGAACTTTTGATTTTTGGTAAACTAAAGTTTCTTTTATTGTTTGTAGGATGAAAATGAAATTCAATAAAAACTAAAATGAAAGGTTCTGTATTTTTGAAACATACTCTCTGTTACAGTTTTCGGTAACTGCATTTCAGTTGCTTGCTCCATCTCCATTGCTTCGAATTATATGATTTTCCCACCATCCTTGATCTCTAAATTCTCTTCGGTTTGTGAAGGTGGAACATTTTCAAGTTCTTCAGTATCTTACTTCTGTTTATTTCTGTGGTCTCCAGCCCTGCTAAATTCGGATGCTTTATTGCCATGGTCTCCAGGCCCTGTGCATCAGATTGGGGTTCAGCTTTCTTTTTGTTAGATTAGGAAATTATATTAGCACATATTTATATTAGCTGTCAATCTATTAGCTATAGTTTAGGAAATTAATATCTCTATAATTTTTCTCTTTATTTATTGTAATCAGTGTATATATATCAATGATCACGTGTGTAGCATAACACACAATTCTCCAAACACTTCTTCACGGTATCTAGAGCCTAAAAGAGAGGCAACCCTAGAACCCTACATACCCGGTGGACCCACAGTCCTTCGGTGACAAATTTTTCTGGCCAACCGTGTCTTCACTCCGGTTCGTCGTGCCTCGTCCGCCCGCCACCACCATTGGAAGCCACACCTCCTCTTGCTCGGTCTACCCCCAAAAGCCCAGGCCTAGAGCTTTTCTTTTTTTTTGATTAAAAAAAGAAATATTATTAGATGAGAAGAAAATAGTACAAAGAAAGAGTATAATGATTCTTCACAAAAAAAAAAAAACAACTAAAACCTATGAGGGAAAATCATGCAACAAGGCATGCCAATCTCTTTGCATGTCTACAAAAAAAAAAACACAACTCAAAAGACCATGAGTAGAACACCAAATGGATGCCAAAAGGGTAACCTTATCCCAAATGAAGTCTAGATTCAAAAAAGAGTCCTTGAAGATTCTAGCATTCCTTTCCAACCAAATACACCAAAGAACAACATAAACAGAGTACTGCCATAAGATCTTTGCTTCTTTATGAGCACCAAAACCTCTGAACTTGGTAAGGAGAAAAAGATGCAAATCCATCGAGCAAACCCAAGACTCTCCAAAGATCCTAAATAGTCTATTCCAAAGATAATTAGCCGCAGAACAATGCAAAAAGAGATGAGTTCCGGATTCCAAATATGAACCACACATAATACACATATTTGGAGACAAAGCAGTGAGAGGCCTGCGTTTCTAAGCATGTCATTTGTGTTAATCCTATTAAGAACAGCACCTCCACTTACCTCCACGCCTAGGCCCAGAGCTTCTCACACGCACCTCCACGCGTCGGCAAAGTGTTATGCCTAGATCCACAAGCGCCGCCTTCCCAATGCGTGTGCTGGCGCGTCTGAGCCTCTTTTCAGTAGCCACCCCCTCTTTGTCACGTTTCTGCCCCCAAGCCAACATGTTCACCTCTGGCCATCCCTCCGACGTGTCCTCAGTCGTCAGTTTCAGCTTTGTTCCACTCATTCCTTGGGAAAAATTGGTGGGCTCCGCCAACTACAACTCCTGGTCCGCGACGGTGGAGTTATGGTTCGAAGGGCAAGGCTGCCATGATCATTAGTCATGCAAGCCAAGGATATCCCCACCAAAGACCAAGCCAAATGGAAACAAGTGGACGCTTCCCTCTGTAGTGTGCTATGATACTCGCTGGATTCCAAACTCTAGTCGCAATACTGCTCTTACCGCACGTGCTATGATGTTTGGACCAAGGCCAAAAAGGTTTACTCCAATGATGTCAACCGCTTTACAACATTGTTTCGCACTTGATGGCTTTTCAGAAACAAGACATGGATATGCAGACGTATCTGGGTAAGCTTGATCATTTTATTGCTGAATTTGATGCTCTCATGCCCTTCATTGACAATGCAGACAAACATGCGGAACAACGTAGAAAATTCTTTATGGTCCTTGCACTTGCCGGTCTTCCACCTAAACTTGACTCGGTCCACAATCAGATTCTCTCAAGCTCTTCAGTTCCAAGCTATGATGCTGTCTTCGAACAACTATTGCGTATCTCCACTCCTTCGGTCTTTGCCCTACCCTCTGCTTCTGCTGATTCTTCCGCATTGGTCTTGTAACGCCCCAAATTTTAGAAAATATTTCGAATGTACTGTTTGCTATTTTTCAAGTTATTGTGTAAATGACCGTTGTGTCCTTATTTTACTGTTTCTCGATTTCTGTGTGAAATACAAATACGTTTATACAGGCTCAAATTTTATTTGGTCTTTTTACGTAATTTGTTTCGAGACGGTAAAATAAAAGTTTTTCCGAGCTACTGTTTAAATTTTTCTGGAAGATATACAGACAATTAATACTGTATGTAATTTTATTTGAACTTTTTGAGCAGTTAGCTACGTTGTGGGAAAAAATAGGAAAATGACCATTACGTCCTGAACGTGCTATTTTTGCTGTTTTTAATTGTTTTCTACTTAATTTAATGTCCGATATTACTGTCTGTGATTTTATATGGGCTTTTTGTGTGATTTGCTCCGAGCGGAAAATAATATTTTTTCTGGGCGGGAAATCTTATTTTATTATTTAGAATTGGGAGATCTTACTAAACTCGATTCTAAATGAGACAATAAAAATCTTTTAATTTTTAGGATTTTACTTGTCAAATAAAATAATTTTATAATATTATAATATTATTTTATTAGTCAAGATAATAAAATGACAAAGATGGACCCTAAATGTTTTGCGGGACCCACGTTTAGCTAATACTGATTAACTTAGTAGCTTAATTAAACATCATTAGCAAGAGAACTTTCCAGAACAAGTGACTCACTAGTGACTAAGCTGATAATTTATGAGCAGTGTGACTAGGCTTGGGGAGTCATCAATAACCAACCAATAGGAGACAAGCTTGTTAAGCAAGCTTTAATCCTAACCTTTGATGCATCCAAGGGCTTGGATGAAGCCAAGCAAGATGCCCACCTTGCATGCTCTTTGAGAGCTACGGCCAAGGGAGTTAGGAGACCAAAGATCACTTTGCTTGCATGCAAAATTCTCTCTTCTCTCTCTTCCAAAAACCCTAGCCACCATTCTTGTCTTTTCTCTTCACCATTCGGCCAAGACAAGAACCCCTACCCTCCAACCATCCAAATTTTCATCTAACTAACTTTTATAAACCTAAACACCATCCTAAGAACATCTCTAGTTGAGAGTTCTTGCAAATTCTTGCATTTGGAGCTTGGAAACCAATCTTGAAGATTTTACCTAGAAGGTGAAATCTCATGCTTTTCTTTTCTCTCTTCTTTTTCAAAGTTCTAAGCCATGATCTATCCATGGTTTAGGTTCTTTTTCATGGTTAGTAACTTGTAGAATTTCGTTTGAGTTGCTAGGTACTTGGTGGAGGAAACCGAATACTAGGAGGAGTGAAAGAAAAACCATTTGTCTTCATTTAAGGTAAGAGGAAGACAAATCTTATCACCTATGGATGGTGGTAAGAAGATGGAGTTTTGATTTTGTGATTGTAGAATCCATAAGGATTCATGTTTGTGCTTGTTAGTAGCTTATTTGATGTGGTTGTGTATTTGTTAATAGCTTTCCTATTTGTTATTTGTAATAATTTGCATGTCTACAAGCTTTAAGTTGCATGTCTACAAGCTTTGATAATATTGCATGTGTTAGAATCGTATGATAAAGTATAGAATTGCATGATAATGTATAGGATGTGAACAACATGTCAAGGAATGCATGTGTGTTCCAAAGAACACTCCATGATGGCTCACGGCCACTAATAAAAATGGAGAACCAAAATGTTCTCTTAATTTTCTTAAAAGGTGATTTAATTAACCTAGGAGAATTAAGAAGGTTTCAAGTTGTTTAAGTCAAGAAAAATGAATTTGGAAATCAAATGGCATAACCTTACAATTTCGGCCAACAAGTCTAACTTCAACATTTTGATTTCTAAAATTATTTTCTAAGGTAATGATTTAATCAATGTAGACAATACAATAGATTTAACATACATTTAGAAGATGAAAAATAATTTGGAAATCAAATGCAAAGTTTTTATCAAATTCGACCAACATGCCAAATTAGGTATTCATGATTTCTAAAATTAATTCCAAGTTATTTTCAATCAAGAAGAAGCAATACAAGTTAAAGTAAATTTTCTACAATGAGTTTTAAAGAAATAAAGTGGTTAGAACTAAGTTTAAGAGGTTAATACTAATGATTTTTACCAGTAATGAGAAATACGAGAACTTTTGAAAATTTCTAACATATAGCTCATGTCTTTGTATTTTGAAGCATGTTAGTAGTTTTCAAAAGGATTAATTATATGGTTTAAAAATTTAATAAACAAAATTTTTATGGTAAAATTAGGAAACCATTAATATAATTTTCTAAACAAAATATTTGTCAATTTTTAGTAAAAACGGACAAATAAGATAGAAAAGATGTCCAAAAGACAGTATACGGTATGAAAAATATTATACGTAGTTTAAAAGTATTATTTATTATTTCGTTTATTTAAACGGTGATTTTTAAGGAATTCGATCAAGAAAATGATTTAAAAATCTTACGCGATTGAAAAACGTATTAAAAATCCTACGCGATTTTGAAAACAGAAAAAAATATTTACGCGATTTCAAAACGATTATAAAAACGACGAGATTTTGAAAACGCGATAAAATTTCTACGCGATTGACCTTTCTTGTATTTTTCATTTGTCGGGAAAATGTGAACCCGTCTGAGTTTTCTTTATATATATATTTGTTGCCAATGAGGGCAAGCTTTATTGTCGGGAAAATGAGAACCCGTCATGAGGCTTTCTATTTTTCTGCCATTGAGGGCATATTATTATCTTGAGGGCATTTTCATAATTTCATATTTTTGGAATTATGTATTGTCTTTATGCCAATTTTTGGTGTTTTGGTTGACGAGACGAATCACATCGTGTTGTCGATGCGATAAACGTAGTGTGGTTTATTGTTCTAATAAACTTGGAGACGTTAGTGTACGGGATTCCATATATGGACAGTTGGTAGCTCCGCTGGGCCGTGGTAAACCGATAGCACACTAATGGACTCGACACGCACTATATTTAATCGAGGTTTGTAAAGTCTAGTAGTACATTGCCTATAGTGCCACAACGGGAGACCGTGAACTATACTACGCCTGGATGGTGGATTCCCAGTGTCGTAGGCTATTGACGCAACGTGTGACAAATGTGATAGTTGGTTGGGCAGCCGTGGTACTAATAGATTTTGCAAGTCATTCTCTCGATATTTGTTTGTGTTTAACTCCATGGAGTAGGATTGTGTCTTAGTGTATATGATTATATCTTGGATGATATTCCATTTTCTCTATTTATCTTTATCTGGTTATATCTTGGATGTTATTCCATTTTCTCTATTTATCTTTATCTGGTAATTATTATGATGGTTGTCTATTTCTTATTTTATTCTATCTCGTGATATTGTTTTATCTGTGTTTTTTATCTCGTGTTATATCCGTGATGTTATGTAACGTTATGATATCTAAGCTTTATTTTATTCCATTATTATTTCATTATGGCTTTTTGTTTTGCATAAACTGTATATATGATATTTGTCGTCTTCTTATTGGCCATGTTTATGGTGATTTTAGATTGTCTTACCTCTTTATTGTATGTGTTTCCTGTATATTTACTTTGTGCGATAAAGAGTTTGAGGAAGAAGAAGAGGAACAGCCTCTTGAGGTCTTGTACCCGAGGAGGAGGAAGATCGAATCAAACCGACGACCGCTTTACGATCAAGAACCATCGATCATCCATATCCATTGGATTGATTAGTTTTGGTATGGCGGTACCCGAATTTTTGGGGTTCGTGACTCTGGAGTTCCATGGTGGATCGCTATCGTGGCACATGAGAGGAGATAGAGACTCGGTGACATATGCGGGACGGATGACGGTGACCCTACGTCATAGGTTTGATGGAGAGCCGATCATGACTACGACAGTGTTTCTACACTTAGAGTTACCCTTATCCATTAGGCGTCATTTTGGTGGTATGACCACAAGCCTAGTGAGATAAGTATCGTATCGACTACGCGATCACGTTATCGCCGAGAGTCGAGGCATCCAGGATATTTGTCCCCTGATGATCATTTTCATGATGAGAGTGATCCTTCAGAGGAGTAAATATGTTTGATGTTTTTTTTTTTGGGCGCGTCTGGCGTATGGATGTATATATTGACACTTTTACTTTTTTTATTTACTGTTTCTGTTTAAATATTTGTAATTGTAGTTGTAAATTATTTGTATAACTTATAACATAAAACATATGTATATTATGAGCAATGTTGTTCTGTCTATTTTATGTTTTCCGCAATATTCTATTTTTAATAATGTGTATATCGGAACTACTTTATGACCCATATTATTATTTAACGAATGGTTTACAACTTGGGTAGATTTTATTTAATTATTTTTATTTTTCTTTATATGTGTGACATCCCCAAAGGGGTGTTACATTAGTTAGTATCGAGCCCAAGTTAGAGTCTTTTGGGGTTGTGGTTGGGTCTGTTTTTGTTTGTGCTGTGTGCTTCTCTGTGATTTATATCCTTTCGGAAGTATCTAAAAGGATGTATCTAATTTTGTTTTGTTCTGTTTGAAGATGTCTGGACGAGGTAGAGGACGTGCTAATGTGAATCGGGATGTGGACCCTATGATTGCGGCTGCTGAGGCTATGCAGCGTATGGCTGAAGTGATTACTCAGCAAAATCTGAGAGCAGCTCAACAGCAAGATGCTACTGCTGATGCCCTGAATTTATCTGAATTTAGGCGCCACAATCCGCCACAGTTTAGAGGCGAGGTTGATCCGGAGAAAGCAAGTCAGTGGATGCAAGACTTGGAAAGGATTTTTGAAGGGATGAGATGCACAGACGATAAGAAGGTGACTTATGCTGTCTTCATGCTGAGAAGTGATGCAGAACATTGGTGGAGAGGAACCCGCCGAGTATTGCAAGCTGAAGGGACTGAAATCACATGGGAAGTGTTTTCAAATGTTTTTCTGGATAAGTATTTTCCTGCGAGTGCTAGGCATGCCAAAGAAATGGAATTTCTTGGTTTGCGACAGGGGAATATGACGGTGAATGAGTATGCCACAAAATTTGAGAATTTGTCTCAATTCTCAGATTATGCTCAGACACGGCAAGATGACGTGTGGAGATGCAGGAAGTTTGAATCAGGGTTAAGGGTGGAACTGAAACGAGGAGTGGTATCCTTGAGAATGACTCAGTTTCATGCTTTGGTGGATGCTTGTGCTCGACTTGAGGAGTTGGAGCCATCTAGAGATCAGAGGAATCGGAACTTTGGGCCGGCAAGGTTTCAGAGAGGTGGAGGTAGTAATACAAATCGGTTTCAGCGTAAGCCGTATTCCAGGCCAACAGGAAATCAATCTCAACGACCATCAGTTAGTGGAGGTGCAAGTGGTAGTGGAGCTGGACGAGAGTGGCGTTTATGCCGACGTGTTTTAAGTGCGGGAAGAAAGGTCATATCTCTCCCGAGTGCACGGTTAAAGGTACGCTTTGTTTCAACTGTAAGCAACCCGGGCATATATCGAAGGATTGTCCACAGCCGGAGAGGAAACCTGTTGTTCGGTATGTTAAAGCTAGTCAGCAAAAATCTGGAAGTACTCAACCAAGATCAGGAGGACGAGTATATACAATGATGGGATCTGAGATTTCTAAGTCTGATGATCTTATTCAAGGAGAAGGAGACATTGGAGGTAATCTTCTGATTGTATTGTATGATTCTGGTGCTACACACTCCTTTATTGCATATGATTGTGTGGAGAGATTGAAGTTGCCTGTGTCTTCTCTGAATGTTAAGTTGAGTGTATCTACGCCAACTGCTAAACCTGTTGTTACATCTAAGATCTGTTTGGATTGTCCTATTGTTGTGAATGGCCGTTTGTTTATGGTCAACTTGATTTGTTTACCTCTTGTTGAGATAGATGTAATTTTAGGGATGGACTGGTTATGTTCTAACCATATCCTTATAGACTGTGCAAGTAAAACCCTAGTTTTTCCTAAGGAAGAGGAGTCTGGATTCTTAACTGCTGTTAAAGTCAAGTCTTTGTTAAGAGACGGAGCGCAGGGATATATGGTATTGTCTTCTTTAGAAGTTAAGAATGAGAAAGATGTGAATACTATTCCTGTTGTCAACGAGTTTCCTGATGTTTTTCCTGACGACGTACCTGGTTTGCCGCCTGAGAGGGAGATCGAGTTCTCAATTGATTTAGTACCAAGAACAGGTCCTATCTCAATTGCACCGTATCGTATGTCGCCAGTGGAATTGGAGGAGCTGAAGAAGCAATTGGTGGAGCTATTGGAGAAAGAGTTTGTGCGACCTAGTGTTTCGCCATGGGGTGCGCCAGTGCTTTTAGTCAAGAAGAAGGACGGAACGTCTCGGCTTTGTGTGGATTATCGTCAACTGAATAAGGTAACTATCAAGAATAAATATCCGCTTCCAAGGATTGATGATTTGATGGATCAGTTGAAAGGAGCTGTGATATTTTCCAAGATAGATCTGAGATCTGGTTATCATCAGATTCGTGTAAAAGGGGAAGATGTGCCGAAAACTGCTTTTCGAACTCGTTATGGACATTATGAGCATCAGGTAATGCCATTCGGGGTGACGAATGCTCCTGCCATATTTATGGATTATATGAACAGGATTTTTCGTCCTTATTTAGACAGATTTGTCGTTGTCTTTATCGATGACATTCTGATATATTCTCAATCGAAGGAAGAGCATGCTGAACATCTGAATATTGTTCTTCGGATTTTGAGGAAGAAGCAGTTGTATGCGAAATTGGCTAAGTGTGAGTTCTGATTGGAAGAAGTCCAATTTCTTGGTCACGTAATTTCTAAAGAAGGTATTGCGGTGGACCCATCAAAAGTGGAGACTATTTTACAATGGGAAAGACTTAAGACGGTAACAGAAGTTCGAAGTTTTGTTGGACTTGCTGGTTATTATCGGAGGTTTATTGAGGGTTTTTCCAAGATTGCTGGACCATTTACGCAGCTTACGAGGAAAAATCAAGCTTTTGAATGGACGGAAGAACGTGAAGCCAGTTTTCAAGAGTTGAAGAAGAGATTAACAACTGCCTGTTGATCCTACCAGTCGACGAAATCTTTTGATGTGTATTGCGACGCTTCTTATCAAGGACTAGGATGCGTGTTGATGCAAGATCGAAACGTTGTGGCATATGCTTCTCGACAATTGAAGGTTCATGAGAGGAATTATCCAACGCACAATTTGGAATTGGTCGCTGTGGTTTTTGCTCTAAAGATATGGAGACATTTTCTCTATGGAGCAACGTTCAACATTTTCAGTGATCACAAGAGCTTGAAATACTTGTATGATCAGAAAGAGCTGAACATGAGGCAGCGGAGATGGTTAGAATTCCTGAAAGATTATGATTTTCAACTGTTGTACCACCCTGGTAAGGCGAATGTTGTGGCTGATGCCTTAAGTAGAAAGATTATCGGTGCTTACCGCTCGATGATCAAGGAAAAGGAGCTCATTGAACGCAGTTTAGAGATGTGTGGTCATGTGTTGAGTTAAAACCGGGAGGATCTGTGTTAACATGGTTACTATCTCGAGCGAGCGATGGAAGACATAAGGGAAAAACAGAATGCGATAAATTTTTGCAAGGAATAAGGGAGCAAATAAAGCAAGGCGAGACAATAGAGTTCAAAGAAGGAACTGATGGAATTCTGAGGTTTCGGGGTAGAGTTTGTGTTCCTCGTAACCGGGAGCTGAGAAGATATATTGTGAAACATGCCCATACTAGTCTCTTAAGTATGCATCCAGGCATAACAAAGATGTACCAAGACTTGAAGAAGTTATTCTGGTGGCATGGATTGAAGAGTGATGTGATTAGGTGTGTATCAACTTGTCTAGTCTGTCAAAAGGCGAAAGTGGAGCATCAAAGACCAGCTGGAATGTTACAACCGTTATCTATTCCAGAATGGAAATGGGATAGCATATCCATGGATTTCATTACTGGTTTGCCGAAGACAAGGAAAGGTCATGATTCAATATGGGTTATAGTCGATAGGCTTACGAAATCAGCTCATTTCTTACCAATTAATATTAAATATTCGTTGGAAAGATTAACCCAGTTGTACATCAGTGAAATTGTCAGATTACATGGTGTACCGACTAGTATAGTTTCTGATCGTGATCCGAGGTTTACGTCAAGGTTTTGGCGAAGTCTGCAAGAAGCTATGGGAACTAAGTTACGACTGAGTTCAGCGTATCATCCGCAGACAGATGGTCAGACAGAAAGAACTATACAGTCTTTGGAAGATCTGTTGCGTGCTTGTGTTTTAGAACAACGAGGAAGTTGGGATGAAATTTTATCTCTGATAGAATTCACCTACAACAATAGTTTTCATTCAAGCATCGGAATGGCACCTTATGAGGCATTGTATGGAAGACGATGTCGAACACCGTTACGTTGGTATCAAGATGGGGAAAGCATGACTGTTGGACCCGATCTTATACAACAAACTACGAAAAAAGTAAAGATGATACAAGAGAAGATGAGAACGACACAAAGCAGATAAAAGAGTTATGCGGATAAACGAAGACGACCTCTTGAGTTTGAGGAGGGTGAGCATGTGTTTTTAAGAGTTACTCCTACGACTGGTGTCGGAAGAGTTATTAAGTCTAAGAAACTTACTCCTAAATTCATTGGACCGTATCAGATTATCCGACGTGTAGGTCCTGTAGCGTATCAGATCGCTATGCCACCGTTTCTGTCAAATCTACATGAAGTATTTCATGTGTCTCAGTTGCGAAAGTATATACCAGATCCGACGCATGTTATACAGCCAGATGACGTGTAGCTGAAGGAAAATTTGACTTATGAAACTTTACCTATCAGAATTGAGGACAGAAAGGTAAAGCAGCTTCGAGGGAAAATGATCGAGCTGGTGAAAGTCATATGGAATGAGGTGACGGGTGAAGCTACCTGGGAGCTGGAAGATAAGATGAAGGATCAGTATCCTCATTTGTTTTGAGGAACAGCGAATTTCGAGGACGAAATTTTTATTTGTTGGGGAGGGTTGTAACGCCCCAAATTTTAGAAAATATTTCGAATGTACTGTTTGTTGTTTTTCAAGTTATTGTGTAAATGACCGTTGTGTCCTTATTTTACTGTTTCTCGATTTCTGTGTGAAATACAAATACGTTTATACAGGCTCAAATTTTATTTGGTCTTTTTACGTAATTTGTTTCGAGACGGTAAAATAAAAGTTTTTCCGAGCTACTGTTTTAATTTTTCTGGAAGATATACGACAATTAATACTGTCTATAATTTTATTTGAACTTTTTGGGCGATTAGCTACGTTGTGGGAAAAAATGGAAAATGACCATTACGTCCCGAACGTCTTTTTCCGTTTTTTTTTCTTTGTTTTTAATTGTTTTCTACTTGATTTAATGTCCGATATTACTGTCTGTGATTTTATATGGGCTTTTTGTGTGATTTGCTCCGAGGCAGGAAAATAATATTTTTCCGGGCCGGGGAAATCTTATTTTATTATTTAGAATTAGGAGATCTTACTAAACTCGATTCTAAATGAGACAATAAAAAATCTTTTAATTTTTAGGATTTTACTGTCAAATAAAATAATTTTATAATATTATAATATTATTTTATTAGTCAGTATAATAAAATGACAGTGGACCCGGAAATGTTTTGCGGGACCCACGTTTAGCTAATACAGTTAACTTAGTAGCTTAATTAAACATCATTAGCAGTAGAACTTTCCAGAACAAGCTGACTCAGCTAGCTGACTAAGCTGATAATTTATGAGCAGTGTGACTAGGCTTGGGGAGTCATCAATAACCAACCAATAGGAGACAAGCTTGTTAAGCAAGCTTTAATCCTAACCTTTGATGCATCCAAGGGCTTGGATGAAGCCAAGCAAGATGCCCACCTTGCATGCTCTTTGAGAGCTACGGCCAAGGGAGTTAGGAGACCAAAGATCCCTTTGCTTGCATGCAAAATTCTCTCTTCTCTCTCTTCCAAAAACCCTAGCCACCATTCTTGTCTTTTCTCTTCACCATTCGGCCAAGACAAGAACCCTACCCTCCAACCATCCAAATTTTCATCTAACTAACTTTTATAAACCTAAACACCATCCTAAGAACATCTCTAGTTGAGAGTTCTTGCAAATTCTTGCATTTGGAGCTTGGAAACCAATCTTGAAGATTTTACCTAGAAGGTGAAATCTCATGCTTTTCTTTTCTCTCTTCTTTTTTTCAAAGTTCTAAGCCATGATCTATCCATGGTTTAGGTTCTTTTTCATGGTTAGTAACTTGTAGAATTTCGTTTGAGTTGCTAGGTACTTGGTGGAGGAAACCGAATACTAGGAGGAGTGAAAGAAAAATCATTTGTCTTCATTTAAGGTAAGAGGAAGACAAATCTTATCACCTATGGATGGTGGTAAGAAGATGGAGTTTTGATTTTGTGATTGTAGAATCCATAAGGATTCATGTTTGTGCTTGTTAGTAGCTTATTTGATGTGGTTGTGTATTTGTTAATAGCTTTCCTATTTGTTATTTGTAATAATTTGCATGTCTACAAGCTTTAAGTTGCATGTCTACAAGCTTTGATAATATTGCATGTGTTAGAATCGTATGATAAAGTATAGAATTGCATGATAATGTATAGGATGTGAACAACATGTCAAGGAATGCATGTGTGTTCCAAAGAACACTCCATGATGGCTCACGGCCACTAATAAAAATGGAGAACCAAAATGTTCTCTTAATTTTCTTAAAAGGTGATTTAATTAACCTAGGAGAATTAAGAAGGTTTCAAGTTGTTTAAGTCAAGAAAAATGAATTTGGAAATCAAATGGCATAACCTTACAATTTCGGCCAACAAGTCTAACTTCAACATTTTGATTTCTAAAATTATTTTCTAAGGTAATGATTTAATCAATGTAGACAATACAATAGATTTAACATACATTTAGAAGATGAAAAATAATTTGGAAATCAAATGCAAAGTTTTTATCAAATTCGGCCAACATGCCAAATTAGGTATTCATGATTTCTAAAATTAATTCCAAGTTATTTTCAATCAAGAAGAAGCAATACAAGTTAAAGTAAATTTTCTACAATGAGTTTTAAAGAAATAAAGTGGTTAGAACTAAGTTTAAGAGGTTAATACTAATGATTTTTACTGTAATGAGAAATACAGTAACTTTTGAAAATTTCTAACATATAGCTCATGCTGTATTTTGAAGCATGTTAGTAGTTTTCAAAAGGATTAATTATATGGTTTAAAAATTTAATAAACAAAATTTTTATGGTAAAATTAGGAAACCATTAATATAATTTTCTAAACAAAATACTGTCAATTTTTAGTAAAAACGGACAAATAAGATAGAAAAGATGTCCAAAAGACAGTATACGGTATGGAAAATATTATACGTAGTTTAAAAGTATTATTTATTATTTCGTTTATTTAAACAAGTGATTTTTAAGGAATTCGATCAAGAAAATGATTTAAAAATCTTACGCGATTGAAAACGTATTAAAAATCCTACGCGATTTTGAAAACGAGAAAAATATATTTACGCGATTTCAAAACGATTATAAAAATGAGAGATTTTGAAAACGCGATAAAATTTCTACGCGATTGACCGTTCTTGTATTTTTCATTTGTCGGGAAAATGTGAACCCGTCATGTTTTTCTTTATATATATATTTGTTGCCAATGAGGGCAAGCTTTTGGTTTGTCGGGAAAATGAGAACCCGTACAGGCTTTCTATTTTTCTGCCATTGAGGGCATATTATTATCTTGAGGGCATTTTCGTAATTTCATATTTTTGGAATTATGTATTGTCTTTATGCCAATTTTTGGTGTTTTGGTTGACGAGACGAATCACATCGTGTTGTCGATGCGATAAACGTAGTGTGGTTTATTATTCTAATAAACTTGGAGACGTTAGTGTACGGGATTCCATATATGGACAGTTGGTAGCTCCGCTGGGCTGTGGTAAACCGATAGCACACTAATGGACTCGACACGTACTATATTTAATCGAGGTTTGTAAAGTCTAGTAGTACATTGCCTATAGTGCCACAACGGGAGACCGTGAACTATACTACGCCTGGATGGTGGATTCCCAGTGTCGTAGGCTATTGACGCAACGTGTGACAAGCGTGATAGTTGGTTGGGCACCGTGGTACTAATAGATTTTGCAAGTCATTCTCTCGATATCTGTTTGTGTTTAACTCCATGGAGTAGGATTGTGTCTTAGTGTATATGATTATATCTTGGATGATATTCCATTTTCTCTATTTATCTTTATCTGGTTATATCTTGGATGTTATTCCATTTTCTCTATTTATCTTTATCTGGTAATTATTATGATGGTTGTCTATTTCTTATTTTATTCTATCTGTGATATTGTTTTATCTGTGTTTTTTTATCTGTGTTATATCTGTGATGTTATGTAACGTTATGATATCTAAGCTTTATTTTATTCCATTATTATTTCTGTTATGGCTTTTTGTTTTGCATAAACTGTATATATGATATTTGTCGTCTTCTTATTGGCCATGTTTATGGTGATTTTAGATTGTCTTACCTCTTTATTGTATGTGTTTCCTGTATATTTACTTTGTGCGATAAAGAGTTTGAGGAAGAAGAAGAGGAACAGCCTCTTGAGGTCTTGTACCCCGAGGAGGAGGAAGATCAGCAAACCGACGACCAGTTTTACGATCAAGAACCATCTGATCATCCATATCCATTGGATTGATTAGTTTTGGTATGGCGGTACCCGGATTTTTGGGGTTCGTGACTCTGGAGTTCCATGGTGGATCGCTATCGTGGCACATGAGAGGAGATAGAGACTCGGTGACATATGCGGGACGGATGACGGTGACCCTACGTCATAGGTTTGATGGAGAGCCGATCATGACTACGACAGTGTTTCTACACTTAGAGTTACCCTTATCCATTAGGCGTCATTTTGGTGGTATGACCACGGAGCCTAGTGAGATAAGTATCGTATCGACTGCGCGATCACGTTATCGCCGAGAGTCGAGGCATCCAGGATATTTGTCCCCTGATGATCATTTTCATGATGAGAGTGATCCTTCAGAGGAGTAAATATGTTTGATGTTTTTTTAGGCGCGTCTCGCGTATGGATGTATATATTGACACTTTTACTTGTTTTTATTTATTGTTTACGTTTAAATATTTGTAATTGTAGTTGTAAATTATTTGTATAACTTATAACATAAAACATATGTATATTATGAGCAATGTTGTTCTCGTCTATTTTATGTTTTCCGCAATATTCTATTTTTAATAATCATTTCTATCAGGAACTACTTTATGACCCATATTATTATTTAACGAATGGTTTACAACTTGGGTAGATTTTATTTAATTATTTTTATTTTTCTTTATATGTGTGACATCCCCAAAGGGGTGTTACATTAGTTGTATCGAGCCCAAGTTAGAGTCTTTTGGGGTTGTGGTTGGGTCTGTTTTTGTTTGTCTTTGTGTGCTTCTCTGTGATTTATATCCTTTCGGAAGTATCTAAAAGGATGTATCTAATTTTGTTTTGTTCTGTTTGAAGATGTCCGGACGAGGTAGAGGACGTGCTAATGTGAATCGGGATGTGGACCCTATGATTGCGGCCGAGGCTATGCCATGGCGTATGGTGAAGTGATTACTCGGCAAAATCTCGAGAGCGACTCAACAAAGAAGATGCTACTGCTGATGCCCCAATTTATCTGAATTTAGGCGCCACAATCCGCCACGCTTAGAGGCGAGGTTGATCCGGAGAAAGCAAGTCGGTGGATGCAAGACTTGGAAAGGATTTTTGAAGGGATGAGATGCACGAGACGATAAGAAGGTGACTTATCTTTGTCTTCATGCTAAGAAGTGATGCGAGAACATTGGTGGAGAGGAACCCGCCGAGTATTGCAAGTCAAGGACCGAAATCACATGGGAAGTGTTTTCAAATGTTTTTTCTGGATAAGTATTTTCCTGCGAGTGCTAGGCATGCCAAATAAATGGAATTTCTTGGTTTGCGACAGAGGAATATGACGGTGAATGAGTATGCCACAAAATTTGAGAATTTGTCTCAATTCTCAGATTATGCTCAGACACGGCAAGATGACGTGTGGAGATGCAGGAAGTTTGAATCAGGGTTAAGGGTGGAACTGAAACGAGGAGTGGTATCCTTGAGAATGACTCAGTTTCATGCTTTGGTGGATGCTTGTGCTCGACTTGAGGAGTTGGAGCCATCTAGAGATCAGAGGAATCAGAACTTTGGGCCGGCAAGGTTTCAGAGAGGTGGAGGTAGTAATACAAATCGGTTTCAGCGTAAGCCGTATTCCAGGCCAACAGAAATCAATCTCAACGATCATCGGTTAGTGGAGGTGCAAGTGGTAGTGGAGCTGACGAGAGAGTGGCGTTTACGCCGACGTGTTTTAAGTGTGGGAAGAAAGGTCATATCTCTCCCGAGTGCACGCTTAAAGGTACAATTTGTTTCAACCGTAAGCAACACGGGCATATATCGAAGGATTGTCCACAAATGGAGAGGAAACTTGTTTGTTCGGTATGTTAAAGCTAGTCGAAAAAATCGGAAGTACTCAACCAAGATCGGGAGGACGAGTATATACAATGATGGGATCTGAGATTTCTAAGTCGATGATCTTATTCGGGAGAGAAGGAGACATTGGAGGTAATCTTCTGACTGTATTGTATGATTCTGGTGCTACACACTCCTTTATTGCATATGATTGTGTGGAGAGATTGAAGTTGCCTGTGCCTTCTCTGAATGTTAAGTTGAGTGTATCTACGCCAATTGCTAAACCTGTTGTTACATCTAAGATCTGTTTGGATTGTCCTATTGTTGTGAATGGCCGTTTGTTTATGGTCAACTTGATTTGTTTACCTCTTGTTGAGATAGATGTAATTTTAGGGATGGACTGGTTATGTTCTAACCATATCCTTATAGACTGTGCAAGTAAAACCCTAGTTTTTCCTAAGGAAGAGGAGTCTGGATTCTTAACTGCTGTTAAAGTCAAGTCTTTGTTAAGAGACGGAGCGCAGGGATATATGGTATTGTCTTCTCTAGAAGTTAAGAATGAGAAAGATGTGAATACTATTCCTGTTGTCAACGAGTTTCCTGATGTTTTTCCTGACGACGTACCTGGTTTGCCGCCTGAGAGGGAGATCGAGTTCTCAATTGATTTAGTACCAAGAACAGGTCCTATCTCAATTGCACCGTATTGAATGTCGCCAGTGGAATTGGAGGAGCTGAAGAAGCAATTGGTGGAGCTATTGGAGAAAGAGTTTGTGCGACCTAGTGTTTCGCCATGGGGTGCGCCAGTGCTTTTAGTCAAGAAGAAGGACGGAACGTCTCGGCTTTGTGTGGATTATCGTCAACTGAATAAGGTAACTATCAAGAATAAATATCCGCTTCCAAGGATTGATGATTTGATGGATCAGTTGAAAGGAGCTGTGATATTTTCCAAGATAGATCTGAGATCTAGTTATCATCAGATTCGTGTAAAAGGGGAAGATGTGCCGAAAACTGCTTTTCGAACTCGTTATGGACATTATGAGCATCAGGTAATGCCATTCGGGGTGACGAATGCTCCTGCCATATTTATGGATTATATGAACAGGATTTTTCGTCCTTATTTAGACAGATTTGTCGTTGTCTTTATCGATGACATTCTGATCTATTCTCAATCGAAGGAAGAGCATGCTGAACATCTGAATATTGTTCTTCGGATTTTGAGGGAGAAGCAGCTGTATGCGAAATTGGCTAAGTGTGAGTTCTGGTTGGAAGAAGTCCAATTTCTTGGTCACGTAATTTCTAAAGAAGGTATTGCGGTGGACCCATCAAAAGTGGAGACTGTTTTACAATGGGAAAGACCTAAGACGGTAATGTGTTCGAAGTTTTGTTGGACTTGCTTGGTTATTATCGGAGGTTTATTGAGGGTTTTTCCAAGATTGCTTTGGACCACTTACGCACTTACGAGGAAAAATCAAGCTTTTGAATGGACGGAAGAACGTGAAGCCAGTTTTCAAGAGTTGAAGAAGAGATTAACAATCTGCACCGGTGTTGATCCTACCGATTCGACGAAATCTTTTGATGTGTATTGCGACGCTTCTTATCAAGGACTAGGATGCGTGTTGATGCAAGATCGAAACGTTGTGGCATATGCTTCTCGACAATTGAAGGTTCATGAGAGGAATTATCCAACGCACAATTTGGAATTGGCCGTGTGTGGTTTTGCTCTAAAGATATGGAGACATTTTCTCTATGGAGCAACGTTCAACATTTTCGGTGATCACAAGAGCTTGAAATACTTGTATGATCGAAAAGAGCTGAACATGAGGCAGCGAAGATGGTTAGAATTCTGAAAGATTATGATTTTCAATCGTTATACCACCCTGGTAAGGCGAATGTTGTGGTGATGCCTTAAGTAGAAAGATTATCGGTGCTTCGCTCGATGATCAAGGAAAAGGAGCTCATTGAACAGGTTTTGAGATGTGTGGTCATGTGTTGAGTTAAAGCCGGGAGGATCTGTGTTAACATGGTTACTATCTCGAGCGAGGCGATGGAAGACATAAGGGAAAAACGAGAATGCTTTGATAAATTTTTGCAAGGAATAAGGGAGCAAATAAAGCAAGGCGAGACAATAGAGTTCAAAGAAGGAACTAATGGAATTATGAGGTTTCGGGGTAGAGTCTGTGTTCCTCGTAACCGGAGCTGAGAAGATATATTGTGAAACATGCCCATACTAGTCTCTTAAGTATGCATCCAGGCATAACAAAGATGTACCAAGACTTGAAGAAGTTATTCTGGTGGCATGGATTGAAGAGTGATGTGATTAGGTGTGTATCAACTTGTCTAGTCTGTCAAAAGGCGAAAGTGGAGCATCAAAGACCAGCTGGAATGTTACAACCGTTATCTATTCGAGAATGGAAATGGGATAGCATATCCATGGATTTCATTTCTGGTTTGCCGAAGACAAGGAAAGGTCATGATTCAATATGGGTTATAGTCGATAGGCTTACGAAATCAGCTCATTTCTTACCAATTAATATTAAATATTTTTGGAAAGATTAACCCAATTGTACATCAGTGAAATTGTCAGATTACATGGTGTACCGACTAGTATAGTTTCTGATCGTGATCCGAGGTTTACGTCAAGGTTTTGGCAAAGTCTGCAAGAAGCTATGGGAACTAAGTTACGACTGAGTTCAGCGTATCATCCGCAGACAGATGGTCAGACAGAAAGAACTATACAGTCTTTGGAAGATCTGTTGCGTGCTTGTGTTTTAGAACAACGAGGAAGTTGAGATGAAATTTTATCTCTGATAGAATTCACCTACAAGAATAGTTTTCATTCAAGCATCGGAATGGCACCTTATGAGGCATTGTATGGAAGACGATGTCGAACACCGTTATGTTGGTATCAAGATGGGGAAAGCATGACTGTTGGACCCGATCTTATACAACAAACTACGGAAAAAGTAAAGATGATACAAGAGAAGATGAGAACGACACAAAGCAGATAAAAGAGTTATGCGGATAAACGAAGACGACCTCTTGAGTTTGAGGAGGGTGAGCATGTGTTTTTAAGAGTTACTCCTACGACTGGTGTCGGAAGAGTATTAAGTCTAAGAAACTTACTCCTAAATTCATTGGACCGTATCAGATTATCCGACGTGTAGGTCCTGTAGCGTATCAGATCGCTATGCCACCGTTTCTGTCAAATCTACATGAAGTATTTCATGTGTCTCAGTTGCGAAAGTATATACCAGATCCGACGCATGTTATACAGCCAGATGACGTGCAGCTGAAGGAAAATTTGACTTATGAAACTTTACCTGTCAGAATTGAGAGACGAAGGTAAAGCAACTTCGAGGGAAAATGATCGAGCTGGTGAAAGTCATATGGAATGAGGTGACGGGTGAAGCTACCTGGGAGCTGGAAGATAAGATGAAGGATCAGTATCCTCATTTGTTTTGAGGAACAGCGAATTTCGAGGATGAAATTTTTATTTGTTGGGGAGAGTTGTAACGCCCCAAATTTTAGAAAATATTTCGAATGTACTGTTTGCTGTTTTTCAAGTTATTGTGTAAATGACCGTTGTGTCCTTATTTTATTGTTTCTCGATTTCTGTGTGAAATACAAATACGTTTATACAGGCTCAAATTTTATTTGGTCTTTTTACGTAATTTGTTCCGAGACGGTAAAATAAAAGTTTTTCCGAGCTACTGTTTTAATTTTTCTGGAAGATATACAGACAATTAATACTGTCTGTAATTTTATTTGAACTTTTTGGGAAGTTAGCTACGTTGTGGGAAAAAATGGGAAAATGACCATTACGTCCCGAACGTGCTGTTTTTGCTGTTTTTAATTGTTTTCTACTTGATTTAATGTCTGATATTACTGTCTATGATTTTATATGGACTTTTTGTGTGATTTGCTTCGAGGCAGGAAAATAATATTTTTCCGGGTCGGGGAAATCTTATTTTATTATTTAGAATTGGGGGATCTTACTAAACCCGATTCTAAATGAGACAATAAAAAATCTTTTAATTTTTAGGATTTTACTAAACCAACAGTTTAGAAATGTATATGTTGCTCAGGTTGTTCCATTTGAGTCATTTGAAGATGTTTCCCTATCTGCCGCTGAGTATAACGAGTATATCCAGTTCAAAGCAGCCCATCAGTCCACTACGCTTGTTGGTTCTATTGCTCAGACTAGTAATCATGTTGCCTTTATCTCACAGTCCTCTTCCCTCGGACCCTGGATTCTTAATTTAGGCGCTTTTGATCATATGTCTGGTAACAAATCTCTTTTTTTCTCCCTCACCTATACAGACACACTCCCTAGTGTCACTTTGGCCAATGGTTCGCAAACCATAGTCAAAGGAATTGGTCAAGCCAATCCACTTCCCATGCTCTCCTTAAACTTTGTGCTTTTTGTGCTTGACTGCCCTTTTAATTTGATTTCTATAAGCAAACTAACCCGCACCTTGCCGTACTCTGTTATTTTTGCTAATGATTCAGTTCTTGTGCAGGATCGGGGTATCGAACAGACAATTGGAGTAGGACGTGAGTCTCGAGGATTGTATCACCTCACCATACCTACCTCTCTCGTTGTTTGTTCTGTTGTTGAGTCACTAGTCGTTATCCATCAACGTTTGAGACATCTTAGCCTACAGAAGTTGCATCTCATGGTTCCTGGTCTTTCTAAAGTGTTTGTACTAGAATGTGAGTCTTGTCAATTGGTAAAACATGTTCGTAGTTCTTTTCTCGATTGAGTCAATAAACAAGCTGCGTCTCCTTTTGCTCTAGTTCATTATGATATTTAGGTTCCTAGTCGTGTCATTTCTACTTTGGGATATCAATACTTTGTTTTGTACTTGGTTATTTTTAATGAAAAGTCATTTCGAATTGTTTTCAATATTCCAAGGTTTTTGTTAAGAGATGCGAACCCAATTTGATACTCCTATTCAAACTTTGCGAAGTGACAATGCACGTGAATATTTCTCTACCTCTTTTCAATCCTTTTTGACTTCATAGGGTATTTTACACGAATCATCTTGTGCTCATACTCCACAGTAGAATGGCGTAACCGAAAGAAGAAATAGATACCTAGTTGAAACAGCTCGTACTTTACTCCTCCACTTCCATATGTCACTCTGTTTTTGGGGGATTCTCTCCTTACCGCGTGCTATTTAATTAACCGCATGCCTTCTTCCGTCCTCCAAAATCAGGTTCCTTATTCTATCATTTTCCTTAAACAGCACCTTGACTCTCTTCCACTCTGTGTCTTTGGGTCTACTTGCTTTGTCCATGACCTTACTCCAGGAAAAGATAAATTGGTCGCCAAATCCCTAAAATGTCTTTTCCTTGATTACTTCCAGTTGCAAAAAGGCTATCGGTGCTACTCTCTCGATCTCAAGAGATATATTGTTTCGGCAGACGTCAGCTTCTTTGAGACTTGTCCTTTCTTTTCAACCAATTCAAAAATGCATCATGATAATGACAATATGCTTCCTATTGGTCACTTTCTCCTTCTGGTTCATCCACCACTAGCCTTAGCTCCTCCGTTGCTTACGTATCAATGGAGACTGTGCTTAATGCCAATTAATACACCAGTCGACCCTGTTGATCCTCCAATTAGTCCTGTCATTGCCCACAATCCTTCACATGACTCACTGCTTACTCCATTAGACTCTCCTGCTTTGCCTCATGTATTAGAACTGCCCATAGCATTACGCAAAGGTATCAAATCTACTTGTAATCCTAACCCTCTTTATGCTTGTCATTTGAGCTATCATCATTTATCTCCTTCCTATTATGCCTTTGTGTCTTCTTTGTGTTCTGTTTCTATACCCAAAACTACAGGTGAAGCCCTCTCTCACCCAAGATGGCAACAGACAATGGTTGATGAAATGACTGCTTTACACCCTAGTGGTACGTGGGACCTCTTCCTTTTACCTTCTGGCAAGACAACTGTTGGTTGTCGATGGGTCTACACGGTCAAAATTGACCCTGATGGGAACGTTGATCGTTTGAAAGCTCACTTGGTTGCCAAGGGCTATACACAGATTTTTGGCCTCGACTATGGAGATACCTTTTCCCCTGTGGCCAAGATTGCTTCTGTTCGCCTTTTTCTTACCATGGTCGTGATTCACCACTGGCTCCTTCAACAGATTGACATTAAGAATGCCTTTTTACATGGTGAATTACACGAAGAGGTCTATATGCAGCAACCTTCTAGTTTTATTGCTCACAACACACCTGACTTCGTATGTCGATTGCGTCGCTCACTATATGGCCTGAAACAATCTCCCCATGCCTGGTTTGGGAGATTCAACTCTGTTGTCCAGCAGTTCAGCATGACTCGGTATGAGGCTGATCACTCTGTCTTCTTTCGACACTCCTTACCTAGCCTTTGCATTTATCTTGTGGTTTATGTCGATGACATTGTCATCACAAGCAATGATCAGGTTGGCATTCAGCAGCTTAAGCAGCATCTATCACACCACTTCTAGACCAAAGATTTGGGTCCTCTCAAATACTTTCTGGGGATTGAGGTGGCTCAATCTAAAACAGGTGTTTCCATCACTCAACGCAAGTATGCCTTAGACATCCTTGAAGAAACAAGTATGTTGGATTGTCGACCTAGCAATATGCCCATGGATCCTAATGTCAAATTACTACCGGCTCAGGGGGAGCCTCTAACAGACCCTGGTAGATATAGGCGTCTTGTTCGTAAGCTTAACTATCTTACAGTAACTCGACCCGACATCACCTTTGCTGTAAGTGTGGTGAGCCAATTTCTGAATTCTCATTGTGATAGTCATTTGGACCCTGTGGTTCGCATTCTTAGATACATCAAGAGTGCACTAGGTAAAGGCTTACTTTATGAAGACAAAGGCAATGCTAAAGTTGTTAATTATTCTGATGTTGATTGGGCAGGTTCACCGTTTGATAGGCGCTCAACTTTAGGATATTGTGTCTTTATTAGAGGTAATCTAATCTCATGAAAGAGCAAGAAACAGAACATTGTGGCTAGATCCAGTGCAGAAGCTGAGTATCGTGCTATGGCAGCGGCAACCTGTGAGCTCACGTGGCTGAAGCAATTGCTTCAACAACTTCAATTGGGAGAGGTCAAGGACATGAAACTGATATGCGACAACCAAGCTGCTCTGCATATTGCCTCTATCCCAGATTTTCATGAAAGGACCAAACACATAGAGATTGATTGTCATTTTGTCAGAGAAAAGGTTCTTTCAGGCGAGATTACTACTGGCTTTGTCAACTCCAAACACCAGCTAACTGATGTTTTCACTAAGTAGCTTAGAGCGCCTAAGGTTGATTTTATTTGTAGCAAGCTTGGTACATACGAAATATATGCTCTAACTTGAAGGGGAGTGTTAGATTAAGAAATTATATTAGCACATGTATATATTAGCTGTCAATCTATTAGCTATAGTTTAGGAAATTAATATCCTTGCAATTCTCTCTTTATTTATTGTAATCAGTGTATATATATCAATGATCATCTGTGTAGCATAACACACACAATTCTCCAAACACTTCTTCACTTTTCATTCTCCTCGCTGGTGCTGGCTATTGCTTCATGTAAATCAAATGTCTGTTTTCGCAAATAGAGTGTCACGAGACAAGGATATTGTACATCAGTAAAATAAATTTATGTTTGTTTGTATGCATGGTCACATAATTAAGATGTGCGAGTGTGAAAATGCATGGTGTTATTTATTATTTCTAGTTTATTTTGTCGCAGTCAGCTCAGACCTCAGGAACTTTCTTTGTCTCCTCCAAATCATTTTCTTGTCTCTGCCCCTCTTCGGTATCTGTCACAGCTGATTCAACTTCCTTATGAGTTTCTTGTTGAATGCTTTTCTCAACTGTCTGAACTTCGATAGATGCTATAGTGGGTAAAGTTGATTGGGTTTCATCCTCAGGCACGCCTGTCAATATAATAATGAGATGTTCAACGCAATCATCAAGACAGGGTTGGCTAAGGTACTTTTTTGCTGTACAGTTATATGTTTTCCTCAAAACTCAAAAAATTCCACTGCAACAAGAAGCTGCTTTAGGAGGCCAAAGAATTACCTTTTACATGTTATCATCAACATACATAGTTGGATGAAGTTGTTCCTTTCTTCCGAACTCAATAGCTTTGAATGTTAGTCTACGTTAAAGAGATTTAGTTTCAAGGGATTTGAAAATCCATGTATGTCTCATTTTGTTTTTTTTCTTTTCCGTCATAATTAAGTTTGTTGTATTTGTTTCTAGGTTGACAAATCAAATTCAGTTAAAACATAAGTGCTGCCAGCTAAAATTTCATAACATGACACATCATTGGCATCTTTCATACCTATTGCTTCTTCTGACGTTGTTTTTCCATCATCCTTGATCTCTCGATTCTTAACAGTGGGTGACTCTGGAATCTTTTGCAGTTCTTTGTCATCATAACTTGATTTTGTGCTGCTTTCCGTTGTCACCATTTCTTCAGAATCGGTATTCTTTGTTGTCACGTTCTCCATTCTTGGTGCTTCTGATTGGTGGTCAGCATGCTCTTCGTTTTCTGCACTGATATTGCCCTTGGTTTCGGTTAGATCAATTGTCTGTTTTAATATACGCAGCATCTGAATCAAATTTGCATTACAAATGAAGAAAAATAAGTGACTGATTGTTTGTTTGTTGCATTGATGCATAAGCTTGAGCAATTTACGTGTGTGAAACAACATGCAGTTGACAATGTGAATATTTTGTTGTTTGCTACATTAATGCCTAACCTCAAGAACTTTAGTCGTTTGCTCAAGTTCATTTTCTGGTGTGCAGCTCCTGTCGTTATCTGTCGCTGTTGATTCCTCTTCCTTATGAGTTTGTTCCTGAATGCTTTTCTGAATTGTCTCACCTTGGAAATTGGCGCTATGGACAATGTTGATGGGGCGTCATGCTCAGGTACACCTATGATTGTGCATATGAGATATTTCTATGCTATCGTCAGAAGTTGTCTGAAGTAGTTCTATTTAAGTACATGTGATAGATATTCTGTCTCGAAAACTGGAGATTTCTATTGCCAAACCATGCTACTGATATTGCCAAAGACTAGAGTTATTGTAGTAATTTATAATGTTCACATCCGCTTACAGTACTTCCGTTTAGTACAACTTATGTCTTATCTTTTGAAATTGAAAAGTGTTAATGCCATATCATAGCAAAAATTTTTTGTTTGAAGGGATTTGAAAAAATAATGAACTTCTGATTTTTGGTAAACTAAAGTTTCTTTCATTGCTTGTAGGATGAAAATGAAATTCAATAAAAACTAAAAAGAAATTTGCTGTATTTTCGAAACATACTCTCTGTTACAGTTTTCGGTAACTGCATTTCAGTTGCTTGCTCCATCTCTTTTGCTTCCTCTTGTATGATTTTCCCACCATCCTTGATCTCTAAATTCTCTTCAGTTTGTGACGTTGGAACATTTTCAAGTTCTTCAGTATCATTACTTCAATTTATTTCTGTGGTCTCCAGCCCTTCTAAATTCGAATGCTTTATAACCATGGTCTCCAGGCCCTGTGCATCATATTGGGGTTCAGCTTTATTTTCATTCTCCTCGCTGGTGCTGGCTATTGCTTCATGTGAATCAAATGCCTGTTTTCGCAAATAGAGCGTCACAAGACAAGGATATTATACATCTGTAAAATAAATGTATGTTTGTTTGTATGCATGGTCACATAATTATGATGTGGAAGTGTGAAAATGCATGGTGTTATTTATTATTTCTAGTTTATTTTGTCTCTGTCAGCTCAAACCTCAAGAACTTTCTTTGTCTCCTCTAAATCATTTTGTTGTCTCTGCCCCTCTTCGGTATCTGTCAAAGCTGATTCAACTTCCTTATGTATTTCTTGTTGAATGCTTTTCTCAACTGTCTCAACTTCAATAGATGCTATAGTGGGTAAAGTTGACTGGGTTTCATCCTCAGGCACACCTGTCATTATACAAATGAGATGTTCAACGCAATCATCAAGACAGGGTTGGCTAAGGTACTTTTTTGCTGTACAGTTATATGTTTTCTTCAAAACTCAAAAAATTCCACTGCAACAAGAAGTTGCTTTAGTCGGCCAAAGAATTACTTTTTACATGTTATCATCAACATACATATTTGGATGAAGTTGTTCCTTTCTTCCGAATTCTGAACTCAATAGCTTTGAATGTTAGTCTATGTTAAAGAGTTTTTGTTTCAAGGGATTTGAAAATCCATGTATGTCTCTTTTTGTTTTTTTTCTTTTCCGTCATAATTAAGTTGTTGTATTTGTTTCTGGGTTGACAAATCAAATTCAGTTAAAACATAAGTGATGCTAGCTAAAATTTCAAAACATAATTATTAGAAATATGGCTCTATGTATTTCATTGCTATTGAAAGGTTACACTTATCCATCTATTTATGCTGGTATCAGACTCTAAGATAACAAATTCCAAGATAACATATTCTATCCACAGCTAGATGAAAACAAATCTTATCTACAGCTTGAACAAATTACATAACAAACCAGAGAAAGTACATAATCTAATCTAATATTATCTCATGCAAAGCTTAACCACTTTCGGTTGTTGTTCCTTATCTTCCAATACTCCCCCTCAAGTTGGAGTGTGGGGATTGTGAACACCCAACTTGACCGTTAGTTCTTGAAAAATCTTTCCACCCAAAGCTTTTGTGAAGATATCTGCTTGTTGCTTCCTTGTTGGAATGTAGCTAGTAGCAATTGTGCCTTCTTGTAGATGTGTTCGAATAAAGTGACAATCTACTTCGATGTGTTTCGTTCTCTCGTGATAGACTAGATTGGCTGCGAGGTGAATAGCAGCTTGATTGTCACAGTACAAAATGGTGGGTAATTTGCATTCAACCTGCAAACTTGTGAGGAGACTTCTTAGCCAAAGGACCTCACTTACTGCTTGTCCCATTGCTCTATATTCTGCTTCACTGGAAGATTTTGAGACCGTTATTTGCTTCTTGGTCTTCCAAGAAATGGGGACCGAGCCTAATTTCATCAGGTACCCGGATATGGACCTGCGAGTGAGTGGGCATGATGCCTAGTCCGAATCACAATATGCTTCCAAAGTGAGATTATTTTCTTTGGGCAGGACGATACCCTGACCTGGTGAAGATTTTAAATAACGCAATACCCACATGGCTGCATCCCAGTGACCCTGTTGTGGAGCCTGCATGAATTGGCTCAAAATATGCACTGAATATGTGATCTCTAGACGAGTTATAGTGAGGTAGATGAGATGACCAACAAGACGACGATATTGTGGTGGATCCGGATAGGCTAGCCCAGAATCAAGAGCAAGCTTATGATTTTGTTCCATGGGGAATGAAGCGGGCTTGCAGTCCAACATCTTACATTCACTTAAGATGTCTAATGTATACTTGCACTGACACATGAAAAGCCCAGAACGCCCTCGTGTAAGCTCCAAACCAAGGAAGTATTTTAGGGTGCCAAGATCTTTCATGTGAAAGCATTGGCATAGGTATTGTTTGAAGTCACTACAAACGTTTCCATTATTTGCTGCTATCACGAGATCGTCCACATACACCAATACAACAAGGAAGGTGTCTTGCTTTGAGAACGTGAAAAGGCTATGATCCGCATGGGACTCTTGGAATCCATACTACAAGAGAGCTTAAGATAGCTTCGCATACCAGTTACGAGAGGCTTGCTTCAACCCATATAGTGATTTTCTCAGCTTGCACACCATGCCCGCCTTTAGAACGTTATATCCCTCTGGTGCTTGTGTAACACCCCAAAAAGTGTCTGTTTAATTATAAATGATCATTTTATAATATTTTTGATTTTTAGGAATTTTTTCTGAAATTTTTCGGAAACGACGAATATTTTAGTATATTCTTCGTTTTGCATGCACACTGAGCTGGGAAATGCCGAGGTCAGTGTAACGCTCCGGAAATTAATTATTTTACCACGAATAATTATTTTCTAATATTTGTGATTTATGTGAATTCTTTCAGAATTTTCCGGAAACGACGAATATTTTAATATATTTTTCGTTTTGCGTGAATATTGAGCAGAGTCCGAAAAACGACTGTAATGCTTCAAAAATTGGAAAATCTGGATATCACAGACGAAAGAGAGTCTAAACTACGGAAACATTGGTCACGTGATAGGTTATGTATATGATGGATAGTCGTTTTATAATATTTGCAGTTTTTGAAAATTTTTTGGAAATTTTCCGGGAACGTCGAATATTTTAGTATATTCTTCGTTTTGCGTGCATGCTGAGCGGAACTGGGAAAACGCGATGTTTTCTCCGAGAACCTTGGATCATGGACATGTCGACGGGAGATCTTACTAAACCTGAGGCTTGACGCAGTTTACAAGGTTTTACAATTTTCGAGAAATCTTAAAAGATAAAACAAATCAATATTGCAAAAAATTTATCTGTCAGATCAATTAAATACTGACTTCTGTCAACTGTAACTATTATCCATTGGATAATAGTGTGTAATAAAAATCCTATCACATTATTCTAATGCAATCTATTTTATGTCTAATCTATTCACTTTAATTCAAATTTAATGTTAAATAATCAAAGCTTCTTTGAGAAGCTTTGACCAACTAATGACTAAAGAGCCCTTGGCTTCCAAGAGAAGCCAAAAACTCTCCCTCTCTTCTCTCTCTATGCACAGCTGGAGCAGCCCATGCAAGGGGGAAAATTGCATTTCATTTAATCAATTTATCACACAATTTCCATAATTAACCAAAACACTTTCTCTCTCTACCCTTCTTCCTTCTTCTCCATTTTCTTTTTCTCTTCCTTCTCTCTGCCCATTGCTACGGCCAGCAGCCCTCTCCCCCACTCAATCTTCACAAAAATTTTAACCAAGCACATTTCCTTAATCCTCTCATCATTCTAAACATCTTTCCTTCTTGAAGTTTCTTGAAAATCCATCATCTTCAACACTTTCTCCAAGCTTCAAAGTTAGGGTTCTTGGGTAAGTTTCAAGACCTCTCTTCTCTCCTCTTCATTTTCGGTTTCAAGGGTCCTCTAATGGCCATTTACATTCCATTTTTCATGTCCATATGCTATTCTAATCAAGTCACCATTTCTAGGGTTTTTGGAGGTGTAAATCCGAAAATTTCAAGGAGCTTTTTTGGAGTTCTATTGATTTCTACACATAGGTAAGAGGAAGACACTCCTCCTCAACCTCTCTTAGCATCTAGGAACTTTGATTTTGTTATTTGTGGAAAAACCCTAATGAGGGTTATTCTTTAATTTGATGATTACTATGTTTAAATGTTGAATTTGTGATAATTGTGACCTTGGATTGATTTGTTGTATATAATGGTATATTGGATTGGATTATGTGATTGGAAATGGAAGAAAAACATTTGAGAACCTCTCTTGGAGGGCTACGGTTTTTAGGGTTGAAATTGGGTAAATTATGATTAAGTTGTAATAAGCACAAGCCTAGAATTGATTAAGTGATAAAATGGAATTTTATGGAAGGAAAAACTTGAGATTGAAACTCATGGGATGGCCACAGTTTTGAGCCCAATGTTGGGGTTATGGGTGAGCCAATGAAACAAGTAAGAATTAAGTGAATTTAAAATGCGATCTATAATGTGGTGAATTGGAAGGAATTAGGAATTAAATTCCTAGTGAGGCCACGACCTCTATGGACTTTTTAGGTGAAAATATGTAACCTTGGTAACTTGGAAGCATGAGCAATTATGTGATTAAAAAAAACCTATGTGATGAGATAGATAATTGATAAATTAGAAGAATTTAATATAATCAAGATTTCATAAACTTTAAAGGACTAAGAATGAAATTATCATAAGACTTAAGAAAATTCCAAGTGAGTGAAGAACAAGAGAGTGTGAGGCTTAAGAGCTTAAATAATTTACAAGTCATAAGAAATTAAATTGCCTTGGAAGATTAAATTAATTGCAAGAATTGGATTGGACATGAACCTTGAAAAGGGAAACAAATTCTAAGCTAGGATTCATAATGGACCTAAGAATGTACTATTTGACTTGATCTTTATATTATGATGTTATGGGTCCATGTGAGTGACCATTTGTATATTGATGCTTATATTGGCCTATTGTGGCATATTTCGGAATTGTATGAGATTGTGGATCATACATGTTTATGCATAGAGTCTTATGCATTGTGAATGTCCTTGTGGACTGTTGTAAGGCCAAGTTGCCTAGGAGATTGAACACACCTTAGTGCGGGTGCGAGTAGACTAGTATAGGTCATGTTTGACCTTGGGGGCGTCGCGGTGCGGGTCCTTCACAATGGGTAGTTGGTTCCTCTTCTACCCATGGGGCAAACCGATGCAAACGCACCGACGATCCGGATCGAGACACTATCCTATATCGTGATCGAGCATGGACTGTCTGTACAATGCCTGATGTGCACGTGAAAATTATTGATGAATAGCTTTGGCCGCGACAGCCGAGTTACAAACATGTCTCCTGATCTTTCTCTCCGACTGTTTGAGTCTAGCTCCATGGAGTAGGAATTTGGAAAGCATGCATGTGTATCATGATATACTCTGTCATTGTTAATCATTATTTTCCGTAACTATGACTGGTTTGATTATTACTGTGATGATTATCTGCCTAGAACTGCTTATTTGCCTACTGTTGGATTTACTGCTTATTATTAGGATATACTGTTTTGAATTGTTAATTGGGCGCGTTGTGCCATTCTGTTTCTGGCTGCTATTATTGGTAATGATGGTAGGATGTCTTACCTCTTTCTGTGTTTCCATTATTTGCTGCCTGTGTGTACACTGTACTGATCGAAGATGACGGGAAGGAAGCGGAAGATCTCGATTTTCCTGGCTTCTGCCCCGAACGGGACTAGTATCTACTAAGGCGATGGAGGCACGCATGTGCAGATTTTTAGGTGATGTGCGTCTGACCTTTCTCGGAGGGCCAGAGTGTTGGCACATCAACTTGAGTTCCGACCGCTGCGTCTACTTGGGAGATGTGTCGATTTCTCTAGCCTGGAGACGTCATGAGGCGCCGATCCTCACTTGCCATGTCAGCCTGCAATTGGAGTTCTACTTGCCCATCCGAGAGATGTGGGGTGATCATTACTACACCCCTTGGGAGGACTCTTTTGATTCTACTGCTCGGGCTCCTGCCCGTGGTTCCGTGATTTCCCATGGAGGTTTCCTCTGAAGAGGAGGATCCTGCTGAGGACCCAGATACGGTCCCTCCTCATCTGAGGGACTGATTTTACTGGTAGCTACTGATGGCTACCAGTGTTTTATTTTGGGGGCCTGATGTATTATTTTTGGTGGCTGTATATTTTGATATCTCTGGGGTATATTTGTATAATCCTTTGGGCAGATATAGTTTTACTTTTTGGATATTTCAGGCTTGTATTAGAGTACAATGGATGTCAGCACATTATTCAGATGTGAATTTTGTCTACTATTTTATTCTTTACCGTCATTTATATTCCGCATTGTTAAAATGATTAAAAAAAAAGAAATACATTGCTATTTTTACTCACGTATTTAAGCATCGAACAAGTTAAACTTAAACAAATGAACCGGGTCTTGAATTGTAAAAATTTTATTTTCTGCATTTTCATTTATGTTTAATAATGTGACGTTCCCTCCCAAAAAGGGACATTACATTAAGTTAGTATCAGAGCCCCGATTTATGTTTCTTTGGGTCTTGTGTGTGAGTCTGTCTGGTTTGTGCTGTGTGAAATCTCTGTGATTGGTGTTTTGAGATAAATCCCTCTGACCTTCCTTGTACTTTTCAGTTGATCTGATTTAAGAAAAAGCGAGATAGCGAGAAATGGAGAAATTGTAGCTGCTGTAGAGGCGATGCAGCGGATGGTGGAAGTCATCGCGCAACAAAATGAGCGTGCTGCTCAACAACAAGAAAGAGCTACTCAACAACTTGAGGCAACTGCAAATGCACAAAACTTAGCAGAGTTTCGTTGCCACAACCCTCCACAATTCAAGGGAGAATTTGATCCAGACAAGGCTAGTTTGTGGATCAAAGAACTAGAGAAAGTCTTCCGTGGCATGAATTACGCTGAAGATAAGAAGGTGAACTACGCTACCTTTATGCTTGTGGGCAACGCCGAAGATTGGTGGAATGGAGCTCAGAGAGCATTGGAAGCTGAAGGAACTGACATCACATGGGACATGTTCAAGAGCAAGTTCTTGGATAAATATTTTCCTACAAATGCGAGGCATGAGAAAGAGATGGAGTTCCTTAACCTGAGACAAGGGAACATGACCGTCAGTGAATATGCGGCCAAATTTGAGAACCTGGAGAAGTTCTCAACACACTACCAACACCAAATTGATGAAGCCTGGAAATGTTGGAAGTTCACTGAAGGACTAAGGTATGAAGTGAAGAAGGCCGTGATCACCTTAAAAATGAAGGTGTTTTCGGAACTGTTGGACACATGCTGTGAAGTTCAGGCCTTGGAACAGGCTAGAGACTCGAGGAGCAAGAACTTTGGGCCTGCGAGGTTCCAAAGAGGTGGAGGCAATAGTTCAAACCGCTTTCAAAAGAAGCCTTATTCCCGACCAACGGGGAGTCAGCATCAAGCCGGTGGGAGTTCTGGTGGAGGTTCTACTGGGAACTGGACTGGTCAGATGGTAGCATATCCCTCTAAATGCCTAAAGTGTGGGAAAGATCATCACACGAGAGACTGCACGATCAAAGGGATTATCTGCTTTAGATGTGGCAAACCGGGCCACGTGTCCAGAGATTGCAACCAGACGAAGGCTGAACCCTCAGTCAATGCGACTCGAGAGAAGAAACCGTAAGTCGGAGGTTGAGTTTACACCATGAGCGGAGCTGAAGCCTCCGAATCCGAAGACTTGATTCAAAGAGAAAGCACTATAGAAGATAATTTTTTAAAAGTACTGTATGATTCTGGGGCAACCCATTCTTTCATATCATATGACTGTGTGCTACGACTTGGCTTACCAGTGTCTGAACTACCTTTTGAATTAACTGTTTCAACCCCCACTGATAAACCGGTAGTCACTACCAAAGTCTGTTTGAAGTGTCCCTTAACTGTTGAAGGTCGAATCTTTTCTGTCGATTTGATCTGTTTACCTCTTTCACAACTAGATATAATCTAAGGGATGGACTGGTTATCTTCCAACCATGTTCTGTTAGATTGCTCTAGAAAAACCATAGTTCTTCATGTGGATGAGAATTCTAGATACTTGACTGCCAACATAGCACGAGCTTTCTTGAAAGAAAGAGCTCAAGGATACATGATACTATCTTCTTTGAAAGTCGAGAGTGAGGCCGATCTGAGCACTATTCCTGTGGTGAAGGAGTTTCCTGAAATCTTCTCCGAATATGTACCTGGTTTACTACCGATGCGTGAGATAGAGTTTGTTATTGACCTTGTACCGGGAGCTGGTCCCGTGTCTATAGCACTTTATCCGATGTCGCCAACGGAGTTGGCGGAGCTCAAGAAACAGCTAGAGGAGCTTTTGGAGAAATAGTTCATCAGGCCAAGTGTATCACTGTGGGGAGCGCCAGTGTTGTTAGTTCGAAAGAAGGACGATACCTCAAGATTGTGTGTGGACTATAGGCAGTGGAACAAGCTGACAATCAAGAACAAGTATCCACTCCCAAGAATCGATGATTTGATGGACCAACTGAAGGGAGCAGCGGTATTTTCGAAGATCGATTTGAGATCTGGGTACCATCAGATAAGAGTGAAAATGGAAGATGTACCCAAGACTGCTTTTCGTACCCGATACGGTCATTACGAATACCTTGTAATGTCGTTTAGTGTCACGAATGTGCCTGCTATCTTCATAGACTACATGAACAGGATCTTTCGTCCTTACTTGGACAAGTTTGTTATCGTCTTCATTCACGATATCCTGATATATTCCCGGAATCAGGAGGATCATGTTGAACACCTCAGCATAGTTCTTCAGATTTTGAAGGGGAAAGAACTGTATGCCAAATTGTCGAAGTGTGAGTATTGGCTTGATGAGGTGAAGTTTTTAGGCCATGTGATCTCGAAGGAAGGAATTGCAGTGGATCCGTCAAAAGTAGAGGCAGTGCTACAGTGGGAACAACTGAAGTCAGTGACAGAGGTTCGTAGCTTCGTAGGTTTAGCTGGATATTACAGAAGATTCATAGAAGGATTTTCCAAGATTGCTGGACCGCTCACTCAGCTGACAAGGAAGAATCAAGCTTTTGAATGGACTGATAGTTGCGAGCAGAGTTTCCAAAAGTTGAAGGAACGGCTGACTACCTCACCCGTATTGGTGCTACCTGATCTGAATGAACCATTCAAGGTGTACTGTGACGCTTCGTATCAAGGATTGGGATCTGTTCTTATGCAGCACAGAAGAGTGGTGGCTTATGCTTCGCGACAGTTGCGAGTGCATGAAAAGAACTACCCGATACATGATTTGGAACTAGCAGCTGTGGTCTTTGCTCTAAAGGTATGGAGACATTTTCTCTATGGAGCAACATTCAACATCTTCAGTGATCACATGAGCTTGAAGTATTTGTATGATCAGAAAGAGCTGAACATGAGGCAGCAGAGATGGTTAGAATTCCTAAAGGATTATGATTTCCAACTATTGTATCACCCTGGCAAAGCAAACGTCATGGCAGACGCCTTGAGTAGGAAGACTGTCAGTGTTTCTGCCCTGATGATTAAGGAAAGAGACCTCATAGAACAGTTTAGAGATATATGGTCGTTTGTTAAGTTGGAGCCAGGAAAAATGTGTATGAATATGGTTACCATCTCAAGCGAGCTAATGGAGGACATACGAGAAAAACAGAAGGCCGGTTCTTGCAAGAGGTGAGAGAGTAAATGAAGCAAGGCAAAGAGACGGAATTTGAAGAAGGAACGGATGGAATTATGAGATTCCGAGGTAGAGTTTGTATTCCCCATGACCAAGAGCTTAGGCGATATATTGTGGAACATGCTCACACCAGCAAGCTGAGTATGCACCCAGGCATAATTAAGATGTACCAAGATCTAAAGAAATTGTTCTGGTGGCATGGAATGAAGAGCGATGTCACTTGATGTGTGTCGACTTGTTTAGTTTGTCAAAAAGCTAAAGTGGAACATCAAAGACCAGCAGGATTGCTGCAACCCTTGTTTATTCCTGAATGGAAATGGGATAGCATTGCAATGGATTTTGTTGTGGGTTTGCCAAGGACAAAGAAAGGACACGACTCGATATGGGTAATAGTGGATTGACTCACAAAGTCAACTCATTTTCTCCCAATCAACATAAGGTACAGTCTGGAGAAGCTGACCCAGCTGTATATTGGAGAGATCGTTAGGCTGCATGGTGTGCCTTCGAGTATTGTTTCGGATAGGGATCCGAGGTTTACTTCAAAATTTTGGCAGAGTCTACAGGCATCGTTGGGAACAAAGTTACGTCTGAGTTCAGCGTACCACCCAAAAATCGATGGTCAATCGGAAAGGACGATCCAATCTTTAGAAGATTTGCTTAGAGCTTGTTCTATGGAACAAACTGGATGTTAGGATGAAGTTCTACCACTGATAGAGTTCACCTCCAACAACAGTTATCATTCAAGTATAGGGATGGCACCCTATGAAGCTCTGTATGGACGACGGTGTCGAACACCATTGTGTTGGTACCAAGATGGTGAGCGTCTTACGATTGGACTAGATATCATTCAGCAGACAACTGAGAAGGTTAAGATGATTCAAGAGAAGATGAGAACTGCTCAGAGCCGGCAGAAGAGTTATGCAAATAAGAGGAGAAAGCCTCTTGAGTTTGAGGAAGGTGAACATGTATTCTTGAAAGTCACACCCACGACTGGGGTCGGCCAGGCCTTGAAATCTAGAAAACTCACTCCAAAATTTCTTGGACCTTACCAAATTCTTCGCCGGATAGGTCCAGTAGCCTACCAGATAGCCTTACCCCCTTTTCTTTCCAATATACACAATGTCTTCCATGTGTCACAATCAATCAAATATTTACCTGACCCAAGTCATGTCATAGCACCGGACACAGTATAGTTAAAAGAGAACTTGACCTATGAGGCGCCTCCTGCGAGAATCGAGGACCGACGGATAAAGCAACTTAGAGGCAAGGAGATCCCATTAGTGAAGGTGATTTGGAATGAAACAACTGGTGATGCGACTTGGGAGCCGGAAGACAAGATGAGGGAGCAACATCCAAAACTATTCTGAGGTATGTAAATTTCAAGGACGAAATTCCTTTTTAGTGGGGGAGTGCTGTAACATCCCAAAAAGTGTCTGTTTAATTATAAATGATCATTTTATAATAATTTTGATTTTAAGAAATTTTTTCTGAAATTTTTCGGAAACGACGAATATTTTAGTATATTCTTCGTTTTGCGTGCACACTGAGCTGGGAATTGCTGAGGTCAGTGTAACGCTCCGGAAATTAATTATTTTACCACAAATAGTCATTTTCTATTATTTGTGATTTATGTAAATTCTTTCAGAATTTTTCGAAAATGACGAATATTTTAATATATTCATCGTTTTACGCAAATATTGAGCAGAGTCAGGAAAACGACTGTAATGCTTCAAAAATTGGAAAATTATATGATGGATAGTCGTTTTATAATATTTGCAATTTTTGAGAATTTTTTGGGAATTTTCCGGGAACGTCGAATATTTTAGTATATTCTTCGTTTTACGTGCACGCTGAGCGGAACTGGGAAAACGCGATGTTTTCTCCGCGAACCTTGGCCTATGGACATGTCGATGAGGGATCTTACTAAAACAGATAAAACAAATCAATACTGCGAAAAATTTATCTGTCAGATTAATTAAATACTGATTTCTGTCAACTGTAACTATTATCCATTGGATAATAGTGTGTAATAAAAATCCTATCACATTATCCTAATGCAATCTACTTTATGTCTAATCCATTCACTTTAATTCAAATTTAATGTTAAATAATTAAAGCTTCTTTGAGAAGCTTTGACCAACTAATGACTAAAGAGCCCTTGGCTTCCAAGATAAGCCAAAAACTCTCCCTCTCTTCTCTCTCTATGCACGGCTGGAGCAGCCCATGCAAGTGGAAAAATTGCATTTCATTTAATTAATTTATCACACAATTTCCATAATTAACCAAAACACTTTCTCTCTCTACCCTTCTTCCTTCTTCTCTATTTTCTTTTTCTCTTCCTTCTCTCTACCCATTGCTACGGCCAGCAGCCCTCTCCCCGACTCAATCTTCACAAAAATTTTAACCAAGCACATTTCCTTAATCCTCTCATCATTCTAAACATCTTTCCTTCTTGAAGTTTCTTGAAAATCCATCATCTTCAACACTTTCTCCAAGCTTCAAAGTTAGGGTTCTTGGGTAAGTTTCAAGACCTCTCTTCTCTCCTCTTCATTTTCGGTTTCAAGGGTCCTCTAATGGCCATTTACATTCCATTTTTCATGTCCATATGCTATTCTAATCAAGTCACCATTTCTAAGGTTTTTGGAGGTGTAAATCCAAAAATTTCAAGGAGCTTTCTTGGAGTTCTATTGATTTCTACACATAGGTAAGAGGAAGACACTCCTCCTCAACCTCTCTTAGCATCTAGGAACTTTGATTTTGTTATTTGTGGAAAAACCCTAATGAGGGTTATTCTTTAATTTGATGATTACTATGTTTAAATGTTGAATTTGTGATAATTGTGACCTTGGATTGATTTGTTGTATATAATGGTATATTGGATTGGATTATGTGATTGGAAATGGAAGAAAAACATTTGAGAACCTCTCTTGGAGGGCTACGGTTTTTAGGGTTGAAATTGGGTAAATTATGATTAAGTTGTAATAAGCACAAGACTAGAATTGATTAAGTGATAAAATGGAATTTTATGGAAGGAAAAACTTGAGATTGAAACTCATGGGATGGCCACGGTTTTGAGCCCAATGTTGGGGTTATGGGTGAGCCAATGTAACAAGTAAGAATTAAGTGAATTTAAAGTGCGATCTATAATGTGGTGAATTGGAAGGAATTAGGAATTAAATTCCTAGTGAGGCCACGACCTCTATGGACTTTTTAGGTGAAAATATGTAACCTTGGTAACTTGGAAGCATGAGCAATTATGTGATTAAAAAAAAACCTATGTGATGAGATAGATAATTGATAAATTAGAAGAATTTAATATAATCAAGATTTCATAAACTTTAAAGGACTAAGAATGAAATTATCATAAGACTTAAGAAAATTCCAAGTGAGTGAAGAACAAGAGAGTGTGAGGCTTAAGAGCTTAAATAATTTACAAGTTATAAGAAATTAAATTGCCTTGGAAGATTAAATTAATTGTAAGAATTGGATTGGACATGAACCTTGAAAAGGGAAACAAATTCTAAGCTAGGATTCATAATGGACCTAAGAATGTACTATTTGACTTGATCTTTATATTATGATGTTATGGGTCCATGTGAGTGACCATTTGTATATTGATGCTTATATTGGCCTATTGTGGCATATTTCGGAATTGTATGAGATTGTGGATCATACATGTTTATGCATAGAGTCTTATGCATTGTGAATGTCCTTGTGGACTGTTGTAAGGCCAAGTTGCCTAGGAGATTGAACACACCTTAGTGCGGGTGCGAGTAGACTAGTGTAGGTCATGTTTGACCTTGGGGGCGTCGGGGTGCGGGTCCTGCACAATGAGTAGTTGGTAGCTCTTCTATCCGTGGGGCAAACCGATGCAAATGCACCGACGATCCGGACCAAGACACTGTCCTATATCGTGATCGAGCATGGACTGTCTGTACAATGCCTGATGTGCACGTGAAAATTATTGATGAATAGCACTTTGGCCGCGGCAGCCGAGTTATAGACATGTCTCCTGATCTTTCTCTCCGACTGTTTGAGTCTAGCTCCATGGAGTAAGAATTTGGAAAGCATGCATGTGTATCATGATATACTCTGTCATTGTTAATCATTATTTTTCGTAACTATGATTGGTTTGATTATTACTGTAATGATTATCTACCTAGAATTGCTTATTTGCCTACTGTTGGATTTACTACTTATTATTAGGATATACAGTTTTGAATTGTTAATTGGGTGCGTTGTGCTGTTCTGTTTCTGACTGCTATTATTGTTAATCATGGGAGGATGTCTTACCTCTTTCTGTGTTTCCATTATTTGCTGCCTGTGTGTACACTGTATTGATCGAAGACGACGGTAAGGAGGCGGAAGATCCCGATTTTCCTGGCTTCTGGCCCGAACGAGACTAGTATCTACTGAGGCGATGGAGGCACGCATGCGCGGATTTCTAGGTGATGTGCGTCTGACCTTCCTCGGAGGGCCAGAGTGTTGGCACATCAACTTGAGTTCTGACTGCTGCGTCTACTTGGGAGGTGTGTCGATTTCTCTAGCCTGGAGACGTCATGAGGCGCCGATCCTCACCTGCCATGTCAGCCTGCGATTGGAGTTCTACTTGCCCATCCGAGAGATGTGGGGTGATCGTTACTACACCCCTTGGGAGGACTCTTTTGATTCTACTGCTCGGGCTCCTACCTGTGGTTCCGTGGTTTCCCATGGAGGTTTCCTCTGAAGAGAAGGATCCTGCTGAGGACCCGGATACGGTCCCTCCTCATCTGAGGGACTGATTTTACTGGTAGCTACTGATGGCTACCAGTGTTTTATTTTGGGGGCCTGATGTATTAATTTTGATGAGCTGTATATTTTGATATCTCTGGGGTATATTTGTATAATCCTTTGGGGCAGATATAGTTTGGCTTTTTGGATATTTCAGGCTTGTATTAGAGTACAATGGATGTCAAGACATTATATATATATATATATATATATATATATATATATATATATATATGCATGTTATTCAGATGTGAATTTTGTCTACTATTTTATTCTTTACCGTCATTTATATTCCTCATTGTTAAAATGATTAAAAAAAAAAAGAAATACACTGCTATTTTTACTCACGTATTTAAGCATCGAACAAGTTAAACTTAAACAAATGAACCGGGTCTTGAATTGTCAAAATTTTATTTTTCGCATTTTCATTTATGTTTAATAATATGACGTTCTCTCCAAAAAAAAGGTGTTACATTAAATTGGTATCAGAGCCCCGGTTTATGTTTCTTTGGGTCTTGTGTGTGAGTCTATCTTGTTTGTGCTGTGTGAAATCTCTGTGATTGGTGTTTTGAGATAAATCCCTCTGACCTTCCTTGTACTTTTCAGTTGATCTGATTTAAGAAAAAACGAGATGGCGAGAAGTGGAGAAATTGTAGCTGCAGTAGAGGCGATGCAGCGGATGGCGGAAGTCATCGCGCAGCAAAATGAGCGTGCGGCTCAACAACAAGAAAGAGCTACTCAACAACTTGAGGGAACTGCAGATGCACAAAACTTAGCAGAGTTTCGTCGCCACAACCCTCCACAATTCAAGGTAGAATTTGATCCAGACAAGGCTAGTTTGTGGATCAAAGAACTGGAGAAAGTCTTCCGTGGCATGAATTACGCTGAAGATAAGAAGGTGAACTCCACTACCTTTATGCTTGTGGGCAACACCGAAGATTGGTGGAATGGAGCTCAGAGAGCACTGGAAGCTGAAGGAACTGACATCACGTGGGACGTGTTCAAGAGCAAGTTCTTGGACAAATATTTTCCAGCAAATGCGAGGCATGCGAAAGAGATGGAGTTCCTTAACCTGAGATAAGGAAACATGACCGTCAGTGACTATGCGGCAAAATTTGAGAACCTGGAGAAGTTCTCAACACACTACCAACACCAAACCAATGAAGCCTGGAAATGTTAGAAGTTCACTGAAGGACTAAGGTATGAAGTGAAGAAGGCCATGATCACCCTAAAAATGAAGGTGTTTTCGGAACTGTTGGACACATGCTGTGAAGTTGAGGCCTTGGAACAGGCTTGAGACTCTAGGAGCAAGAACTTTGGGCCTACGAGGTTCCAAAGAGGTGGAGGCAATAGTTCAAACCGCTCTCAAAAGAAGCCTTATTCCCGACCAACGGGGAGTCAGCATCAAGCCAATGGGAGTTCTGGTAGAGGTTCTACTGGGAACCAGACTGGTCAGACGGTGGCATATCCCTCTAAATGCCTAAAGTGTGGGAAAGATCATCACACGAGAGACTGCACAATCAAAGGGATTATTTGCTTCAGATGTGGCAAACCGGGCCACGTGTCCAGAGATTGCAACCAGACGAAGGCTGAACCCTCAGTCAATGCGACTCGAGAGAAGAAACCGCAAGCCGGAGGTTGAGTTTACACCATGAGCGGAGCTGAAGCCTCTGAATCCGAAGACTTGATTCAAGGAGAAAGCACCATAGAAGGTAATTTTTTAAAAGTACTGTATGATTCTGGGGCAACCCATTCTTTCATATCATATGACTGTGTGCTACGACTTGGCTTACCTGTGTCTGAACTACCTTTTGAATTAACTGTTTCAACCCCCACTGATAAATCGGTAGTCACTACCAAAGTCTGTTTGAAGTGTCCCTTAACTGTTGAAGGTCGAATCTTTTCTGTCGATTTGATCTGTTTACCTTTTTCATAACTAGATATAATCTTAGGGATGGACTGGTTATCTTCCAACCATGTTCTGTTAGATTGCTCTAGAAAAACCATAGTCTTTTCTGTGGATGAGAATTCTAGATACTTGACTGCCAACCAAGCACGAGCTTTCTTGAAAGAAGGAGCTCAAGGATACATGCTACTATCTTCTTTGAAAGTCGAAAGTGAGGTCGATCTGAGCACTATTCCTGTGGTGAAGGAGTTTCCTGAAATCTTCCCCGAAGATGTACCTGGTTTACCACCGATGTGTGAGATAGAGTTTGTTATTGACCTTGTACCGGGAGCTGGTCCCGTGTCTATAGCACCTTATCCGATGTCACCAACAGAGTTGGCAGAGCTCAAGAAACAACTAGAGGAGCTTTTGCTGAAACAGTTCGTCAGGCCGAGTGTATCACCGTGGGGAGCACCAGTGTTGTTAGTTCGAAAGAAGGACAGTACCTCAAGATTGTGTGTGGACTATAGGCAGTTGAAAAAGTTGTCGATCAAGAACAAGTATCCACTCCCAAGAATCGATGATTTGATGGACCAACTGAAGGGAGCAGCGGTATTTTCGAAGATCGATTTGAGATTTGGGTACCATTAGATAAGAGTGAAAATGGAGGATGTACCCAAGACTGCTTTTCGTACCCGATGCGGTCATTACGAATACCTTGTAATGTCGTTTGGTGTCACGAATGGGCCTGCTATCTTCATGGACTACATGAACAGGATCTTTCGTCCTTACTTGGATAAGTTTGTTGTCGTCTTCATTGACGATATCCTGATATATTCCCGGAATCAGGAGGATCATGCTGAACACCTCAGCATAGTTCTTCAGATTTTGAAGGGGAAAGAACTGTATGCCAAACTGTCGAAGTGTGAGTTTTGGCTTGATGAGGTGAAGTTTTTAGGCCATGTGATCTCGAAGGAAGGAATTGCAGTGGATCCGTCAAAAGTAGAGGCAGTGCTACAGTGGGAACAACCGAAGTCAGTGACAGAGGTTCGTAGAAGATTCATAGAAGGATTTTCCAAGATTGCTGGACCGCTCACTCAGCTGACAAGGAAGAATCAAGCTTTTGAATGGACTGATAGCTGCGGGCAGAGTTTCCAAGAGTTGAAGAAATGGCTGACTACCTCACGCATATTGGTGCTACTTGATCCGAATGAACCATTCGAGGTGTACTGTGACGCTTCGTATCAAGGATTGGGATCTGTTCTTATGCAGCACAAAAGAGTGGTGGCTTATGCTTCGCGACAGTTGCGAGTGCATGAAAAGAACTACCCGACACATGATTTGGAACTAGCAGCTGTGGTCTTTGCTCTAAAGGTATGGAGACATTTTCTCTATGGAGTAACAATCAACATCTTCAGTGATCACAAGAGCTTGAAGTATTTGTATGATCAGAAAGAGCTGAACATGAGGCAGCGGAGATGGCTAGAATTCCAGAAGGATTATGATTTCCATCTGTTGTATCACCCTGGCAAAGCAAACGTCGTGGCAGACGCCTTGAGTAGGAAAACTGTCAGTGTTTCTGCCCTGATGATTAAGGAAAGAGACCTCATAGAACAGTTTAGAGATGTATGGTCGTTTGTTAAGTTGGAACCAGGAAAAATTTGTATGAATATGGTTACCATCTCAAGCGAGCTAATGGAGGACATACGAGAAAAGCAGAAGGCCGGTGAATTCTTGCAAGAGGTGAGAGAGCAAATGAAGCAAGGCAAAGAGACGGAATTTGAAGAAGGAACAGATGGAATTCTGAGATTCCGAGGTCGAGTTTGTATTCCCCATTACCAAGAGCTTAGGCGATATATTGTGGAACATGCTCACACCAGCAAGCTGAGTATGCACCCAGGCATAATTAAGATGTACCAAGATCTGAAGAAATTGTTCTGGTGGCATGGAATGAAGAGCGATGTCACTAGATGTGTGTCAACTTGTTTAGTTTGTCAAAAAGCTAAAATGGAACATCAAAGACCAGCAGGATTGCTGCAACCCTTGTCTATTCCTGAATGGAAATGGGACAGCATTGCAATAGATTTTGTTGTAGGTTTGCTAAGGACAAAGAAAGGACACGACTCGATATGGGTAATAGTGGATCGACTTACAAAGTCAACTCATTTTCTCCCGATCAACATAAGGTACAGTCTGGAGAAGCTGACCCAGTTGTATATTGGAGAGATCGTTAGGCTGCATGGTGTGCCTACGAGTATTGTTTCGGATAGGGATCCGAGGTTTACTTCGAAATTTTGGCAGAGTCTACAAGCGTCGTTGGGAACAAAGTTATGTCTGAGTTCAGTGTACCACCCACAAACCGATGGTCAATCGGAAAGGACGATCCAATCTTTAGAAGATTTGCTTAGAGCTTATTCTATGGAACAGACTGGATGTTGGAATGAAGTTCTACCACTGATAGAGTTCACCTACAACAACAGTTATCATTCGAGTATAGGGATGGCACCCTATGAAGCTCTGTATGGATGACGGTGTCGAACACCATTGTGTTGGTACCAAGACGATGAGCGTCTTACGATTGGACCAGATATCATTCAGCAGACAACTGAGAAGGTCAAGATGATTCAAGAGAAGATGAGAACTGCTCAAAGCCGGCAGAAGAGTTATGCAGATAAGAGGAGAAAGCCTCTTGAGTTTGAGGAAGGTGAGCATGTATTCTTGAAATTACGCCCACGACTGGGGTCGGCCGAGCCTTGAAATCTAGAAAACTCACTCCAAAATTTCTTGGACCTTACCAAATTCTTCGCCGGATAGGTCCAGTAGCCTACCAAATAGCCTTACCCCCTTTTCTTTCCAACATACACAATGTCTTCCATGTGTCACAACTGCGTAAATATTTACGTGACCCAAGTCATGTCATAGCACCAGACACAGTACAGTTAAAAGAGAACTTGACCTATGAGGCGCCTCCTGCGAGAATAGAGGACCGACGGATAAAGCAACTTAGAGGCAAGGAGATCCCATTGGTGAAGGTGATTTGGAATGAAACAACTGGTGATGCAACTTGGAAGTCGGAAGACAAGATGAGGGAGCAACATCCAGAACTATTCTGAGGTATGTAAATTTCGAGGACGAAATTCCTTTTTAGTAGGGGAGTGTTGTAACATCCCAAAAAGTGTCTGTTTAATTATAAATGATCATTTTATAATATTTTTGATTTTTAGGAATTTTTTCTAAAATTTTTCGAAAATGACGAATATTTTAGTATATTTCTCGTTTTACGTATACACTGAGTTGGGAATCGCTGAGGTCAGTGTAATGCTCCAGAAATTAATTATTTTACCACGAATAGTCATTTTCTAATATTTGTGATTTATGTGAATTCTTTCAGAATTTTTCGGAAATGACGAATATTTTAATATATTCATCGTTTTATGAGAATATTGAGCAGAGTCGGGAAAACGACTGTAATGCTTCAAAAATTGGAAAATTATATGATGGATAGTCGTTTTATAATATTTGCAGTTTTTGAGAATTTTTTGGGAATTTTCCGGGAACGTCAAATATTTTAGTATATTCCTCGTTTTGCGTGCACGCTGAGCGGAACTAGGAAAACGCGATGTTTTCTCTGCGAACCTTGGCCTATGGACATGTCGACGGGGGATCTTACTAAACCCGAGGCTTGACGCAGTTTACAAGGTTTCACAATTTTTGAGAAATCTTAACAGATAAAACAAATCAATACTGCGAAAAATTTATCTGTCAGATCAATTAAATACTGACTTCTGTCAACTGTAACTATTATCCATTGGATAATAGTGTGTAATAAAAATCCAATCACATTATCCTAATGCAATCTACTTTATGTCTAATCTATTCACTTTAATTTAAATTTAATGTTAAATAATCAAAGCTTCTTTGAGAAGCTTTGACCAACTAATGACTAAAGAGCCCTTGGCTTCCAAGATAAGCCAAAAACTCTCCCTCTCTTCTCTCTCTATGCACGGCTGGAGCAACCCATGCAAGGGGAAAAATTGCATTTCATTTAATCAATTTATCACACAATTTCCATAATTAACCAAAACACTTTCTCTCTCTACCCTTCTTCCTTCTTCTCCATTTTCTTTTTCTCTTCCTTCTCTCTACCCATTGCTACGGCCAGCAACCCTCTCCCCTACTCAATCTTCACAAAAATTTTAACCAAGCACATTTCCTTAATCCTCTCATCATTCTAAACATCTTTCCTTCTTGAAGTTTCTTGAAAATCCATCATCTTCAACACTTTCTCCAAGCTTCAAAGTTAGGGTTCTTGGGTAAGTTTCAAGACCTCTCTTCTCTCCTCTTCATTTTCAGTTTCAAGGGTCCTCTAATGGCCATTTACATTCCATTTTTCATGTCCATATGCTATTCTAATCAAGTCACCATTTCTAGGGTTTTTGGAGGTGTAAATCCAAAAATTTCAAGGAGCTTTCTTGGAGTTCTATTGATTTCTACACATAGGTAAGAGGAAGACACTCCTCCTCAACCTCTCTTAGCATCTAGGAACTTTGATTTTGTTATTTGTGGAAAACCCTAATGAGGGTTATTCTTTAATTTGATGATTACTATGTTTAAATGTTGAATTTGTGATAAGTTGACCTTGGATTGATTTGTTGTATATAATGGTATATTGGATTGGATTATGTGATTGGAAATGGAAGAAAAACATTTGAGAACCTCTCTTGGAGGGCTACGGTTTTTAGGGTTGAAATTGGGTAAATTATGATTAAGTTGTAATAAGCACAAGACTAGAATTGATTAAGTGATAAAATGGAATTTTATGGAAGGAACAACTTGAGATTGAAACTCATGGGATGGCCATGGTTTTGAGCCCAATGTTGGGGTTATGGGTGAGCCAATGTAACAAGTAAGAATTAAGTGAATTTAAAGTGCGATCTATAATGTGGTGAATTGGAAGGAATTAGGAATTAAATTCCTAGTGAGGCCACGGCCTCTATGGACTTTTTAGGTGAAAATATGTAACTTTGGTAACTTGGAAGCATAAGCAATTATGTGATTAAAAAAAAAACCTATGTAATGATATAGGTAATTGATAAATTAGAAGAATTTAATATAATCAAGATTTAATAAACTTTAAAGGACTAAGAATGAAATTATCATAAGACTTAAGAAAATTCCAAGTGAGTGAAGAACAAGAGAGTGTGAGGCTTAAGAGCTTAAATAATTTACAAGTTATAAGAAATTAAATTGCCTTGGAAGATTAAATTAATTGCAAGAATTGGATTGGACATGAACCTTGAAAAGGGAAACAAATTCTAAGCTAGGATTCATAATGGACCTAAGAATGTACTATTTGACTTGTTCTTTATATTATGATGTTATGGGTCCATGTGAGTGACCATTTGTATAATGATGCTTATATTGGCCTATTGTGGCATATTTCGGAATTGTATGAGATTGTGGATCATACATGTTTATGCATAGAGTCTTATGCATTGTGAATGTCCTTGTGGACTATTGTAAGGCCAAGTTGCCTAGGAGATTGAACACACCTTAGTGCGGGTGCGAGTAGACTAGTGTAGGTCATGTTTGACCTTGGGGGGTCGGGGTGCGGGTCCTTCACAATGAGTAGTTGGTAGCTCTTCTATCCGTGGGACAAACCGATGCAAATGCACCGACGATCCGGACCGAGACACTGTCTTATATCGTGATCGAGCATGGACTGTCTGTACAATGCCTGATGTGCACGTGAAAATTATTGATGAATAGCACTTTGGCCGCGGCAGCCGAGTTACAGACATGTCTCCTGATCTTTCTCTCCGATTGTTTGAGTCTAGCTCCATGGAGTAAGAATTTGGAAAGCATGCATGTGTATCATGATATACTCTGTCATTATTAATCATTATTTTTCGTAACTATGACTGGTTTGATTATTACTGTAATGATTATCTACCTAGAACTGCTTATTTGCCTACTGTTGGATTTACTGCTTATTATTAGGATATACTATTTTGAATTGTTAATTGGGCGCGTTGTGCCATTCTATTTCTAGCTGCTATTATTGGTAATGATGGTAGGATGTCTTACCTCTTTCTGTGTTTCCATTATTTGCTGCCTGTGTGTACACTGTATTGATCGAAGACGACGGTAAGGAGGCGGAAGATCCTGATTTTCCTGGCTTCTGGCCCGAACGGGACTAGTATCTACTGAGGCGATGGAGGCACGCATTCGCGAATTTCTAGGTGATGTGCATCTGACTTTCCTCGGAGGGCCAGAGTGTTAGCACATCAACTTGAGTTCCGACCGCTGCGTCTACTTGGGAGATGTGTCGATTACTCTAGCCTGGAGACGTCATGAGGCGCCGATCCTCACCTGCCATGTCAGCCTGCGATTGGAGTTCTACTTGCCTATCCGAGAGATGTGGGGTGATCGTTACTACACCCCTTGGGGGGACTCTTTTGATTCTACTGCTCGGGCTCCTGCCCGTGGTTCCGTGGTTTCCCATGGAGGTTTCCTCTGAAGAGGAGGATCCTGCTGAGGACCCGGATACGGTCCCTCCTCATCTGAGGGACTAATTTTACTGGTAGCTACTGATGGCTACCAGTGTTTTATTTTGGGGGCCTGACGTATTATTTTTGGTGGGCTGTATATTTTGATATCTCTGGAGTATATTTGTATAATCTTTGGGGCATGTATAGTTTTACTTTTGGATATTTCGGTTGTATCTTGTATCGTAGTACAATGGATGTCGGCAAGACATTATATATATATATATATATATATATATATATATATATATATATATATATATATATATATATATATATATATATATATTTTATATGCATGTTATTCAGATGTGAATTTTGTCTACCATTTTATTCTTTACCGTCATTTATATTCTGCATTGTTAAAATGATTAAAAAAAAAGAAATACACTGCTATTTTTACTCTTGTATTTAAGCATTGAACAAGTTAAACTTAAACAAATGAACCGGGTTTTGAATTGTCAAAATTTTATTTTTCGCATTTTCATTTATGTTTAATAATGTGACGTTCCCTCCCAAAAAAGGGCGTTACAGCTTGCATATAGACTTCCTCTTCTAAGTCTCCGTGTAAGAAGGCATTGCTCATATCCATTCGATGGAGCTCCCATCCGCTTGCTATGGAAACTGAAAGTAAGCAACGTACCATCGTCATTTTTGTAACTGGGGCAAACGTTTCGTTGAAGTCTTCCCCTTCCATTTATGTGTAGCCCTTAGCCACAAGGCGAGCTTTATATTTCTCCACCTCTCCAGATGCTTTATACTTGACCTTGTAGACCCACTGGCACCCCACTACTTTCTTTCCTTTGGGTGGAAGTGCAAGGTCCCAGGTCTTGTTATCCGCCAATGCTTTGAGCTCTAGTGCCATGGCATCTTGCCACTCTCGTTTCTTTATGGCTAGCTGGTATGTTTGAGGCTCCTCATGGCTTGTGATTGTCGCAAGATAAGCTTGATGATTTTGTGCAAAACATTCATAATTGATGTAGTTAGTGATAGGGTAGGACTTACCTGAAGATTCTGAGTGGTCCGAGTGCATGCGAATGGGGTCTTCTTGAGCTGTGTGACAATAATAATCATGAAGATAGCTCGGTGATTGCCTTGTTCGGGGCCCAAGATCTGTGATTTGAGCTTCTTCATGTGTCTCCCTCTCACTGTCAACCTCCTCTTCCACGTTTTCTGTTTCTTGATCCCCTTTATGGTCCATGTTCTCCTTTTCAGAGACGTCATCCTCCTCCTTTTGAGGCCCAGAAATATCATGAAAGGTCTCTCTTGGTGACTGCAGGGTCATATTCTCTTGGCTTTCCGCATAGGGTAGTATATGCTCATAAAAGGTTACGTCTCGCGAAGTATAACACTCATGTGTTTTTGGATTGTAAACTCTCCAACCCTTTTGGCCTTGTGGGTACCCTATGAAAATGCACCTCTCTGCTCGCGGATCAAACTTGTCCCTTTGCTTGGAACTAGTCCCTACATAACATAGACATCCCAAAACCTTCATGTGATCATAAGTAGGTGACTTACCAATGAGCATCTCATACGGGATTACTCCTTGGTTGGCGCTTGTGGGAGTTCGATTTATGATATGAGCCGCAGCTAGTATGCATTCCCCCCAGAATCGTATGGGGAGGTTGGCTTGAAATTTCAAGGTCCTGGCAACATTTAAAATATGCTTGTGCTTGCATTCTACACGTCTGTTTTGCTGAGGTGTGGCCACGCAAGAGGACTCTTGAAGTATGCCCTTCTAACGTAGAAACCTTTGCAAAGATAAATTGGTGAACTCTGTCCTATTGTCACTTCTTATCTTCTTAATGCTTCTATCAAACTGAGTTCTTATCATGTTGTAGAAGTTGATCAGAATCTCAGTCATTTGATCCTTGTGTTTCATTAAATAGACCCACGTCCCACGAGAATAATCATCCACGATAGTGAGGAAAAAATGAGAGCCATCATGTGAGGGAGTATGATACTTTCCCCATAAATCACAATGTATCAAATCAAATGGCTCCTTGGCCTTATTATTGCTTAGAGAAAAAAGAGATCTACATTGTTTTGCTCTGTGGCAAATGTCACAGTAATCAACTTTATTGGAATTAAAACTGCACCTAAGAAACTTAGAAAGACTCTACAAAGCTTAAAAAGAGGGATGTCCTATTCTTGAGTGCCAAAGGGTGATGGTTTCCTCATGAGTTGCTACATATGAAGCTCCTCGTAAGGTCCCTTCAAACACGTAAACCCCATCTTGCATATCACCCAAGCCAATCATCCTCTTCAAGGTACGGTCCTGTATCACATAACAATTAGAATGATAAGTCACCATGCAATCCAAATCGCGAGTTAATTTGTGTATGGAAATTAGATTGCAACTAAATTCGGGCATATGCAACACATTTTTCAGCTCAATGTGTTCATCAAGTTGAACATTCCCCATTTTCTCTACCAATACAATGTTACCTGTGGGCACTGTAATGTAGAAGGGGTTATCAAGCTTTCTTACTCCCTTCAATATTGAGAAAAGTGGGGTCATGTGGTGTGAGGCACCACTATCTAGGATCCATTGGACCCTTCCTTTACCAGCCATATTATTTTGAGAGGATGTAGGGCTCTTCAATCGCATGCCATGTAATGCTTGAGCCTTGGTTGCTTCCTCTTTCTCTTCCATTCTCTGCTTGTCGTCAATATGCACTGCTGCATGGTTCCCTGTTTGCTTCCTCCCTTTTGTGTACGTCGAATGTCCTAGTTCGGGGGGTAGCCAACAATTTCAAAGCATTTTGCCTTGATGTGCCTAATCTTCCCACAATGGTCACATTTTGGTTTGGGCCCGTCTCTACCCTTTTGCTTCCAGGAAGAGTGAAAAGCTCCTCCCATCTCAGCCTTTGCGTTGCCCCTCTCCTTCTCCGCCATCTGACGTCCCTCTTCCCTGAGAACGTGATTGAATGTTCTTCTAAGGGAAGGTAGTGGATCAGTGTTTAAGATGGTTGCCTTGACATGCCCATACTGTTCATTCTCGAGTCCACCGAGGAAAAGATGCACATTTTGCTCTTCCTCCCTCTGCATTAACTTTTTCTAAGCTCTACAAGTGCATTCTGGTAGCGGTTGCAGCTCGCTGAGTTCCTCAAGCAAGCCTTTGAATTTAGTGTAAGATTCTGTTACGGTAGTATCATCCTCCTTCTGCAGTAAGCAAAGATTTCTCCACAATTGGTGCACCCTTGGTACATTTGTTTGAGCAAATCGCTCCTCCAAATCGAGCCAAACATCTCTCGCTGTTGTCGTATGTGAGATGCTACTATGTAACTTTGGGTCCGTGGCATTTATGATCCATGCCATGACCATGGAATCTGCCTTCTCCCAGTTGAAGTAATCATTTGTGTGTCGTCTTGGTTTCTTGATCGTTCCATCAATGAATCCAAGCTTCGTTTTTGCTCTCAATGCTATCTTCATTGAGCGAGCCCACGTACGGTAGTTTTCACCATTGAGTGCTGTAGCAACCAAAGGCATTCCTGGGTTATCAGAAGAACCCAGGTAGTAGGGTGAACGTGGGGACAAAGCAAGTGGGCTTTTGCCATCAACAGAGGCATTAACGGAGGCATTGTTCTTCTCCAGATTGGTCTCCTTAGGATCGATTTTAACCTGCTTTGATGCCATATTATAAATATAGCTCTCTGTATTTCATTACTATTGAAAGGTTACACTGATCCATCTATTTATGCTAGTATTGTAGATAACAAATTCCAAGATAACATATTATATCCACAACTAGATGAAAACAAATCTTATCTATAGCTTGAACAGATTACATAACAAACTAGAGAAAGTACATAATCTAATCTAATCTTATCCCATGCAAAATCCATGCAAAGCTTAACCACTTTCGGTTGTTGTTCCTTATCTTCCAATATAGTATCTGTTTCAGATTTTGTGAGTCCACATCATTGGCTTTTTTCATACCTATTGCTTCTTCCGACAATGTTTTTCCATCATCCTCTATCTCTCGATTCTTAATAGAGGGTGACTCTGGAATCCTTTGCAGCTTTTTGACATCATAACTTGGTTTTGTGTTGCTTTCCGTTGTCACCATTTCTTCTGAATCGGTATTCTTTGTTGTCACATTCTCGATACTTGGTGCTTCTGATTGGTGGTTAGCATGCTCTTCGTTTTCTGCCCTGACCTTGCCCTTGGTTTCGGTTTGATCAATTGCCTATTTTAACATACGCAACATCTGAATCAAATTTGCATTACAAATATAGAAAAATAAATGTTTGTTTGTTTGTTTGTTGCATGGATGCATAAGCTTAAGCAATTTACGTGTGTGCAACAGCATGCAGTTGACAATGTGAATATTTTGTTGTTTGCTACATTAATGCCTAACCTCAAGAACTTCAGTCGTTTGCTCAAGTTCATTTTCTGGTGTGCAGCTCTTGTCATTATCTATTGCTGCTGATTCTTCTTCCTTATGAGTTTGTTCCTTAATGCTTTTTTGAATTGTCTCACCTTGGACAATTGGCACTATGGACAATGTTGATGGGGCTTCATGCTCAGGTACACCTGTAATTGTGCATATGAGATATTTCTATGCTATCGTCCGAAGTTATCTGAAGTAGTTGTTGAAATATGTCCAGATCCATTTTCCAGATTCATAAATATGTCCTGATTCATTGTCCAGATTCATTCCCTTGATTCTACTGTATCAATTCCCTTATGTTTATCCTTTAGTTTAGACCTTTAATTAGTGTGTATTTGATTTCTTTTCTTTTTTAATTCTTCTCACCTGTGTATATAATACATAGTTCATGATGAATAAAATATGAAACATAGTTTTTTCTACTCAGATTTGAGTTGTTTCATAGTTTTTTCTACTCAGATTTGAGTTGTTTCTTTCTACATGGTATCAGAGAGCTTGCTCTTTTCTTCCCTCTTTCGCTGTGTGTTAGCCTTCATTGCCGAACTTACTCTGAAAATATAAAAACCGGCGTTCATTGTCAGATTTCGAGTTCTTCTGGTCTCAAGAACCAGAAAGGTATTCCTTCCTACCTTTAATTGGTCAATCCCAGAAGCCACGTCGCCATCTGCTTCCCCACGTGCCACTTACTCTACTGTTACCATCACCACGCTCCGGCGTGAGAGCGTGTGAAGCACCAGCTAACCACCTTGCTTGCCCAAATTTGATCACCATGCCCCCTGGGTACTCCTAGAACGCAGGCAACCGGACTTCCCACCATGTCCGAGATTTCCTCCACAACCCAACTCAGGCACGCCCCTGTTTCAGGTCATGTCTCAACGCATTCTGATGATCCTAATCTCTAAATTTCTACTGAGAAATTGAATAGGAGAAATTTTATGGAATGGTCCCAATCTGTTAAGATTTTTTTTATAAGCAGAGGCAAGTTTAAATATGTTAATGGCACTGTTAAGGAACCTCCAAAGAATGATAAGTCTTATGAGATTTGAAATGCTACTGTCATATCTTGGCTCCTCCACTCTATGCCTCAAGACATTAGTAGAACTTATCTTCTCCTTCCCACAGCCATGGATATATGGGAGGCGGTTCAAAAAACCTACTCAAAAAAGGGTTTTACATCTTAGATTTTTCAGATTAAGAGGGAAGTCCTCAAGACAAAGCAGGGATCTTCCACAGTTACTGAATATTACAACAAATTGAGTGAGCTATTTGCTGAAATGGATATGTATCAAAATGTGGAGATGGAGTCAGCTTCAAATACAAAAAACTACGGGACATGTGGGTGAAAGAGAGGGTATTTCATTTCCTGCTTGGTTGTAATTTTGAATTTGAACAAGTCTGTGATCGTGTCCTGTGTAGAGAGCTATTCCCTAATGTAGCTGAAGCTTTCTTCCTTGTTCGACAAGTTGAGAGTCAGAAGGAGCTTTTGTGGAATAAGGAGTCTGTCATGGAAAACTTAGCCTTATTAAACACTAAATCTGGTGGTGAGAATAAGAAGGGAAATGACAAGAGGTGGTGTGATTATTGCAATAAACCACGTCACACTAGAGAAACCTACTAGAGGCTGAATGGCAAACCTACAAGTTTGAAAAATATGAAATCTGGTGGTATGTAGGCAGCAACACAGAATCTAGGAGAATCTAGAATACCACTATTCAGCATGGAATAACTAGAGCAACTGTATGGCCTCTTAAGTCAGTCCAAACTTAATCCCACCTCTTCCCCTACCTGTTCCCTTGCACAAAAAGTTAATCCCATAGCTCTTCTAAGTCCTCACCTGATCTTTGGATAGTTGTTTTTGGGGCTAGTGATCACATGACTAGTCAGTCACAGTTATTTCTTTCATAAACTTTGTTCGGGTAAGCTTAAAGTTTGTATTGCAGATGGACCTTTCTCTCCTATTGTAGGGAAATGTTCTATTGTCATTTCTGAACATCTGACCCTGCATTCTGTTTTACATGTTCCTAACCTATCTTGTAATCTCTTGTCCATTAGAAAACTCACTACAGATTCTAATTGTACTGCTATTTTTGGGCCATCCTTGTGTAAATTTCAGGATATGCACTCAGGGAAGATGATTGGCAGTGCTAGGGAGATGGATGGACTCTATAACCTTGAAGGTAGTGCACCCTTAGTTAAACAAGCTCCAATATTAGACAGTTTTGTTTCCTTTTTTGAGAAAGATGAATTTATGTTAGGGCATTATAGACTAGGTCATCCAAATTTCATGTACTTGAGCAAATTGCTACCTACTCTCTTTAAGAATAAAGATGTATCTTCTTTTCATTGTGATATCTGTCAACTTGCTAAACATCATCGTACTATTTTTTCTCCTCAACCCCACAAACAATCACACCTTTTTCCCTCATCCATAGTGATGTATGGGGCTCATCTAGTGTAAGAAATATTAATGGAGCTAGGTGGTTCCTTATCTTCATTGATGATCATACATGTGTTTGTTGCGTGTACATCTTAAAGGACAAATCTGAAACCTCTATGGTATTTCAAAGATTCTACCATATGATTGAAACCCAATTTCACACCAAAATTCAGATTCTTAGAACTGACAATGACAAAGAGTATTTTCACACCACTCTTAGCCACTTTCTCATGAAAAAAGGTATTGTGCATCAAATGTCTTATGTTGAAACACCTCAACATTTTTTAGAGGTAGCTCATGCTATTATGTTCACTATTAGGGTACCTAAAGATTTTTGGGGAGAAGCTATTCTTACCACATCCTACCTAATCAATAGAATGCCATCAAGAGTGTGCCAGTTTCAAACACCTTTAAAAACTCTGATGGAAATTTATCCTCATACTCAATTTTTGAGTGACCCACCTCCTAAAGTGTTTGGTTGAGTGGTCTTTACCCATATTAATAGCTCTCAAAGAGGCAAACTTGATCCTAGAGCTCGTAAATGTGTTTTTTTAGGGTACTCGCCTACACAAAAAGGTTACAAAAGCTTTGACCCTATTACTAACAAAATTTATATCAGTATGAATGTCACCTTCTTTGAAAATTAATCCTTTTTCCCCAAAACTTTAATTCAGGGAGAGAATCTTACAGATGAAGAAAATTTTTGGGAACTCAGTAATTTTGTGCCTATTCCTGATTTGCCCAGTCTAATATAACTTGTTGTCCAGAATTTGACTTCGTACATCAAAATTCTGATCTTCCTTCAAATACTGAACCTATAGTGCCAGAAATGATGGATTTCAGTGCAGGGGGAGACACACAGCCTGAAAAGGAAAAAGAGCTGCGTGTCTATACTAGGAGGCAAAACAAACAAGGTATGGAGCACCAACCATAACCAAACTGCCATGATTCAACTCCGAGTGTATCAGGTAATTCTGAATGTTCCTTACATCTTGAACCTTGTGAATCTCTTGATCTAGATCTGCCCATTGCTCTTAGGAAAGGTACTAGGTCATGCACTCTTCATCCTATATCCAGCTTTGTCTCCTATCACAAACTGTCTTCCAACTTTAAAGCCTTTATTTCTAACCTGTCAAAAAATAGAAATTCCTAACTCTATACAGGAAGCTCTTGCTGTTCCTGAGTGGAGAAATGCTTCCTTTGAAGAAATGAAGGCCTTGGTAAAAAATCAGACCTGGGAATTAGTACCTCTGTCCAAAGGAAAGAGTCCAGTTGCCTGTAAATGGGTATTTACAATGAAATATAAGGCTGATGACTCAATCGAAAGGTACATAGTCAAGCTGGTTGCAAAAGAATATACCCAAACTTATGGGATAGATTATCAGGAGACATTTACACTGGTTGCTAAAATGAATAGTGTCAGAATTTTATTGCCTGTGGTAACAATTAAAGACTGGCCACTTCAACAACTTGATGTTAAAAATGCCTTCCTCAATGGTGAGCTGGAAGAGGAAGTATACATGCATCTACCACCAGGATTTGAAGACTCCCTTGGTCCCAAGAATGTCTGTAGATTAAAAAGGTCACTCTATAGCCTAAAATAATCTCCAAGAGCATGGTTCGAGAGGTTCACTAATGCAATAAAAGGCTATGGATACCTTCAAAGCCAAGCAAATGACACTATGTTTTATAAACATACTGTTTGTGGAAAAATAACCATTTTTATTGTATAACTTGAAAAGAAAGAATCTGAATATTATTTCTAATCTGATCGTTACAGAGGATGATTACCAATCATATATAGACTACCTATCTCCTAATTAAGGAAAATGAAGAGATTAAAAACTGTACAAATCACATCTAATCAAAATTGTCCTAATTATGAAATAAATCTCTACTAATTATATTACACTAATTATGTAACGTATATATTACAATAATTATATAACGTAACACTCCCCCTCAAGCTGGTGAATGTATATCTATCATTCCCAGCTTGCAAGTAAGATCTTGAAACTGCTCTGTGGGAAGTCCCTTAGTGAACATATCTGCCAACTGAAGTCTTGAAGGGACGTACTCAATGGCTATAAGACCACCTTCCAATTTCTCCTTAATAAAATGTCGATCTATCTCTATGTGCTTTATCCGATCATACTGAACCGGGTTGTGTGCAAGGCTGATGGCAGACTTATTATCACAGAACAATCTCATAGGAGCTTCATATTTTATTTTGAGGTCATCGAGAATAATCTTCATCCATAATAACTCACAAATCCCTTGAGCCATACCTCTAACTTCTGCTTCTGCACTTGATCTTGTAATCACATTTTGTTTCTTACTCCTCCAAGTCACCAGATTTCCACCCAAGAACATACAATATCCTGTGGCGGATCTCCTATTAACAATTGACCCTGCATAGTCAGCATCTGTATATACCTCCATGAATAAATTTCCTTCCTTTTTGAATAGCAGTCCCTTCCCTGGAGAGGCCTTCAAGTACTGAATAATTCTATTTACTGTCTGTAAGTGTCTTTCTCTTGGATCATGCATGAACTGACTAACCACACTAACTGCATAAGCTATATCTGGCCTGGTGTGGGATAAATAGATGAGTTTTCCCATAAGTCTTTGGTATTGTGCCTTCTCCACCTTTGGGCTCTCCACATCACTCCCAATCTTATGATTTTGCTCTATGGGTGCTCGAGTAGTCTTACAGCCCAACTTACTAGTCTCTCTAAGGAGGTCAAGGATATATTTCCTCTGAGAAATAAAGATGCCCTGCTTAGAGTAGGCAACCTCAATCCCAAGGAAGTATTTTAGCTTCCCGAGATCTTTCATCTCAAATTGAGCAGCCAACCTCTCCCTTAGAGTCTGTTTTTCAAGCTCATCTTTGCTTGCAATAATCATATCATCTACATATACCAAAAGCAGTGTAAGTTTGCTATCCTGAGAATGTTTTATAAAGAGAGTATGGTCACCTTGACTTTGTTTGTACCCCAAGGATACCATAGCTTGAGTGAACCTTCCAAACCAAGCACGAGGAGACCGTTTGAGGCCATACAATGCCTTTTTTAGTCTGCAAACCTTATTCCCACCATTAGTGGCACCATATCCAGGTGGAATCTCCATGTATACTTCCTCCTCCAAACTTCCATGTAGGAAAGCATTTTTAACATCGAATTGATGCATCTCCCAACCAAAGTGCGCTGCCAAGGAGAGGATGATTCTCACCATATTCATGTTTGCCACTGGAGCAAATGTCTCCTCATAATCAATCCCATAGGTTTGGGTGTATCCCTTTGCAACTAGCCTCGGCTTATACCAGTCCAATGTACCATCAGACTGATATTTAACTGTGTATATCCACCTACAACTCACTACCTTCTTGTCCTTCGGTCTCTATACAATCTCCCAAGTCTTGTTCTTTTCCAAAGCACCCATTTCTTCATTCATGGCTAGAACCCAGTTCTCATCCTTTAAGGCTTCTTGTACTGATGTAGAGATTCTGATAGAATCAATAGCTGAAATAAAGCTCTGGTGCTGCATAGAAAGGTTCTTAGTAGACACAAATTGGGATATAGGATATTTGGCACAAGATCTTTTTCCTTTTCTCAAGGCAATTGGTAAATCATCTGAATTAGGTTCACTAGAGGCATTTAAGGTGTCCTTAAGAGTATGAGTTCTTACCTCCGGTTCGGACGATTGAATTTGTTGTTCAACCAGCTCGGGTTTTTGTCTTCGTCTTCGCTGATATTGAGCCCTAAAACATCTGTCCTCATTATTCTGCACTGGTAATGATGCTGGTTTAGGGTCTTTGTCATCCTCCGTAGGAGTGGAATCCTACAATAAAGGAAAAGATGACAACTCAAGGAACTCAGCTTCTAGACTACTCTCCCCCTGAAGCTGAGGACTAGTGAAGAAAGACTTTGTTTCATGAAAAATGACATCCTTAGAGATATAGACACGACGTCGTTCAGGGTGATAACATTTGTACCCCCTTTTTGTTTGAGGAATAACCTATGAAGATACATTTGATAGCTCGAGGATCTAATTTTCCCCGATGAGGACTATGAACATGGACAAAGACAGAACATCCAAAGACACGACTCTGAAGGTTGGTCATAATGGGAATAAAAGGATAGAATGTGGTCATGAGCTGTACAGGACTAACACCATCTAAAACCCGAGTAGGTAACCTATTTATCAAGTAAGTGGCAGTTAGAATAGCTTCCCCCTAGTAAGACTTAGGAACAGACATTTGGAAGAGTAACGCTCTAGTAACCTCAAGGAGATGACAATTTTTTCTCTCTGCAACCCCATTCTGTTGAGGGGTGTCTATACAGGTTAACTCATGAACAACAACATTATCTTTGAGGAATTTGGAAAGGTTTTCATTCACATACTCTCTCCCATTATCTGAACGCAATCTTTTAATCGGGTTCCCAAATTGTGTTAGAACCATATGGTAAAAGTTTACAAACAGTCGAAAAACTTCAGACTTATCTTTCATGAGGAATATCCAGGTAACCTGAGTACAGTCATCAATAAAAGAAACAAACCACTTTGCACCAGAAATATTGCAAACCGATGCAGGTCCCCATACATCCGAATGAACAAGATCAAAAGGTTTAGAACTTTTATTATTACTGGGAAGAAACGTTGTATGATGGTGTTTAGCAAACTGACAAACATCATAATGAAAGGACTCGACTGATACTTTTGTAAACAAGACGGGAAATAGAGACTTAAGGACACTAAACGGAGGATGACCAAGACGTCTGTGCTGAAGCCATATTTGGGAGGATGACCAAGACTCTGAACTTGTCTGATGATTGGAAGTGAGAGCCTTTTGTTTGGTACAATTTTTATTTTCCTCATGTTGCAAGTAGTAAAACCCACCCTACTCTTTAGTAATTCCAATCGTCCTCCTCGTAACAAGATCCTGTAAAACACAATAGGAGTGAAAAAATGTCACTGCACAGTTTAAGTCTTGGGTAATTTTATGAATGGACAAGAGGTTATTAGATAGTTTGGGAACATGAAGCACATTTGTTAAATGAAGGGAAGGTTGAAGTTGAGTGTTACCACAACCGGTGACAGGGGTATGAGAACCATTAGCTACAATGATGTGTTGGTTACCAGGTAAAGTGGTATAGGATGAAAAATAAAAGGGATGAGGTGTCATATAATCAGTCGCACCAGAGTCTATAATCCAGATATCCTCAGTACCAGAAGCATTAAAGGATAAGAAGTTAGAACTCTTACCAGTCATGGTTTGGGAACAAGAGCTAGATGGCTTACTAAGAGAGTCCATAAGAGCCCGCAGTCGTTCTAACTCTGCTTTGCTAAGAGCTGGGACCTCCTTTTCGGCTTGTGGGATAAGTGGATCTTCTACCACACTTTCTGAGTCAGACGTTGCTTGATTAGCACGCCTCTGTGGGGTACCTTTGAATCCTCCAATGCGCTCAAGGACCTTCTCCCTTTGATGAAGTTTATAACATGTCTCTTTAGTATGACCTGTTCTCCTACAATAGCTGCACCAACGATCTTCGCGGTTAGACTTTGTGGGAGGCTTCCTAGATGAATAGGATGATCCTTTTATAGGACCCTTTCCGGTAGCCAAGGCTGAACCATCAACACAACTGCCCCCCTCCAACATCACTGACCTCCGAGTTTCTTCTCCCCATACAGTGTAGAACACTTCTGAGAGAGAGGGAAGTTTTTCTTTGCCGAAAATCTGAACCCTAATAAGATCAAACTCAGAGTTCAGTCCAAAAAGGAATTTGAAGATTCTCACCCTTTCAATGAACTGTGTCAGTGTGGTAGAGTCAACATTGCATGTCATTTTCAGACTCTGATACTGATCTAACTCAATCCATAAACCATTCAACGTCCCATAGTAATTTGTCATTGAAAAACTCCCCTGTTTGGTATTAAAGATCTTATTTTCTATCTCATAACATGCTACAATATCCTTCTTCATAGAGTATGTCTGACTAAGGTTCTCCCAGATCTCCTTAGCAGTTGAGAAGAACATAGAGTTTCGGCTGATCTCCGGAGTCATGGAATGCCATAACCAGGTCATGATAAGAGAGTCTTCATCGTCCCATGCTTCATATTTTGGGTCTGTTTTGACTCAGCTTCTTTCATCCCTTGAGGGTAATGAGAACCAACTGGGCCCACTGAAGGTAGTTGCGCCCATCAAGACAGTATGAACCTTGCAGCACCTGTAGATCGTTGGGACTAAGAACATAAGCTGACTTGTCTTCAGACATTACGCAGAAATGGTAAAAACGGAAGCGACTTGCTAGAGAACGGAGGAGGAGCATGGGCTTTCAAATAGCCACAAAAGAAGCCAGAGTTATAGCAAAATAGCCCCGAAAACAGGAAGAGAAGAGGCTGACGACCAAGTCTGGGTGTTCGGTGTTGAAAACGGTGGCCGGAATAGCTGCACGTGGGCTGCACGCGCCAGACACACAACACTGTTGAACGGGCGCATGAAGGCGCGTGTGAAGTGCATTGGGGACGTGACTTTGTAGGCTTTGTAGATCGGCTTACGGTGATTCTGGCGGTGGCAGTTTTACCGGAAAACTCACCTGAAAAAATTTTTCGGCGGCGGCCGGCGACAGCGATGTATGCAGCAATGAAGGCTGCCTGAAAAAGATTTATGCGCAGAGCCCCCAGGATCGGGAGCTCTGATACCAACTTGAAAAGAAAGAATCTGAATATTATTTCTAATCTAATCGTTACAGAGGATGATTACCAATCATATATAGACTACCTATCTCCTAATTAAGGAAAATGAAGGGATTAAAAATTGTACAAATCACATCTAATCAAAACTGTCCTAATTATGAAATAAATCTCTCCTAATTATATTACACTAATTATATAACGTATATACTATAATAATTATGTAACGTAATAGTATATGTGGATGATATTATTCTGACAGGTGATGATTTGGTTGAACAGGAAAAATTAAAACTATTCCTGGCCAAGGAATTTGAAATTAAAGACCTTGGTGACTTAAGGTACTTCTTGGGAATGGAAGTTGCTCGAAGCAAGGCTGGCATCGTGGTGACCCAAAGAAAATACATACTTGATCTTCTTGAGGAAACTGGCATGCTAGGATGCAAGCCAGCTGAAACACCTATGGAGGCAAACCTTAAACTGAGCGCTAATGCTAGTGCTGAAATTGATAAAGCACAATATCAGTAGTTGGTGGGAAAACTGATCTACCTATCCTACACTTGGCCAGATATTGCCTTTGCAGTAAGTGCTGTGAGTCAATTCATGCATTTCCCATGTGAGGAACACTTGAATGCAGTCTTTAGAATCTTGAGGCATCTCAAACGAACTCCAGGAAAAGGACTTTTGTTTAAAAGAGGTGACAGGTTAGATGATGAAGCCTTTATTAACGCTAATTGGGATGGATGCATAGATGATAGAAGGTCAACATTTGGCTACTGCACCTTTGTTGGAGGAAATTTGGTGACTTGGAGAAGCAAAAAACAGAATGCAGTAACTAGAAGCAGTGCTGAAGCTAAATTCATAGCTATTGCACAGGGAATATGTGAACTCAAGGTAGCAAGGCAGCAATCAGCATCTCACATAATCCAGTGTAACATGATAGGACCAAACATGTCGAGAATGATCAACATTTTATCAAGGAAAAACTGGATGAAGGAACTCTATGTATTCCTTTTATTCCTACCAAACAAGTGGCAAACATACTCACCAAAAGTCTTCAAAGTCAGCAGTTTGACTTCCTTATTGGCAAACTGGGATTGTTAAACATTTATGATCTAGCTTGAGGGGGAGTGTTGAAATATGTCCAGATTCATAAACATGTCCAGATTGATTCCCCTGATTCTACTGTATCAATTCCCTTATGTTTAGCCTTTAGTTTAGACCTGTAATTAGTGTGTATTTGATTTCTTTCCTTTTTTAATTCTTCTCACCTATGTATATAATACATAGTTCATGATGAATAAAATATGAAACATAGTTTTTTGGAAAATGTTCATCCTACCATTAACAGTAACCACACTCATTTTAACACCTTTGCCATGTCAGAAATTATAATTTTAAAAAAAAGAGAGAAAAGTTGATATACGATCCTCTCTCTCCTTCTCATTTCCCTCTCCCTTTCATTTCCCTCTCCTGCTCATTTCCCCTTCCATCTCTACTTTCTCCATGTCTGACTTTTTTCATTCCCTCTCCCTCTCGTCTCCGTCACCCACGTCCCGCCGTCTGCTGTACGAAGCCCCGCTAGCACTGCTGCCTTAGTAGCCCGCACGAAGCTCTGCTGCCTAGCTCGCACGAAACTCTGCTACTTCCGTAGCTCGCACGAAGCTCTGCTGCCTTCGCTGCCCTCTGTCTTTCATCAAGGTACTTTATCCATTAGCTCAATGTATTACGATGTGGTTAAGCCTCAAATAGACTATGGTCTGTTCCTACCGTATAATTCATCTACTAAAATGGGAATGGGTATTCGGTAGGCTTTTTACGATTTTTATAGACAATAATTTCAGACTTGGGTGGGCTTTAATCCTTCAGCAAAACGTTAAGGAAGAATGCAGAATGGGTAGTCATGAGCTCCCAAGCAGCGACTTGCTGTAGAATTAGGGAAACCACCCTTAAGTACAATTAGAGTCCCTAATTTATACACCCCATATACAGTTGCTTACGATGGAAGAAAAATAATTATGTCCCTTTGGTTTCTAGATGTGTTCAAGTTAGTTGCACAGAAAATCTAGAGAACCCGAAATCAAGGACAAATATAAGTCAGGAAGTTATGAGGAACAAATATTCTGTATGGAAGTTACCAATGGAGTTTTCAGTGCTCAGCAGCATTTTCAAATTTCCTTAGTCAAAGTGCTCTAAACTTATCACTATAAAAATTTATAAAGAGAAAACATACAAATCAGTAAGAGATATTGCTAGATTAGAGGAGGGTGAAAATTGATTGATAATCATATATTTCCTGATAAACATGTTAAATATAACACAAAGATAAACGAAAGTCTTTATTAATTCCACATATTCTTGCAAAAAAAAAATATAAGTTCTTATGAAAATAGAAGCTAGTGATTTCAGAAATTACTTGAACACTCATATATACAAAATTGCAAATGCATTACCAAGCAAATTACCATATGTGTAGAAAATTTTTACCATATTGTCATTGATTATAAATGCATTAGGCCAGTTTAGCATTCAATTAGATCATCATCCATCACACACTCCAGAAAAATATCCTTCTCCAGTTATGAAATAATGTAGACATGGTAAGACCTAGGAAAAGTTAGTAAGGTTGAAATGAAGATGTATCACATAACACAAGGATTAAAATTTGGCTTTCCTCCCTTGCTTGCCTATCTCACTAAGCTGGAAGATAAAATTCATACTTAGGCAAAAGTTTTTTATATTTCTACAATGCAATATCTAGTACTAATATATTTGACAAAAAGTCAGATTAAGTCATAAGCTTAGATTAAGAGACAGAGCAAGATCAAAATTCAAGAGATTGAAGCCTATAATTGTACCTTCAACACTAGAATGACAGATATTAGTGGGTTTAATTTTGCATGTAAATGAGAAGGGTTGGATTCTTTGCTGGTTTGTTATCTTTGTGGCATGTTAGATGGTTGCTTGTGTTTGGTGATTATGTTGCTTATCATGTTTCCTTTTTTGTTACACTATTTAATAACTATTGGTTAACGAGGTATAAATTTATGGTTAATGTCGTGTAGTGGATGGTTAACGGCTTAACCACTGACCATGATTCTACCCAATAACCAATATATACACGTTATTAACCATAAGTTTCTACCTTGTTAACCAAGAGTAAAAAATGCAGTAAAATAATAGTCACATTTTTCTTTACCATAACTCTAACTTATACATAATATGAAAGACCATGTCTTACTGTGACTTTGGAAAATTTGTTGTACATTGATAGATAAAATGCTTTCCACTTGCTGATTTTTTGGTTGGTAACGTGAGTTTTGCATGTGCAGGTTAATGGAATTGGAAATAGGTGCTTTCATGGAGGGTGAAAATACTGTGAATGGCGGTAGGGTGTTAGATGATGTTGGTGGTGATGTTGAATGCATTGAAGAGGCAAATGAAGCTGAGTTAATTGTGAGTTATAACTGCAATGAGCAATCTGAACCTTGTGAGCCTGTAGCAGGTATTATATTTCCTTCGGTGGTTGCCGTTAAGTCATTCTATCGGCAGTATGCTAAAGCAAAGGGATTTGATTTCATCATTAGAAATTCAAGAAAAGGAGATGATGGAGAGTTAAAATACTTCATTCTAGCATGTTCACGAGAAGGGAGTTGTGTGTCAACAGTACCTAATGATTTGAATACGTATCCAACAATCAAGAAGAACTGTCAAGCAAAGATAACTGTTGGTTTGAACAAAAATGGACTTTAGTGCATAAAAAAAGTTGTACTTGACCACTCTCATGATCTTAGCCCTGCGAAGGCAAGGATGTTCCAAGGAAACAGAAACATCAGCATGCACGTGAAGAGAAGAATAGAGATCAACAATGAAGCAAGCGTGAGGCTGAACAAGACCTTCCATTCTCTTGTTCATGATGTAGGAGGGTATGATAATTTACCATTTGTTGAACGAGACGTGAGAAACTATGTTGGGAGGGAAAGACATGCAATTGGGAAGGAGGGTGATGGTAAGACTCTAAGGAGTTATTTTTCACGGATGCAACAACAAAATAGTCATTTCTTCTATTCTATAGATTTGGATGATGACTTTCACGTGAAGAATGTTTTTTGGGCTGATGCAAGAAGTAGAGTTGCTTACGAATCATTTGGAGATGTTGTGACGTTTGACACAACCTATTTGACAAATAGGTATGACATGCCATTTGCTCCATTCGTTGGTGTGAATCATCATGGGCAATCAATTTTGCTAGGATGTGGTTTACTATCTACCGAAGACACTGATTCGTTTGTGTGGCTGTTTGAATCTTGGCTTAATTGTATGTCAGGTAAGGCTCCAAACGGTATTATCACTGATCAATGCAAGGCCATGAAAAATGCAATCCAGATAGTGTTTCCTACTACTCTCCATCGATGGTGTTTATGGCATATAATGAAAAAATCCCAAAGAAGTTGAAAGGTTATGGTGAATATAACAGTATCAAGGATGCAATGAAAAATACAGTTTATGATTCCTTGATAGAGGCTGAATTTGAAGGAAAGTGGGTTACTTTCGTCCAATAACATGACCTACAAGACAATGAATGGTTGAGTGAGTTGTACAATGAGCGACAGAGATGGGTCCCAATCTTTTTGAAGAAAGATTTTTAGGCTGGAATGTCAATGACTCAGAGGAGCGAGAACATTAACGCATTTTTTGATGGGTATATAAACTCAACAACAACTCTACAGCAATTTGTAAGGCAGTATGATAATGCTCTCCACGATAAGGCAGAAAAGGAATATGAGGCAGATTGTCGATCATTTAACAACATTATTGCATATGGGTTGAACTCTATGATTGAGAGGCAATTCCAAGGCGAGTATGCCCATGCGAAGTTTAACGAGGTTCAAGTTGAATTTAGGAGTAAAATGAATTGTTCTATTTGCATTAAATGTGTTGAGGATGGAATCTCTACTTATGATGTGTTAGAGGAGATGGTAGTAGTTAGATGTATGAAAGAAAGAACAGTAGAGGTGGTATTTAATCGCAACAATCATGATGTTAGATGCAAATGCTTGTTGTTTGAGTTCAAAGGCATTGTGTGTAGACATTCTCTTGTTGTTCTTGCACAAGAAAAGGTGAAGGAAATGCCTTCGAAATATATTTGCCAAGATGGAGTAAAAATATAAGAAGGAAACATGCATACATCAAGAGCAGTTATGATGTGAAACAGTTGCAACCTCAAATGCAAAGATTTGATAATTTATTGAAGGAGTTTTATGAGGTTACCGAAGTTGCTGCGGAGTGTGACAATGCTAGTGATTTTTTTCTCCAAACATTGCGTGCATGTAAAGGCAAGGTGCAGTCGATTGCTACATCGAACCACAATAATGTCACATATCATAAAGGTCAACACAAAACAGGCAATGTGATTGGCATTGGAAGCAGTCAAACTAAGGAGTCATCGAGTAAGATTAATAGTCCATTACGTGTTGCTCGTAAAGGTCGCCCTCGATCAAATAGAAAAGTATCAAAAGTTAACCAAATTGTGAGGAAAAAAAATAACACTTCAAAGTTCACGCATGTTCACAATTGATATGAGTGCATTTGGATATATTTTCTTGGTGTATGGAACAACTGTTTACTGTTAACTCTCTTGAAAAGAGCGCATATATTATGAAATGTATTTTTAACTTATTTGTGTTGGTTTATGTAGGAGTGTATTGAGGGAACCATGAGTCAGATCAATGGAAACAAGTTACATGTATGCTCATCTATGGAAATTATGACTCCTGGAGAACGAGATGATAATTGTACCGTGGTGTGTGTATGCACAGAAATTAAATTTAAATTGTAATTAGTGTTGAAGTGATTGTTATGATTTGGAGTAGTATTGATGGAGTCATTCTTATATGTAAACTTTTATAAGAATTTATAATTTAACTTTCGTTATATTTCTCCTTTACAGTCAACAGTTGTTGACCTCAACACAAATGTTGATGATTACAAAGATAGTTGTTGGACTTCGCAGTTGGTAGAAAGTCCAGCACAAAGTTCTCTATCATTACTTGCATATTTTCAACATGATTTCACCAGTGGTCCAAAGGCATGTGAAACGTATGCTAAATTTTAGGTTCTACAAGTGGTTGTAGTTAACTTTTTTAAATGTTTTTTTCAGGCTGCTAGTAGTGAGATTTCATACATGAATTTTGGCATGAGTAGTTATTCCAAGCAATTTGAAGAAACACGAGCCGAGTAACACTGACGTTGTACTTAACTCTTTCAATTAATTATATTTTTAATAGTTTTTATTGGGGTTAATGTTTAGTTTGAAAGACTAAGGCAATTAACTTTGGTGTTGCAGGTTTATGGGGCAACTGTCGAATTACCTATAATGGGTGCAAAGATTAGTGCTAGCTGAAATCAATATTTTTTGGCCACTTTTGATGAGATTAATGCATGAGAATGGCAAAGGGTGAATTGTGATGACATAGTAATACATTAGTTTTTATTATTATTTTAAACGTGTATTTTGTTATAAGTAAAGTAACCAACCTATGTATTTTTTTGGAATAGGTTGTTTGTATAGTTTAGTGAATGACATAGTACTTATAATGTGTACATAATTATATAAGGTTATGTAAATGGTTAGGTAGAACTATTTTTTTGGTACAGGTTTATAAGGTATCCAGTGAAAATTGTATATGTATGAAGCACAATTATATTTTTTGGTACTTATTATGTCAATGTATTTATTTGGTTATTTTTGTTTGATTGGTAATGCCATTTTGATTTTAAAACGAATATTACTCATTCCAAGATCAGTTCAATGTCGATTACACATGCCATCAATACAAAGGATAAGTATTCAAAGAGTTGGCTTGCTCATGAGCCCATTACCCATTAATTTTTTAAGACTAAATCAGTCTTTCATGTTTTCAAAGGAAGCTAATCATTTTGACTATTTCCACGGTTGTGAAAAAAGCTAGTTAATAGAGAACAAAAAAGTGGTTAATGACTTATAGAAGTTAGTTAATGGGGTAAAGGCTGGAAGAGATACATTTGTGCATGCCTATTAACAAACTTCTATAAGTCATTAACCATTATTTTGTTCCTCATTAACCAACTTTGGTTAACAGGGTAAATGCTGGAAGCACATATTTGTACATGGTCATTAACCAACTTCTCTACGTAATGGTTAATGACCTACAAAAATTGGTTACTTGGCATGTACAACTTGAATGCAACCTTATCCATCCTTGACCTCGTTAACCAACTTCCCTAGGCAATTAACCACTTTTTTGTTTTTCATTAACCAACTATTTTCATTAACCAACTATTTTCAGAAGCATTGAAATAAAGTTGGTTAATCACGAACAAAAAAGTGGTTAATGAGCTACAGAAGTTGGTTAATGGTCATTCAAAACTTGAATGCACTACTTTCCATCCTTAAAACAAAGTTGGTTAATCACGAACAAAAAGGTGGTTAATGAGCTACAGAAGTTGGTTAATGGTCATGCACAACTTGAATGCAACCCTATCCATCCTTGACCTCGTTAACCAACTTCCCTAGACAATTAACCACTTTTTTGTTCTTCGTTAACCAATTATTTTCAGAAGCATTGAAACAAAGTTGGTTAATCACGAACAAAAAAGTGGTTAATGAGCTACAAAAGTTAGTTAATGGTCATGCAAAACTCGAATGCACTACTTTCCATCCTTGAAACAAAGTTAGTTAATCACGAACAAAAATGTGGTTAATGAGGTACAAAAGTTGGTTAATGATCATGCATAACTTGAATGCAACCCTATCCATCCTTGACCTCGTTAGCCAACTTCCCTAGGCAATTAATCACTTTTTTGTTCTTCGTTAACCGACTATTTTCAGAAGCATTGAAATAAAATTGGTTAATCACGAACAAAAAAGTGGTTAATGAGCTACAGAAGTTGGTTAATGGTCATGCACAACTTGAATGCACTACTTTCCATCCTTGAAACAAAGTTAGTTAATCACGAACAAAAAATTGTTTTACCAATCAACATCATTACCAATTAATTTGTTTTAAAATCAACATCACCAATCGTGCGTAATCGACATAAGTCTTATTCTGAAATGGGTAATATTCGTTTAAAAATCAACTTGGCATTACCAATCAATCAAAAATAACCAAATAAATACATTCGCATAACATGAAACATAACATATTAGAGACCTTCATACATGTACCATATAAAAAAAACTAAATCCAACAATAACTCATTTCACATTACCGATTATCAATACATAAACTATTTGAAACTCGTCAATGGAGCCACCTTCACCCAAAAAATCAAACATTCTACACAAATATATAACAAAAGACTATAATCACATTACAAAGTTCACATCCTAATATCTATTAACCATCAGACAACCCGTTACTTCTGGGTGTTCTTCTTATTCCTTAGCTGATACACAAATGGTGTTCGCGTGGACGCACTGTGCAAACGCTTCCTCAGTTGGCGTTTTGCTCGAGTGGCAATGTTTGATGGTGGCTTATCGGTGATAACAGCCTCAACATCAGCTTCATCTGTGTAACAAATGACATCAGGTTAGATGTTAAAGAATTATGTATATATAAAGCATTTGAGGTAGTGGAAAAGAGATTTGCACAATTACCTGCATCACTCTCTTGAGGTAGGCTTACTGATGATTCACCTGAAAAGGCATATGATAAGTCAAACAAAGAAGAAAATGATACGTAATAACCATGCAATTGTAACGTTAATCAAACAACACTAACCAAAATTTCGAGTAGCAGTATGACTGCGAAGCCGTGGGCTTCCTACTGTCAACAGTGATGCACGTCCAGGCCTTTGCTGAGAACTACCCTCATGCCCTTCACTATCACCATGGAAAGGCGTTAGAAATGCATCATTTTGTCTGTGTATATTTCCAGGATGATCTGTGGCAGCAGCTGAAGTTGAGGGAGCTGTCGCTGGATGCTAAAGTACTATTTGTTTCAACATACTCAGTTCTTGCTCCAGAACGGAAATCCTCTCCACATACTACCTATTTTGCGCCACCACCTGACGAAGTTCACTAGCATGGTCCTCCCTATCAAAAAACCTTGCTCCATCATGCCCAAACTCGGGTTGTACATCGATCAATGCCTCTGTGAATATGTCAACCCGCATCTTTTTAGTCGTAGCAGCCATATCCTCGACTATCTGATAATGCAGAAAACACACGAAATCCACAAATATCAAATGTTGATAGAATACTAGTTTACAAAAAGTTGTTTCTTGCGAAACATGTTACAGGGTCCCACTAATTCAACCATGCTTACCAAATTGTGTCGAAATGCCCGATCAATGTTGGCCTTGCTGCTCCCCACATTTTGCCAATTCAAAAATCGTGGAAACGGAAACAATCGAGGGTTACTATCTATTTTCCACATGGACAGGTGGTCTAAAGCCCAAATCTACATCAAGCAATTGTCAGATTTAAGTACATAGTTTACTAGGAAGGTCAATATAGATATATGCCTATAAAATTCATGCATGCGAAAAAATTACAATGATTTTTCAAATATTATAAATATATACCTGAAGGATAGCTGCACATCCTATTATGTGTCTTTGGAGTGAATTCTCCTATCTTATGACAACTGAAGCAGCTACGGTTAAACTATCAACTAAGTAATCATATACTGCTAAACCCTAAGAGTAATTACCTAGAGCATCCAAGTCATCTAACATCTTAGTCAAGCCACCGTACACACGCCTTCCTGTTCGTGGAAAGTAGAACACCCCAAATGCAAGTAGAATGTACAGTCTACAGAAATCATCCACCTGATGATCACCTTGATGTGCATGGAGCAGTTGGACAATTTTGTCGACGGTGACAACTTCACCCCCAAGCAAAGACAATGTATGACATTCCCCTCCATCGTCAGGTTGGAGACGTTCACCTCGGATGCGCAATCCAAGCGCCAAACATACATCAATGGGATTAAAACCAACCACCCGACTTCTAACTCTGAACCCCCTACTTTGGTCGTCCCATCGACAAGCTAACTCCCACAGTAGTGTGCCAGAGATTTGCAAATTGTCTGGCATATTTAGAAGCGCTCTGAATGGAGTGGTCAATATTCGGGTTCGTTGCGCAGTGGATAAATTATTGTTAATGTCAACCAACACATGGGGTACGCAGGCATGCCTCAAACGTAACTGAAAAGTGTAACAATAAAGTTCATGTTAGTAATAAATAAATAGCAGTCATGCAAATAGTGAAAGCAGTTCATGTGTACTATTCATTTTTCCTGTTTGCCATGCTCCAAACAATTGATTCAACTAACACACTTTGCAAACGACGCAACAACACCTGCAAAATGATGGAAACCATTTTAACATGTCTCGTACCATAACTGAACCCCAAGCAATCAATAGAATGGTATGGCAATGTTCAAGGAATAAAATGTAATTTTGACCGAGGGGAAATATGCACTATGTTGCTTCTACGCACTGTCTATATTTATCAAGTTCATTCACATATTTAGGATGACATTTGCTGATGATGTCAACTTAGAAGAATTTGTTATGACTAAGGATGAGTTCACTAGAGTTGATATAAAGGCAATATGTACCTAAGATGGCTTACTTGCTTTACAAATACGTCGCATGAGGGTAAGAAGTCTCTTCTATAACTATATTATTTATACAATGCTATGGTGATGTTTTGCTGTTTAGAATTGTGAGGTTGGTAGTTTTGATAAGCCCATTCACACATATAGGATGACATTAGCTGATGATGTTAACTTAGAAGAATTTGTTATGACTAAGGATGAATGCTAATGTGTTATATAGTAGATTGCGAATGTCAATGCGTAGAGACACAAATGTAGGTAGACCTCCTATCAACAATTCATCGCAGATTGCTCCAACTCCAAATACAAAGACACCTAACTACAGAAATGGTAATGCTTCATCACTATTTCATTCAAGAGAGACCACAAGCTATTCATCAATCTAACTAGAAAAAGCTTCTTAGAAAACAAACCATATCACAGAATTTTCATATCTAATACTCAAACAGCTCAACCTCAGACAACCTTTGTTTCCACCTTTTATTACTTTGCTAACACATTTTCGAGTGCCTCAGAAATGAAAGCAAGATTCAAAAGGATCAAAATAAGTACTAAAGCTTGGTAAATATTTTCTGTTTGAACAAACATTCAGAATTTAAAGCTTCGTTAGAGAGGATATCAAAAACACAACTCAGAGGAATCCCTAATAGCGTACCTAACTCAGAATCAGCCACCTTAGTAACACAATAGTTAGTAATACAGTGTATCATGAGTACAAATCAATAACTGAAACAAAAACATTTAAGAGAGTATGAGAGCTCAATTTATTTTAGTTTCACCTTAACAAACAAATACATGACTAACACTTACATTAGACCCTAAACAAAATTATCAACATCCATGGCACATCTATTTATTCTACATCAGTAGAGGTGCAATAAACAGGATGCATGTGCACCCTTTTCACCCGTGAGAATATTCGTGCCTTAGAATAGTAGAGCAAATAACAAGAATATGAACATAATATTTGACCACAAGCAATAACAATTTCAAATGACCTGCAACTCACAGTGGAGTTCTTTCCTTCGGTGTTCAGATATATAAAACTTGCCACTAAATCTTTGACATCTATCTTCATCATATTGTTGATTACTCACTTACCAAAAAATATCAATTCACATAAAGCACACACTAATAACAAACAAAAGCATTTAAATACAAGTCCAAATCCATTCATCCTGTTGTTATTCTCAATGCATAGTTAGCCAAAAGTTTATAATATTACTCTTTTATATGACCAACATGAGTTATAATAGAGTATTAGGCAAAGTATAGATTGACTGTAAAAAATAACTAAGCTAAAAGATTTCCCATTCAACAAGCTTTCTTTACCTATTTTTTTATTAGAAGAAATTCACTGTACCTAAGTTAAGCAATTACTTTTTGCAATGTTATTTTATGATAGGTGTTAGATTTCTTTCTCATTATCATTTGAGTGTTGTAGTGTTTCTCATCCATCTCTTTTGTTGCAATCAGGGGTTATTATAGATGCAGCAGCTCAAAGGGTTGCATGTCAATATTGGAAAGCAGTCCAATCATTTTGCATGTCAATAATCAAAGTTGCCTCGTACAAACCACAAGTAGAGTATCAAAGAAAAACCACAAGCACAATTTTATCCCATTTTTCAAATCATTATTTCCTAATCATTTTGTTTCCTGATTTGTTTTCGAATTTAATTAGGGTTAGTAGTCTTCTTCTATTAGTGGCTTGAGCTTATTCAAGTAGTACTGAACTGGTACTTGGCTTAGTCATTAGTATAAATAGGATCATTGTCTTAGTATCACATCATTACAACACCATATTAATCTATCTTTTTATTCTGAGTATTCCATTTCTCTTCCTTTTTCTCTATCTAACCCTATAACTCCGAACAACAATAATACAAGGGAAAATTGGTACCAATATATTTGCAGTGATAATCTTACACACTTTTATTGGGTAAAAAAAATTATAAGTAACAATTGACTCAACAATATCAAACACCCCTACACCTTAAAATAAATAAAAAAAAAAGATATGTACACAAAAGTTGAAAAAAAACTGACCTTGACCTGCTGGAGCTTGGCTTGGAAAAGTTTTTCCCTATCCTCCTCTTGTAATAAAACAAGCTTAATTTAGCAAAAGACACATATTTGTATTAATTAAACCAAGTACAGAATATTGTTGTACCTTTATAGTCCAACTATCAGAAGCAGGATGAGCAAGAACAAACACACGATCGATCAGAACAATCACAGGTTCTTTCCCCAAACTTTTCCAAGGAACCTATATTACATATTACATAAGAGATTAAAAGAATAATTCAAATAAACAGCCCATTTGAAAGCACATGGTAGAATTCCAGAAGGGTGAAAAGGTAAAAAAGACAAGCAATAAAAAATTGAACATTGCAAAGCAGAAAGCATTGAAAAAAATAATATTACAAAATACATTGAAATTATGAAACCTTACATGCATGCTTGTATGGAGTAAGTTTACTTTTTAATACAACCTAAACATGTATGTAACTATGTACATATGTATCTATTCATATAATTTTAGATGTATAAAAACACATAAACATGCATGTATATATGCATGTAATTAACAAACTCAACATAATGGCACAAAAGTTGGCAGCAGACTATCATTAATGGCAAATGTTACCTTCAATGTAGTGGTACTAACAAAGCCAGCTTTGACAGTAACAAGGAGTTTTAGTGCATTTAGTGCCTCTGCCTTCAGTTTCAAATTTTTGAGAACAACGTCACCTGCAGAGATCAAGACTTTGGTTGGAATAACACTAAACAAGACATCTCAACGGAGTACAAAAAACCATTTTGGATTAATAAGTAATGGTTTTGTTCTAACAAGAACAGATTTGTTATAGTTTCAAGTTAAAAATTAGCCTTGGTCAAAGTATGTAATCTTGGTTAGTGATTCAACTAGTACAAATTATGAAAGATAGGAGCTCTAGGAGCCTTAATTTATTCTCAGTGCATAGTTACTCTTTTAACAATTAGAGTTGAGTTCAAAATACATGCTTTAGAATAATACTCTTTTATATCACCAAGATGAGTTATAATGGAGTATTAGGCAACGTATAGATTGAATGTAAAAAACAACTAGGCTAAAAGATTTCCCATTCAACAAGCTTTCTTTAGCCAAGATCGTGATTGTTAGTAATATCATTGTGTTTTGTTGGTTTGAACACCTTAGTCACTTCATCCATCGAAACCAAAAACAAAACAGCAGAATCAACAAAAGTGCTGGCTTGCCAAGTCTAATTGTAGCCCATTCTTTAAAGCCAGAGTTTGGCAACCAAGCTGATAGCAGGAGATGCATTTGACTAGGAATGTGATTGCCATGGCAACATGGCAGCATGGGCGGTTAAGGCCTAAAGGGGAATTGTCATGATTTAATCATTAAGACCTTTTTCTCTTTATGAACGATTTAATTATTATTATTTATTGGAGAACTTTATACACGAAGTCCACTTAGCAAAGAACGGATAAATAACAGATTTACACATAAGAAATTAAGTTAAGCCTATCAACAGTGGATAGAAAGGTATTTGTTCATACATTTAACCTTCAGGTAGCTAATTCCTTCCCACCTGCAGCAAATTCAACCGTATTTCTAACACTAGCTATCATGGATTCTTAGATTACGTTCATACTAACCAGCACCAGTAAAACAAGAGATCAAAAGAAATGAATAACTAATAAATATTGTTCAATGGTAAATCAAAAACTATCATTTCCTAATTTTAACAATCACACACAATTCTGATACTAATACCAAAAATATATATTGTTCTTGACGACAGAATATACTAATAGACAATAGGGCTTTAAATATATATGTAATACACTCCAATAGTCCAATAGTTGTAACCCCATATGATACGGAAGACAACACTAAAAAATGCTTTTCAATGATACTAGTTTTTAATATCTGGAAAGGCTTCAAAATAATTATAAGTCTGGTCATATGTACAAACTAAAAAACAAAGTAATGAGTATATAAGAATTAAGAACCAGTAGTCAGGAAAGTCATAACAAGTTACAAAGAAGGATAATACAAAAACTTTTGACCAATTATATAACTCATGTAACTAGTTTTGTTCTAACAAGAATAGATTTCTTAAAGTTTCAAGTTAAAAATTAGCCTTGGGAAAAAGTATGTAAGCTTGGTTAGTGATTCAACTAGTACAAATTATGAAAGATAGGAGCTCTAGGGGCCTTTATTTTATTCTCAGTGCATAGTTACTCTTTTAACAATTAGAGTTGAGTTCAAAATGCAAGCTTTAGAATAATACTATTTTATATCACCAAGATGAGTTATAATGGAGTATTAGGCAAAGTTGGTTCCCTTGCATGTCATGGTTGAATCCTACAAAAATGGATCTCTTACTTGTTAAGGTCGGACCATAGTTTGTGGGGTTAGTGAGGTTTGACTTTTAGTATCAGGTCAAACCAGTAATCATATGAACATTCCTTCCAAGTTCTAACCATGACATTACGAGATTAATCAAATTTGGACAACTTTTTGGACTAATTGGGCTCAAGTAGGCAAATGCACAGAGATGAGGGGGTAGTTCCTTCACTCGAATCTAAGCATATCCTTCTACTTGCTACCAAGACAGAAACAATTTGTACAGCAAAGATGCACTAATGTAGTATGCAAAATCTATTGATGTGCTGAAACCAAAATCCAAAGACATTTGTGTTCCATGCATAATTTGTTTGGTTTCTCATATAGAAATGTAATAAACAGTTAAAGACAAGTTATGGTTAAGAAAATACACAATTCTATCTGGTTCACAATGTGTTTTCTCATCAACATAGAAAAAATCAAAGCAGATAATACACAAGTTCTCTAGCAAAAAAAAAAAAAACGTACCATGGATTAGACAGGTAGTTGTGACTCCACTAAAAGATCATAACATTATTAATTCTATCTATCAAATGGGTTTCTAAAGTAGAAACTGAAGTCAAACAGTCAATCCTCCCAATTATCTATGATGACTTAACTGTGCTATTTGCAAAACCAGCTATAGCTCTCAACCTTAACATCATGTAACTGGCATTGAGGAGAAAATGCAAACTGATTGCACAGTATAACATTAATCGCCCACCTTCCATTGCATCATCAACTGCTCAAAAATAAATATTTGATGCCAACGGGGATGAATTTCCTCAAATCCTTAAAGACAAAAATATCAATCCTAAACACTGCCCAAAAATTTTGGGCACACTAATTCTATAGTCTAGATTTAAAATTTAAATCACACTATCAAAAGCTGAAACATAATCTATATCATATGACCTATTGTGTTTAACTGTAAACATAGCATCTACAGTTTCCAACATAAATTTACTTCACTAGGCACATAAAATGGCCAATCTTCCTAACATACATGGACAAAACTTTCCAACTGTTAGCGAGATGACTATTAAGCAAGCAAAGAAAATATCTTACATATATGGGGAAAGGAAACAAATAGACTTAGCAAGCATCATTCCGGGAAACAACATTAACAAGTTACTTGGTATAACCACTTGTTATAACCAGACGTGCGGCAAACAATAACAAGAGAAATCAACAGAGTTTGAAGTGGTTCAGCCTATAGTGAACCAAAAAATTCACTATGATCGATTAACATGACAAAAAGTAGCTGCTCAAAACTCAAACCCTAACTACTAAATTTACAAGATATCAAACCGTGAATTTGTCAAATCTGGGTCACATGATGGTCAGGAAGAAAGAAACATACAAGCCACATATAACACCAAAATTAGCAAAAGCTACAACAGAGAAGCACATAGAAAGGAACCATGGTAAGCCATTCAGCCCATGGCTATGCTATGTACAACACATTCCTAAATATCACAATAAAAAAAAATGCCACATTAATATGCTAATTGGTAAACAGCTGCCGTGGAACGCTATTTATAATTGAAGGTAAATACCTAGCATTAGTTATGACCACACATGGAAAGATCCCAAATCATGATAATGAGAAAAAAGAGTAGGGAGAGGGGGAGAGAGATAATATGTAAGTCAGAATTGACATTTACCAAACAAAATCTCATATTTAAATGAACTATGTATACCTGTTTTGTGCAAAAGGTCGCTAGCGCGCGAGGGATGGGGGCAGCGCAATGAGATTGGGGGAAGAAGACGAAGACGAAGCCGGTGCGTGCTCTTCACCAACTGGGAGTGCCAACTGCAACCTCGGACGGCGAGTGCGCCTGCGTGGTCTCCGACGGACAGTGGGAAAAGGGAGAAAGGGAAGGAATAGGGGGAAGTGACAATGCCAAATGAGAGGGTCGAAGGGACGAGAGAAAGTGACAACTTTGGGGTTCAGAAATTTCGAGAAACAATTGACGAAGAGTGGAGGGGAGGGAAGGGAAATGTGGAGAGAGTAGGGGATTTTTGAGAGGGAGAAAGGGACAGGAGAAAGGAGAATGAAGGGGAAATGAAAATGAAAAGGAAAGGAGAGATACGGAGGTAGGCTTGAAAGGGAGAGATACGATAATTCTATATGTACAGTGATACGGTGTTAAATTGGGTATGACACTGTTCGCGGTAGGAAAATCACGATTGTAGTTTTTTCTACTCAGATTTGAGTGGTTTCTTTCTACAGTAGTTCTATTTAAGTACATCTGATAGATATTCTGTCTCGAAAACTAGAAATTTCTATTGCCAAACCATGCTACTGATATTGCCAAAGACTTATTGTAGTAATTTATAATGCTCACATCTGCATACAGTACTTCCTTTTAGTATAACTTATGTCTTATCTTTTCAAATTGAAAAGTGTTAATGCCATATCATTGCAAAAATTTATTGTTTGAAGGGATTTGAAAAAATAATGAACTTTAGATTTTTGGTACACTAAAGTTTCTTTCGCTGCTTGTAGGATGAAAATTAAATTCAATAAAAATTGAAAAGAAAGTTACTGTATTTTCGAAACATACTCTCTGTTACAGTTTTCAGTAACTGCATTTCAGTTGCTTGCTCCATCTCTTTTGCTTCCTCTTGTATGATTTTCCCACCATCCTTGATCTCTAAATTCTCTTCGGTGTTTGACGGTGGAAAATTTTCAAGTTCTTCTGTATCATTACTTCCGTTTATTTCTGTGGTCTCCAGCCCTTCTAAATTCGGATGCTTTATAACCATGGTCTCCAGGCCTTGCGCATCAGATTGGGGTTCAACTTTCTTTTCATTCTCCTCGCTGGTGCTGGCTATTGCTTCATGTAAATCAAATGCCTGTTTTCGCAAATAGAGCGTCACAAGACAAGGATATTGCATATCTGTAAAATAAACGTATGTTTGTTTGTATGCATGGTCACATAATTAAGATGTGCAAGTGTGAAAATGCATGCTGTTATTTATTGTTTCTAATTTATTTTGTCGCAGTCAGCTCAAACCTCAGGAACTTTTTTTGTCTCCTCTAACTGATTTTCTTGTCTCTGCCCCTCTTCGGTATCTATCACAGCTGATTCAACTTCCTTATGTATTTCTTGTTGAATGCTTTTCTCAGCTGTCTCAACTTCGATAGATGCTATAGTGGGTAAAGTTGACAAGGTTTCATCCTCAGGCACACCTGTCATTATACAAATGAGATGCTAATGCTGGCATCAAGACAGGGTTGGCTAAGGTACTTTTTTGCTATACAGTTATATGTTTTCCTCAAAACTCAAAAAATTCCACTGCAACTAGAAGCTGCTTTAGTAGGCCAAAGAATTACTTTTTACATGTTATCATCAACATACATAGTTGGATGAAGTTGTTCCTTTCTTCCAAATTCTGAACTCAATAGCTTTGAAAGTTAGTCTACGTTAAAGAATTTTTGTGTCTAGGGATTTTACAATCCAAGTAAGTCCTTTTTTTTTATTTTTTTGTTTTCTTTTCCTGGAAATTTAAGCTTGTTATATATGTTTCTGGGTTGACAAATCAAATTTAGTTAAATCATAGGTGCTGGCTGCTAAATTTTCAAAACTTCATTATCTGTTTCAGATTTTTGTAAGTCTGCATCTTTGGCTTCATTTGTACCTATTGCTTCTGTTGACAATCTGCCGTTTCCTATTTTCTTGGGATTTATTCCCAATCAGAGTTATTGCATATTAAAGAAATAAGTGAGACTATTTCCTATTATCTCTCCTTTTTTAATTCTGTAATCAATTCCTTAAATTAAGGGATTGATTGATTTCTATAATTATGAAGAATCATTAACAAATTTGTTATTAAGTTTCTCTATATAAAGACTTGTATTCCTATTTCAAAAAATATATGAAGAGTGTTGCCTTCTATTTTAATATGGTATCAAAGCTTGGAACGATACCCAATGCTACAACTCTCTCTCAAATATAATTTCCGCACCACTCCTTCCTTTTTTGTTCTTCTATGGCAGGCAGACCACCTCCTCCAACGTTTCCATGGGGAATGGCCATGACCGGCACCAGAGGGAATGACGGCTCGGGAACCTCGGTTCCCATGCAGCTGACCCCAATGACGGCTGTCATGGTTCATGCCCCTTACTCGGATAACTCCTCTCTCCAAATTACCTCTCACAAACTCAGCGAAAAAAATTATCTGCCATGGTCAAGGTCTGTGGAAATGGTTATTCGAGGAAAGGGAAGATATGGTTATCTTGATGGGACTGCCAAGAAACCAGAAGAATCAGACTCATCTTTTAAGACTTGGAATGCCCAGAACTCCATGGTAATAGCTTGGTTGATCAACTCCATGGATGAGAAGATTGATGAAAGTTTCATGTGCTACACAACTGCCAAGGACATGTGGGAGGCAGCCAAGAGGAAGTATTCAGACCTTGAGAATTCATCTCAATTATTTGAACTACAGAACAAGGCCCGCAATCTAACTCAAGCTGAGATTGATGTTACAACGTATTTCAATGCTCTTACAAAATTATGGCAGGAAGTGGATCTATTTAATAAGGGTCATAAACTGTGTTCAGGGTGTATTGAGGAGCATAAAAAGATAGTGAACAAGGAAAGGATCTATGACTTCCTATCAGGTCTCAACAAGGACCTGGATGAAGTTCGTGGGTGTTTACTTGGTTCAAAGCCACTACCAAACATGGAGGACATTTTTGCTGAAGTCCAAAGAGAAGAATCTCACAAACGGGTAATGCTTGGTACTGTAAAATCCACAACTGAGAACTCTACCTTCTCTGCCCCTGGACCTGAGATTTTTCGTGGGAATCCCGAAGTCAAAAGAAGAATGGTAATCTTTGGTGTGATCTGTAATACCCTTAGTAACATGTTAGACTTGTATATGGTTACAAAAGGTAGCATATTACTTGTTTAACATGCCTCAAAAGTTTTGTGACAAACTGAGTTCATTTAAGCACTTAGTTGCAGCACAGAAGTTGAAAAATAGCTTCAAATGACTCAGATAATGACTTTAAAGTGTCAATATTTTAGGAAAGTTAGGATTTGTTTTTTATCTTTAGAATAAGTTAGGAAACAGATTTATCTTCAGAATAAATTAGGGGAACAAATTTCCTATGTTTTTAGGAGGGAATAAATCAATTCCTGATTTTCTGTTTTTTAGGTTACGGCTTCTGTTCCTTTATTCTCTATATATTCTGTTAAAACAACATTGAGAAAAAATAATGAATATGAGAACCACCGTGTTCTCTTATTCTCTGTTTACTTCTCTATACTTTTCTACATGGTATCAAGAGCTTTAAGGTTTGATCATGAACTTTAAGGCCGCCATGGTTGGCTTCAGTTCAACCCCTTCGGATGCTAGCAGTGGCGTGACGTCTTCGGCAGGAGGAAATCAGCAGCCGGCAGGAGCTTCTATGCCTGAGAACTCCCTGTAGATTATCATTCATAAATTGAATGGAAAGAATTACCTTGAGTAGTCTCAGTCCATGCGCTTGGTGATCAACAGCAAGGGGAAACTCGGCTATTTGAATGGTGAAGTGAAACCACCAGCCACCACTGATCCAAAATACCGGCAGTGGCGTTCCAAACACTCGATGGTTACAGCGTGGTTAATCAATTCTATGGATTTGGTGATTGGAAAACCATTCATGTTCTTGCCCACGGCTCGCGATGTGTGGGAAGCCGTAAGGGAGACTTATTCTGATCTAGACAATCACTCCCAATTATTTGAATTGAACACCCGAATGTGATGCAGCAAGGGGAACGTGAAGTGACAACATACTATAATGAGATGATGACTGTTTGGCAGGAGTTGGTCTTCTTTGATGATGAAACATGGGAGAGTCCGAATGACAGTGCCCAGTACAAGAAGAAGAAAGAAAGAAGCCGAGTGTTTGTCTTCTTGGCAAGACTAAATAGAGATCTTAATGAAGTAAAAGGTCGCATCTTAGGGCAAAAACCTCTACCAACCATCAGAGAAGTCTTCTCAGAGGTACGTAGAGAAGAAGCTCGGAGGCAAGTGATGATGCATCCCAAGGAAATCAAAATAGATAATGAGGGATCAGCTTTTGTGGTCCGTGGTGCAGGTGCAACCTCAGATGGAGGAAAGCGAGGAGGAAAGCAGAGGCCTTGGTGTGATCATTGTAGAAGACCGTGGCATACTAGGGAAACCTACTGGAAACTAAATGGTAAACCAGCAAATCCTTAGAAAAACATAAGTGGTGATCACAATTCTCAGGGGGAGCTATCAAGGCTCTCCAAGTAAGCAATTTGGAACCAGGGCAGCAATCATCCTCAGAATCTCTTCCCTTCACAAAGGAACAAATAGAGCATTTATATAAAATATTTCAATCTCAATCTTTAGGAAACACTAATCCATCTTGTTCTTTAGCTCAGTCAGGTAATTTCTTTACTGCAACTATTGCTTGTACAAAATCTAATGGCTCATGGATATTAGATTCAGGTGCCACTGATCATATGACTAGCACTTCGTAATTTTTTTCCTCATATACACCTTGTGCAGGGAATCAAAAGGTAAAAATTGCAGATGGTTCCTTTGCCACTATTGTTGGAAAAGGAACTATACTTATTTCCTCTTCTCTCACTCTTAACAATGTCCTTCATGTCCCTCATCTATCCTATAATCTCCTATCTGTCAGTAAATTAACCTTTGATCATAACTGCCAAGCTAATTTTTTGTCCTCCCATTGTGAATTTCAAGATTTAACCTCGGGGAAGATGATTAAGGGTGCTAAACAAGATGGTGGCCTCTACTTTCTCCATCAAGGATCAACCTTTGGAAGGCAAGACCAGCAGACTTGTTTCAATTCTATTTATGTACCTAGTGACAGTGAAATTATGTTATGGCATGATTGTTTAGGACATCCTAATTTTCAATATTTAAAGCATTTGTTCCCAAAGTTATTTATGAATAAAAATCATATGTTTTTTCGGTGTGAATCATGTGAATTAGCAAAACACCACCGTGTTGTGTTTCCATCTCAACCATACAAAAAATTTGAACCATTTACCATGATAGACAGTGATGTTTGGGGTCCTTCTTGAGTGGCAACCTTTTCTGGAAAACGATGGTTCATTACTTTTATTGATGATCATACTAGGGTCACTTGGGTTTTTCTGTTAAAAGATAAATTTGATACTGAAAATGTGTTTAAAAATTTCTATAGTATGGTTCAAACACAATTCCAGACCCAGATCAAAATTTTTCGAAGTGATAATGGAAAGGAGTTTTTTAATGATGTGTTAGGGAGTTTTTTTACTGAAAAAGGTATTGTTCACCAAAGTTCATGTAATAATACACCTCAACAAAATGGGGTGGCTGAAAGAAAGAATAAACATCTCTTAGAAGTCACTAGAGCTTTAAGTTTCAGAACTAAAGTTCCTAAGTATTTGTGGGGAGATGCTGTGTTAACGGCCACTTACTTGATTAATAGACTTCCTACAAGGATTTTAGGCTTTGAAACTCCCTTAAAGGTTTTTATGAATTATTTTCCACATACTCGGTGTAACATCCCGAAAAATATCTGTTTAAGTATAAATGATCATTTTATAATATTCTAGATTTTTGAGAATTTTTTTAGAATTTTTCGGAAATGACGAATATTTTAATATATTCCTCGTTTTGTATGCACACTGAGCTGAGAATTGCTGAGGTCAGTGTAATGCTCCGGAAGTTAATTATTTCACTACCAATAGTCATTTTCTAATATTTTTGATTTATGTGAATTCTTTCAGAATTTTTCGGAAATGACGAATATTTTAATATATTCCTCGTTTTACGTGTGCACTGTGCAGACCCGAGAAGATGTGATGTCTTCTCTGTGGCTGGTAAACTCTAAATTGTGGACTTGTCGACGGAGGATCTTACTAAACCCGAGGCAGGGCACAATTTACGAAGTTTACGTTTTACGAGGTTTTACCCGATGAATGAAATCGCGGTATTGTAAAAATCATCTGATGAATAATGAAATATTATTTTCATCATCAGTAACTCTTCTACACTGGAGGAAAAATAATACTGACAGTGTAAATATTCATCTGTGTTAGTGTACCCGATTAGGAAACAACTTTACTTTCATTTTATCGAGAAACGTGCGAAGCTTCTCATGGAAGCTTGGAGGAAGCTTCTTGGAAATTTCCTCTTCCTCCTTCCCCATGCAAAGTAGCCCATTTCCCTCCTCTCTCTCCTTCATGCACGGCTGCATGGCAGCCCAAAGCAAGGAAATATTGCTTTTCCTTATTTCATTTTTATCACACAAATTCATTAATTATCAAAACACTTTCTCTCACTACCATTTCTTCTTCTTCCTTCTTCAACATTTTCTCTCCCTTCTCTCCACCATTGCTACGACCAAGCTCTCTTCTTTCCCCTCATTCATCACAAACTTTCTTACAACCACACTCTCTTAACCCTCTTCCTCTCCTAGACATCCTTCTTGTTTGGAGCATCTTGAGATTCCACCATTTTCACATTTTATTCAAGCTCCAAGCTTTGAGCTTTTGGGTAAGATTCAAGACTTCTCTTCTTTCTCCTCCATTTTCGTGGTCATGGTCTTCATGTTGGCCATCCATGGCTTATTTTCCAAGCCATTATGCTATTCTAACAAAGTCACCATTTTTAGGATTCTTGGAGCTCAAATCCGAAAATTCAAAGGAAGTTCTTAGTGTTCTTCTTTTGTTTTCTTCACTTTGGTAAGAGGAACACACTCCTCCTCAACCTCTCTTAGCACCTAGGAACCTTGTATGTGTATTGTTGTTGATTTTTGAATCTATGTATAAAGTTCTCTCATTTTATGTTGTTCTTGATGTAATGTATTTTGTTGGGTTTGTATGATTTATTGATGTCTCTTGTATGATTTGAAGCTGTATTTGAGTATCTTGTTAATTAAATATGATAATGATTGGTTTGGTTTGAGTTAAAGGACCTGAGAACTCTGTTTTCTGCAAGTTTACGCGTGGTAATCGATTACACGGGGCTTGTAATCGATTACCAAGCTCTTAAAGATACAAAATCGTGATTCTGGAAATCTGGTAATCGATTACATCTTGTGTGTAATCGATTATAGAGATTCTGTCTAGCTTGTAATCGATTACAAGAATGGTGTAATCGATTACCAAGCCTCTGATGTCACGAAATGATGCTTCTGGGAATCACGTAATCGATTACAACTTGTGGGTAATCAATTACGGAGGTTCTGCCCGATTAGTAATCGATTACTACGGCTGTGTAATCGATTACCAGGTCCTTGAAGTTACGAATTGAAGTTCTGGAAATCGTGTAATCGATTACAATGAGATTGTAATCGATTACAGGGATTGTGTTTCGCTGGTAATCGATTACCAGAGTGATGTAATCGATTACCATGACCCAAAAACGAGATTTTGAGCTGGAAATGATTGGAATTATGGTTCTTTGTCCTTTGTAACTCAAACATAACCTAAAAACCCTGAATTCAAGGATTTTACCTTACTTAAACATGATAGGAATATGTATTCATACCGATAGAGAAGAAATGATTTTGAAAATGGAATTCTTGGATCCATGTCATGGAAATTGTGGTGTGTGTGTGATAAGGAATATATGTTGATGCTTATATTGGCCTATTGTGGCATGATATCTAATGGTATGAAATTGTGAATCATACATGTCCATGCATAGTGTCATATGCATTGTGAATGTCCTTGTGGACTGTTGTAAGGCCAAGTTGCCTAGGAGATTGAACACACCTTAGTGCGGGTGCGAGTAGACTATTGTAGGTCTTGTTATGACCTTGGGGGCGTCGGGATGCGGGTCCTCCACAATGGGTAGTTGGTAGCTCCTTTGCCTGTGGGGCAAACCGATGCAAACGCACCGACGATCCGGACTTGACACTGTCCTATATCGTGATCTAGTGTAGAATATCTGTACAATGCCATGATTGTGCACGAGAAAAATTATTGATAGCACTGGCCTTGGCAGTCGAGTTACAGACATGTCTCCTGATCTTTCTCTCCGACTGTTTGAGTCTAGCTCCATAGAATAGGAATTTGGGAAAGCATGCATGTGAGTCATGATATACATTGTCATTGTTAATGTTCATATTTCCTATCTATGACTAATTTGGCTTTTACTGTGATGCCTATCTACCTGAAATTGTTTATTTGCTTACTGTTGGAATTTCTGCTTATTAGTTGAATATGATATTTTGAATTGCTATTTGGGCGCGTGGCGCCGTACTGTTTCTAGCTGCTATAATTGGTAATGATGGTAGGATGTCTTACCTCTTTCTTGTACTTCTGTTACTTGCTATATGTGTGTATACTGTATTGATCGAAGACGACGGTAAGGAAGTGGAAGATCCCGAGTTTCCCGGCTTTTGGCCCGAACGGGACTAGCTTCTACGAAGACGATGGCGGCACGTATGCGCGGCTTTCTTGGGGATGTGCGTCTAACCTTCCTCGGAGGGCCGGAGTGTTAGCATATCAACTTGAGTTCCGATCGCTGCGTCTACTTGGGAGATGTGTCGATCGCCCTAGCCTGGAGATGTCATGAGGCACCTGTCCTCACCTGCCACATCAGCCTGCGACTGGAGTTTTACTTGCCCATCTGAGAGATGTGGGGTGACCGCTATTACACCCCTTGGGAGGACTCCTTTGATTCCACCGCTCAGGCCCCGTCCCGTGCTTCTGTAGTTCCAATGGAGGTTTCCTCAGAAGAGGAGGATCCTGCTGAGGACCCGGATACGGTCCCTCCTCATCTGAGAGACTGAGTTTACTGGTAGCTACTAGTGTTTTATTTTGGGGCCTGATGTATTTTTGTGTGCGCTGTATATTTTGGTATCACTGGGGCATATTTGTATAATCTTTTGGGGCAGGTATAGTTTTGTTTCTTTTTGGGTAATTCAGGCTTGTATCTAAGTATAAATGATATTAGTATATTTTATATATATATATATCTATATGCATATTATTCAGATGAGAATTTTGTCTACTATTTTATCCTTCACTGTCATTTATATTCCACATGGTTAAAATGATTATCAAAACAAAAAAAAACAAAAAAAAGAATTTGTATATTTCTACTATTCTGCTCGTGTATTAAGAATTGAACAAGTTAGACTTAAACGAATGAACCGGGTCTTGAAATGTTAAAACGTTACTTTTCCGCATTTTCTTTTATTTGACAATGTGACGTTTCCTCCCAAAAAGGGGCGTTACATTAAGTTGGTATCAGAGCCCCGGTTTATGTTTTCTTTGGGTCTTGTGTGTGAGTCTGTCTTGTTTGTGCTGTGTGAAATCTCTGTGGTTGTGTTTTGAAATGAATTCCTCTAACTTACCTTGTGGTTTTCAGCTAACTTGATTTGAGAAAGAGTGAGATGGCGAGAAGTGGAGAAATTGTAGCTGCTGTTGAGGCAATGTAGCGGATGGCAGAAGTCATAGCCCAACAGAACGAGCGTACGGCTCAACACCAAGAGAAAGTTGCTCAACAGCTCGAGGCGATTGCTGATGCCCAGAACTTGGCGGAGTTTCGTCGTCACAACCCTCCTCAGTTTAAGGGAGAATTTGATCCGGACAAAGCTAGTCTGTGGATCAAAGAATTGGAGAAAGTCTTCCGTGGCATGAGCTGTGCCGAAGATAAGAAGGTGAATTATGCTACCTTCATGCTTGTGGGCAACGCGGAAGATTGGTGGAACAGAGCTTAGAGAGCATTGGAAGCCGAAGGAACTGACATCACATGGGATGTGTTCAAGAACAAGTTCTTAGACAAATATTTTCTTGCTAATGCGAGACATGCGAAAGAGCTGGAGTTCCTCAACTTGAGACAGGGGAGCATGACCGTCAGTGAATATGCAGCTAAATTTGAGAACCTGGAGAAGTTCTCAACACACTACTAACATCAGACCGATGAAGCCTAGAAATGTTGGAAATTCACCGAGGGATTGAGGTATGAGGTGAAGAAAGCTGTGATCACCCTGAAGATGAAGGTATTTTCAGAATTGTTAGACACTTGCTGTGAAGTTGAAGCCTTGGAACAGGCTAGAGACTTGAGAAACAGGAGCTTTGGGCCTGTACGGTCCCAAAGAGGTGGAGGCAGTGGTTCAAACTGCTTCCAAAAGAAGCCTTATTCCCGAGCGGCGGGAAGTCGAAAGAAACCGGTGGAAGTTCTGTGGAGGTTCTTCTGCGAACCGAACTGGCCAAAATACGACATACCCTTCTAAATGCCTGAAATGTGGGAAAGATCATCTCACGAGAGATTGCACGATCAAGGGAATCATCTGCTTCAGATGTGGCAAACCGGGCCACATGTCTAGAGACTGCAATCAAGCAAAGGCTGAACCTTCAGTCAACGCGACTCGAGCCAAGAAACCGCAAGCTGGAGGTCGAGTTTATACCATGAGCAGAGCTGAAGCTTCCGAATCCGAAGACTTGATTCAAGGAGAAGGCACCATAGAAGGTAATCTTTTAAAAGTACTGTATGACTCTGGGGTAACCTATTCTTTCATATCATATGACTGTGTGCTACGACTTGGCTTACCTGTGTCTGAACTACCTTTTGAATTGACTGTTTCAACCCCCACTGATAAACCGGTAGTTACTACCAAAGTCTGTTTGAAGTGTTCCTTAATTGTTGAAGGTCGAACCTTTTCTGTTGATCTGATCTGTCTACCTTTGTCACAGTTAGATATAATCCTAGGGATGGACTGGTTATCTTCCAACCATGTTCTATTAGATTGTTCCAGAAAAACTATAGTTTTCCCAGTGGATGAGAATTCTAGATACTTGACGGCCAACCAAGCACGAGCTTTCTTGAAAGAAGGAGCTCAGGGGTACATGCTACTATCTTCTTTGAAAATCGAGAGCGAGGCTGACCTGGACACTATTCCGGTTGTGAGAGAGTTCTTTGAAGTTTTTCCAGAAGAAGTACCTGGTTTACCACCAACAAGTGAGATCGAGTTTGCTATTGATCTGGTACCGAGAGCGGGTCCCGTGTCTATAGTACCTTATCGTATGTCGCCAATCGAATTGGCCGAGCTCAAGAAACAGCTAGAGGAGCTTTTGGAGAAACAGTTTGTTAGATCGAGTGTGTCATCGTGGGGAGCACCAGTACTGTTAGTTTGGAAAAAGGAGGGTACTTCAAGATTGTGTGTGGACTATAGGCAATTGAACAAGCTGACGATCAAGAACAAGTATCCACTCCCAAGAATTGATGATTTGATGGACCAACTGAAGGGAGCAGCAGGGTTTTCAAAGATTGATTTGAGATCTGGGTACCATCAGATAAGAGTGAAAACAGAGGATGTGCCAAAGACTGCTTTTCGTACCCGATACGGTCATTATGAGTACCTTGTAATGCAGTTTGGTGTTACGAATGCACCTGTTATCTTCATGGACTACATGAACAGGATCTTTCGTCCTTACTTGGACAAGTTTGTTGTCATCTTCATTGACGATATCCTGATATATTCCCAGAATCAGGAGGATCATGCTGAGCACCTCAGCATAGTTCTTCAGATTCTAAAAGAGAAGGAACTGTATGCTAAGCTGTCGAAATGTGAGTTTTGGCTTGATGAGGTGAAGTTTTTAGGCCATGTGATCTCGAAGGAAGGGATTGCAGTGGATCCGTCGAAGGTAGAAGCAGTATTACAGTGGGAACAACCAAATTCAGTGACGGAAGTTCGTAGCTTCGTGGGTTTAGCCAGATACTATCGAAGATTCATAGAAGGGTTTTCCAAGATTGCTGGACCGCTCACTGAATTAACAAGGAAGAACCAAGCTTTTGAATGGACTGATAGCTGCGAGCAAAGTTTTCAAGAGTTGAAGAAACGGCTAACTACCTCACTGGTGTTAGTGCTACCTGATCCGAATGAGCCATTCGAGGTGTACTGTGATGCTTTGTATCAAGGATTGGGATGTGTTCTTATGCAACATAGAAGAGTGGTAGCTTATGCTTTGCGACAGTTGCGAGTACACGAAAAGAACTACCCTACACATGATTTGGAACTTGCGACTGTGGTCTTTGCTCTAAAGATATGGAGACATTTTCTCTATGGAGCGACATTCAACATCTTCAGTGACCACAAGAGCTTGAAATATTTGTATGATCAGAAATAGCTGAATATGAGGCAGCGAAGATGGCTGGAATTCTTGAAGGACTATGATTTCCAGTTGTTGTACCACCCTGGCAAGGCGAACGTCGTGGCTGATGCCTTGAGCAGAAAGACTATCAGTGCTTCTGCCTTGATGATCAAGGAAAAAGACCTCATAGAACAGTTTAGGGATGTATGGTCGTTTGTTAAGTTGGAACCCGGAAGGATTTGTATGAATATGGTCACCATCTCAAGTGAGCTAATGGATGACATACGGGAAAAGCAAAAGAGTGATGAATTCTTGCAAGAAGCAAGAGAATTGATAAGGCAAGGCAAAGAGACAGAATTTGAAGAAGGAACGGATGGAATTCTGAGATTCCGAGGTAGAGTTTGTATTCCCCGTGACCAAGAGCTTAGGCGATATATTGTGGAACATGCTCACACCAGTAAGCTGAGTATGCACCCAGGCATAACTAAGATGTACCAAGATCTGAAGAAATTGTTCTGGTGGCATGGAATGAAGAGCAACGTCACTAGATGTGTGTCGACTTGTTTAGTTTATTAAAAAGCTAAAGTGGAACATCAAAGACCAGCAGGATTGCTACAACCATTATCTATTCCTGAATGGAAATGGGACAGCATTGCGATGGATTTTGTTGTGGGTTTGCCGAGGACGAAGAAAGGACACGATTCGATTTGGGTAATTGTGGATCGACTCACGAAGTCAACCCATTTTCTCCCAATCAACATAAGGTACAATTTGGAGAAGTTGACCCAGTTGTATATTGGTGAGATCGTTAGGCTACATGGTGTGCCTACGAGTATTGTTTCGGATAGGGATCTGAGATTCATTCAAAATTTTGGCAGAGTTTACAAGCATCATTGGGAACGAAGTTACGTCTGAGTTCAGCGTACCATCCACAAACCAATGGTCAATCGGAAAGGACAATCCAATCTTTAGAAGATTTGCTTAGAGCTTGCACTATGGAACAAACTGGATGTTGGGACGAAGTTCTATGATAATCACATATTTTATTCATTAAGAAACCCTCATTATTAGTCATTTACACTCTTCATGTACTTAATTGACTGAATTTGATTATGTTTTGTAAGTTTGAACTCGAATCGGACTTAATTGATTTTTCAGCATTATTCGAGTCTTACACTGTTTCTGTATTTTGGCCATATCTTGAGTTCTAAATGTCTGATAATTATGAATTTTACCTTGTAGGAAAGATAAAAGAGAGCTCTACAACTTTGATGAAGAGCTCGAAGTCAAATTCAGACATCTAGTGGAGCTAATTGGGCATGGAAATCAGAATACGGGATTTGTGACTGGAACCCGAACAGTGTGTAGTAACCAGAACATAATTCGAGTTTGGGTTTATAGAATGGGCTGAAAATTGGTGATCTGAAAGTTAAGACCCATATGTACAACTTTCATGACAAACACAAAACTTGATTCGGGCTCCTTGATGGAGATATTGGGTCTGAAAGTCAAAACAGAGGTGCTGAAACTGGTCCTGAGCAGTCTGTAGTAATTGGGTCATATCTTGGGCTGTAGGACGAATTTTTGGGTGCTTCTAGAGCCATTGGAAAGCTTAGACAATTTCCTAGAACTTTCATGAAGACCACTTGGCTCAAAAATGACGAAATCAATGGTTCAGCAATGAATACTTTCGGAGACAAGGAAGCTCACCTACCAAGTTCACCTACCAAGCTCACCTACCAATCTCACCTACCAAGCTCACCTACTAATTCCACCTACTAATCTCATCTACCCATCTACTACTACTATGAATCCTCTATAAAAGGAAGCATGTGGAGAGCTCTAAACACAACATACACTTGGTGTTAGAAATAGCTTTTCATAGTTCTTGTATATTTTTCCTTCATTGTAATGGAGAGCTAAGTCACTTCTAGTCAATTCGGGACTCTTGAAGAGATTGTGGCTTGGATTCTTGAGACCTTGGTTATGTAATGTATTGATTTATATTTGAATTCCTCTTCTCTTCTTCTTCTGTTCTCTTGATCTTGAATGCATGAATGGTGATTCTGTTTATGTTTGATCTGATTTGATCTTGGTTTAAGATTAAGTATTGTGATGAATCAAGATTGAGATTTGTGATGAAACTTAGAACTGATTGATCTAAACTAATCACGTAATTAAAGAAGTTAGGTTACTGATTTGTGCCTAGGTTAATTGAATTCGGTGCTTAAATTGACATATATTTACATGAATGGTGCGATTGCAGATTTGTGTTTATCACTTGTCAATTGAATTACGACGATTGTCTAGTATGAATTCTCGGATCGATGCGAGATCTCGGTTAGATCCAAGTTAACCATTCAAATGTATTTCAGGTGTTTGTTGAAAGGTCTATGATTGAATCCACCCAATCTCGGATAGATTTCTGAATTATTTGTTCTTTTAATTGTTATTTCTTTTTAAATCCACATCATCTGCGATCCTTGAACCATCAAAACCCCCTTTTTCTAACTTTCACTTGATTTGATCAAATTGCATCTACGATCCTTGAGGAGACGATCCGGTGTTGTTCACTATACTACAAGTTTAGGTAATAACTTCGGTTATAATTTTGATTTGAGTTCGGCGCTTCGTCAAAATTTTGGCGCCGTTGGAATTGGGGACCTCGTAGGTGTAATCTTTTCATTTTGAGTAACCTTACTAATTTTTGTTCTTTCTTACCTATTCTAACAGTTATTTTTCATTTACTAACATTGTTCATACCATACTAACGTTTTTATCTTAGCTTTTGAATTTTTCTCGATTTAGGAAAGACGGAAAACAGGTGATTACGGGTAACTATTGCAATTTTCAAACTGCAACATGCCCAGAATGAGCTGAAACTTGGTCGGTTGAAGGAAAACAGCTTGATAAACAAGACTCACAGTAAACTGTGAGGTCACCCCTGGTTTTTCGAAATTCTATCATTTAGACCAGTTTTTCAATTTTTTAATATTTTTTATTGCATTTTCTAGTTTCATTTTTTTGTAGATTTTGTTCTGTGTTGATTCCATAATTTTTAAAAATGTTTAGACATATTAACTAGATTTATTTTTGCATATTTTGAGTGTTGTTTAGTGTATTTTGCTTAGTTGCGCTTTTTTGTGTTTTTGTGCTTTAGTTGATGCATGACTAGGTCCAATCGATATCTTGCTTGATCTTGATCCCGAGATTGATAGGACCTTGCATAGATTAATTAGAGCTCGTGTGATAAATTCGAGTTAATTCTGAACCTAATTTTGGGAGTGAACACGATAACTTAAGTAATCCCGAAATCATGGTGATAACATGCATAATAGAACCCTTAAGGAACTTCTTTGCTCCCGATGTATCTTACCAATCTTTGTGCATTCAATATCCCGATCTTGATGCAGATTTTGAGTTGAAATCTGGTTTGATACACTTGTTACCAAAGTTTCATGGTCTTGCGGGTGAAGATCCTCATAAGCACCAAAGAGTTCCATGTTGTGTGTTCAACCATGAAGCCACAAGGCATCTCCGAGGAACACATCAAGTTAAGGGCATTTCCCTTCTCACTTGTCGATGCGACCAAAGATTGGTTGTTTTATCTTTCACCAGGTTCGGTCGAAGTTGGAATGACATGAAGAGGTTGTTCCTGGAGAGATTCTTCCCACGCCTCGAGAGCTGCTTTGCAATTAGGAAGGATATATGTGGCATCGAGACGGATGTCCGGTGAGACTTTGCATGAATACTTGGGAGAGATTCAAGAAGTTGTGTTCGAGCCCTCATCACCAAATTAGTGACCAGCTCTTGATTCAATACTTTTATGAGGGTTTGCTTTGCCAAATGATAGAAGCATGATCGATCTTTGCCTCGGAGGAGCCTTAGTAGACAAAACTCCTACCGCCGCAAGAGATCGATAGCAAACATGGCAGCCAATACCCAATGATTTGGCTCGCGGATCATCACCGCAACCAGAGGAGTTAATGAAATTCAAGCATCTCATATGGACCAACAAAGAATGGAACACAGACTAGATGAATTGACTTCTTTGGTAAGACGGATAGCAATGGGTCAACAACCACCCATGCGGATGACTGCATCGGTGTGTGGAATTTGCTCTAATTCATCTCATCCCTCTTGATTCATGCCCTACACTTCGGGAAGATGGTTCCGCTTTTCCAGATCAATGTGTTCTTTGCCGGTGTTTTTCCTGGTAGACCCCAATATCAGCAACAACAGCAACAATCTAGATATGATCCATTTTCTAGCACTTATAATCTTGGTTGGCGAGACTATCCCAATTTGAGATATGGGAATCCTAGCCCGACAACAACAAATTTCACCAAGAAGAAGAACAACGACCCCACCAAAGAAGAACAATAATTTAGATACCAAGTCTGCGGTCCAAGCAACAAATACCAATAAATACCCCTGCATTCGAACAAAGAACAACACATTCGAAATAGTCTGTCCAATCCACTCCACCGTGAGCCATCATTGGAAGACACGATGAAACAAATGGCCACAAATAACATTCAGTTCAGTGAACGTCAGTGCCAACATTCGAATTTACAAACTCAAATCGGGCAGCTGGCAACCACTGTGAGCGAGCTAAAGAGTCAAGGTTCTAGCCAATTGCCTTCACAAACAGTCAATAATCCAAGAGGCAACGTAAGTGCAATTACCTTGAGAAGTGGCAAAGAAGTTAATGTTCCAACCTTACAAAGAATCAAAAATTGACCAAAAACGGCGGAAATGGATAATTCGGTCCAAAATGTACATCGAAGAAAATTGCGAGAGAATTCAGATGTTACCATTCCATTACCTTTTCCAAATAGGATCACACAATCCAAGAGAACAATGCAAGCGAGAAATGGAAAAAGAAGTCATGGAAACATTCGGGAAAGTGGAAATCAATATTCCCCTCCTAGATGCAATCAAGCAAATTCCAAAATATGCTAAATTTCTCAAGGAGTTGTGCACTCATAAGAGAAGGTTGAAAGGGATGAGAAGATCGAGCATGGGAAGAAATGTTTCTGCAATGATTACTCGCCAAGCATGCCACAGAAATGCAAAGATCCTGGAACTTTCACAATTTCTTGCACAATTGGCAACTCTAGATTTGAGCATGCAATGCTAGATTTGGGTGCTTCGATCAATGTCATGCCCATGTCAGTGTATAAGTGTTTAAACATTGGTACTTTGCAACCCACTGGTATCGTGATTCAGTTGGCAAATAGAGCCACTGCTCATCCTGCAGTGTCTTTGGAAGATGTGTTAGTTCGGGTGAATGAGTTGATTTTTCCAGCAGATTTCTACATTCTGGACATGGAAGATGAGTCTCCAACAAACCATGCTCCATTGATTCTAGGCAGACCATTCCTCAAGACCGCCAAGACCAAGATAGACGTGCATGCTGGCACCACTTTCTATGGAGTTTGGCGACGATTTGGTACAATTTAACATTTTTGATGCCATGAGACACCCCCTAGAGGAGCATTCTGTTTTCCATGTTGATATGATTGAGATCTTTGGTTGATGATGTCTATATTGATTTATATGCTGAATTCCCTGATATTGTTGACTATCTTGGTTCTGTTTCTTGTGATACATGTGCCACTTGTGATGTTGAACCATGTGCTGCATGTGCTGAGATTTATTCTGTTATGAGTAATGATACAATTGGCTTGATGATGCAACAATTGAGAATGAGAGTCAGTACCATCTTTGAAATTAATGTTCTTGAGTTAGTCAAGCTGTTGATCACTTGTTACCTTCCATTGTACAACCTCCATCCTTGGAGTTGAAGACTTTACCGGACCATCTTAAATATGCATATTTGGGAGATGGTGAGACACTTCCGGTGATCATTGCTAAAAACCTACAACCCGATCAAGAAGAAAAATTACTGATTTTGAGGCGAGAATAGGCAAGCCATCGGATGGACTCTTGCGGATATTCCCGGTATTAGTCCCTCCACATGCATGCATAAGATTTTATTAGAAGAAGGGATCAAACCAGGTTAGACAGCCCCCAAAAGGAGACTAAATCCCCGATTCTAGATGTGGTGAAGAAGGAAGTTAGAAAGCTACTTCAAGTTTGGCATTATTTATCCCATATCGACGATCAATGGGTGAGCCCGTGCAAGTGGTTCCCAAGAAATGTGGGGTCACAGTGGTTGCGAATCAGAACAATGAGTTTGTGCCCACACGAGTTCAAAACAGTTGGCGAGTTTGCATTGATTATAGGCGGCTCAACCAGGCTACCAGAAAGGATCATTTCCCGCTGCCCTTCATTGATCAGATGTTGGAGCGGTTAGCTGGCAAGTCACATTATTGTTTCCTGGATGGATATTCGGGCTATTTTCAGATTCATATAGCCCCAGAAGACCAAGAGAAGACTACTTTCACTTGTCCATTTGGCACATTTGCATACAGGAGGATGCCCTTTGGTCTATGCAATGCTCCAGGCACCTTTCAGAGGTGTATGGTAAGTATCTTTTCGATTTTTAGAAAATTGCATGGACGTATTTATGGATGATTTTACTATCTATGGATCTTCCTTTGATGCATGTTTAGATAGTCGCTCGGTCTTGCATAGATGCATTAAGACCAACCTCGTTCTAAATTTTGAGAAATGTCATTTCATGGTAGAACAAGGTATAGTCTTAGGGCATGTGATATCTCGTGAGGGTATTGAGGTAGATCCTGCAAAAATAGATGTTATTTCATGCCTATCTTACCCCACATGCGTGCGGGAGATTCGTTCTTTCCTTGGTCATGCGAGGTTTCTATCGGCGGTTCATAAAGGATTTCAAAAAATTGCACTTTCGCTATCCAACTTACTGCAAAAGATGTGGAGTTTCACTTTGACAAGAAGTGCCGGGATGCCTTCAATCAATTGAAACGAGGCATTGACCAAGACACCTATCATCCAACCACCGGATTGGACACTTCCATTTGAACCGATGTGTGATGCCTCTAATTATGCATTGGGAGCTGTTCTTGCACAAAGGGTCGGTAAAGTATCTCATGTCATTTCCTATGCTTCGAGAACTTTAGATCTGCACAAATTAACTACACCACAACCGAAAAGGAACTTTTAGCAATTGTTTTTGCTTTAGATAAATTTCGATCATATTTGCTTGGTTCCCGAGTGGTTGTGTTTTCGGATCATGCGGCATTGAAGTTTCTCCTGAAGAAGCCCAATGCCAAGCCCCGTTGATTAGGTGGATGTTGCTCCTCCAGGAGTTTGATATTGAGATCCGTGACAAGAGTGGAGCGGAGAATTTGGTGGCTGATCACTTGAGTCGAATTGAAAGGGAGGCGGATGTTTTTCCCATCCATGATGTTTTCCACGATGAGCGACTTTTCAAGGCTGCAAGGCAACATCCCTTGGTTTCTTGATTTGATTAATTTCTTGGTTGCTAACGCAATACACGCACATTTCACTAAGGCTAAGATTGATAAATTGAAGAGTGAGTCAAAGTATTATGTGTGGGATGATCCTTACTTATGGAGATTTTGCGGTGACCAAGTAATTAGGAGGTGTGTGCTTGATGATGAATTCCATTCCATTCTTAGTTTTTGTCATAAACTTGCATGTGGCGGCCACTTCGGTCCTCAACGGACTGCTAGGAAAGTTTTAGACTACGGATTATATTGGCCCACTCTATTTCATGATGCATATATGTTTTACAAATCTTGTGATCAATGCCGGAGAACGGGGAATACTTCTCGTAGGAATGAAATGCCCCGAAACCCTTATTATTCTGTGAGATTTTTGATGTTTGGGGTATTGACTTTATGGGTCCTTTTCTGTATCATTTGGTTTTGTTTACATTCGCTTCTTGTGGATTATGTATCTAAATGGGTGGAGGCTAAGGCCACTCGGACCGATGATTCTAAAGTTGTTGTGGATTTTATTAGATCCGATTTTACGTAGGTTTGGAGTCCCGAGATCCATCATTAGTGATCAAGGTTCACATTTTTGCAATCGAAGCATGGAGGCTTTGATGAAGAAGTATGGAGTCCAACACAAGGTTTCTACACCCTACCACCCCCAAACCAATGGGCAAGCCGAGGTCTCCAACGAGAGAATTAAGCGGATACTCCGGAGACGGTTCACCTAACGAAAAGGACTGGAGCAAGAGGCTTGAGGATGCTTTATGGGCTTACCGGACTGCTTATAAGACACCAATCGGGATGTCTCCGTATCGGATTGTTTTTGGAAAAGCCCACCACCTACCGGTGGAAATTGAACATCGAGCATTACGGGCGGTGAAAAGGTGCAACTTGGACCTAGATCAAGCGGTATGGAGAGGAAGGCTGCACCGTACTGACAATTGGAGGAGATCCGCTTGGAGGCTTATGAAAGTTCCAAACTTTATAAGGAGAAGACCAAAGCCTTCCATGATAAGTTGATTCGAGGAAAACATTTGAGATTGGTCAAAAAGTTCTCCTCTATAACTCCCGCCTCCGACTCATGCACGGCAAATTAAGGTCTAGATGGGATGGACCATTTATTGTTACTAATGTTTTTCCTTCAGTGTTTTTCGGATTAAAAGTGAGGTCACTTTGCCAAAGCTTTCATCGTAAATGGACACCGCCTCAAACAAGATATCATGAACTTCCGAGAATGCGAGAAGTGGAGGTGATGAACCTTCTCCATCCGCATTATGAATAAAAAAAAAAAAAAAAAAAAAAAAAAAAAAAAAAAAAAAAAAAAAAAGAAGAAAAAGAAAAAAAAAAAAAAAAATGTGTGTGCCCGACAATGAGGTAGGTAGTGTCGCTCGAAGCATGTGGAGGTCATTTTTTTCTTCGGCGACAACAATCTGCGAAAATCTTGCGGTATGGATTTTATTGGCCTACTTTATTAAAGGTCTGTTACACCTTTTGCAAAAGGCTGCGGAAATTGGTCAAAAAGTTACGCTTTGAGATTATCGTCTGCACCTACTGTGGGGTCGTAGATATTGAGGATCTTAGGAATGGTACTTGCGCTTAAGTTAATGGACAAAGACTCAACCATTCCTGGAAAACCAAGTTCTTGAGTTCTTTGTGTTGCTGGTTAAGTGGCGGATACGGTACTCAGTGACTCTTGAGTCGGTTTATTCTTCAGTTTCCCAAAATAACTGAACCCTTCTTCTCCTTCAAAATGGATGTCATTCTTTCAAACCTGAGAAAACATTTTCCTTCTCTTCCTCAAAATGCTCTGAGAAAAATCTACAAAGTTCGATGTGAGAGATTGAGAATGTTAATGCACAAGGGTATGCCAGAAGATGTATGTTTGGATAATTGAAGCAAAGGTCCGATTAGCGGTGAGTCCTCAATTTCATTTGACTCATATATGCCCGGTCTTGGAAGAAGTTCATATTCTAAAAGGAGAAGAGCAAAAAGGTTACAAGTCTGTCACAAATGTGGACGATGGAAGCGTAACAAGCGATGTCGTACTAAGGGGATGGTTTCCGCAAATAGAGAAGATAAAATTTTCTTCATTAAGAATGGGTGAGTAAGGAGTCATTAGATGATATCTTATTGACTCTTGAGACGCATTCTTGTGGATTGGTGCATCGTGAAATTCTTAAATTGTGGAATCTCTTCAAGGATGAAGAACAACGCTACGATCTTGGGAATCGACTCTAAAAGACCTGTTTTTGCCAATTTATAAGAAAATTGGATGGGAAGCTTATCCTCGACTCATAGAAGACGTTTAAGCCGTTTACGGACGTTAAACCAGAGGCAGATGTGAGCCATATCCACAAACAATCTGTACATATCATCCTCTTCTTCTTCATGTCATTTTTCAAAAAAAAAAAAAAAAAAAAAAAAAAAAAAACATCTAAAAAAAAAAAAAAAAAAAATGAAAAAAAAAATGTCTACTTCTTAGGGTTGGCTTTGGTAACACAAACCGTGAATGGGGAAATGCATGCATCCTGATCCAGCCTTCTTAATTGAAAAACAAAGAAGGTAGATTGTATCCCACATGTGAGGCGACCCGGTCGTATTATGGCCACTTGTCCCTTTTGGGAGCCCTATTCTTGTTGGTCTTGAATGGGTCGAATCTTGGTCAACAATGCTTTGGCACAAAGCCGAAAGAAAATGAACTACCTTCATCCCAATCTTAAGTAAGTATACACTCATCTTTCATCAAGTTTTTCTAACAATTTCAAAAAAAAAAAAAAAAAAAAAGGACGTGATGTCTACTTGCACTCATGTGCCTTGCATATAAAGATACGCCATGGAGACTGTACATACGGGTATGTCATCATTTTCTATTTCTTTTATCTTTGTATCATTTTATTGTATTTTGATTTTTGTACACATGACGATCCTTTGAGCGGGGGTCCTTCGGGGGTTTCTAGACTTCTTTACCTTGATGGTTTTCTTGAAGTCAAAAAAAAAAAAAAAAATTCTTACATGTCTCTTAATTTCAATCTTTTCGACAACCGCCAACCTACCCTCATAGGTGCAATTATTCCCTTTCCATTCTTTTTCCTATTTAAACACTCCATTTTCTCCATTTTCCTTCAAACTCGAAACACTCAAAGGGAGGAAGAGTATAGAATGGGGCCTTCTATTCGTAACCTAAAAAATGTGTGTGTTTTTTTGGGGTCGAGTTATGGGAAGGGATTAGAGTTTAATAAACGCAGCTAGCACTCTTGGTCGATCACTTGCTGCGAGGAATATTCATCTTGTATATGGGGGAGGTTGTCGTGGGTTAATGGGGGCTGTATCACTTGCTGCCTTTGTAAGAGACAGTCAGGTTCTAGGTATCATTCCTGAAACTTTAGCTCAACAGAACATCAATGGAAAGACAATTGGGGAGGAACTTAAGGTATCATCAATGCATGAACGCATGAAGATAATGCTTGAAAACTCTGATGCATTCATTGCCTTACCAAGTGGTTTTGGTACTTTGGAAGAAATTTTTCAAATTGTCTCTTGGGCGAATCGAACATCCACCATAAACCCATTGGTTTGTTGAATGTTAATAATTTCTTTGATCTTCTGTTATTTTTTCTTGACAAAGCTGTGGAACAGAAATTTATTACTCCTTCGGCAAGACAACTTCTTATCTCTGCCTCCACTATTGATGAGCTCATTGATAAATTAGAAGCTTTTGAGTATGTACTGATCGGTATCAGCTCAGATAGATTGGTCAACAGGAAGCAGCGAAGGAAGTAACAAGAAACAAGAGCCGATCTGAAACTTTCTCTTTAAAGGGTTTGATTTAAAAAAAAAAAAATTGTTGTTGTTTTGTTTAGTATGATATGATTGTCATGGACTTATTAAACCAATTAGTGATGGCGAGTAAGGAGTCATTTTACTCTTGAGACGCATCTTAATTGGTGGCGAGTAAGGAGTTTTTAGGTAGTAATTAATTAGTATTGACTTGTGGAAGTACTAACGTTTTCTTGTTTGATTTCTTTTCGAGTGGTCGATGCGGCAGCGATTAATGTGTTTCTTTTACGCTGGCGTTGATTCACTTCTTATCGAGTTGTGTTGCTCTTTTCTATCTCTTTCTTTCACATTGAGGACAATGTTCTATTAAGTGTGGGGGAGAGATTTTAGCATGTTTCTGTTTCTTTTCGTTTGTTAAAAAAAAAAATTCAAAAAAAAAATTCAAAAAAAAAAAAAAAAAGGTTCATTGCATGATTGAATAATTTTTCTCCCTTCTTGAACTGATATGCTTGGTGATGGATGATTGAATTGATGAATTGAGTTTGATGAATGCATACCTTGTGAGATTTTGAGCCTAATGGATGGATTCAACATTTATGCCATTCTCTTCTTTCTTGTGTGATTTTCACTCATGTTAATGACCACTCTAGAACTTGCTTTGATTCTTTTTTAGGCTACATTTCACTTGCATGCATGAACATGATTGAGGCCCTCTTTCTTAGCTAGTTTAACCAAATAGCCAACCTTGTTTTCAATATGATATCAAGCACTCTTTTGACCTCTCGAAAATTCTCTAATTCCTGCCAACCTTGTATATTTTCCTTTGCTTAACCCTTTGAGCTTATTTGACCATTCCTTGTTTCTAGCTCATTATGTGCCTTAAATGAAAAATCGTGTTCTTACTGTACCTTAGGGAATAAAAGAACATTAGCCTGGTTAATGGATGAGTTTTTGAACAAGTGTGGGGGTGTGTGTACAAAATGGTTGTTGAAAAAAAAAAAAGAAAAGAAAAGAAAAGAAAGAGTGCCTAAAAAAAAAAGAAAAAAAAAAAAGAAAAATGTATGTATATGGTTATGTTCATATATATATATAAAAAAAAAGAGAGAGAGAAAAGGATTGGGAAATGAATATGTAAAGGGATATACAATAGAGTTGAGATGAACTTTTATGCTCGTTATTTGAACTCAGCTCTCATTTGCTTTTATTCTCTTTGGTATTTATCTTCTCATATCCATTTTATCCTCTTCTGTTACCTTGACCTTACTACAACCTTGAATAAAGTCCTCATGATTTGTGTGTGCATGTGTTTTGAGTAGTGGAGAAGTAGAAGATAAGCAAGCTTATGGTAGTGCAATTTTCATGGGTTGAATTGAGTGAAATACCTACCTTTTAAACACTTGAGAGATTGAGAGGGAATCTTGTGAAGATCCATCATTCTTAATTCATTCTTTTCAACGGAAGTTTCCTTGCATTTCGGTTTGAAATGTGAAGAAATGTTACCTCATTTATGCTTTGATCCCTTGAATTTCTTGTTGCTCTTCTTGCTTCATTGAGTCCTTTAGAGTTTTTAATTTTTAAGTTTGTGTCGTTTGTCTTTGTCTTCTAACTTTAGTTTTATATGTTTTGCCCAGGAGTGCAAAAAGCTAAGTGTGGAGGAATTTGATAATCACATATTTTATTCATTAAGAAACCCTCATTATTAGTCATTTACACTCTTCATGTACTTAATTGATGAATTTGATTATGTTTTGTAAGTTTGAACTCGAATCGGACTTAATTGATTTTTAGCATTATTCGAGTCTTACACTGTTTCTGTATTTTGGCCATATCTTGAGTTCTAAATGTCTGATAATTATGAATTTTACCTTGTAGGAAAGATAAAAGAGAGCTCTACAACTTTGATGAAGAGCTCGAAGTCAAATTCAGACATCTAGTGGAGCTAATTGGGCATGGAAATCAGAATACGGGATTTGTGACTGGAACCCGAACAGTGTGTAGTAACCAGAACATAATTCGAGTTTGGGTTTATAGAATGGGCTGAAAATTGGTGATCTAAAAGTTAAGACCCATATGTACAACTTTCATGACAAACACAAAACTTGATTCGGGCTCCTTGATGGAGATATTGGGTCTGAAAGTCAAAACAGAGGTGCTGAAACTGGTCCTGAGCAGTCTGTAGTAATTGGGTCATATCTTGGGCTGTAGGACGAATTTTTGGGTGCTTCCAGAGCCATTGGAAAGCTTAGACAATTTCCTAGAACTTTCATGAAGACTACTTGGCTCAAAAATGACGAAATCAATGAGTTCAGCAATGAATACTTTCGGAGACAAGGAAGCTCACCTACCAAGTTCACCTACCAAGCTCACCTACCAATCTCACCTACCAAGCTCACCTACTAATTCCACCTACTAATCTCATCTACCCATCTACTACTACTATGAATCCTCTATAAAAGGAAGCATGTGGAGAGCTCTAAACACAACATACACTTGGTGTTAGAAATAGCTTTTCATAGTTCTTGTATATTTTTCCTTCATTGTAATGGAGAGCTAAGTCACTTCTAGTCAATTCGGGACTCTTGAAGAGATTGTGGCTTGGATTCTTGAGACCTTGGTTATGTAATGTATTGATTTATATTTGAATTCCTCTTCTCTTCTTCTTCTGTTCTCTTGATCTTGAATGCATGAATGGTGATTCTGTTTATGTTTGATCTGATTTGATCTTGGTTTAAGATTAAGTATTGTGATGAACTGAAGATTGAGATTTGTGATGAAACTTAGAACTGATTGATCTAAACTAATCACGTAATTGAAGAGGTTAGGTTACTTGATTTGTGCCTAGGTTAATTGAATTCGGTGCTTAAATTGACATATATTTACATGAATGGTGCGATTGCAGATTTGTGTTTATCACTTGTCAATTGAATTACGACGATTGTCTAGTATGAATTCTCGGATCGATGCGAGAGATCTCGGTTAGATCCAAGTTAACCATTCAAATGTATTTCGGGTGTTTGTTGAAAGGTCTATGATTGAATCCACCCAATCTCGGATAGATTTACTGAATTGATGTTCTTTTAATTGTTATTTCTTTTTAAATCCTCGTCATCGCGATCCTTGAACCATCAAAACCCCCTTTTTCTAACTTTCACTTGATTTGATCAAATTGCATCTACGATCCTTGAGGAGACGATCCGGTGTTGTTCACTATACTACAAGTTTAGGTAATAACTTCGGTTATAATTTTGACTGAGTTCGGCGCTCGTCATTCTACCACTGATAGAGTTCACCTACAACAACAGTTATCATTCGAGTATAGGGATGGCACCCTATGAAGCTCTGTATGGACGACGGTGTCGAACGCCATTGTGTTGGTACCAAGACGGAGAGCGCCTTACGATTGGACCAGATATCATTCAGCAAATGACTGAGAAGGTTAAAATGATTCAAGAGAAGATGAGAACTGCGCAGAGCCGGCAAAAGAGTTACGCGGATAAGAGGAGGAAGCCTCTTGAGTTTGAAGAGAGTGAGCATGTATTCTTGAAAGTCACACCCACGGCTGGGGTTGGCTGGGCTTTGAAATCTAGAAAAATCACTCCAAAGTTTCTTGGACCTTACCAAATCCTTCGCCGGATAGGTCCAGTAGCTTACCAGATAGCCTTACCCCCTTTTCTTTCCAACATACACAATGTCTTCCATGTGTAACAACTTCGTAAGTATTTGCCTGATCCAAGTCATGTCATAGCACCGGACACAGTACAGTTAAAAGAGAACTTGACCTATGAGGCGCCTCCTGCGAGAATCGAGGACCGACGGATAAAGCAACTTAGAGGAAAGGAGATCTCATTAGTAAAAGTGATCTGGAATGAAACAACTGGTGATGCAACTTGGGAACCGGAAGACAAGATGAGAGAGCAACATCCGGAACTATTTTGAGGTATGTAAATTTCGGGGACGAAATTCCTTTTAGTAGGGGAGTGTTGTAACATCCCGAAAAATATCTGTTTAAGTATAAATGATCATTTTATAATATTCTAGATTTTTGAGAATTTTTCTAGAATTTTTCGGAAACGACGAATATTTTAATATATTTCTCGTTTTACGTGCACACTGAGCTGAGAATTGCTGAGGTCAGTGTAACGCTCCGGAAGTTAATTATTTCACTACCAATAGTCATTTTCTAATATTTGTGATTTATGTGAATTCTTTCAGAATTTTTCAGAAACGACGAATATTTTAATATATTTCTCGTTTTACGTGTGCTCTGTGCAGACCTGGGAAGATATGATGTCTTCTCTGTGGCTGGTAAACTCTAAATTGTGGACTTGTCGATGGGGGATCTACTAAACCCGAGGCGGGGCACAATTTACGAAGTTTACGTTTTACGAGGTTTTACCCGATGAATGAAATCGCGGTATTGTAAAAATCATCTGATGAATAATGAAATATTATTTTCATCATCAGTAACTCTTCTACACTAGAGGAAAAATAATACTGACAGTGTAAATATTCATCTGTGTTAGTGTACCCGATTAGGAAACAGCTTTACTTTCATTTTATCGAGAAACGTGCGAAGCTTCTCATGGAAGCTTGGAGGAAGCTTCTTGGAAATTTCCTCTTCCTCCTTCCCCATGCAAAGCAGCCCATTTCCCTCCTCTCTCTCCTTCATGCACGGCTGCATGGCAGCCCAAAACAAGGAAATATTACTTTTCCTTATTTCATTTTTATCACACAAATTCATTAATTATCAAAACACTTTCTCTCACTACCATTTCTTCTTCTTCCTTCTTCAATATTTTCTCTCCCTTCTCTCCACCATTGCTACGGCCAAGCTCTCTTCTTTCCCCTCATTCATCACAAACTTTCTTACAACCACACTCTCTTAACCCTCTTCCTCTCCTAGACATCCTTCTTGTTTGGAGCATCTTGAGATTCCACCATTTTCACATTTTATTCAAGCTCCAAGCTTTGAGCTTTTGGATAAGATTCAAGACTTCTCTTCTTTCTCCTCCATTTTCGTGGTCATGGTCTTCATGTTGGCCATCCATGGCTTATTTTCCAAGCCATTATGCTATTCTAACAAAGTCACCATTTTTAGGATTCTTGGAGCTCAAATCCGAAAATTCAAAGGAAGTTCTTGGTGTTCTTCTTTTGTTTTCTTCACTTAGGTAAGAGGAAGACACTCCTCCTCAACCTCTCTTAGCACCTAGGAACCTTGTATGTGTATTGTTGTTGATTTTTGAATCTATGTATAAAGTTCTCTCATTTTATGTTGTTCTTGATGATAATGTATTTTGTTGGGTTTGTATGATTTATTGATGTCTCTTGTATGATTTGAAGCTGTATTTGAGTATCTTGTTGATTAAATATGATAATGATTAGTTTGGTTTGAGTTAAAGGACCTGAAAACTTTGTTTTCTGCAAGTTTACGCGTAGTAATCGATTACACGGGGCTTGTAATCGATTACCAAGCTCTAAAAGATACAAAATCGTGATTCTAGAAATCTGGTAATTGATTACATCTTGTGTGTAATCGATTACAGAGATTCTGTCTAGCTTGTAATCGATTACAAGAATGGTGTAATCGATTACCAAGCCTCTGATGTCACGAAATGATGCTTCTGGGAATCACGTAATCGATTACAACTTGTGGGTAATCGATTACGGAGGTTCTGCCCGATTGGTAATCGATTACCACGGTGTGTAATCGATTACCAGTCCTGAAGTTACGAATTGAAGTTAAAATCGTGTAATCGATTACAATGATATTGTAATCGATTACAGGGATTCTGTTTCGCTGGTAATCGATTACCAGAGTGATGTAATCGATTACCATGACCCAAAAACGAGATTTTGAGCTGGAAATGATTGGAATTATGGTTCTTTGTCCTTTGTAACTCAAACATAACCTAAAAACCCTGAATTCAAGGATTTTACCTTACTTAAACATGATAGGAATATGTATTCATACCGATAGAGAAGAAATGATTTTGAAAATGGAATTCTTGGATCCATGTCATGGAAATTGTGGTGTGTGTGTGATAAGGAATATATGTTGATGCTTATATTGGCCTATTGTGGCATGATATCTAATGGTATGAAATTGTGAATCATACATGTCCATGCATAGTGTCATATGCATTGTGAATGTCCTTGTGAACTGTTGTAAGGCCAAGTTGCCTAGGAGATTGAACACACCTTAGTGCGGGTGCGAGTAGACTAGTGTAGGTCTTGTTATGACCTTGGGGGCGTCGGGGTGCGGGTCCTCCACAATGGATAGTTGGTAGCTCCTTTGCCTGTGGGGCAAACCGATGCAAACGCACCGACGATCCGGACTTGACACTGTCCTATATCGTGATCTAGTGTAGAATGTCTGTACAATGCCATGATTGTGCACGAGAAAAATTATTGATAGCACTGGCCTCGGCAGCCGAGTTACAGACATGTCTCCTGATCTTTCTCTCCGACTGTTTGAGTCTAGCTCCATGGAGTAGGAATTTGGGAAAGCATGCATGTGAGTCATGATATACATTGTCATTGTTAATGTTCATATTTCCTATCTATGACTGATTTGGCTTTTACTGTGATGCCTATCTACCTGAAATTGTTTATTTGCTTATTGTTGGAATTTCTGCTTATTAGTTGAATATGATATTTTGAATTGCTATTTGGGCGCGTGGCGCCGTACTGTTTCTAGCTGCTATAATTGGTAATGATGGTAGGATGTCTTACCTATTTCTTGTACTTCTGTTACTTGCTATATGTGTGTATACTGTATTGATCGAAGACGACGGTAAGGAAGTGGAAGATCCCGAGTTTCCCGGCTTTTGGCCCGAACGGGACTAGCTTCTACGAAGACGATGGCAGCACGTATACGCAGATTTCTTGGGGATGTGCGTCTGACCTTCCTCGGAGGGCCGGAGTGTTGGCATATTAACTTGAGTTCCGATCGCTACGTCTACTTGGGAGATGTGTCGATCGCCCTAGCCTGGAGACGTCATGAGGCACATGTCCTCACCTGCCACATCAGCCTGCGACTAGAGTTTTACTTGCCCATCAGAGAGATGTGGGGTGACCGCTATTACACCACTTGGGAGGACTCCTTTGATTCCACCGCTCGGGCCCCGTCCTGTGCTTCTGTGGTTCCAATGGAGGTTTCCTCGGAAGAGGAGGATCTTGCTGAGGACCCGGATACGGTCCCTCCTCATCTGAGAGACTGAGTTTACTGGTAGCTACTGATGGCTACCAGTGTTTATTTTAGGGCCTGATGTATTTTTGTGTGAGCTGTATATTTTGGTATCACTGGGGCATATTTGTATAATCTTTTGGGGCAGGTATAGTTTTGTTTCTTTTTGGGTAATTCAGGCTTGTATCTAAGTATAAATGATATCGACATTATATATATATATATATATATATATATATATATATATATATATATATATATATATATCTATATGCATATTATTCAGATGAGAATTTTGTCTACTATTTTATCCTTCACTGTCATTTATATTCCGCATGGTTAAAATGATTATCAAAACAAAAAAAAAAAGAATTTGTATATTTCTGTTATTCTGCTCGCGTATTAAGAATTGAACAAGTTAGACTTAAACGAATGAACCGGGTCTTGAAATGTTAAAACGTTACTTTTCCGCATTTTCTTTTATTTGACAGTGTGATGTTCCCTCCCAAAAAGGGGCGTTACACTCGGCTTACAACAAATATTCCCTTAAAAGTTTTTGGCAATATGGCTTTTGTTCATAATCATGACCCAAAACGCTCAAAACTTGATCCAAAGGCACATAAATGTATTTTTGTTGGCTATCCTGCTAATCAAAGAGGTTACAAATGTTTTGATCCAGTTTTGAAAAAAATGTTTATTTTTATAGATGTTACTTTCTTTGAAGGAACTCCATACTAAAGCAATTCCCATCTTCAGGGGGAGAGCAACAATAGTGAAGATGGTTTTCTTGATGGTTCTGATTTATTTTTTGACTTAACAGTTGAGAATGGAAATGATGAATTAAATGAATTAAATGTTGAAAATGATGAATCCTCTAATATTCAAATGCCATCTCAAAATGTAAATGCTGAAACTACAGAGATGTGTGCGAATTAAACGTCTTGTTTATTCAAAGGAATATCAAGCACAGAAAAGGAGAGCCACCATTCCGCAGCATCACCAAGAATCTAATCAGAGGTTGGATAATGATAATTCTTCAAAGTCTTCTGAAAATGATGCTCCAGGTATTTCTGAGTCACATTCTTCAAGTCAACTTGATCTTTCCATTGCTCTTAGGAAATGTGTTAGGTCTTGTACAAAACATCTCTTGTCAAATTTTTTATCCTATAATAATCTTTCAACTTCATATTGTGCCTTTTTCTCACAAGTGTCTAGTGTCGCTATTCCTAATAATATCTAGGAGGCTCTAAATGTTTCTGAATGGAGAGAAACTGTTCTTGAGGAGATGAGAGCTTTGGAGAAGAATGCTACTTGGGAGAAAGCAGATCTATCATGTGGGAAGACAGATGTTGGTTGTAAGTGAGTTTTCACTGTAAAATACAACTCAGATGGATCCTTGGAAAGGTCCAAGGCTCGCCTAGTAGCTAAAGGCTTTATGTAACACCCTAAAACTATCACTGTGTATATTTATTCAATATACTCAGACAAATAGTATCAAGATAATTACTTCTAAATCTAAACATGAATATTAACCTGTATTGTAATTACCAGCATATAAGTATATAAAGCCTTTAATAGCAGTAAAGAGATCAAGGTAATTTTACACAACTGGAAACTTGATCTTTACTATGTTGTTACAAAATATGTCTGAGATATACAAATAACTATCACAAGTCATAAATATATATACCAATACAACACTGGTAACCTAAATACATCAGTATCATATAAACAAAATAGCTGACTATATCTTCATTGTCCTTCCTTGCTTCTACTAAGCTGATTTGCTGGATTATCATGGAAACAATAAAATGAGGTGAGAATGATAATTCTCAGTAGTAGTTTAAAATATGACATTATCATAGATCTAGCTACTTTAGGGAAAAACTCGTTCGTGTATATAAGTAAACAACTGGAAAGGTGGCACAAGCCAAAATTTAGTCATTTCCCTTCCTGAAGTAGATAAACAAATTCATTTAAATAAAACTTTAATTAATTACATAACATCATAATTTAAATTTAATCATGTAACCATCATTAATTTAAGTGGCCATTCAACTTAATAACCCTTTCACCCAAAACAATACAATCGCCCATACAATTATCAAATTACATAATGTATTATTATGCAATGCATGAGAATGCATGAATATGCCTAAGATGTGCCCTAGGATGTTAATGATATGATTTTGTAAAAACGATTTTATTTTAGAAAAGCACATGTTATTTGACAATTTTCAGGAAGCCCTTTTGTTCCAAGAAGCCCTACTGTTCCTTGTATTGTATTTTGGGTAAGCAGGACGTCCTTTTGTTCCTTGCATTACTAATATTTTAACATAATCCTTGGTGCCTTTTTGTCCAAGTTACTTTGAGCCCTCTTGTCCAAGTTATAACATTACAATACATAGAAATGTCAAATAATAAGTTTAAAAAAATTAAAGCATGCATAAATATGTTAAATCCATTAAAAAAAATGAAGGCATTGGAAAAAAAATTGTGAATAGCTATCACAGTTGTACAGCCTCGTACACTATATATATATATATATATATATATATATATATATATATATATATATATATATATAAAGGGAGATCGGCTTACACCAGTGTAAGTCTTTTTTGATTTACACTCATTTTCAATCGTTAGATCTACTTTCATCTAATGGTTGAGATTATTTCATTAAAAGTAACTATGAGATGAAAGTAAATCTAACAGTTAAAAATGAGTATAAGTCAAAAAAGACTTATATTGATATAAGTTGATCCTTCCTCATATATATATATATATATATATATATGGATTATTAATGTATAGAAATAGGCATTCTATAATTGTGAAAAAGTTATCACGGTTGTACATATATATATATATATATATATATATATATATATATATATATATATATATATATATATATATATATTATATTATATGGATTGGTATTGTATAGAAATGAAGGCATTGAATAATTGTGAAAAGCTATCACGTTTGTACAGCCTCGTACATATAAATATATATGAGAACCAAGTGCCGTGGCTTGGCATCCTTGAGTCCGCGGCACTCAACATATTTTCTGGTCAGTCCAGAACGTTGCAGAACACTCACAGTAAGCCTTCTTTTCTATTCTCAACTAATTCCAACCCAAGTAACTTCCTCTTCCAATTCATAATAACATTAGACTATCAACTTTCTCATATAACCATCTATGGATTTATTATCCATACAAGTTACCAATCATGTTTCATCAACCGAAATCTGTCCATCATCACTTTCAAAAGATGAAAACCATCATAGAACTCAAGAATCACAAACAAGCTTAACTCAAATAGCTTTTCTTCTATTATCACACTTTCACTTCAAACATCTAGGGTTTCATTGTCTATGCAAGACATCAAACATGCATCACAATTCAAAATTATCCATTATCATCTTCAAAGATAAAAACCCACATGGAAATCAAGAATCACAAACAAAAACCATTATACGTAAAAATCACAATCAAAGACTTCTCTATATTCCTGTTTTCAACCAACAAAAATACCAAGAGAAGAAAGACAAGAATTAAAAGATGTTCTCTTGTTTTCCCCTACCTCTAATCTAATCTCCAAACTATGGAAGCTCAAGTTTGGTCTTCCTCTATTTCTCCTTCCTTCCTCCTTCTTTTCCTCCTCTAGTTGCTTGCACGGCTGCCTCTGTTTTTTTTCTTTCTCCTCTGCTTGCTGGAGGTACCGTACAAAGTGTGAGAGAAAGAGTTATAAAAGTCAATTAATAGATAAACGTTTATGACTTTTATATGGGTTATTAAAACTTTATATCTCTTAGGAATATTTTGATTTTATTAAATCAAGTTTTTTAACTTTTAATGATATTAAAATAAATTATAAGATTCATCTAAATTTTGATTTCATCATTTTTATAATTTTCTATATCTGTTATAGGTCATTTCAGTATTAAAATACACAATCGGTGTACTTAAAAATACTAAATTAGCTCAGTTTATCTTGAAACTTTAACTACACCTTATTTCATGTATTTGTGACTTAAAAATAAATTTTTCATATTTATTTTCATTATTTAAGCAATTTATGCTATTTTTCTGAGTTAAAATAGTCATTTTACACGTTCTGTATTGCGGCCAAGTGTCCAAATTAACTCAGAAGGTCACAAAATTACTTGGATAAGTTAAACACATATTATAACTTATTTCTATTCATAAACATTACTAACATGTTAAGGAGGATGTTACATTTCTCCCCATTTTTTAAAATTTTGTCCACAAAATTACTTACCTCAGTCGAAAAGCTCTGGATAATCTTGCCTCATGTGGGACTCTAACTCCCAAGTAGCCTCCTCTGATCCAACACCATTCCAAATGACCTTTACCAAAGGAATTCGTTTACCTCTGAGCTCTTTGGCCCCCTCATCTGCGATTCTCACAGGTTTCATTGTATAAGTTAAATCATCTTTCAATTATATTGATTCAGGTTCCATAATGTGTGAAGAATCAAGATTATACTTTCGAAGCTGTGACACATGAAAAACATCATGAAGGTTTGGCAGGTTTGGTGGGAGGGCTATTTGGTAAGCCATTGGCCCGACTCTCTTTAAAATTTGATAAGGACCAAGAAATCGTGGATTTAACTTTCGAGTTTTCAAAGCTCTTCCAACCCCTGTAGTAGGAGTGACTCTTAGGAAAACATGTTCTCCTTCCATGAACTCTAAAGGTCTCCTCCTCTTATCAGCATAACTCTTTTGTCTACTTTGAGCTGTAACCAATCTATCCCTAACCATCTTAATTTGTTCTATTGTTTGTTGCACTAATTCAGGTCCTAGAATGGTTAGCTCACCAACTTCATACTAACATAGAGGTGACCTACATTTCCTACCATGCAGCGCCTCATAAGGTGTCATACCTATGCTGGAATGGTAGCTATTATTGTAGGCAAATTCTACCAAGGGTAAGAATTTATACTAACTTTCTTTTTGTTGTAATACACAAGCTCTGAGCATATCTTCCATGGTTTGGATAGTTCTCTCAGACTGTCCATTAGTTTGTGGATGGTAAGTTGTGTTGAAATATAACTTAGCTCCAAAGGCTTGTTGTAAAGCTCTCCAAAATCTAGAGGTAAACCTAGGATCTCTGTCTGACACTATACTGGTGGGAATTCCATGCAATCTCACTATTTCTTGCAGATACAACTGAGCTAGTCTGTTTAAAGAAATATTTGCTGTAATGGGTAAAAAGTGAGAAGACTTGGTTAATCTATCCACAATCACCCATATGGCATCAAAACCCTGTTGAGTTCTTGGCAATCCCATAACAAAATCCATTGTAATACATTCCCACTTCCACTCTGGAATTATTAGGGATTGTAATGGTCCTGAAGGTTTCTGGTGTTCTATTTTGACTTTTTGACAAATTAGGCACTTGGACACATAATCTGCTATATTTGCTTTCATTTCCGACCACCAAAACATTCTTTTAAGGTCTTGGTGCATCTTAGTTACCCCTGGATGAATGGTATATTTACTCTTGTGTGTTTCTTCCAAAATCTTCTCTCTAAGATCATTCTCTTTAGGAATGCAAATCCTATCTCCAAATATAATAATTCCATCATTTGTTATACTAAACTCTTTAGGCTCACCTGATAAGATTTGCTCCCTAATTCTTTTCAAGTAATCATCTCTTTCTTGAGCATCCTTAATTTGAGTCCTTAAGTCACTAATAATATCCACCCTGCTCATATAAAGACTATGTGGATACATAGTTACCTTTAGACTCAAATCCCTAAATTGTTCTAAAAGATCTGCTTCTTGAATCATCATCCAGGACACATGTAGAGATTTTCTACTAAGTGCATCAGCTACCATATTAGCTTTACCTGGATGATATTTCAATTCGAAATCATAATCTTTGAGAAATTCCATCCATCACCTTTGTCTCATATTTAGCTCTTTTTGATCAAACAAATACTCTAAGCTCTTGTAGTCACTAAAAACTTCAAATTGAACACCATAAAGGTAATGCCTCCAAATTTTCAAAGCAAACACCACTGCTGCCAATTCCAAATCATGGGTGGGATAACTCTCTTCATGTGGCCTTAATTGTCTAGATGCATATGCAACTACCTTTCTTTTCTGCATAAGGACACATCCTAATCCCATTCTCAAAGCATCACAATACACTTCAAAATCTTCTTGAGGATCTGGAATCACTAAAACATGTGTCATAGTGAGCTTCACCTTTAATTCTTGAAAACTATCTTCACAAGCTTGTGTCCACACAAAAGGACTTCCTTTCCTAGTCAACCTAGTTAAAGGTAAAGCTAGTTGGGAAAATCCCTTTATAAACCTTCTATAATATCCGGCCAAACCCAAGAAACTCTTAATTTCTGTTACTGTTGTGGGTCTCTCCCATTGCAACACTGCTTCAACCTTACTAGGATCAACAGATATTCCTTCCTTGGATATCACATGCCCTAAGAACTGCACATTTTCTAACCAAAACTCACATTTTGACAATTTAACAATTTCTTTTCCTTTAGGATTTCTAGAACGATCCTGAGATGTTCTTCATTCTCCTCAATTGTCTTTGAATAAATGAGAATATCATCTATGAAGACAACTACAAACTTATCAAGGTAAGGTCTAAAAATCCTATTCATATAGTCCATAAACACAACTGGTGCATTGGTTAAACCAAAGGACATTACAAGATATTCATAATGTCCATAATGAGTCCTAAAGGCAGCTTTAGGAATATCTGATTCCCTAACTCTGATTTGATGGTATCCTGATCTCAAATCAATCTTTGAAAATACTATTGCCCCTCTTAATTGATCCATCAAGTCATCTATCCTAGGTAATGGGTACTTGTTCTTAATTGTAACCTTATTTAACTGTCTATAATCTACACACAACCGCATACTCCCATCCTTTTTCTTTAACAAGAGTACTGGTGCTCCCCATGGTGAGACACTAGGTCGGATAAACTATTTATCTAGCAACTCCTCTATTTGTTTTTTGAGTTCTGCCAGTTCTAAGGGAGATATCCTATCGTGCTATAGATATAGGCCCGGTTCCTGACACTAAATCTATATTAAACTCTATCTCTCTTACAGGTGGCAACTCTGAAACTTCCTTAGGAAAAACTTTTGGATATTCCCTTACCACAGGTATCTCTTCTAAACTTTGTTCAATCTCAACATTCATGGAAAATAGGAGAACATATCCTTGGTCCCCTTCTACTAAACAACGGTTGACTTGTTTAGCATTTAAAAACACTGACTCAGAGGAAATAGGTATAGGAGATTTATCTAACATGAACATTAAAGTTTTATCGGAACAATTTAGGATAACATGGTTGGAAGACAACCAATCCATTCCCAAAATGATATCAATATCAACAAGGGGTAAGCAAATAAGATCCACAAAGAAGATTCTATTTTCTATTTTAACACAACAGTTTAAACATATGGAAGAAGTAATTACAGGTTTTCCTGTTGGAGTGGATACTGACAAAGTATTGGAGAGTTCAGACACAGGTAACTCCAACCTCTTCACACATTCATATGAAATAAATGAATGAGAAGCTCCTGAATCATATAATACAATTAAAAAATTATCCTTAACAATACACGTACCTTGAATAAGATCGGGAGTTCTAGCCGCCTCCTTACCACTCGGAGTGTAGACTCTTCCTCTGGCTTGAGGTCTCTGGTCTGATGTGGCTTTCTGTCTTTGTAGACAACTTTTAGCAAAGTGTCCCATCTTGACCGCAAACATAGCATGCAGTCTGACCAAACAAACAAGGTCTTCCTCCATGATTTTTTCCACATTTAGGGCATTTGAAATCCCTAACTCCTGCTTGCCCTGTTTGCACTTGTTTACCTTTATCTTGTTGAAACTTTGGTCGAAATGCACTTCCTTGAAATTTGTCATCTCCTCTCTTCCTCTTTTGAAAACCCACAGTTTTTTTGCTCAGATTGAGGCTTAGACTCACTTGACTCTACAATCTTACACTTTTTGATTAGGGTGGAAAAATCCCTAATCTTTAGGGGTCTTACAAATCTCTTAATCTCATCTCTTAACACAGACTCAAACTTAAGACACCTCCAGTTTTCATCTGGATTCAACCAAAAATAAGAAGAGAATTTGGAAAGTTCATCAAACTTGGCTTCATACTGGGCTATAGACATATTACCCTGTTTTAACTCAAGAATTTCCACCTCCTTATCATCTTGCAAATTTCTTGGAAATTATTTATCTAAGTTATTCTGAATACCTCCCACGTCACATGAGTACCCGCAACTTCTAACAACCTCCTAGAACTCTTCCACCAATTCTCCGCTTCACCCTTTAACATAAAGGAAGCAAAGGACACTTTTTGTTCATCAGCACATCCCATCACCTCAAATATTTTTTCTAACTCACTAAGCCACTCTTCAGCCTTAACTGGATCAGGTTCTCCTCGAAATGATGGGGAATTCAACTTCCTAAATTCTGACAATTCATGAAATTGCTGATTTCTCACTACTGCCACATCTTCAACTAGTGGATTCTGATTCTGCCCCATTCTCTCCATCATTCTAGTGGTAGCCTCAGTTTGCGCCCTCATTGCCTCCATCATTGTCCTGACCATCTCAGACATATCATTTTCATTTTCATTAGTAGCCCGTGTTGTTCGCTTAGGCGGTGCCATAATTTTCTGTTCACACGAAACAATAAATATTGAGTAGATCAGTCTCAATATCATGTAACAATCTGTCAGTAACTATTAACAACCAATCCTAAAACAAGTCATGCAACACAATTTAAATATCTCCCATAAGATATAAAAGAATGCATAACTCAAACAAATCATTTAAATATGCCCTAAAGCATAATCAGTCCATTCCCCGGCTCAACAGGATGAACTGTTCTGATACCAAAATATAACATCCTAAAACTATCACTGTGTATATTTATTCAATATACTCAAACAAATAGTATCAGAATAATTACTTCTAAATCTAAACATGAATATTAACCTGCATTGTAATTACCAGCATATAAGTATATAGAGCCTTTAATAACAGTAAAGAGATCAATGTAATTTTACACAACTGGAAACTTGATCTTTACTACGTTGTTACAAAATATGTCTAAGATATACAAATAACTATCACAAGTCATAAATATATATACCAATACAACACTGGTAACCTAAATATATCAGTATCATATAAACAAAATAGTTGACTATATCTTCATTGTCCTTCCTTGCTTCTGCTAAGCTAATTTACTGGATTATCATAGAAACAATAAAATGGGGTGAGAATGATAATTCTCAATAGTAGTTTAAAACATGACATCATCATAGATCCAGTTACTTCAGGGAAAAACTCGTTCGTGTATATAAGTAAACAACTGGAAAGGTGGCACAAGCTAAAATTTAGTCATTTCCCTTCCTGAAATAGATAAACAAATTCATTTAAATAAAATAACTTTAATTAATTACATAACATCATAATTTAAATTAAAACATGTAACCATCATCAATTTAAGTGGCCATTCAACTTAATAATCCTTTCACCCAAAACAAGAGAATCGCCCATACAATTGTCAAATTACATAATGTATTATTATGCAATGCATGAGAATGCATGAATATGCCTAAGATGTGCCCTAAGATGTTAATGATATGATTTTGTAAAAACGATTTTATTTTAAAAAAACACATGTTATTTGACAATTTCCAAGAAGCCATTTTGTTCCAAGAAGCCCTACTGTTCCTTGTATTGTGTTCTGGGTAAGCAGGATGCCCTTTTGTTCCTTGCATTACCAATATTTTAACATAATCCTTGGTGCCCTTTTGTCTAAGTTACTTGGAGCACTCTTGTCCAAGTTATAACATTACAATACATAGAAATGTCAAATAACAAGTTAAAAAAAATTAAAGCATGCATAAATATGTTAAATCCATTAAAAAAAATGAAGAGATTGGAAAAAAAATTGTGAATAGCTATCACAGTTGTACAATACACGTACACACACACACACACACACACACACACACATATATATATATATATATATATATATATATATATATATATATATATATAAAACCGTGATAACTTTTTCACAATTATAGAATGCCTATTTCTATAAATTAATAAAAAGCTATCACGGTTAATTGTGAAAAAGCTATCACAGTTGTATATATATATATAGAGAGAGAGGGGGATCGGTTTACACCAGTGTAAGTCTTTTTTGACTTACACTCATTTTCAATCATGAGATCCACTTTCATCTAATGGTTGAGATTATTTCATTAAAAGTAACCATTAGATGAAAGTGAATCTAACAGTTAAAAATGAGTGTAAGTCAAAAAAGACTTACACTGGTGTAAGTTGATCCTCCCTCATATATATATATATATATATATATATATATATATGGATTGGTATTGTATAGAAATGAAGGCATTGAGAACCAAGTGTTGTGGCTTGGCATCCTTGAGTCCGCGGCACTCAACATATTTTCTAGTCAGTCCAGAACATTGCAGAACACTCACAGTAAGCTTTCTTTCTATTCTCAACTAATTCCAACCCAAGTAACTTCCTCTTCCAATTCATAATAACATTAGACTATCAACTTTCTCATATAACCATCTATGGATTTCTATGAAGCACGGACACGCCGATTATGAGGCGTGTCCGCATGTCGGACACGTGTCTGTGTCAGACACATGGAGACACCCGTACAACACACGTGTCATGTGTGTCCAAATGTGTCAGATTAAAAAAGATTATTTTTTTAGTTTGGACACGTCTCGGAAACGCTCGAACACTTCTCGGAGATGATTAGGACACGACTTGAACACAACTCATTAATATTTTCTTTAAAAAAAACTTAGTTTGCATGACTAACGTTCAATTAGTAAGCTTGTAGTTCACTCAAGCTCACATGACTGACGTCCCAAGCCACTATTTTCACATACCAATATTTTAAGTTTTATCTTTTCACATGCCACTATTATACTTTTAAGTTTTATCTTTTCACACAATATTATTTTCATCTGCTCCTTCTACCTCTGCTCGTACTAAGTCATCTACTTTGTTGTTACCGAAGCTTGCCTCACACCAATATTTCATCTAGTTATTTTTTTTATGCACATGTACTTGTACATGATTAGTTCTATTAGGAAAAGTTAGTTTAGGAGATTTTTTAGATTATGTCAATAGAAATTATGTTCCATATTTTTTAAGAGAGGCTTACTAAATAGCAAATATTGGCATATATGACATATATTAAAATATTATAAATCTTCAAGCTTATAGAAATGATATTAATGAATTATGAATTTTTTTTCTAAAATTTTGAAATTATATATATATATATATATATATATATATATATATATATATATATATATATATATATATTGATGTCTGTGTCCTACAATTTTTGAAGTTGATGTGTGTCCGTATCGTGTCCCGTGTTCGTGTCTGTGTCTGTGCTTCATAGATGGATTTTTTATCCATACAAGTTACCAATCATGTTTCATCAACCGACATCTGTCCATCATCACTTTCAAAAGATGAAAACCATCATAGAACTCAAGAATCACAAACAAGCTTAACTCAAATAGCTTTTCTTCTATTATCACACTTTCACTTCAAACATCTAGGGTTTCATTGTCTATGCAAGACATCAAACATGCATCACAATTCAAAATTATCCATTATCATCTTCAAAGATAAAAACCCACATGGAAATCAAGAATCACAAACAAAAACCATTATATGTAAAAATCACAATCAAAGACTTCTCTATATTCCTGTTTTCAACCAACGAAAATACCAAGAGAAGAAAGACAAGAATTAAAAGATGTTTTCTTGTTTTCCCCTACCTCTAATCTAATCTCCAAACTATGGAAGCTCAAGTTTGGCCTTCCTCTATTTCTCCTTCCTTCCGCCTTCTTTTCCTCCTCTAGTTGCTTGCACGGCTGCCTCTGTTATTTTTCTTTCTCCTCTGTTTGCTGGAGGTATCGTAGAAAGTGTGAGAGAAAGAGTTATAAAAGTCAATTAATAGATAAACGTTTATGACTTTTATATATGCGTTATTAAAATTTTATATCTCTTAGGAATATTTTGATTTTATTAAATCAAATTTTTTTAACTTTTAATGATATTAAAATAAATTATAAGATTCATATAAATTTTGGTTTTATCATTTTCATAATTTTTCATATCTGTTATAGGTCATTTCGATATTAAAATACACAACCGATGTACTTAAAAATACTAAATTAACTCAGTTTATCTTGAAACTTTAACTACACTTTATTTCATGTATTTGTGACTTAGAAATAAATTTTTCATATTTATTTTCATTATTTAAACAATTTATGCTATTTTTCTGAGTTAAAATAGTCATTTTATACGTTCTGTGTTGCAGCAAAGTATCCAAATTAACTCAAAAGATCACAAAATTACTTGGACAAGTTAAACACATATTATAACTTATTTCTATCCATAAACATTACTAACATGTTAAGGAGGATGTTACACTTTACCCAGACATATGGAGTAGATTACTCTGAGACATTTCCCCCTGTTGCTAAGCTAAATACAGTCCAGATATTTTTATCAATTGCAGCTAATCTTGATTGACCTCTAAATCAGTAAGATGTGAAGAATGCTTTCTTGAATAAAGATTTGGAAGAATAAGTATATATGGAACCTCCACCTGGTTTCTTTGAAAAATTTAGAACTAAGGTATGCAAGCTAAAAAAATCTCTATACGGGCTCAAACAATCTCCCAGAGCATGGTTTGAAAGATTCACAAGATTTGTTAAAAGCCAAGGATATAGTCAAGGGCAATCTGATCATACTCTTTTTACAAAAAATTCCACCAAGGACAAAGTCTCAATTTTAATTGTCTATATAGATGACATAATCTTGACTGGAGATGATATAGAAGAGATGAGCAGACTTAAGCAGAGCCTAGCTAAGGAATTCGAGATTAAAGACTTAGGCCAACTAAGGTACTTTCTTAGAATAGAAGTGGCAAGACCAACAAGGGGCATAGTGGTGTCACAACGGAAGTACATCCTTGATCTCTTGAAAGAAACTGGGATGAGTGGTTGTAAACCTTCAGATACTCCGATAGAAGGAAGTTCTAAACTTGGAGAAGTCAAAGACAGAGGTTGGTTGGAAGATTGATTTACCTATCACACACTCATCCTGACATTGCTTTTGCTGTCAACATGGTGAGCCAATTTATGCATTCCCCTTATGAAGTTCATCTTGAAGCTGTGTATCAAATCCTTCGGTATCTAAAAGGCACACCAGGTAAAGGACTCTTCTTCAAGAAAAATGATGAGAGAGGAGTTGAGGTGTATACCGATGCTGATTGGGCTGGATCTACTATAGATAGAAAGTCAACTTCTGGGTATTGCACATTTCTATGGGGAAATTTAGTCACTTGGAGGAGTAAGAAGCAGAGTATTATTGCTAGAAGTAGTACAGAAGCTTAATTTAGAGCAATGACTCAAGGAATTTGTGAAGTCCTTTGGCTAAAAAAGGTTTTAGAAGAACTTAAGAGACCTGCGAGTTTTCCTATGAAGTTGTATTGTGATAACAAGACAGCTATCAGCATTACTCATAATCCACTTCTATATGACAGGACGAAATATGTTGAGATTGATAGACATTTCATAAAGGAAAAACTTGAAGAGGGAACAATTTGCACTCTATTTGTACCTACTTTACAGTGTAACGCACCTAAATATAACAACCGCAGCGCAATCGTCATTATACCACAATTACTAAATCCAGGCGTGTCACAGTCTTAATAACAGTAATTTTAAATTTTACAAGTTTATTTTTCTTTTTCTCATTCATGCATAAGTAGAAAATACGAGCCACGAATGAAACATAATTAGTACCCAATCATTTTATACATAACCACTGAAATAAAAATCATTTTCCATGTATATATTTTATAGTCGACTAACACAATTCACTAATAACATAGAATATAGTAATTACAAAGTCAAATAAAATGTAGCGAGAACAAAATGCAAAAGGAGAAAAGTAGTAACCCAGGGATGGGTACTACCAGCAGACAAAGCCGCAACCCTGTACATGACGCTCGGCGTCCCAGTTGACACAACAGGCATCAATGCCTCCACGTGGCCACACTCCTACGAAATCGAAGAAATCTTGTCCAAATTCCCAACCCCATCGGCACAAGTGTGGTTCCTCATCATCTTCTTCACAATCTTTTATCAAATATGAATATAAAACAGAAATACAGGAAAGAGGTGAGACACCCATCTTTCATTACCATTCTGGTAGTAAGAAAATAACACGGCGCAAAGCGCTCATAAAGCAATATAGTTCATACATTTATTAACATCAACAGCAGAATTTAAACCGAAAGTAGTTTGATTATAAGCAATAATAAGAATCAATATGAACAGTGGCATTCGTAATAAAAGCAAAACAGCAACAGGCAATAGCAAGATTTGACAACATCAGACAAATCACAATAATATTTCCAGAAACCAACCCAATGATCGGATAATTATTTACAGAAGTACAACAGTTACTTTAACAGATGTTCATGCTCAACAACTTATGAAACTGACAATAAACGATGCACAATGCATTATGGTACCAAATCCTACTCCATGGAGCTAAACATTAACCTTTTCAGAGGGAATGATCAAGGAGTAATGCCAGTATATCGTTAGCCTTAAAAATAGTGTGCTTCATCTCATAAAAATATTTGCGCATCATGGCTTATACGTGGCACCTCAACAGTTGATCACGACATAGGATAGCGTCTCAGTCCGGATCGTCGGTGTGTTTGCATCGGTCTACCCCATGGCACAAAGGAGCTCTTAACTATCCATGATGAGGCACCCGCACCCCGACGCCCCCAGGGCCAACAACATATGGCACCTACGCTTAGTCTATTCGCACTCGCACATAGGTGTTATTCTACTCTTAGGTATACATATGCATGATGACGCAATGTTAAGTCATGTATGTTTATCAATGATTCATTCATCATGTACAATACATATGCATGACGACGCAATGTCCAGTCATGTATGTTTATCAACGATGTGTTCATCATATATAATACCACAATGGTATATAGTCATTGTAACACCCTCCCTAGGGTATCACATGTCTGACTCTCGACTCAAAATCTGAAAGAAGTTTGCACAAAGTTTGAGTTATAAAAAATAAGTTTTAAAATTTCTTTCTTGTTGAAATATAAACTTACTGAAAATATTAGGTAATATTGAAAATCATATTTCAACTATTCATTATGCAATATTGACACCAATTAATATTTCACAATTTAAAGAGAAATATAAAATTAACAGACTTTTTTTTTAACAGTAGCAAACCCCATGACAGGTCCTACTAAATAGCACGGTATAACACTAATGATAAAACTTAACATACTCATTCCTTGCCTTGTATCCAGCTTGTTGCATCAGAACTCTACTCCTTGTCTACTCAGAACACCTTCGAACTTGAGACAGCCACTCTTCAATGTTTTCATCAATCTCTGAGTATCTATCACCCGGTATGTCTAAGACAACTCATTCCTTCTACTGTATAATTTTAACAATACAGACACAGCAAAACAATATAACAAAGAGGTGAGATCACCTACGCCAATACTAACATGGTAGCATAGAGATAACACAAACAACATACCATACAGATACATCATACCATAATTACAATTATGCCATCATCATAATGTATAAAATAACAATAAACACAATAATACCATCACATTATTATCATCATCATCATCCAAGTATTCAAAACAATTGTCATAGCCAATATCCCTCAATTAATATATCATTCAGATATAAAATGCTCAGTTTCATGCATGTGCACAAAGACTCAATTTTTCAAAAACAACTCCATGGAAGTTTTCACAATTTCAAGGAGAATGCTCTGTCAATTGTCAGCCTTAGCCCAAAGACAATCTTCCAATTGTTGAAAAGAATCGTGTTCTTGTCGGGTATCGTCAATGCGTTAACGGATCGCATCGCTAAGTGGCACAGGGTACTCGCCACCGTCCCACCTGGTCGACCGCTACTTTGATGCACCCCAAGATCCATCATAGATCTCATTATCAATTCTCATTCCCTCTTCAACCACAAGGGCCAAAATAGCTTATTAGCTATACTTTATACAATGCACGAATATATCAGTGCAAGTCCAACCAAAAGGGCCAAATCTTTTCAAATTTCATTTGTTCAATCATATGCCTCAACGCATATTTTTCCAATGCATGTATAATGCATCAATGTCAATCACAGACATATCTTTCCAATGCATATAAAATGCACCAAATGCCAATCACAGGCAAAACACGTCATTTTCTCACACAATGTTCATACACCTGGTTCAACAAGAATCATCTTTGTTATTCAACAAAAATCATGTTATCACATTTTCATAGTTATAAAACACTTTCGTTATGTTTTCACAAAATTAAGTGCAACATTTTCGTTTCATTTTCACAATTCCAAAATGTTTATATTACATTTTCAAAATACCGTAACACTTATGTTACGTTTTTCAAAATTCTGAAACGTTTCTGTTATATTTTCACAATACCGTGACACTTCTGTTACGTTTTCACAATATCGTAACATTTATGTTACGTTTTCAAAATACCACAACTCTTCTGTTGCACTTTTAAAACACGTACTAATTTTTCAATGTTTTTCTCCATCGCATAAAAATATACGTTTCTCAATCGCATATTATTTGTTCACTGTTTCAAAATCACGTATCTTAAAAATCATTCTTTTACGTTACGTAAATCACTTTTTTTATCTTCCTCAAAATATTTAAAACACTTTCCAAATCTCATAACAATTTTCCTCCAATTTCACAATCGCGTAAAAATATTCTATCGTTGTTCAATCATGTAGTGATTTATCAATAGTAGTTCAAATCATATAAAATATTTAAACGTTATTCAAATCGCGTAGAAATATTTTAACGTATTCCAAATCACGTAGCTTAAAATCACGTTTTTAAGATACATAAATAATTTTTCACCATAATTTTATCACAGAAAATATTTATAAACCTTCAAAAATTCTTTTTCAACATTTCTCAAAATAATATGACTTTGTATTTCATTTTTCACATTCAAGAAAAATCTTTTTTCACATTTCTTTACTTAAGAAATCCTTTTCCAAAATATATTCCACAAATTCACAATTCCATTGAATTAAATCAATGTTTCAAAACTTAACATTTTCTAACGTATTTCAAAACTTGAAAATAAGTTATACATTAGTAAATTTTCAAATCACCATTATATTCTCCATTTTTCTCAAATAAATTCTACAATCAATCTTCTTCAAAATAAATTGAAGTTTGAACATTTTCAACCTTTCTTTATTTTTCCGTTTATGAAAATTTCTATTTTCTCAAGTGGTAAAATACCTTGATTCCCTTTCCAAAATTCTTATACTAAAACATTTTGTTCAAACATTTTGTTTCCACTTTAAAATCACTTTGTTTCATAAAATCAAGGCATTACAAGCCTTTAAAAAAACGTGGACATGACTATTGAAACCATTAAATATTTTTCCTTTTAAATTGATATGATTTTACACAAATAAAACCATCAAAAATCCTTTACAAAAACGTAAGACTCATAGTCTTTAAAAATCATTTGTTCATTTTCATTTTTTCACTTTCTTTGCAAATCCATTTTCACTTCCTTTACAAATCCTTTTTCACTTTCTTTGCAAATCCTTTAAATCATCATTGCTATTTTCATTTAAATCTCATGTTTTGTAAAACACTTAGAAACTTTTTACACAAAATAAATCAATAAAAATTCCTCAAAAATCGTGTTCTTGTACTCTTTGAAAAATAAACTCTTTGTTTATTTTCCTTATTTTTCTAAACATCCATTTTCATCATTCATGAAAATATTAATTTGTGAACACCTATTTTGAGGTGTCTTAACCGAAATTCACCATGTTTCTAGGGATCAAAAATTAATTCCCTTGTTCTTGAAAAATTTCAATATGAACCCTAATCAAGGGCATCAAAACCGTAGTTCTTCCTTGGCCATTGGGACCAAAATTAATTTTCTTTCCATCATCAAATCATGGCATACACATACATACACAATATATATATATATATATATATATATATATATATATATATCAAAAGCATGCCATATTATCATCATGCATAGTATAAGCATACCATCAAAATTATAAACTCATGCAAAGCATATTAAGCATAGGCAATTAATCAAAGCTCACAAACACATATAAATTATTACATGACCATGGATATAAATTCTCACATGGATTCAACACCCATCAAATATAAGACCATCTCTCACCACCATGCTTGGTTGGTGAGATGGATCTCCCTCTTACCTCTTGAAGATCCTTAAAAGCTCTTTGTTTTGCTTCTTTTTCCAAGTCCTTCACCACCAAGGGCTTCTCAAATACAAAACAAAATACATAAAAATTAGTATACTAAGCTTGATTAAGAGGAACCATGGATCAAACATGGTTTAGATCATGAAAAAGAAAGAAGAAATGAAGTTTCCTTACACTTCACCTCAAAAACCCAATAACTTTGATCTTGAAGAAAGTCCATGAAGATGAATGATTTAGAGACAATCTCCAACATGAAAGTTGCTTAGAATATCATGTAGATTCAAGATCTATGGTTAGATGAAGTTAAAAGAGATTGGATGGTGGTTTTGAGTGTCTTGACCGAATGGTTTCTCTTGAAGCACAAAGATGGAATTTTTCATTTTTGATAGAAACTTGAAGCTTGGATTTGAAGCTCAAGATGAATTATTTTGGAAAAAGTCATAACTAGAGATGTTCTTAGAATGATGTAAGGATTCAAGAAGTATGGTTATATGAAATTTTTGAGTGATGGAAGGTTGGTATGGAGTGCTTGGCCGTGAGCTTAGAGTAGGAGAGAGATAGAGAGAAATTTTGATAACTTTGTTTCTTGAAAATGTTCAATGAAGACCAAGGTGATCAATAATGACTAAAGTGTTCAATTATGGTCTTCAAAGCTTCCAATTTTAGACCAAGACCATGAGCCACTTTAAAACAAAAGAGATAGAATTGAATTGATAGCATGTTTCTCTTTTTCCAAGCAAGCATAGCCATAGGAATTAGAAAGAATAGACACCAAACATTGACTAATTTTGTATAGCTTTTTCAATTATTGTTAGAAGAATGACCAAGTATTATTTGAATGTAAATTTGTCTTCCAAATTTGATGCATGACCGTAGCTTGCATGGAGAAAAAAGAAAATATTTTTGCTTTAGGAAAATGATCAATAATTATGTATAATTGATCAAGACATCTAACAATGACATAAAGTTTTTCTTTAGCTCCAAAATGAAGCACAAAACCGTCCCCCCCTTCATCCTTGCTTCTTCAAAGTTGTCATCTTTTTCAAGCCATTATTTGAAGCCTTTCTAGCCATTGATTAATTTAATGGTTAGGATTTAGGTAGACTTTTGATTAGAAGACTTAATCTAGGCCATTGGATCTTTCTCCTTTAAATTCTAGTCATTGGATGTGTCTCCAAAATTAAGGGTCAAGATTACTCCTTCTTACTTTTAATCTAAGGGTCATAATTAGTCTTTGCTACTTTTTAAGACCAAATCCCCACCATTGATTAAATTTACATCCAATGGTCTTAAATGGTCCTTGTTACTTTACAAGACCAAATCTCCACCCTTGATTAATTCTTCATCCAATGGTCATAAATGGTCTTTGTCACTTTTTGAGACCAAATCTCTACCATTGATTAAATCCATATCCATTGGTCATAATTGATCCATCTCCACCGTTGATTAAATCAAGATCAAGTCTTTACCGTCGATTAAATTAACGGTTGATATCAAAGCCTTCCTTATTAAGCTTGTTTAGATTAAATCTCCACCATTGATTAAATTAATGGTGGATATCCAAACCACCAATGTTGACTTAAGCAGTATAATATTTATTTTTATATGCTAAAACCTCACGAAAGAATATATTTACTGTATTTTTATCACCCGATAAATAAATACAGTACAAAACACAGTACAAGAAATTTTCTAAAACTATTTCCGGATTCAGGTTTAGTAAGATCCCCTGTTTCCGTCTAAACAGTACAAATATTTCTATGCGTAGAAAAAATTTTGCTTTGTGGGACCCACCTGGGCCCACGTATGGCCACCTGGGCCCACATACACCCCCTGCGCCCACAATCAGTAAAAAATTTCATAATCATCCACAAAAATCACAAATATTAGAAAACGCACAAATATCAAATCAGATTACGTAAAATAATTACCTAACGATAAAAATTAAATTACGTAAAGTTTTCCTTGGCCCGAAAATTTTTATTTTCCTGACACGGAGTAAATCACTCAAAACGATCAAATATGCTGATGGAATAATCAAAATAATTTTACAGTATCCAGAAATTACTAAATAGTAAAATTCTGTTAACTGTCAAAATTACTGTTTAAGAGATAGGAAATTTTGGGATGTTACAGTCATTATCAAATTACATATGTATGATGACTCAATGTCCAATCATGTATGCTTATCAATGATGCATTCATCATATACAATACCACAATGGCATATATTCGTTCTCAATATCAATAAATCATTTCTCATCGAGAATTAAACCAGCAAATATATATATAACCCTTCACAGGGATTCACAATACATAGAGTCGAATCTCAATACCAATATATTTTATGGCTTATCATAACCGCCATTTCCCACTAAGGGTTTAACATTTCCAAGAATCTAAGTCTTGATCAATTATACAAATCTTTAGGTTAACTAACCCTTAAAAACCTTAGCTTCACAAGCCTTCGAGGTTCTAAATTCCTTTCCATATTATGCACTAATCTCTTGATACCAATCACTTAGCTTTTGTTTCACATAGGATCAATTCAATTCCTCAACATCATTAGGTATTCATGGCTCATCAATTTTCGCAATGTCCCCATTATGTATACTCATTTTCAAAGTCTCAAGTCTTTGGTGAATTATGAAAATATTATGGTAAATAACCCTTTAAAACCGTGATCTTCTCAAATACCATTACTCAATTTATTTCTTTCACTTTATTAAAGATTATGCATATTCCTAATTCCTCAATCTCCAAGGATGCACTAAGGTATCACTTGAACCCAATCTTGCTCTCTAAAACCGTGGTCCCTCACGGTTCTCACAATCTCAATCCCTTTCAATTTTGTGTAATAGTTTTTTTATATCAAATTGCTTCAATTTTAGTTCACCCAAGCAAATTGAATCATTCATGATTCCAAGTCAAAACCGTGGCCTTCTTTAGTCTTTAAAGTTTCCTTCTTTCACCATATTATGTATTGTTTACTTAATACTTAATCACTAAATTTCCATTTCTCACAAGATCAATCCAATTGCCTAAAGTCCATGTCAAAACCGTGGCTTTATAGGACTTTAAAGTTTCACTTTTTATTTCTCATTTGTGTATTGATTCCTTAAGATTAATTTACTTAAGTTTAATGTATCAAGGTCATTCCATTTGCCTTATTGCTCAAGCCAAAATCGTGGCCATCATTGAGTCTTCAAAGTCCAATTTTTCCTTCCTTTTTATGTTTTAACTTCTTGTCATTGATTCACTTAAATTTTTAGTTTATTAAGATCAATCCAATGGCCTAAAGTTCAATGCCAAAACCGTGGCTTCATGGTGTCCAATGTCCAATTTTTCTTTCCACTTTTATGCATTAGTTTTCTCAATACTAGTTCACCTAAATTTAGTTCATCAAAATTAATCCAATTGTCTCTTTAGAAAGATCAAAACCGTGGCACCCCTCTTGGGTATTAAATCCTCAAAATCTTCCATTCATTAGTTTCAATCTCATCATTCAATCTTTGATTACATAAGTCTTATTTTACTTGTGTACAAAACCAATTTTCACCCCTAATTTCTAGTCAAAACCGTGGCACCATGTTAAGGTAGGAAACTCTAAATTTTTCATTTAACAACCCCAACATGATCAAGCATATTTAATACATCAAACATATTCAAGAGCACAAATCAAACATTAATCAAATTCAAGAACACTAAATCATACAAATTCACAAATCAAGTAGCATATAAAGATGGATTTCTCCATCAACATACATACAAGGTTCCCTCACCACCATAAATGGTTGAAGTGAGTAATCTCCCTCTTACCTAGAGAAGACAATGCAAGGAAACAAACTCCTTAGTTCCTTGATTTGCAAATTCGGATTCCACCTTCAAGAGAACCATAAAATGGTCAAATTTTCATAATCACAAACTAAGGATTGAAAAGAATGATCCTTGGTCACATAGGTGGCCAAGGAAAACGAAATTGAGAAGTGAATGTGAAGAACTTTACCTAAAGCCTTAAGCTTGAACTCCTTGAGATTTCTTTTTAGTGATTTTCGGATTCCACTCACCCAAGAACCCTAGAGTGTTCAAAATCACTCACATCACACATCAATGCTCAAAAAGAGAAGCCCTTGGTCACATAGTAACCAAGGAAAACGAAAATGAGAAGAAATAGGAGAGAAATCAAGAATCTTTACCTTGGAAGACAATGGAGACAAGGTTGGATTTTGGGCAACCTTTCTAAATGGAACTTGTAGAGAAGATGTAGATGAGTGTACAAATGTGTTTAGTGAAGAAAAAAAATCAAAAAGCTTGGTCATCCATAGAAGAGTGATTTTCGGATTTGGAGAAGGAGAGGTAGAAAGGTTGGATTTTTGAAGAGATTTTCTAAAGAGAAAGTGTAGAGGAAGTTGAGAGAAGTCTAGAAATGATGTTTATGGAGAGAAAAGTGAAGAGAAAGCTCTCCAATGGTGGATGAAAATTTAGAGGAGGAAGAAGAGAAGAGGTGGAGAGAAAATGGAGGTAGAAATAGAAAATGAAGAAACTTTCTAAACAAAGAAGGTAGAGGAAGTGAAGATGAGTATAGAAATGAGCTTGGAGAGGAGAAAAGATGAACAAAAATGGTGGAGGAGGAGGGCTGAATTTCGTGGCTATGGTGGAGGTAGAGAGAAGGAGGAGAAAAGATGAAGAAGATGAAGTGAAGAAAGAGAAGTGAATGGTAAAATGAATTAGGGTTTGATGTGTTAAAGTGAGTAGGAGAATTTAGTCTCTAACACCCCCAAAATGGGCTGCCAACCATAGCCATCAAGAGAGAGTGGGAGGGAGTGTTTTGTCCTTTCCATGCAACTAGAGTGGGTAATTTGGTCATTTGGCCAAAGCTTCTAGAAGAAGCTTCATAAATGAGATTCAAAATTTGAATTAAAGTTAGATTGATTTGACATAAAGTAGATTACATTAAGATAAGATGATAGGATTTCTAATGCATGTTATTATCCAATGGATAATAGTTACAGTTGACAGAAGTCTGTATTAATGTATCTGACAGATGAAATTTACACAACGTTTTATTATTTCGTCTGTTAAATTTCTTGAAAAACGTGAAACCTTGTAAACTGTGTCCGACCTCGGGTTTAGTAAGATCTCCCGTCAACGTTTCCATAGTCCAAGGTTCTCGGGAAAAATATTTCATTTTCCCGGCTCTGCTCAGTGCGTACATAAAACGAGGAATATATTAAAATATTCAACATCTCTGGAAAAATTCTAAGAATTTCTCATAAATCACAAATATTATAAAACAACTATTCGTCACAAAATTTTTCAACTTTTGAAACGTTACAGTCGATTACCCAACTCTGCCCAATGTACACGTAAAACGAGAAATATACTAAAATATTCGACGTTTCCTGAAAAATTCTAGAAAATTCTCAAAAATCACAAATATTGTAAAATGACTATTTGTCATAAAATTTTCTAACTTTTGAAACGTTACAGTTGTTTTCCATCTCTACCCAATGTGCACGCAAAATGAGAAATAATATTAAAATATTCTGCATCCCCAGAAAAATCCAAAAAAATTTTCAAAAATCCCAAATATTGTAAAATGATTATTTATCCTAAAATTATTCATTTTCAGGATGTTACACACAGCAAGTGGCAGACGTGCTGACTAAAGAGTTGTTAAGACAACCATTTGAACTTCAAGTTAGCAAGTTAGGCATGATAGATATCTTTGCACCAACTTGAGGGGGAGTGTCGATATTTTAGGGAAGTTAGGATTTGTTTTTTATCTTCAGAATAAGTTAGGAAATAGATTTATCTTCAGAATAAATTAGGGGAACAAATTTCCTATGTTTTAGGAGGGAATAAATCAATTCATGATTTTCTATTTTTTAGGTTACAGCTTCTGTTCCCTTATTCTCTATATATTCTGTTAAAACAGCATTGAGAAAAAATAATGAATACGAGAACCACCGTGTTCTCTTCTTCTCTGTTTACTTCTCTATACTTTTCTACATAAAGACTAAGTCAAGGGAAACAGGTATGGATAACTTGTTTCTAGGTCATAAATGAGCTAAGTAAGATGTTGTTAAAGTTTCAAGATAATCGGAGTTAATTTGGTATTTTTAGGCATACTGGTTGTGCATTTTAATATCGGATTGACCCCCAGTAGATATGAAAAATTAAGATATTGATGAAACAATAATTTTTATGAATCCCAGTATTTATTTCTAAGTTGTTCGAAGTTGGAAAACTTTATTTAGCTAAATTCAAGTGTCCTTAGTAGATATAAAGTACCAGTATAAGACTTAAGTGGAAAAGTATGACTTTTCTTCTTATTTTCCTTCTTTTTCTCACGTTTCAGAACAAGGCAAAAACAGAAAAGAAAAGAAAAGGAAGAGGGAACTGTGGGGGAGAAAGGGAGAAAAGGAGGAAGAAAAGCCATGGGGAGCTAGAAGATCAAAGGGAAAAGCTTGAGGATCTTCGTGGCTTCAAGAGGTAGGGGTTTCCTATCCTCCAATCTCATCTCTTCTTCATCTTCGCTTTGGTTGAAGTTAAGTTACATGAATAGTAAGAAATGGGTTTGAAGAGTAAATCTGTGTTCTTGGCTTGGTTTATGGTTCCAAGTGTTGAGTTAAGGTGTTTATAGCTAGTTTGATGCATGGTTGTCAATTTTGATTCCTTAGAATCCACAATATCCACTTGTGGTGTGTTTTGAGAAATGGATTTTTAGGTTGATGATTAGTGTTTAATCCGTGTTTTAATGAGTTCATGGTAGTGTTTGATGATCCTATCATGTTTTAGATCATGTTTAGGATTTGATAGTATATAGAATTCAAGAGTTTGGTGATTGGAATTGGTTTGGATAACTAATTATGCAAAAAACGCATTCTGCAAAATTTTCTGCAGAATGGTCACGCCTAGGCGTGACTAAACCATGCCTAGACGTGGGATGATCAGTTTGCGTACTGATCAGATAGAGAGTGCCACGCCTAGGCATGGTAAAACCAAGCCTAGGCGTGGACAGGGCAACATCCTGACAACCTGTATTGTTTGTTACATAACTTGAGCTGTAGATATCAGAATGACCTGATTCTAGTGCCATTTGAAAGCTAAGACATAAGGCTTCATGTGATAAAAATTTCAAAATTATAAAAGTTATGATGTACATTTGGTGTATATATGAAAATCAGCCTTTTTAGGTGATAAACCATGAAATGTCAAGATATGAATCTTGTTGAAATGAAGTTTCCTACTTGTTGGGATTCTTTATACATCCTTTTGGGATATTTCAAAGAGGAAACAACCCTTTAGTATAGATGAGAAAGTTTAGACCCTTTGAGCATCCAATAGTGAAGGATTGTCGTTGGTAGGTAACTAACACCCTAGGCACTTAGTGTTGCACTAGATATCACACAAGATGTGATGAAATGGTGTAACAGATATGAGTGTACTCAAATGAATTAGTAGCATTTACTCTAGTGTATGTATGAGAAAGGTATGCACCTTAGGAGATCCAAGAGTAGTGGATTACCTTGGGAAGGTACCTAGAACCTTAAGCAACAAAGAGTTGCAAGTAAGAACCACTCTTGCATTAGATTCACTTGAGTGGAGATAAGGTTGTGTATTTAGTTCTGAAGAGGAATGTTATATACTAAGTATCTAGTTAAGTGGGACCTTGTGCGTTGTAGAATACACAAAAGGATGAATGTTGACTTGTAAGCTTGTTAAATTCATTAAGTATGCAAAGTTCTAGAGAAATGCTTATTTATTTCCTTAAGCAAGATTGAATGAGGCATTAGCTAAGATGGACTCTTTCATTAGATAAAGTTGAGTCTATAGGAAAGTTATGAGAACCTTTGAGCATTCTAGCGTAATGGTTTGCCTTAGGTAGGTATCTAGCACCTTATGCCACTTTATGTAGTGTTTATATCACTTAATATGTAATTAGTGATGATGGGGGGTATTAGATGCAATGAACTAGGATAGATTGGTAATGTTTGCCGAATAATGTGACTTTATATGACGAAAGGTCACTTAGCAAGAAGAAAAGGAATCAGAAGTTTCTCAAGAGACAAGTATTCCTATCCAAGTGCTAGGGTTACAGGTAGTATGAGGTTATAAATTTTCCTCTCTACAAAGGGTAAACATAAGAAGCCAAAGTTCTTAATAGAATATACTTGGGTTTTAAATGAACTAAGTATGTAAGTATGTATGTAAGTATATGGATTGGTCTAGTATTATTGATCTTGGTGAGTATCCTTTGATGTAGTACATAATCACGTAGGCCAAGTGAGATAAGTGGGAAATCCGAAGGACTCGTTTGAGTAAGGATGAAACCCGAACTTCTCAAGGTGCTAGGATATGTGTAATGTGATGATAAACTTTCCCTCTATTTACCATCAGATGATATACTGAACCAGTTCCTAGCAAGCTTCTTTGTTTTCAACATAAAACTCTGCATGAATTTCAATATAAAACATTGCATAAGCATATCTTTAGGATCTTTCTTAGGCATAATCATATCGCATATCATCTGCATTGTATTTACAGGCAGTTGTATCGGCATTGTCTGTTGCTATTGGTATTTGCAACTGTATGGGCAATTGTTTATATTTAACAGTATGAAGGCTATCGGTTTAGATCACACTACTTGGTAGTGTGCAGTTATGAGAACTAGGGAGGAAACTCCTTTATTGGTAGTTATAGTAATTGTTATATTTGTTATGCCATGTTATAGCTAGCTGGTATTGGAATTTCTTTTATTGAGAATTGTATTTCTCACCCCAGTTCTTCTTCCATGTAAATCCAGGTAAAGACCCTGCTAAGGGAAAGAAGGTGAAGCATGAAGACTAGTATAGTTCTATATGATTTTCTAGCCAGAACTTATGTACACAGTTTACATTTGTTTTGTATATATATTATGAATATGTATTATAATATACCCTTTTGTGGTTAGTGTTGTATATATATGTATGAGTTTAAGTTTTTTCGTAATCTCTTAAGGCTTTTTATAATTACTCAGTTGTGATTATGGATATATGTTAGTATGTAGTATGTAGAAGTAAGGTCTCTAGTACTGGTTATCTTTATATATCTTTGTATATCTAGGATATATCTAGATATTTGTATTAGGAAGTTACATTATGATCATTGCCAGAGATCAAACCACAGTCGGGATAAGTGCTGGAAATTGCATGGTAAACCTGATAATTGGAAGGATACTCGCAATAATAGACGGGATTCCAGAGCCTTTCAAGTTACTATAGATATGGCCTCCAGGATAAGTGACAAAAGCTTCAATCTTTCCCTAAGTAAGGAGCAAATTGAACAGCTGTATCAGATCCTAAACACTTAATCATCCAACAAGAATCCATCCACATCTCAAGGTCAGCATCCACAGCCAGCCACGAGTACCTTTCTTCTGGCCCCAAAAAGGTACCTTCATGATTGCTCTAAGTGGTATATCAGAAATGACTAAATCCTGGGTGATAGACTCCGCGGCTACGGATCATATGACAGGTTGTGCTAAACTGTTCTGTTCTTATAAACCTAGTCCAATAAATTTAAAAATTAGGATTGCTAATGGTTCTCTTGCAACTGTTGCTGGAACTGGTACCATTAAGATTAGTCCTCAAATGACTATTAAAGATGCTCTTTCATGTTCCAAAATTATCATGCAATCTACTATCTGTTAGAAAAATTATCAAGGATCTGAATTGTACTGCCCTATTCTCACATTCTTTTTGCCAATTTCAGGATATGACTTCGGGCATGAGGATTAGCAGTGCTAAGGAACATAATGGTCTCTATTACTTTGAGGAAGAAATCTCCAACAATAAACAAGCTTTGACAGCTGATTATGAATCTTTCACTTTATCAAGGGAGCAACAAATAATGTTATGGCACTCTAGGTTAGGCCATCCTAGTTTTCAATATGAAAAACATTTGTTCCTTTCCCTTTTTCGAAATAAAGATGTCTTTCAATATGATGTTTGTCAATTTGTTAAACACCAAAGGTCTGTTTTCCCTCCTCAACCTTTTAAATCATCCAAACCCTTTGCATTAATTCATAGTGATATATGGGGCCCTTCACGAGTACCTAATGTTACTGGAAAAAGGTGGTTTATCACATTCATTGATGATCACACACTGGTTACCTGGGTATGCCTTCTCAAAGATAAAAGTGAGGCTGAACAAACTTTTAAACATTTTCATTTGATGGTGAACAATTAGTACAGTATAAAAATACAAATTTTACGCACTGATAATGGGAGAGAGTACTTTACGTCTATTCTAAGGGAATATTTTTTCAAAAATGGGATTATTCACCAAAGCTCCTGTGTTGATACTCCTCAACAGAATGGGGTGGCTGAAAGGAAAAACAGACATCTCTTGGAAGTAGCTCGCTCCATTATGTTTACTAATAACGTCCCTAGTTTCTTTTGGGGGGACTCTATTCTTATAACTTGTTATCTTTGTTAGAATATTGGAAATTAGCAATGCATAGTCAGGTTCATGTATAGTGTCATAGGAAATAGTCATACTCATTATTTCTGTCTTGTAAATTGTAGATGTATTTATTCTCCTATTACCTATAAATAAGATGCAAGTTAAGTGTTCAAAACTTAAGCACATTTAGTAAATAATCTTTTCTTCCTCTAAATTCAAGTTGGTATCAGAGCAGGTTTCGACCTGGCTCTGGTCCGCTACCCCAACCTTAGCCGCATGTCCTACTGGCCAACCCAGCCTCCAACCTCTGCTACGCATCCCCTCGGCATCTTTCACTAACTGTTCATCGTATACTATTCACCACGCACTGTTCACCATGACTGTTCATCGTGCACTGTTCGCACCACCGCGACTTTGGATCCTCTGTGTTGCTGCCTAGAGCTCTTCCTAAGGTGATTTGGGTCCCTTCCATTGTTGTCTAGCTATGAATTCCTCCTCCTCTGATCAAAAGGAGCAATTTTCCCTTTCAAACCTCTCTATTCCATCCATCACTAGTAAGAAATTGACAGGTTCTGCTAACTATAAGTTATGGTCATCTTCAGTAAAAATTCGGTTTATGGGGCAGGGCAAGTCAGAACACCTTTCAACCTCACCAGAAGATGTTCCCGCAGAAAAGTCAGCCAAATGGAAACAAATTGACTCACAATTGCTCAGTGTTCTTCTTCTTTTCATTGATCCATCAATTGTGGACCTCTTCCAACCCTTTGAAACTTGTTATGAAGTATGTCAAGAAGCTTCTAATTGTTATGCAAATGATATACAACCTCTTTATTCTATTGTTTCTAACATGATAACATTGTGACAACAGTTTACCAAAATGGAAACTTTTCTTTGCAAGGCTCATTCTTTGATGCAGGAATTCTCGGCAATGATGCCCTATGCTAAACATCAGACTAAGCACAAGAAACAACAAGAAACATTCTTTATGGTTCTAACTTTATCATCTCTTCCATCTGATCTGGAGAATGTCCAACAATAGATTTTGACAAGTGCTGATACTCTTACATTATCTAAGACCTTTTGCAAATTACTGAATATTTCTGATATGGTATCTCCTCCTATTTCTGCCTCCCTAACTATTCCATCAGAATCCTCGACTCTTGTTTCTCATACTGATAATTCTGGTGGTCGTGGTCAAGGTCGTGGAAGGGGACGTAGTGGTAATAGTCCTAGATGTACTTTTTGCAATAGGTTGGGGCACTTGGAAGAACGTTGTTGGACAAAACATGGTAAACCTGCTGCTGCCAACTTCGCTCAAATTGAATCAGTTTCAATGCATCCGACTGTGACTTTCACTCTAGTGGACTATGAGGCCTTCCTTCGCTTTAAGGCTAGCTCTCAGCCTTCAACATCTGCGACAATGGTTGAACAAATTGGTAATCATGTCGCCTGTATCTCTCAATCATCTCTTGGACCTTGGGTAATTGATTTCGGTGCTTCTGATAATCTTTGTGGCAATAAAGATCTCCTTACCTCTCTATCCTTTTACAATTCCTTACCTTCTGTCACACTTGCAAATGGGACCAAAACTCCTATCCTTGGTATTGGTCAAGCCCAACCATGTCCTCTCTTACCCTTAACTTTTGTTCTTTATGCCCTTGGTTGCCCTTTCAATTTGATATCTGTCAGCAAATTAATTCGATCACTTGAGTGTTCAATTACCTTTACTAAAAATTATGTTCTTGTGCAGGATCCGAATACGGGGAAGGCGATTGGAGTAGGTCGTGAGTTTAAAGGGTTGTATCATCTTGACATGCCAAATTCCCCAGTAGCATGCACCATAACAGAATCCTCAGCTGTCCTTCATAGTCGTCTTGGACATCCTAGTCTTTCCAAACTTCAGAAGATGATGCCATATATTTCTAGCTTAAAGTCATTAGAATATGAATTTTGTCAAAAAGGAAAACATATTTGTACCTCTTTTTCTAGTAGTCTCAATAAAAAATGTGAGCATCCTTTTTCTCTTATCCATTCAGATATTTGGGGACCAAGCTGTGTCACTTCTTCTCTTGGGTTTCAGTATTTTGTTACATTTATTGATGATTTCTCGCATTGTACTTGGGCCTTTTTAATGAAGAATCGTTCTAAGTTGTTTTCCATTTTTCAAAAATTTTGTGCTGAAATTAAAAATCAATTTGGTCAAACCATTCAAGTTTTATGCAATGACAATGCACGTGAGTATTTGTCTGATCAATTTCAAGATTTCATGGCAAAACAAGGTATTTTACATCAAACAACCTGTCCTTATACTCCACAACAGAATGGAGTGGATGAACGTAAAAATCGTCATTTGATTGAAATAGCCAGGACTTTACTTATTCATATGAATGTTCCTTTACGTTTTTCGGGGAGACGCTGTTCTTACAGCTTGTTATTTAATTAATTGGATGCCCTCCACTGTTTTGGATAACAAAATTCCTCACTCCTTATTATTTCTTATTACTCCAGTCTATAATATTCCCCCACGAATCTTCGATTGTACCTGTTTTGCTCACAATCTTACACCTAGAAAAGACAAATTCATTGCTAAAGCTTTCAAGTGTCTCTTTCTTGGTTATTCTCATCTTCAGAAAGGGTACCGTTGTTATTCTCCTAATCTAGGACGTTATCTAGCGTCTACTGATGTCACCTTTTTTGAACAACAACCATTTTTTACTTCATCTACAGAAATTTCTGAAGTAAACACTATACTTCCTGTCCCTGTCTTTGACCCTTCTCCTGTTGTCTCATCACCTAACACAGAGAGTTCATCAAGTCCTAGTCCCTCTTGTAATGCCCCTTTTTCTAAAATACCGCGAAGAAGAGACGTCGCACTATAACACTATGAAACATAAAGCGAAATAAATTAAACTGCAGAAAATAGTAATTAATAATTTAATTTTTTTTTGTTCATGAACTCGGTTCTTTTTATGGTTATTTAATTTCCTTTGAATTTGTCACTATTTTTTTTAAATTATCATTATAAATTATTGTCATTACTAAGTAGAGTCAAAAGGCTTACTTAAAAATCCGTGACGTATAGATATAATGATTAAGATGGTTGCAATAAACAAAATTTAACAACGTAAGATAAACCATACACAATATATATATATATATATATATATATATATATATATATATATATATATATATATATATATATATATGAATAAGTCTGTTTTAGTTTCATTCCAAAATGTACAAAAAGCAAAATATGTACCCACCCAAAGTTATACAAATATACCCCAACATATACAGCAAAACGTCAGGCTTCGCAAAAAGATAGACGGTTAGCCATCAGTAGCTACCAATAGCATCAACTCCTAAGACTGATGAGAAGGGACCGTAGCCGGGTCCTCCTCAGGGTCCTCTTCGTCCGAGGAAACATCCATCGGAGTGACAGAGCAACAGGCAGGAGCCCGAGCAGTGGACAAAAAGGAGTCATCACGTGGGGTGTAGTACATATCAGGTCACATGTCCCTAACGAGCATGTAAAACTCCAGCCAAACAAAAGCATGAAAATCTAAAACAGGAGCATCATAATGACCCCATGCTAAGGACATTGTCAGCTCCCCATGGTACACGCATTGGTCCGTCTGCACATTAATGTGCCAGGAGTCAGGTCCTCCGTGAAAAACGATCTGAGTGTAGCCTAAAAATCTGCGGGGGCGCGACGTTATCCTTGATCACTTCAATCATAGTGTGGCTAGAAGCCTGGAAACTCGAGGGCTTCCTTGTCTTCTTCACGAACGTCTTCTCGAAAGTACACAATCCGACAGAATACAGAAAATAAAGAAAATACAGAAAGAGGTGAGACACCAAGCTTTCAGTACCAAAATGGCAGTAAGAAAACAAAACGGCACTAGATGCCCACATATAACACAGTTCAAGAAAAATCAACAATAATTAAGTGTAATAATTGCAATCGGCACTAGATGCCCACATAATAACAGCAACATAACACAGATAATTATACATTTAATCATTTGCAATAAATGTTCATTAAAGTTATCTAACAATTCAAATGCAAAAAGCCAAAATTCCTACTCCATGAGCTCATAAACATTTTCGGATAATAATCAAGTAATGCCGGTATATAAAATATAGTGTCCTTTATCTCATAAAAAATGTTTGCGCAATTGGCATACAACATTATCATGATATTCCGGTCGGAGATCGTCTGCGTGTTGCAATAGTCTATCCAACGGCCCCAATTCACTAAATCGATAATTATTACCCTACGTTTAGTCTACTCGCAATGTTATTCAAACTCCTAGGCACATTTTCGGTGTCCAACGGACAACATATATGCAAGATGACTCAATTTCAATCATGCATGTTCATCAATGATGCATTCATCATAAGCATATCATAATGGTGTATAACATATATATACACATACATATTCATGCTCAATGAGTTATGTGACTGACAAATTCACAATGCAAAAAAGGTACCAAAATTCCTACTCCATAGAGCTAGACAAAAACATTTTCGGAGTGAATGATCAAGGAGTAATGCCAGTATATCGTCAGCCTTAAAATATAGTGTGCTTTATCTCATAAAAAAATGTTTGCGCAATTGGCTTATACATGGCACCTCGATAGTTGATCGCGATATAGGACAGCGCCCCAGTCAGGATCGTCAGTGTGTCGCATTGGTCTATCCCATGGCCCTAGTGGAGCTACCACTGTCTATTGTGAGACACCCACACCCCGACGCCCTGAGGGTCAACAACATATGACCCTACGCTTAGTCTACTTGCACCTGCACAAGGGTGTTATTCAAACTCCTAGGCACACATAGCCTTTCTAACAATGTCCAACGGACAACACATATGCATGATAACTCAATTTCAATCGTGCATGTTCATCAATGATGCATTCATCATAAGCATATCATAATGGTGTGTAACATATATATACACATACATATTCATTTTTAACGTCATCATGTCATGACATTCCCGAGTATATAATCGACAAGTATTTAACCCACATAGGGATTCATAACAACACATAACCGATCCTCAATATCAATATGAAATCATACATAGCTAATCAACTTTCACAAGTACATGTTTTGGATTCACATTTTTAAAGTTTTAAACTTTAGTCAATTATGGAAATTGTAGGGTGAATTACCCTTCAAAACCGTGGCCTTCTAAAAGTTATTGTCTACTTTAATTCTTCCACTTGATTAAGAGTTAATCATGTCTCTAAATTCTTAAGTCTCCAAAGATTGATCAAGGCATCAATTACCCCTAATTTGGTCTCTAAAAACTATGGCCCTCCATGGTCACTAAAATTTCAATTTCTTTCCATTTTATGAACTTGTTACTTGATACCTAATTACTTAGATTTTAATTTACACAAAACCAATCCAATCTCTCAATTTTCAAGGCCAAAACCATGGCCTCTTCCTATAGTATTTAATCCTCAAAATTTTCCCATTCTTTAACTTCAATGTTAACATTCAACATTTAATTACATAAGCTTTATTATTTGTGTACAAAGACAATTTTCAAGCCAAAGTTTTCCACCAAAACTGTGGCCTTCATGTTAGGGTAGGAACCTCCAAAATTTCCATTTAGCAACCCGAACATGATCAAGCTCATTTAACATTTTCAATGCACTCAAAATCACCAATCATAATTTAATCCAAACCAAGAACACATAATCAAGCAAAAACCACAAATTACATGAACATACAAGGGTTCCCTCACCACCAATATTGGGTGAAGTGAGTAGTCTCCCTCTTACCTAATGGAGAATCACGAAAATGATCTCCTCCTTGCTCTTTGTGATTTCAGTTTTGTGCCTCCAAAACCCTAGGATTTTCAACCATCAAGAATCACCATTAGACATGAAAAAGAATGGATCCATGGTCATCAAAGAGACCAAGGAGCATGAAAATGAAGAGAAAAGGGAAGAAAGGTTGGAGCTTGACCTCAATGTTAGAATCCTTACCTTGGAAGATAATGGAGAAAAGGTTGGATTTTAGAGAAACTTTGTGAATAAAGGTTGTAGAGGAGATGAAGGTGAGTGTAGAAATGTGTTTAGTGAAGAGAAAAAGTGAAGAAAATGGTGGAGGAAGGGTGGCTGCAAACCATAGCTACGGAGGGGTTTTAGAGAGAAGGAAGAGCAAAAGAAGAAGGAGTTTAGAGTGATAAGTGAATTGGTAAGTAATGAGATATTTTGGAGTGTTTAGGTTAAGTGAATGAAGTCACATTTTCCCTCCTTTGGGCTTGGTTAGCCGCAGCAATGAGGGGAGAAGGGGGGGAAATTTTTAGCTTCCCATGCAAGCAAAGGGCAAGGTAGTCTTTTGGGCAAAGCTTCTTGAAGAAGCTTCTTAATTAGGGTACAAAATTTGAAGTAAAGTAAGCTTGATTAGACATAAAGTAGATTGCATTAGGATAATGTGATATGATTTTTATTGTAACATCTTGATTTTTCATTTTTTTTCTGCACAAATATTAATTTTCTAATTTTTGTGATTTTTGAGAATTTTTCTTGATTTTTCTGAGAATAAAATATTTTAGTAATTTTTGGGCCGTCTGTGGGACCCAGGGTAGGCCCGGAAACACTAAAAATTTTTATTAGCCAGAAAATTTTGTATTGTTAATACAGGGCCAGGGATCTTACTAAACCCGAAACTGGATACAGTTACTAATTTTTCTTATACTGTGAATTTATTATTCACTATATAATAATTACCAGTTTGTGAGCCGTAATTTTATTCTGTGAGTAATAAATTTTTATAGCTTTAGCTAGGTACTAGTCATGTGATGGCCATGTGTCACTAGATAGTAGAAGTCAATTTTGGTGGCTAGTCATAAAAATTAACCAATGGTAATAAGTCAACAAAAATAACTTGTTTAAATTAATTACTAAGCTAGATGAATTAGTAAACTAATCTAAGCTTAAATGGTCACAAATTGAAACAATAATTGGTAGTAAATAGCATGGAGTTTCACGGCAATGAAGGGGCTTTTTAGGACATTCAAAAAGCCAATGAATCATCAAATGTTAACCAAAAGCAAGACTTGGTGCCATGTGTTTAATTTTGCACCTTGATTGACTATGCAAATAATTTCTCCATGCTAGCAGTAGCACTCCACGGCAACAAGCTCTAGGATAGACTATCACAATTATATCACCTTTGTCTCCTAAGCTATTATCTTCATGTCTTCATTTTCTACACTTAGCCAAAATTTCATTTCTCTCCATTTCTCCGCCAAAGACACCATTCGGCCAACACTCTAAGACCACCCCTCCAAGCTTTCAAAATTTCATCTAACCTTATTTCCTACATCTAAACATTATTCTAAGACACTTTTATGTTGAAGACTTAAGCAAAATCCTTCATCTTCTACCATTTCTACAAGTTAGTGTTCTTGAAATTTCAAGGTAAAAGTTCTTCTTCTTTGTTTCTAATTTGGTTTTTGAGTTTCTAAACCATGATTGTTCCATGGTTTTTCTTCTTCAAGCTTTGTTTGTAACTTTGGTTTGCTTTAATTTTGTTAGGATTTTGTGTGGTGGTTCACGAAATTCATAGAAGATCAAGCAAGAAGGAATTTTGTCTTCCCTGAGGTAAGAGGGAGATTGCCCTCATTAACCATATGTTGGTGGTGAGGAGATGACCTTGTTTGTGGTGAAAAAATCATAAGGATTTATTCACTTGTATGGTTTAAGCTTGCTTTATTTATGGTTGGTTTATTTTTAAGCTTTGATTATATACTTGTTTATTAGATTATATGCTTGTTTACTTGATTATATGCTTGTTTATATGCTTATGGTAGCATGATGATTATTGAGGAAGCATGATGTTTATGGTGTAAAGTTTATGTGATGAGGAAAAATTGATGAAGGTTCCAAAGAACCTAGGTAGGCTCATGGTTTTGACTACAACAAAGGGAACAAGATGTTTCAAATTAATTCCTAAGTTATGGATTAATGATTTTAAGGATAAAAATTGGATCAAAGATTTTGGTAAATGATTTTGATGATGAAAAATGGTTTTGTAAAGGATTTTAGTAATGAAAAATGATTAAATATGAATATGAAACTTAAGCCTAATTTTCGGACAACACACCAAAGTGTGGTATTTTAAAACCATAAATTATTCTATCTAGTGTGGACTTTGATAATTAGTTAACAAGAATTAGAGTTAAGGAATTTTTAGTAGAAAAAGGAAAATGGATTTAATGGTAGGAATTAAATTAGTATGTAAGCTATATTATTTAATTAAGCTATGTTATTTAATTAAATCAAAGAAATCAAAATTTTTGGAAAGAACCAAAGAAAATAATACGTAAAGGATTTTTAGAATGAAAATATTTTCAAGAAGGCCAAAATGTATATATTATATAAAGATTTTATAAAATAAATTCAGAAAGTTGAGAAAATATTTTACGTAAGTGATAAACGCTAGAAAACCATTAAGTAATTTAGAAATTGCTATTTTTAAGCAACGCAATTGATCTTTATGTTACATGATTGAGAAAATGATTTTAAATTATTACGCGATTGAGAAAACGTTTAAAAACCTTTACGCGATTTAAAAATGTTTGAAAATATTTACGCGATCTAGGAAACATTTGAAATTATTTATGTGATTTAGAAAACGTTTAAAAACATTTATGTAATTTAAAAATGTTGGAAATTAATTACGCGTTTGTGAAAACATTGAAAAATGTTATGTAATTTGAAAACGTAAGAAAAACGTTACGCTATGCGATAAAATGTTTACGCGATTGGAAATTACAACAGTTAGCTGTCGGGCTGTCATGGTGGGTCCCATTTTATTGAAAAGTGATACTGTCAAAAAATGATGTGTATTTGTGAAATACTGTAAAATAATAGTTGTATGTATTTTTGAATCATACATCATGCATGGAAAAGCATGTCAAGTAAGGCGATTGGCCTAGGAGATGGAATTACCCCTTCGTGCGGGTAAGAATTGCGTAGTTACGATCTTCAGTGATCTTGGGGACGTCGGGGTGTGGAATGTCATATATGGCCAGTTGGTAGCACCACTGCATCGTGGTATCCTTTGCAAACACACTGACGGTCTCGATGGAGTTACTACTCTTTTCGTGATATGGTTGAGAGTGTCTTGTAATAGCCATGTTGGGTGCCATGATATGATAAACAACACATGATTTGAGGCTAACGATATACAGACATGTACTCCCTATCATTCTCTCCGAAATTGTGTTTAGCTCTATGGAGTAGGAATTGGGTCATTGTACACATGCATTGTGGGTCACCATATTGGTGTGACAATTATGACTATTTTATCTATTTTCTATGATATGATATGATATGATATGACTATATAAGATATTTTGTATCTGTATGTTTTACTGTCATTTCCTATACTGCCTCATTGGTATTGATGAAAGGGGATCTCACCTCTTTATTATATTGTATTTGTGTATTGTATGTATTTGATGAAGACCGAGGAGGGGAGGAGGCTGATAAGTCTTTTTACTATCAGTAGCTGGTTATCTGTATTTTGTTAGTATGGCGGCGAGATGTCAAATTTTAGGGTATGTTACAGTACAATTCCATAGTGGAATTGATGCTTGGCGAGTTAACCTAGATAGGGAAAGGCTTGTGTATACCGGGGATCTGACTCTGACTTTAAGAGGTACTAGGGATGGTACTCTTGTCATGACACAACACGTGTCTGTACGTCTAGAGTTTTATATGCCTATACGTGAGATTTGGAGTAAGAATAATAATACTTATACTCCACACGAGGAATCCGTGATGTCAACTGTCAGGACACCAACCAGGCGTGTGCTGTATCCACCAGGTTTCTTTGATGACAACACCGAGGACGAGGAGGAGGATCCCAATGAGAGCCTGAACTTGTAGTCTGTTGGGGTTTTAGTTTAGTGTTTTTATTTTGGTGTGTACTGTATATATAACTTTTGGGGGTGTAATTATATAAATTATTTATGAACAAGGTATGTAATATGTAAAATATGGTGTGTTAGTTTTAATTACATTTCACGTTTAAAGTTTTTATTTATTATCTGTTATTCCGCAAAAGAAATTTTAAAATCAGTATTTTTACAAGATTAATTCTTTTACAACTTGAGTAAGTTATATTAGGATTAGTCTTAAATGTGATACCCTACGGTGGGTGTTGCATTTATCATATGCTATTATCCAATGGACAATAGTTATAGTCGACAGAAGTTAGTATTAATTAATCTGACAGATGAAATTTACATAGCGTTTTATTATTTTATCTGTTAAAATTTCTCGAAAAATGTGAAATCTCGTAAACCATGTCCAGCCTCGGTTTTAGTAAGATCCTCCGTCGACTTTTCCACAGATCAAGGTTCTCGGGAAAAATATTTCATTTTCCTGGCTCCGCTCAGTTTGCACGCAAAATGAGAAATAATATTAAAATATTCTACATTCTTAGAAAAATTCAAAAAATCACAAATATTATAAAATGAATATTTATAATAAAATAAATAAATTTTGGAGTGTTACAACACTCCCTAACAAATAAGAATTTCATCCTTGAAATTTTCATACCTTAAAATAATTTTGGGTATTGCTCCTTTACTTTGTCCTCTAGTTCCCAAGTTGCATCTCCAGTCGTCTCGTTCCAGATTACTTTCACCAATAAAATGTCTTTCCCCCTAAGTTGCTTCACTCTCATATCCTCAATCCTTACAAGAGTTGTTTCATAAGTCAAGTTATCCCTTAATTGTACCGAATCAGGTGCAATGACATGATCAGGACTTGGAATGTATTTTTGGAGTTGTGACACATAAAAAACATTATAGAGATTTGAAAGGAAAGGGGGTAAGGCTATTTGGTAAGCAATAGTACCTATCCGACGAAGAATATGATATGGTCTAAGGAATTTTGGAGTGAGCTTTCTAGATTTGAGAACCCAACCAACCCCAGTCGTAGGCGTGACTTTCAAAAATACATGTTCACCTTCTTCGAATTCAAGAGGTTTTCTTCTCTTGTCCGCATAACTCTTTTGTCAACTTTGAGCTGTTCTCATCTTCTCCTGAATCATTTTAACCTTCTCAGTTGTCTGTTGAATGAGATCAGGTACGACTGTAAGTCGCTCTCCATCTTGATACCAGCATAATGGTGTTCTACATCTTCGTCCATACAAAGCTTCATAGGGTGCCATCCCTATACTTGAGTGATAACTGTTGTTGTAGGTGAATTCTACCAATGGTAAGATTTCATCCCAACATCCAGTTTGTTCTATAGCACAAGCTCTCAGCAAATCCTCCAACGATTGAATTGTTCTTTCCGATTGACCGTCCGTCTGAGGATGGTATGCAGAACTCAATCGTAGCTTTGTCCCCATTGCTTCTTGAAGACTCTGCCAAAACTTCGATGTAAATCAAGGATCTCGGTCAGAGATGATACTAGTAGGTACACCATGTAATCTGACAATTTCACCGATGTACAACTGGGTCAACTTCTCCAAAGGATATCTTATGTTGATCGGCAAAAAGTGCGCTGACTTTGTAAGTCTATCCCCGATCACCCATATTGAATTATGACCACTTTTCGTTCTTAGCAATCCAACAACAAAGTCCATGGCAATGTTATCCCATTTCCATTCGGGAATAGTCAAGGGTTGCAAAAATCCTGACGGTCTTTGATGTTCAATCTTTTTCTTCTGACAAACCAAACAAGATGATACGCATCTAGCGATATCTCTTTTCATTCCATGCCACCAAAATAACTTCTTTAAATCTTGGTACATTTTGGTCATTCCAGGATGCATACTTAACTGACTCGTATAAGCATGTTCAAGTATGTGCTTCCTGAGTTCCTCATCCATAGGCACACAAACTCTACCTTGGAACCTTAAAATTCCATCACTTCCTTCTTTTAACGTTGACACACCGCCCTGCTTTATCAGCTCTCTTTCCTCTTGCAAGAACTTATCTTTTTTCTGCTTCTCTCGGATGTCTTCCTGCAAGTCATTCGAAATAGTGACCATATTCATGCAGATTCTTCCTGGCGTTAGCTCCACAAAAGACCATACGTCTCTGAATTTTTCTATCAAATCTTTCTCTCTGATCATCATGGTAGAAATACTGATTTTCTTCCTACTTAAGGCATCCACTACCACATTCGCCTTCCCAGAGTGATACTGAAGTTGGAAGTCATAGTTTTTCAAAAATTCTAACCATCTTCACTGCCTCATGTTCAGCTCCTTCTGATCGTACAGATACTTCAAGCTCTTGTAGTCACTAAAGACGTTGAACGTTGCTCCATATAGGTAATGTCTCCATATCTTCAAAGCAAACACCACTGCAGCTAACTCCAAGTCATGCGTTGGGTAGTTCTTCTCATGCACTTGTAGCCCAAACCTTGATATAAAGCGTCATAATACACTTCAAATGGTTCACTTGGATTAGGTAGAACTAACACTGGTGACGTAGTTAGTCTCCTTTTCAGCTCTTGGAAACTTCCTTCGCAAGCATCTGTTCAAAAGCCTGATTCTTCCTAGTGAGTTGAGTAAGAGGTCTGACAATCTTAGAAAATCCTTCAATGAACCTCCGGTAATATCCTACTAATCCAACAAAGCTTCGGATCTCCGTTACCGTCTTTGGCCTTTCCCACTGTAGTACAGCTTCTACCTTCGAAGGATCAACAACAATTGCTTCCTTAGAAATGACATGGCCCAAGAACTTCACTTCATCCAACCAAAACTCACACTTGGACAATTTAGCATATAGCTCTTTCTCCTTCAAAATCTGAAGAACTATACTGAGATGTTCAGCATGATCCTCTTGATTCCGTGAATAGATCAAGATGTCGTCGATCAAAATAACGACGAATCTGTCCAAATAAGGACGAAAGATCCTATTCATATAGTCCATGAAGACAGCAGGTGCATTAGTCACACCAAAAGGCATCACCAAATACTCGTAGTGTCCATAACGAGTACGAAAAGTCATTTTAGGAATGTCCTCCACTTTTACTCGAATCTGGTGGTAGCCCGATCGTAAATCGATCTTGGAAAACACAACAGCTCCTTTCAACTGATCCATCAGGTCATCTATCCTCGGCAATGCGTACTTGTTCTTGATCATGACCTTATTCAATTGACAATAGTCCATGCACAATCGCGAAGTACTGTCCTTCTTCTTAACCAGTAACACTGGTGCTCCCCAAGGTGATGCACTGGGTCTTACGAATTGTTTCTCCAAAAGCTCTTCTAATTGTTCTTTGAGCTCAGCTAGCTCTGCTGGCGCCACATGGTAGGGTGCTATGGAAACAGGGCCTGCTCCAGGCACAAGATCAATGGTAAATTCAATCTCCCGCTTCAGTGGTAAACCAGGTATGTCTTTGGGAAAAACTTCAGGAAATTCTCGAACTACAGAGATCGCATCGACATCAACCTCATTCTCGACCTTCGAAGAAGATAACAGTATGTATCCCCGAGCTCCTTCTTTCAAGAAAGCTTTCGCTTGGTTGGCCGTCACAAATCCAGAATTCTCATCCAAAGGGAAAACTATTGTTTTTATAGAACAATCTAATAGGATATGGTTAGCAGATAACCAATCCATCCCTAAGATCACATCTAATTGAGATAAGGGTAAACAGATCAAATCGACAGAAAAGATTCGACCTTTAACAATGAATGGGCAATTTAAACAGACTTTGGCAGTGACAACGGGTTTAGCAGTTGGAGTTGCAACAGTCAAATCAAATGGCAAAGAAGACACAGGTAAACCAAGTCTTTTCACACAGTCATATGAGATGAAAGAATGAGTTGCACCAGAATCATACAGTACAATTAAAAAATTACCTTCAATGAGACCTTCCCCTTGTATAAGATCTTTGGATTTAGAGGCTTTGGCACCACTTAGGGTGTAAACCCGACCTCCAGCCTGTGGTTTGGCGGTTCTAGCAGCATTGACGAAAGGTTCCACCTTAGCTTAATTACAATCACGGAAAACATGTCCCAGTTTCTCGCACCTAAAGCAGATGATTCCCTTGATAGTGCAGTCTCTTGTATAGTGCTCCTTTCCGCACTTCATGCACCTCGGCGTAGATGACGTATTCTGACCTGTCCTTCCCGGGCTTCCACTAGGACTTCCACCCGATGATCTTTGTTGTTGATTTCTAGATGGTCTAGAATATGGCTTCTTCTGGTAATGGCTAGCACCACTGCTTCCTCCTCTTTGAGACCGAATTAGCCCAAAGTTCTTGTTTCTTGCCTCACGCGTCTGGTCCAAACTTTCCACCCGACAGCATGTATTAAGCAGTTTAGAAAACTGAGTAATCTTCAAGGTTATGACAACTCTTTTCACGTCATATCTCAGTCCTTCTTCAAACTTTCGGCACTTCAAAGCTTCATTAGGTTGGTGTTGAAAGTAAGTTGAGAACCTCGACAAGCTCTTGAACTTAGCAGCATATTCGCCCACGGTCATATTTCCTTGTCGCAAACTCAGAAATTCCATTTCCTTCGCGTGTCTAGTACTTTCAGGAAAATACTTGTTCAAGAACCTCTCTTTGAACACTTCCCAAGTAATCGCCCGATTCTCGGCTTGCAACAACCTTTGCTCTCCCGTCCACCACTCCTCAGTGTCTCCAATCAGCATAAACGCCGCATAGGTCACCTTTCTGCTATCAGCACAGTTCATGCTAGTAAATGTCTTTTCCAGCTCTTTGATCCAGAGAGTGGGTTTCACAGGATCAAACTCTCCTTTGAATTGTGGAGGGTTCATACGACGAAACTCCACCAAATTCTGGGCTTCAGTTGTAGCCTCCAGTTATTGTGCAGTCCTCGCCTGCTGTTCAGCGATTTGTTGATTCTGCTGCAGCATTGCTTCAGCCATTTTCTGTATCGCTTCAATAGTAGCAGTCATGTCTCCCCTGCGAGCCATACTTTCTCTCAATTCAAACTACACAAAGCACAGAGAAGAGTCAGATGTATCCTTACGGAATACCAAACACAGAGAATTACACAACACAAACAAGACAGTCCAAAACCACACGACCCAAAAGAAAATCTTAACCGGGAGCTCTGATACCAAGATAGTGTAACGCCCCTTTTTTTGAAAATACCGCGAAGAAGGGATGTTGCACTATACCACTATGAAACATAAAACGAAATAAATTAAACTGCGGAAAATAGTAATTAATAATTTAATTTTTTTTTTGTTCATGAACCTGATTCTTTTTATGGTTATTTAATTTCTTTTGAATTTGTCACTATTTTTTTTTGTTTAAATTATCATTATAAATTATTGTCATTACTAAGTAGAGTCAAAAGACTTACTTAAAAATCCATGACATATAGATATAATGATTAAGATGGTTGCAATAAACAAAATTTAACAACGTAAGATAAACTATATAATATATATATATATATATATATATATATATATATATATATATATATATATATATATATATATATATATATATAAGCATGTTTTAGTTACATTCTAAAATGTACAAAAAGTAAAATATGTACCCACCCAAAGTTATACAAATATACCCCAACATGTACAGCAAAACGTCAGGCTTCCCAAAAAGATAGATGGTTAGCCATTAGTAGCTACCAATAGTATCAGCTCCTAAGACTGACGAGAAGGGACTGTAGCCTGGTCCTCCTTAGGGTCCTCTTCGTCTGAGGAAACATCCATCGGAGGGACAGAGCAACGGGCAGGGTCCCGAGCAGTGGACAAAAAGGAGTCATCACGTGGGTACATATCAGCCCACAAGTCCCTAACGGGCATGTAAAACTCCAGCCAAACAAAAGCATGAAAATCTAAAACAGGGGCATCATAATGACCCTATGCTAAGGACCCGTCAACTCCCCATGGTACACGCATCGGTCCATCTGCACATTAATATGCCAGCAGTCAGGTCCTCCATAAAAAACGATCCGAGTGTAGCCCAAAAATCTGCGGGGGCGCGACGTCATCCTTGATCACTTCAATCGTAGTCTGGCCAAAAGCCTGGAAACTCGGGGGCTTCCTTATCTTCCTCATGAACGTCTTCTCGGAAGTACACAATCCGACAGAATACAGAAAATAGAGAAAATATGGAAAGAGGTGAGACACCCAGCTTTCAGTACCAAAATAGCGGTAAGAAAACAAAATGGCGCTGGACGCCCACATATAACACAGTTCATATATTTAATCATAGCAGTATTAAAATCAACAATAAAGGCAGATCAACAATAATTAAGTGTAATAATTGCAATAACAGGCAACAGTATTAATATTTCCGCAGACAATAGTTCAGAAAATCAGATAATTATTACAGTAATGATAACAGTACATTTGCAGTTATAAATGTTCATGCTCAATGAGTTATGTGACTAACAAATTCACAATGCAAAAAGGGTACCAAAATTCCTACTCCATGGAGCTAGACATAAACATTTTCGGAGTGAATGATCAAGGAATAATGCCAGTATATCGTCAGCCTTAAAATATAGTGTCCTTTATCTCATAAAAAATGTTTGCGCAATTGGCTTATACACATCACCTCGACAGTTGATCATGATATAGGACAGCGTCCCAGTCAGGATCGTCTGCGTGTTGCAATAGTCTATCCAACGGCCCCAATGGAGCTACCACTGTCTATTGTGAGACACCCACACCCCGACGCACCCAGGGTCAATAACATATGACCCTACGTTTAGTCTACTCGCACCCGCACAAGGATGTTATTCAAACTCCTAGGCACACATAGCCTTTCTAACAGTGTCCAACGGACAACATATATGCAAGATGACTCAATTTCAATCATGCATGTTCATCAATGATGCATTCATCATAAGCATATCATAATGGTGTATAACATATATATACACATACATATTCATTTCCAACGTCATCACATCATGACATTCCCGAGCACATAATCGATAAGTATTTAACCCACATAGGGATTCATAACAACACATAATCGATCCTCAATATCAATATGTAATCATACATAGCTAATCAACTTTCACAAGTACATGCTTTGGATTCACATTTTTAAAGTCTTAAACTTTAGTCAATTGTAGAAATTGTAGGGTGAATTACCATTCAAAACTGTGGCCTTCTAAAAGTTATTGTCCATTTTAATTCTTCCACTTGATTAAGAGTTAATCATGTCTCTAAATTCTTAAGTCTCCAAGGATTGATCAAGGCATCAATTACCCCAAATTTGGTTTCTAAAAATCGTGGCCCTCCATGGTCACTAAAATTTCAATTTCTTTCCATTTTATGCACTTGTTACTTGATACCTAATTACTTAGATTTTAATTTACACAAAACTAATCCAATCTCTCAATTTTCAAGGCCAAAACCATGGCCTCTTCCTATAGTATTTAATCCTCAAAATTTTCCCATTCTTTAACTTCAATGTTAACATTTAATTACATAAGCTTTATTATTTGTGTACAAAGACAATTTTCAAGCCAAAGTTTTCCACCAAAACCGTGGCCTTCATGTTAGGGTAGGACCTCCAAAATTTTCATTTAGCAACCCTAACATGATCAAGCCCATTTAACACTTCCAATGCAATCAAAATCACTAATCATAATTTAATCCAAACCAAGAACATATAATCAAGCAAAAACCACAAAGTACATGAACATACAAGGGTTCCCTCACCACCAATATTGGGTGAAGTGAGTAGTCTCCCTCTTACCTGAATCACGAAAATGATCTCCTCCTTGCTCCTTGTGATTTCAGTTTTGTGGCTCCAAAAACCCTAGGATTTTCAACCATCAAGAATCACCATTAGACATGAAAAAGAATGAATCCATGGTCATCAAAGAGACCAAGGAGCACGAAAATGAAGAGAAAAAGGAAGAAAGGTTGGAGCTTGACCTCAAAGTTAGAATCTTTACCTTGGAAGACAATGGAAAAAAGGTTAGATTTTGGAAAAACTTTGTGAATGAAGGTTGTAGAGGAGATGAAGGTGAGTGTAGAAATGTGTTTAGTGTAGAGAAAAAGTGAAGAAAATGGTGGAGGAAGGGGGGCTGCAAACTGTAGCTATGGAGGGGTTTTAGAGAGAAGGAAGAGCAAAAGAAGAAAAAAGAGTTTAGAGAGATAAGTGAATTGGTAAGTAATGAGATATTTTGGAGTGTTTAGGTTAAGTGAATAAAGTCACATTTTCCCTCCTTTGGGATTGGTTAGCCGCGGCAATGAGGGGAGAAGAGGGGGAAAATTTTTAGCTTCCCATGCAAGCCAAGGGCAAGGTAGTCTTTTGGGCAAAGCTTCTTGAAGAAGCTTCTTAATTAGGGTACAAAATTTGAAGTAAAGTAAGCTTGATTAGACATAAAGTAGATTGCATTAGGATAATGTGATAGGATTTTTATCACATGCTATTATCTAATGGACAATGGTTACAGTCGACAGAAGTTAGTATTGTAACTTCCCAAAAATTAGTAATTTCAGAATAAATGATCATTTTACAATATTTGGGATTTTCTAGAATTTTTCTGGATTTTTCTGAGAACGCAGAATATTTTAATATATTCCTCGTTTTACGTGCGCACTGAGTTGAGAATTGCTGAGGTCAGTGTAACGCTCCGGAAACTAATTATTTCACCACCAATAGTCATTTTCTAATATTTGTGATTTATGTGAATTTTTCTGGAATTTTTCGGAAACGACGAATATTTTAATATATTTCTCGTTTTACGTGAAACTCGAGCAGAGTCGTGAAAACGACTGTAGTGCCTCAAAAATTGGAAAATTATATGACGAATAGTCATTTTATAATATTTTCAATTTTTGAGAATTTTCTGGGAATTTTTCGGAACCGTCGAATATTTTAATATATTTCTCGTTTTACGTGCGCACTGAGCAGAACCAGAGAAACGCGATGTTTTCTCTGAGAACCTTGGACTATGGACATGTCGACGGGGGATCTTACTAAACCCGAGACTTGACACACTAGATTTACGAGGTTTCATAATTTTTGAGAAATTCTAACGAGATAAAAATAAATCAATACAAATAAAAATTCATCCGTCGATTAATTAAATACGACTTACATCATTAATCAGTGTAACTATTATCCATTGGATAATAGTGTGTAATAAAAATCCTATCATATTATCCTAATGCAATCTACTTTATGTCTAATCCATTCACTTTAATTCAAATTTAATGTTAAATAATCAAAGCTTCTTTGAGAAGCTTTGACCAAATATTGACCCAAATACCCTTAGCTTCTCTTGGAAGCCAATTTTCACTCTCTCTTCTCTCACCATTCACGGCTGGAATGCAGCCAAGGGGAAGGGAAATTGCTTTATTTCAATTATTCAATTATCACTTTAATTCATTAATTTCAAGACACTTTCTCTCTCTCCTTCTTCTTCTTCTTCACTTTTCTTTTCTCCTCCTTCTCTCTACCTCCACCATGAGCACGAAATTGCAGCCCCTCCTTCCTCCATTTTTGTTCATCTTTTCTCCTCTCCAAGCCCATTTCTACACTTGCCTTCACCTCCTCTACCTTCTTTGTGTAGAAAGTTTCTCCATTTTCCATTTCTATCTCCATTTTCTCTCCACCTCTTCTCTTCTTCCTCCTTTTAGATCCGAAAATTCCAGCCACCATTAGAGAGTCTCTTATTCACTTTTCTCTCCATAAACACCATTTCTAGACTCCTCTTAACCTCCTTTACACTTTCTCTTTAGAAAATCTCTTCAAAAATCCAACTTTTCTACCCCTCCTTCTTCAAATCCGAAAATCACTCCTCCATGGATGGCCAAGCTTTTCAATTTTTCTCTCCACTAAACACATTTATACACTCATCTTCATCTCCTCTACAAGTTTCGTTTGGAAGGTTTGCTTAAAATCCAACTTTGTCTCCATTGTCTTCCAAGGTAAAGATTCTTGATTTCTCTCCATTTTCTTCTCATTTTCGATTTCCTTGGTTACCTATGTGACCAAGGATCATTCTTTTCAAGCTTTAAATTTGTAAATATGAGAATTTGACCACTTTATGGTTCTCTTGAAGGTGGAATCCGAAAATTACAAATCAAGGAACCAAGGAGTTGTTTTCTTGCATTGTCTCCTCTAGGTAAGAGGGAGACTACTCACTTCAACCACTTATGGTGGTGAGGAGACTTGTATGTGTGTTGATGGAGGAATCCATCCTTGTATGCTCTTTGTATGCTTGCTTGAATTATAAATTTTGTATGATTTAGTATTCTTGAATTTGATTGATACTTGATTATGCTATTGAATATGTTTGATATATTAATTGTGCTTGAATCATGTTGGGGTTGTTAAATGGAAAATTTGGAGTTTCCTACCTCAACATGGTGCCATGGTTTTGACTAGAAGTTAGGGATGAGAATTAATATTGTATACAAGTGAAATAAGACTCATGTAATCAAAGATTGAATGATAGTATTAACACTAATGAATGAAAGACTTTGAGAGTTCAATACCCAAGATGGGTGCCACGGTTTTGGTCTTGGCAAAGAGACAAATGGATTGATTTTGATGATCTAAATTTAAGTGAATTAAGAGTGTAACCTATAATGTGATAATTGTGACCTTAGATTGATTTGTTATATATAATGGTATGTTGGAATGGATTATGTGATTGGAAACGGAAGAAAAATATTTGGGAACCTCTCTTGGAGGGCTACGGTTTTTAGGGTGAAAATTGGATAAATTATGGTTAATGTGTAACAAGCATTAGACTAGAATTAATCAAGTGACAAAATGGAATTTAATGGAAGAAAAGTTTGAGGTTGAAGCCTAAATGATGGCTACGGTTTTGAGGCATAAAGATTAGGGTTCTTGGTGAACTAATTTAATGAGTGAACACTTAAATGAATTAAGGGAATGACATGTAGTATGATGACTTGAGAGAATTTGGGATTGTAACCATTGTGAGGCCCCGGCCTCTAGGGCAAATTTTAGGTAAGTATGTGGTTTTGATAATTTGGAAGCATAAGTGATTAGGTAATTAGAAACCTATGTAATAAATGGACAACTAATAAATTGGAAGAATTTAGTATAGTCAAGACTTCATAAATTGTTAGAAGACTAAGAATGAGACCATTGTAAAACTTAAGGTGATTCTAAGTGAGTGAAGAACAAGAGAGTGTGAGGCTTAATAGCTTAATTAAATTACAAGTTATAGGAAATCGAATTGCCTTGGAATATTAAGCTAGTTGCAAGAATTGGATTTGGTCATGAACCTTGAAAAGGGAAACAAATTCTAAGTTAAGATTCATAATGAAGCTAAGGACACATCAATTGACTCGGTCTTTATGTTATGATGTTATGGGTCCATGTGAGTGACCATTTGTACATTGATGCTTATATTGGCCTAATGTGGCATATTATGGAATTGTATGAGATTGTGGATCATACATGTTCATGCATAGTGTCTTATGCATTGTGAATGTCCTTGTGGACTGTTGTAAGGCCAAGTTGCCTAGGAGATTGAACACACCTTAGTGCGGGTGCGAATAGACAAGTGTGGGTCGTGTTATGACCTCGGGGGCGTCGAGGTGCGGGTCCCTCACATGGACAGTTTAGAGCTCCTCTGTGCCGTGGGGCAAACCGATGCAAACACACCGACGATCCGGACTTGACACTATCCTATATCGTGATCTAGTGAAGAATGTATGTGCAATGCCATGATTGTGCACAATTTGATTTATAGCACTGGCCTCGGTAGCCGAGTCACAGACATGTCTCCTGATCTTTCTCTCCGACTGTTTGGGTTTAGCTCCATGGAGTAGGACTTTGGGAAAGCATGCATATGAACCATGATATATTCTGTCATTATTAATGTTTATTTCCTGTAACTGTGACTGATTTGATTATTGTTACTGTGATGATTGTCTGATTGTTGTGTAAATTCTTGGAAATACTATTGTGATCTGTCTGCTATTTCCTGTTGTTGTTCTACTTTACTATAAATATCGTTGTTATTATTCATTCTTATTATTGCTTACAAATGCATTGCTTTTGTTATAAATTTCGTTGTTGCCGTTGATAAATATATGAACTGTATTGCTTTATGGGCGCTCTGCGCCGTGTCGTTTTCTTACTGCCATAATGGTAATGAAGGATGGGTGTCTCACCTCTTTCCTATATCCTTGTATGTCTGTTTTATACTTATATTGATAAAAGATCGTGAGGAAGATAAGGAGGGACCACACCTTGGTTGATTGGATTGGGCGTTTGGATAAGGTTTCTTCGGCTACGTACGAGTGCAGTTGCGTGGAGGCATTGATGCCTGACTTGTTGACTGGGACTCCGAGCGTCGTATGCGTATATGGGGTTGCGGCTTTGTCTGCTAGTAGTACCTATCCCTGGGTCACTACTTTTCCCCTTTTAGTGTTTTATTCTCGCTGTATCTTATTGGACTCTCGTAATCGTTATATTCTATATCATCGGTGATTTGTGTAAATTGACTATATATATATATATATATATATATATATATATAGATATGATTTTATTTCAAAGGGTGTATCATGGCTTGAATACAATTATATTTCATTCGAGGCTCATATTTTTCTACCTATGCAAATTGTTAAAATATATATATATATATATATATATATATATATATATATATATATATATATATATATATATATATATATATAGACTCTTGAGAATTTAAGTTATCATGTTATCATGACTGTGACACACTTGGATTTAGTAACTGTGGTGTAATGACGATTATGCTTCGGTTGCTACATCAAGGGGTTTTACAAGTATTAATTAATCTGACGGATGTAATTTATACATCGTTTTATTATTTTATCTGTTAAAATTTCTCAAAAAACGTGAAACCTCATAAACCGTGTCTAGCCTCGGGTTTAGTAAGATCCCCCATCGATGTTTCCATAGATCAAGGTTCTCGGGAAAAATATTTCATTTTTCCGACTCCGCTCAGTTTGCACGCAAAATGAGAAATAATATTAAAATATTTCGCATTCTCAGAAAAATTCAAAAAAATTCCAGAATATCACAAATATTATAAAATGAATATTTATAATAAAATAAATAAATTTTGGGGTGTTACACCTCTCATGGTCCTCCACGGTCCCCAATTGTCTATCGTTGTCGCCCTCGTCCATCGACTAGTACCATGCCTACTATGGAAGATGTGCTTGACAACTCACCACCTTCACTGATTACTTCTCCTGCTTTGGATCTTGCATCAGAGAGTTCCCCCATTGCTCTTCGAAAAGGTCCATGGTCTACCCGTAATCCTCATCCTCTTTATGTTTTCCTGAGTTATGATCGTCTTTCTCTTTCATATTATACTTTTGTTTCGACTTTGTCCTCTATTTCCATTCCCAAAACTACAAGAGAAACATTATCTCATCCCGGTTGGTGACAAGCTATGATTGATGAGATGTCAGCCCTACATTCTAATGCGATATGGGAACTGGTTTCTCAGCCTCCTAGTAAGTCAGTTGTTGGCTGTAGGTGGGTGTTTACAGTGAAGGTTGGTCCTGATGGCTCTATCAATCGGTTGAAAGCTCGTTTGGTAGTTAAAGGCTACACCCAGATCTATGGCCTTGACTACAATGACACCTTTTCTCTAGTTGCCAAAATTGCTTATGTTCGTGTACTTCTTGCCTTGGCAGCCATTCGTCACTAGCCTCTTTTTCAGCTTGATGTAAACAATGATTTTCTTCATGGTGATTTGCAAGAAGAGGTCTACATAGAGCAACCACCTGGGTTTGTTGCTCAGGGGCAGTTTGGGCTAGTCTGTAAACTTCGCAAATCTTGACTAAAGCAATCATCTCGCGCTTGGTTTGGACGTTTTAGTACTGTTGTACAAATTTTTGGCTTGACTAGAAGTGAAGCTGACAACTCTGTTTTCTATCGATGTCAGTCTCTTGATAAATGCATATATCTTGTTGTCTATATAGATGATATTGTTATTACTGGTAATGATTGTGTTGGCATTGAACAGTTGAAACAATATCTATTCAAGCATTTTCTGACTAAGGATCTTAGTAAGCTCTGATATTTTTTGGGTATAAAAGTTGCACAGTCTAGACATGGTATTTCTATTTCCCAGAGGAAATATGCCTTGGATATTCTTAAAGAGGTTAGTATGATAGGTGTAAGCCTATTGATACTCCAATGGATCCCAATGTCAAACTTCTTCCGGGACAGGGGGAGCCATTATCTGATCCCGGATGATATCAGAGAATGATTGGAAAATTGAACTACCTCACAATAACCATGTCAAATATTTCTTTTGCAGTAGCTATATTGAGTCAATTCCTTGACTCTCCATGTGACTCACATTGGGATGCTACTATTTGGGTACTTAGATATATCAAAGGAGCTCCCAGAAGAGGATTGCTCTATGAGGATAAGGGTCATATGGAGATATGTGGTTATGCAGATGCTGATTGAGTAGGTTCTCCCTCAAACAGATGTTCTACCTCAGGATACTGCGTTCTTTTTGGAGGTAATCTTATATCATGAAAAAGTAAGAAGCAAACTGTTGTTGCCAGATCAAGTGCTGAAGTCGAATATCGAGCAATGGCAGTGGCAACATATGAACTTATATGGTTAAAACAGTTACTGAAGGAATTAGGACTCTTTAAAGAGCAATCACTGAAACTTGTGTGTGATAACCAAGCAGCTTTGCATATAGCCTCAAACCCAGTATTCCATGAAAGAACAAAACACATTAAGATTGATTATCACTTTTTGAGGGAAAAAGTTTAATCCGAGAAAATTACTACTGCTTTCATCAACACCAATGAGCTGCTGGCCGATGTCTTCACCAAATCTCTCTGAGGTCCTCGAGTTAACTATATATGTAACAAGCTTGGTGCATACGATATATATGCACCAGCTTGAGGGGGAGTGTTAGAATATTAGAAATTAGCAATGTATAGTCAGGTTCATGTATAATGTCATAGGAAATAGCCACACTCATTATTTCTGTCTTATAAATTGTAGATGTATTTATTCTCTTGTTTCCTACCTATAAATAAAATGCATGCTTAGTGTTCAACACTTAAGCACATTTAGTAAATAATATTTTATTCCTCTAAATTCAAGTACCTTATAAATCGCCTTCCTACTGGGGTTCTTAACTGCAAAATCCCTTCTCAATTCTTCCTTCAATAATACCCACAAACAAGGTCTATTAACTCTTTACCCCTTAAAGTATTTGACTATAAGTCTTTTGTCCACATTCATAATCATAACCGTAGTAAACTTGATCCCCATGCTATCCCTTGTATTTTCCTTGGCTATTCAGCCACTCAAAAGGGGTATCGGTGTTACTCCTCGGAAAAACGTAAATACTTTGTCACCATTGATGTCACTTTTTTTGAAAACCCACCTTTTTACCCCAAGAATTCGCTTCAGGGGGGACTGGGGTTGAAGCTCCTTCTATTCCCTGGGAGTCCACACCAAGACCTATCCTCCCTCTTATAGTTGATCTGCCCACTTCAGTCGAGCAAACACATACACCCACTCCTGCCATAAATGACCTTGAGTGTGCCATGAACATTGATGACTCTAGGAAAGAGGGGGATTCACAACAGCATCCTGAGGTACGTGTTTATTCTTGGAGAAAAGCCCTACAAAGAACAGAGAATGTTGTGGACCTACAGCCTTGTCATGAACCAGAGCTATTACTTGAGGTTAGTGATCTGAATTGGCCTATTGCTGTAAGAAAAGGAGTTCGTTGTTGTACTCAGCATCCCATTTCCAATTATGTTTAATATAATCTTTTTTCTCCTTCTCTCTAAGCTTTTATTGCTAATCTATTAGAAGAAAAAATTCCTAGTGATATACAAGAGGCTTTGAGGATTCCAGAATGGAGAAAGACTGTTATGGAGGAAATACAAGCTCTTGAAAAAAATCAAACTTGGAATCTTGTTGAGAAACTTAAAGGGAAAACTTCAGTGGGGTGCAAATGGGTATTTATGGTGAAGTGTAGGTCTGATGGGACAATTGAGAGGTACAAAGCAAGATTGGTTACAAAGGGCTTCACCCAAACATATGGTATTGATTACAATGAGACTTTTGCTCCGGTTGCCATGCTTAATACAGTTAGAGTTCTTCTATCACTTGCAGCAAACTTGGATTAGGACCTACAACAACTTGATGTGAAAAATGTTTTCCTTAATGGTGATTTGGAAGAAGAAGTCTACATGGATCTTCCACCGGGATTTGATCAAGATATGAAGAATGGGAAAGTCTGCAGATTAAAAAAGGCTCTCTATGGTTTGAAGCAGTCCCCAAGGGCCTGGTTTGGCAGATTTACAAATGCTGTCTTGCAACAAGGATATAAACAAGCTCACACTGACCATACCCTCTTTTACTATCACAACAATGGTAAGAGTACAATCCTTATCGTCTATGTAGATGACATAATTTTGACAGGAAATGATACAATAGAGACGACAAGGCTGAAAACTAGACTTGCAACTGAATTTGAGATAAAAGAACTTGGACCTCTACGGTACTTTCTTGTATGGAGGTTGCAAGAAACAATAAAGGAATATCAGTCACTCAAAGAAAATATTTCTTGGATCTATTAAAGGAAACAGGGATGCTAGGTTGTAAACCAGTAGATACACCAATGGACTCTACACCAAAGATAGTAAACAAGAAAGATGGGACTCCGGTTGACATTGGGAGATACCAGCGCCTAGTTGGAAAGCTCATTTATCTTTCCCACACCAGACCAAATATTGCATTTGCTGTAAGTGTTGCTAGTCAATACATGTATGCTCCATATGAGGAACACATGGAGGTTGTACTTTTCATCCTAAAGTATCTAAAAGGATCACCTTCTAAAAGGTTGTTTTCAGCAGAAATGAATCTAGAAGTATTGAGGGATTTACTTATGCTAATTGGGCTAGTTCTATGGAAGACGGGAGGTCTACTTTCGAGTATTGTACTTTTGTATGGGGTAACCTAGTTACATGGCGAAGCAAGAAACAAACAGTTATGGCCCAGAGCAATGCTGAAGTTGAATTGCGAGCCATTGCTCACGGTGTTTGTGAAATGTTGTGGCTGAAGTTGTTACTTGAAGAATTAGAGATGAAAGCAAATCTCCCTCTAAAAATTTACTGTGATAATAAGGCAGCCATCAGTATTTCCCACAATCCAGTCCATTATGATCGGACAAAACATGTGGAAGTGGATAGACACTTTATCAAAGAAAAAATTGAGGATGGTATACTATACTTAACTAATGTATCTACTGGTGATCAAGTTGCAGATGTCCTAACAAAAGCCCTGGCTAGGAAAATGTTTGAAAAACATATTGACAAGCTGGGCATGTTCAACCTTGGGAACCCAGCTTGAGGGGGGGTGTTGACAATCTGCCGTTTCCTATTTTCTTGGGATTTATTCCCAATCAGAGTTATTGCTTATTAAAGAAATAAGGGAGACTATTTCCTATTATCTCTCCTTTTTTAATTCTGTAATCAATTCCTTAAATTAAGGGATTGATTGATTTCTATAATTATGGAGAATCATTAATAGATTTGTTGTTAAGTTTCTCTATATAAAGACTTGTATTCTTATTTCAAAAGATATATGAAGAGCGTTGCCTTCTTTTTCAATAGCTTCTTTTGACGTTTTTCCATCATTCTTGATCTCTCGATTCTTGACAAAGGGTGACTTTGGAATCTTTTGCAGTTCGTTTACATCATAACTTAATTTTGTGCTGCTTTCCATTGTCACCATTTCTTCAGAATCGATATTCTTTGTAGTCATTTTCTCCATGCTTAGTGCTTCTGATTGGTGGTCAGCTTGTTCTTCTTTTTTAGCACCGACCTTGCCCTTGGTTTTGGGTAGATCAATGGCCTGTTTTAACATACGCAGGGTCTGAATCAAATTTGCGTTACGAATGTAGAAAAATAAATGATTGATTATTTTTTTGTTGCATGGATGCATAAGATTGAGCAATTTACATGTGAGTGTGAATATTTTGTTGTTTACTGCATTAATGCCTAACCTCAAGAACTTCAGTCATTTGCTCTAGTTCATTTTCGGGTGTGCAGCTTCTGTTGTTATTTATCACAATTGATTTTTCTTGCTTATGAGTTTGTTCCATAATGCTTTTTTGAATTGTGTCACCTTCGACAATTGGCACTATGGACAATGTTGATGGGGCTTCATGCTCAGGTACACCTGTCATTGTACGTATGAGATATTTCTCTGCTATCATCCAAAGTTGTTTAAAGTAGTTCTTTTTAAGTATATCTGACTGATATTCTATTTCGAAAACAAGAAATTTCTATTGCCAAACCAAGCTACTTATATTACCAAAGACTAGTTATTATAGTAGTTTATAATTGTTATGAGGTAATGAAAGAGAATGAGCTGAAGCCATAAGGCATAATCTGCCTAGGCACCCATATATATTGTTGAATGGAAAATATGATGAATGCTTAAGGAAAAACTCCTTAGTAATTGTATATTTATATTAAAGTCGATCTACACTAAAAAGGAAACAAAACAATAAGCTCCTAATTACAAATCCTAATTATATACAATCTCTGATAATCCTAATTATATACAATCCCTAACTTATAAGGATACATAATCTCAACACTTTCCCTCAAGCTGGAATATATAAATCATATGCACCAAGCTTGCTACAAATATATTGAATTCGAGGACCACAGAGAGACTTTGTGAAGATGTCAGCAGTTGATCACTTGAGTTAACAAATTCAGTGATAATCTCCTTGGAAAGCACCTTCTCTCAGACAAAGTGACAATCAATTTCTATATGCTTTGTTCTCTTATGAAAGACTGGATTTGATGTTATATGTAAGGCAGCTTGATTATCACAATATAACTTCATCTATTCAATAATTCCAAACTTCAATTCTTGAAGCAATTGTTTCACCCAAATTAGCTCACAAGTAGCTACTGCTATAGATCGATATTCAGCCTCTGCACTAGATCGAGCAACAACATTATGCTTTTTACTCTTCCATGACACTAAATTGCCATAAAAAATACACAATACCCTGAAGTAGACCACCAATCAATAGGTGAACCAGTCCAGTCTGAAACAAAGTATCCTATAATTTGAGTGTTCTTTTTATCTTCATACAACAACCCTTATCCTGGGGCCTTCTTAATATACCTCAAATTCGCACAACAACATCCCAATGACCATTATGTGGAGACTGCATAAATTGACTTACTACACTTACCAGAAAAGAAATATCAGGTCTGGTAATAGTGAGATAGTTTAGCTTCCCTACAAGCCTTCGGTATCTACCAAGGTCTGGATAAGGTTCTCCTTAATCTGGTAATAGTTTGCTGTTTGGGTCCATAAGACTGTCAATAGGCTTACAATTCAGCATACTGGTTTCTTCCAATATATCTAAAGCATACTTCCTTTGTGAGACAACAATACCACTCCTAGACTGAGCCACCTCAATACCAAGGAAGTATTTGAGTTTACCCAAGTCCTTAGTCTGAAAGTGACTACACAGATGTTCCTTCAACTGAGATATCTTCTCATTATCATTACCGGTAATAACTATATCATCCACATAAACTACCAAATAAATACATCGGCCAAGTGAAGAATATTGATAAAAGACCGAATGATCAGCTTCACTTCGTGTCATACCAAACTTCTGAACAACAGTGTTGAACTTCCCGAACCATGCTCGTGGGGACTGTTTTAACCCATAGAGAGATCATCGTAACTTGCACACTAATCCTGACTCCCCCTAAGCAACAAAACTAGGTGGTTGCTCTTTGGCACCAGTCTCCTGTGGCGAGTCAGCAATGAGGTGACTACCCAGGTCATTACATGAGAGGTGTCTCTAAACAAAGCCCTTCCACAACACATAGTTAGTGTCATTGAGTTTTCGATCAGTAATTCTGGAGTTGGCAGAGATGATCTCAGTGACAACTTTTGTTTCATCTGCTATCTTCTGACGTAATCAACCAAAGAACCGGTGTTGCATCACCATGCCCAGAACAGAGGAGGAAACAAAACGGAGAAAATAACGGCAGGAAGATGTGGCACCCAGAGGCTGAAAATAGCACCACTGTGAAGACACGGCACCCAGTGGCCGAAAATAGCACCACTGTGTCTAGAACAAAAGAGCTACAACAAAAGCGAAAATAGCACCCAAAGATCGATTTTGACACGGAGACAGCACCTGGTTGGCGCAGTGCTCTACAACCACAAAACTCCTAGGCTCGCTCGTACACTAGCAATGATCCCCATCAACCCACAGCTAAACAGCATGGCTGCACACCGGAGAGGAAGAAGAAAAAGGAAGAGGCGAAAAAAAAAGAATTAGTCGACCAGTGGATCGGAAAAAAAGAATGAGGGATAAAAGAGGGAAAGAAAAAACTGAGAGGGAGGGGACGAAAAAAAAATGGGTTTAAGGATCCTTCAGTAACCTAAGCTCTTTGATACCATGTTATGAGGTAATGAAAGAGAATGAGTTGAAGCCATAAAGCATAATCTGCCCAGGAACCCATATATATATATATATATTTATATATATATATATATATATATATATATATATATATATATATATATATATAAGGAGACAATACAGGAGTGATTGAGGTAAATTACATCTAATAAGGAAACAAAATATTCTATCTTAATTACTAAATATTTTGTCCTAATTAACACTAAGATATTATCCGTAACAATAATGTTATCATCCACAAACAATACTTCCGTTTAGGACAACTTATATCTTTTCTTTAGAATGTAAAGGCCATATCGCAGTAAAAATTTATTGTTTGAAGGGATTTGAAAATATAAGGAACTTTTGATTTTTGGTTAACTAACGATTCAGTAATTGCTTGTAGGATGAAAATGAAACTCAATAAAAGCTAAAAAGAAATTTGCTGTATTTTTGAAACATACTCTCTATTGCAATTTTTGGTAACTGCATTTCAGTTGCTTGCTCCATCTCTTTTGCTTCCTCTTGAATGATTTTCCCACCATCCTTGATCTCTAATTTCTCTTCGGTGTATGATGCTAGTACAGTTTCAAGTTCTTCAGTATCATTACTTACATTTATTTCTGTGGTCTCCAGCCCTTCTAAATTCAAATGCTTTATAACCATGGTCTCCAGGCCCTGCACATCAGATTGGGGTTCATCTTTCTTTTCATTGTCCTTGTTGGTGCTGGCTATTGCTTTACAAAAACAACAACCAAGCCTTTTTCTAGTAGGTGGGGTTGGCTACATAGATCAAACGACACCATTGTACCCTATCATAAGCCAAGTCTTCAGAAATGTCATTCAAATCTAAATCTTTTTTAATATTTTCACCTATAGTCTTTCTTGGTCTCCCTCTAGCTATTGGACTATCCTCCACCTGATCTACTCTTCTTCCCGGGGCTTCTAAAGGTCTTCTCCTTACATGTCCAAACCACCTAAGGCGAGATTCTACAATCTTTTCCACAATAGGTGCTACCTTTGCTTTCTCTCTAATGCATTCATTTCTAATCCTATCTTGTTTTGTATGACCACATGTAATGCCCCTTTTTCTTAATACTGCGAAGAAGGAACGTAACACCATAACACTAAAGACACGAAATAAATTGCAGAAAATAATAGTTACAGTGATTAATTAAGACCCGGTTCATTATTAACATAAGATTAAATAGTTTGTATTCTTGGATGATAAAATAATCTAGTATTGAAATGTTTGTACACATTTTTTTTTGTATAGTATAACAGTAAGGAGATAATAACAATTATCAATGAGATAGAATCGAAACAGAATTTGTAATCATACATTCAATCATATATTATATATATATATATATATATATATATATATATATGCATCGGCCTATTTAGTTACATCACAAAATATACAAAAAGTAAAGGCTTTACCCACCCAAGATAGTTACAAATTTACACCAATGAACTAGCAAAACATTAGGCTTCCCCAAAAAGATAAACAGTTAGCCGTCAGTAGCCACCTATAGTATCAGCCCCTAAGACTAACGAGAAGGGACCGTAGCCGGGTCCTCCTCAGGGTCCTCTTCATATGATGAGATTGCCATCGGAGCGACCGAATTTCGGGCAAAAGCCCGAGCGGTGGAGAGGAAAGAATCCTCTTGAGGAATGTAGAACATACCAGTCCACATATCCCTCATAGGTAGGTAAAATCCTAAAATAACAAAAGCAGAAAATTCAAAGACAAGAATGTCGTAGCAGCCCCAAGCCAATGACACCGTTAGCTCCCCATGGTACACGCATCGGTCCGTATGCACATGTAGGTGCCAGCAATCGGGTCCTCCATGAAAGGTCAACTTCACGTACCCCAAAAAGCAGCGTGGGCATAGCAACATCCTCAACAGCTCTAGTTGTAGTGCAGCCAAAAACCCAGAAACTCAGTTATTTCTTTCTCTTCTTCACGAACGTCTTCTCAAAATCATATAAATAAATAGAAAGTATCGAAATACAGAAAGAGGTGAGACACCCAGCTTTCAATACCAAAATGACAGCAAGAAAACGAAACGGCGTTGGATGCCCACATATAAACACAATTCATATATCCAATTACAGTAATAATTAAGATTGGAAGTAAGAGCATAACAACAGTAAATAGTATTAATATTTCTAAACAATCAAATAATTATTGCAGTAATAATAACAGATACTCTTCACAATTATAAATGCTCATGCACAATGAATTATGAGACTGACAATTCACAATGCAAAAGGTACCGAAATTCCTACTCCATGGAGCTAGACACAAACATTTTTGAAGTAAATGATCAAGGAGTAATGCCAGTATCTTGTTAGCCTTTAAAAATAGTGTGCTTATCTCATGAAAACATTTGCGCAATATGGCTTATACATGGCACCTCAATAGTTGATCGCGATATAGGACAGCATCTCAGTCCAGATCGTCGATGTGTTTGCATCGGTCTATCCTATGGCCCCAGTGGAGCTACCACTACCCATTGTGAGACACCCGCACCCCGACGTCCCCAGGGCCAGCCACTATGACCTTACGCTTAGTCTATTCGCACCCGCACATAGGTGTTATTCAAACTCCTAGGCATGCATAGCCTTTCCAACAATGTCCAATGGACAACACATATGCATGACGACACAATGTACATCATACATGTTTATCAATGATGCATTCATCATAAGCATACCACAATGGCATATATATATTCATCATCAACTTGTCATAAGTACATCAAATACATATTATCAATTGCTTAGTCCCACATAGGGGATCACAACAACATAGAATCAATCCTCAACATCAATATGTATTTAGGGTTCATCTATTATCACAAGTCCATATTTTCAAAGTCTTAAACTTAGGTCAATTATGACAATTTTTAGGTTAAGTAACCCTTCAAAATAATAACACTCTCAAGAGTTATTACTTAATTTAATTCTTCCACTTAATTATGGATTATGCATGTCTCTAAATTCTTAATCTTCAAGGATGCATCAAGGCATCATTTAAACTTTAAATTTTTTCTAAAAATCGTGGCCTCACTTTGGGGTATTAAACCCTTAAAATTTCCATTCATTAATTGTAATATTATCATTCAACATGTAATCATATAAGCTTCATTGTATTGTACACAAAAACCAATTTATATCCCTAAATCCTAGTCAAAATCGTGGCATCACATTAGGGTAGGAAACTCCAAATTTTTCATTTAAAAACCCTAACATGATCAAGCATTTTCAACACATCCAATACATTCAAGATCATCAATTAAGCATAAATCCAAATTTCAAGAATACATAACTTGCAAAATCCCCAAATAAAGTGAGCATACAAAGGTTCCCTCACCACCAAAATGGTTGAAGTGAGTAGTCTCCCTCTTACCTAAAGGAAGAATATAAAAAAATGATCTCCTATTGCTCCTTGGTTGTTTCAGTTTTGAGCTTCTAAAACCGTAGGAATTTCAAGACAATGAATCAACATCAAGGGTGGAAAGAGAAGAGATCCATGATCATCAAAGAGACCATGGAGCACGAAAATGAAGAGAAAGAAAAAGAAAAATGAAAACTTTACCTTAAAGCTTGAAGCATTGCCTTGGATGACAATGGAGGAAAGGTTAGATTTTGAAGAAAATCTCTAGATAGGAAATGTAAAGGAGGTTAAGGTGAGTATGAAAATGGTCTTGGTGAAGAGAAAAATCAAACAAAATGGTCACTCAAGGGGCTGCAATTTTCGTAGCCAAGAAGGAGAAGAAGAGAGAAGATGGAGAAAAATGAAGAAGATGAAGTTAGAGAGAGAAAGTGTTGTAGGAAAATGAGTAAATGTGATTAAGTGAATTAAGTGGAAGAGCAAAATTTTGCCCTCCTTGGCCATGCATTGCCGCGACAATGGAGAGAGAGAATAGGGAAGTTTTGGCTTCCCCAATAAGCCAAGGGCATTCTTGACCTTTGGTGGTCAAAGCTTCTCAAAGAAGCTTTGATTAAAATATAATAAATTTGAATTAAAGTGAGCTTGATTATACTTAAAGTAGATTACATTAGGATAATGTGATAGGGTTTTTAATACATATTATTATCTAATGGACAATTACTACAGTCGACAAAAGCCAATATTAATTTATCTGACAAATAAAATTTACACAACATTTTATTATTTTATTTGTTAAAATTTCTCAAAAAATATGAAACTTCGTAAATCGTGTCCAACCTCGGGTTTAGTAAGATCCCTTGTCGACGTTTTCACAGATCAAGGTTCTCGGGAAAAATATCTCATTTTTCTGGCTCTGCTCAGTTTACACGTAAAACAAGGAATAATATTAAAATATTTCGCATTCTTAGAAAAATCCAAAAAAATTTTCAAAAATCACAAATATTAGAAAATGAACATTTATCATAAAATAAATAAAATTTGGGGTGTTACACCACACATCCAACGCAACATCTTCATCTCCACGACACTGATCTTATACTCTTGCTGGCTTTTTACTGCCCAACATTCAGTACCATACAACTTTGCGGGCCTTATAGTTGTGCGGTAAAATTTATCCTTAAGCTTGAGAGATACTTTTCTATCACAAATCACTCCTGAAACACTCCTCCATTTCATCCATCCAGCTTGAATCCTATGATTTACATCTCTCTCTATCTCTCCGTCATTTTGTATGATAGATCCAAGATACCTAAACTGTGTGACTTGTGGTATGGTGTGATCCCCATTTTTCACCGCTAAGCTAGTATTAGCATGCTTCTTACTGAACTTACATTCCATATACTCCGTCTTACTCCTACTTATACGAAAGTCATGTTCTTCCAAAGCTCGTCTCCATAGCTCTAACTTCCCATTTGTTTCCTCTCTCGACTCTCCAACTAAGACTATATCATCTGCAAAAAGCATGCATTGTGGCACCGGCTCTTAGACATGCACAGTAAGCACATCCAAGACCAAGCTAAAAAGATATGGACTCAAAGTTGACCCTTGGTGCAGTCTATAGTTATAGGGAAATCTTCTGTAACCCCTCCTTATGTTCTCACACAAGTTTTAGCCTCATCATACATATCTTGGATTGCTCGAATATAAGCGATACGAACTCTTTTCTTCTCCAAAGCCTTCCACAAGACCTCTCTTGGTACCCTATCGTAGGCTTTTTCTAGATCAATGAAAATTATGTGTAGGTCTTTTTGCTTCCTTCGATACCTCTCCATCAATCTTCATAGAAGATAGATTGCTTCCATAGTTGACCTCCTAGACATGAAACTGAATTGATTCTATGAAATATGAGTCTCTTATCTTAATCTCAGTTCAATTACTCTTTCTCATAACTTCATAGTATGACTCATGAGCTTAATCCCTCTGTATTGCTTTATGTAAATCAAATGCCTGTTATTGCAAATAGTGCATCAAAAGACAAGGATATTGTACATCTAGAAGAAAAACGTTTGTTTGTTTGCATGCATGATCACAAAATTTTGGATGTGCAAGTGTGAAAATGCATGGTTTTGTTTATTATTTCTAGTTTATTTTGTCGCAGTCAACTCAAACCTCAGGAACTTTCTTTGTTTCCTCAAAATCATTTTCTTATCTTTGCTCCTCTTTGGTGTTTGTCACAGCTGATTTGACTTCCTTATGTATTTCTCCTTGATTGCTTTTCTTAACTGTCTCAACATCGACAGATGCTATAGTGGGTAAAATTGACAAGGTTTCATCCTGAGGCACACTTGTCATTATACAAATGAGATGTTCAATGTAGTGATCAAGACAGGGTTGGCTAAGGTACTCTTTTGATGTACAGTTACATGTCTTCTTCAAACCTCAAAAAATTCCACTGCAACAACAATCTGCCTTAGGAGGCCAAAGCATTACTTTTTTACATGATATCATCATTGTACCGAGTTGGATGAAGTTGTTCCTTCTTCCGAACTCAATAAGTTTGCATGTTAGTCTACATTAAAGAATTTTTGTTTCAAGGGATTTGAAAAACCAAGTAGGTCCCTTTTTTTATATTTTTTGTTTTTTTTTCATAGAATTTAAGCTCGTTGTATTTGTTTCGTGGTTGACAAATTGTATTTAGTTAAAGCATAAGTGCTGGTAGCTAAATTTTCAAAACAAAATTAGTATTTGTTTCAGATTTTGTTAACTCCTATCATTGGCTTATTTCATACCTATTGCTTCTTCTGACCTTGTTTTTCCATCATCCTTGATCTCTCGATTCTTAACATCAGGTGACTTTGGAATCTTTTCTAGTTCTTTGACATCGTAACTTGATTTTGTGCTACTTTCCGTTGTCACCATTTCTTCAGAATCGGTATTATTTGAAGTTATGTTCTCCATTATTGGTGCTTCTGATTGGTGGTCAATTTGTTCTTCATTTTCTACACCAACCTTGCCCTTGGTTTCGGGTAGATCAATGGCCTATTAGAACATATGCATCATCTGAATCAAATTTGCATTACAAAATAAGAAAAATAAATGATTGTTTGTTTGTTGCATGGATTGTAACGCACCTAGATATAATAACTACGGCACAATCGTCATTACGCCACAGTCACTAAACCCAAGCATGTCACAACCTCAATACCAGTAATTTTTCAAAATTTAACATTGTTTCCATTGTGCGTAAATAGAAAATATGAGCCACGCCATGAAATACAATTATATTGACTTCCAATCCAAATACTACATTAGTTTGATATAAAATACATATCCATAATCAATGCATAAAATAGCTTACAACAATATTAAACTCAAGTTTCACATAACCTAATACAACTACCATATGAACATTCGGCCTTCCCCGAAGTCTAACACATGAATGGAGTGGTCCTGCACCTGATGTTCTTCAGCATTCTTGACAGGTAACACTTGCCCTTGCAACACTTCCAGATGGACGGGAGTACGAACATGCGTCAGAATTGAAACCTCTCTAGGGAAGAGGCAGCGGTTACTCCACATATCCCCAATAGGTATAGGGAACTCCACGTGTATAGGAACATACGAGATGTTCGTACTAGCTCCAGGATCATTACCACTCTGAACTAGAGTTACGTCCCCAATGTAAGTAACACGCTCCGCGTCACGGTCGAAATGCCAGGCTTCCGAGCCTTCATGAAATTGTATCCACGTGCGAATGAGAGGAGCTTGTCCAGACGCCATCATAATGAAACAGAAGTCGATTCTCCAACAATAACTAAATAAATCTAACTTGGGCTCTTCACAGTCTTTATTCAACGCAACATAAGACAGAGTAATGAAATAAAGAGGTGAGACACCCAACTTTCATTACCACTATGGCAGTAAGAAAACAACACGGAGCAGAGCGCCCACATAGTAATACAATTCATATATTCATTAACAGCAACAGTAGAATTTATAACAAAATAGTATAATTTTAAGCAATAGTAAGAATCAATAACAACAGGCAGGTCGCAATAATATCTCAAGCAATCAGCACAATATCCAGATAATTATTGCAGAAATAAAACAGGTATTCTCATAGTCACAAGTGTTCATACTCAACAATTTATGAGACCGACAATGAACAGTGCATAATGCATTATGGTACCAAAAACCCTACTCCATGGAGCTAGACATAAACATTCTCGGAGTGAATGATCAAGGAGTAATGCCAGTATATCGTTAACCTTTAAAAATAGTGTGCTTCATCTCATAAAATAGTTGCGCAAATGGCTTATACATGACACCTCAACAGTTAATCGCGATATAGGACAGCATCTCACTCCGGATTATCGGTGTGCTTGCATCGGTCTACCCCACGGCACAGAAGAGCTCTTAACTGTCCATAATGAGGCACCCGTACCCTGACGCCCCCAGGGCCAACCACTATGACCCTACGCTTAGTCTATTCGCACCCACACATAGGTGTTATTCAAACTCCCAGGCACATATCGCCTTTACAACAATGTCTAATGGACAACACATATGCATGACGACGCAATGTCCAATCATGTATGTTTATTAATTTAAATATGTCCAATGGACAACACATATGCATGACGATACAATGTCCAATCATGTATATTCATCAAAGATGCATTTATCATATTCAATACCATGACGGTATATAATTCATTATTAATGTCAATACATCATAATCTCATCAACAATTACTTAACCCCACATAGGGTCTTACAACAATATGGAACCACTTCTCAACCTCAATGTATGTTTATGGTTCATCCATTATCAGCATTCCCCATTAAGGATTCAATGTTTCCAATAACTTAAGTCTTAATAAATTATGAAATTCCTTAGGTTAAACAACCCTTAAAACCATGGCCTCACAAGCCTTCAAGATTCTAAATTTTCTTCCATTTTATACACTAGTCTCTTGATACCTAATTACATAGCTTTTGTTCCACAGGGGGTCAATTCAATTCCTCATCAAAAATAGAACAAAATTCTCAATATTAATATGTATTCATATATAGCTCATCAATTTTCACAAGTTCATATCTTAGATTCATATTCTTAAAGTCTTAAACTTTTGGTCAATTATAAAAATTTTAGGGTCAGTTACCCTTCAAAACTGTGGTCTTCTCAAGTTTCATTATTCAATTTAATTCTTCCACTTTGTTATGGATTATGCATATCTCTAAATTCTTAATTTCCAAAGATGCACCAAGGCATCATTTAAACCTTAAACTTTCTCTCTAAAACCGTGGCCCCTCAAGGTTCTCAAAATCTCAATCCCTCTCCATTTTATATATTAGTACATTGATATCAAATCACTTTAATTTTAGTTCACCAAAATCAATTCAATCCTTCATGGTTCTAAATCAAAACCGTGGCCTCCCTCTTGGGTATTAAACCCTTAAAATTTTCCATTCATTACTTTCAATACTATTATTCAACATTAAATCACATAAGCTTTATTTCTTTGTGTACAAAAACTAATTTTTATCCCAAAATTCCACTCAAAACTGTGGCACCATGTTAGGATAGGAAACTCTAACTTTTCCATTTAACAACCCTAACATGATCAAGCATATTTAACACAACCAATATATACAAAATCACCATTCAAGTATTTATCCAACATCAAGAACACAAAATCATGCAAAATCATTAAAGAAAGTGAACATTCAAAGATGGAGTCCTCCATCAACAAGCACACAAAGGTTCCCTCACCACCATTAGTGGTTGAAGTGGATAATCTCCCTTTTACCTAAGGAAGATTCACGAAATGGTCTCCTTCTAGATCCTTGGTGAATTTCGATTTTGGGCCTTCAAAACCCTAGGATTTTCAATCATCAAGAATCAACATTAATCATGGTAAAGAATGAACCTTTGGTCTCCAATGAGACCCTAGAATACAAAAATGAAGAGAAAGAAGAAGAAAACTGAGAACTTTACCTTAAAGCTTGAAGCTTTGTCTTGGATGACAATGGAGGAAAAGTTAGTTTTTGAAGAAAACTCTTCAAATAGAAGTTGTGGAGGAGGTTGAAAGGAATGTAGAAATGGTGTTTATAGAGAGAAAAGTGAAGGGAAATGGTTGGTAATGGGGCTGCAATTTTCGTGGTTGAGGAAAAAGATGGGTTTTTGAAGAAACTTTCAAAAGAGAAAGTGTAGAGGAGGTGGAGGTTAGTGTGAAAATGGTGTTGATGGGGAGAAAAGATGAAGAGAAATAGCTCCTAAAGGGGCTGCAATTTTGTGCTTGAGGGAGAGGAAGAAGAGAGAAGGAGGAGAGAAATAAAGAAGAAGGAGTTAGAGAGAGAAAGTGTGGTAAAAGTGAGAGATATTTTGAGTGATGTGTATTAGGTGGGGAGGCAAAATTTTGCCTCCCAAAGGCAAGCATTGCCGCGGCATTGAGAGGGCAAAAGGGGGGAGAATTTTGACTTCCCCTACAAGCCAAGGGTAGCTTGGTCATTTGTGGTCAAAGCTTCTCAAAGAAGCTTTGAAGAAAGTACACTAATTTGACTTAAAGTGGATTTGATGGGACATAAAGTGGATTGCATTAGAATAAGGTGATAGGATTTCTAATGCATGATATTACCCAATGGACAATTATTACAGTTGATAGAAGTCAATGTTAAATGTCCAACGGATAAAAATTAACACAGCGATTTATCGCTTTGTCATATCAAATTTCTCAAAAAACGTGAAATCTCGTAAACCGTGTCCAGTCTCGGGTTTAGTAAGATCCCCCGTTGACGTTTTCACATATCAAGGTTCTCGGAAAAAATATCTCATTTTTCCAACTCTAATCAGTGTGCACGTAAAACGAGAAATAATATTAAAATATTCCGCGTTCTCAGAAAAATCCAGAAAAATTCTCAAAAATAACAAATATTATAAAATGATTATTTATCATGAAATTATTAATTTTCAGGATGTTACATGGATGCATAAGCTTGACCAATTTACAAGTATGCAGTTAACAATGTGAATATTTTGTTATTTACGACATTAATGCCTAACCTCAAGAACTTCAGTCGTTTGCTCAAGTTCATTTTCTGGTGTGCAGCTCCTGTCATTATCTTTCGTTGTTGATTCCTTTTCCTTATGAGTTTGATCCTGAATGCTTTTTTGAATTGTCTCACCATGGACAATTGGTGTTATGGACAATGGTGATGGGGCTTCATGCTCAGGTACACATGTCATTGTGCATATGAGATATTTCTATGCTATCATCCAAAGTTGTCTTAAGTAGTTATTTTTAAGTACATCTGATAGATATTTTGTCTCGAAAACTTGACATTTCTATTACCAAACCAAGCTATTGATATTGCCATAGACAAGGGAGTTATTGTAGTAATTTATAATGCTCACATCCGCATATCCCTTTAGTATAACTTATGTTTTATCTTTTGAAATTTGAAAGTGTTAATGTCATATCACATCAAAAATTTATTGTTTGAAGGGATTTGAAAAAATAATGAACTTTTGATTTTTCGCAAACCAAAGTTTCTTTCATTGCATGTAGGATGAAAATGAAATTCAATAAAAACTAAAAAGAAAGTTGCGGTATTTTCGAAACATACTCTATGTTATAGTTTTTGGTAACTGCTTTTCAGTTGCTTGCTCCATCTCTTTTGCTTCCTCTTGTATGATTTTCCCACCACCCTTTATCACTAATTTCTCTCTGGTGTACGACGCCGGTTCCTTTTCAGGTTCTTCAGTTTCATTGCTCGGGTTTATTTCTTTGGTCTGTTGCCCTTCTAAATTTGGATGCTTTATAGCCATGGTCTTCAGGCTCTGCGCTTCAGATTGGGGTTTAGCTTTCTTTTCATTTTCCAAATTGGTGTTGATTATTGATTCACATAAATCAAATGCCTGTTTTCACAAATAGTGCGTCAAAACACAAGGATATTTTACGCCGAAAAAAATAAATGTTTGGTTGTTTGCATGCATGATCACATTATTTAGATGAGTAAGTGTGAAATTGAATGGTGTTATCTTTTATTTCTGGTTTATTTTCTTAGAGCCAGCTCAAACCTCAGGAACTTTCTTTGTCTCCTCAATATCATTTTCATGTGTTTGTTCCTCTTCTGTATTTGTCACCACTGATTCATCCTTCGCTGTGTAGTTGAAACATATGGTTCAGTTCATGTCTTTCTTTTTCTCTCTCTCTCAACATGGTATCTAGAGCCTAGAGAAAGGAAACCCTAGAGTCGTGCCTACCCAGAGGACCCATTGGCCCCCAGTGCCAAAAAAAATTTTTGGCCACCTGTGTCATCACTTCGGGTACTAGATCTCCTCTGCTGTGTCTCATTCCGGTAAGTTTCAGCCCCTACCGTCGTCGCTGACGTCCTTTCTAGCCACTACTGTCAACATCCATTCTGGCCACCGCCGCCACCGCTCAGAGCACCACCCTTTGCTCAGCCTGATCCTCGAAGTGCAAGCCTAGCCATGCTCCTGCACGCGCGAGTTCATTGGGTTGCGATCAACGCCCACGCTCCTCTCTGCGATCAGCACCACGCTCTGTAACACCCCAAAATTTACTTTTTCTACTATCAAAATTCATTCTAAAAGTATTTATGATTTTCTGGAATTTTCTTGGAATTTTCTGAGAATGCGGAATATTTTAATATATTTCTCGTTTTACGTGTGTACTGAGTGGAACCGGAGAAATGAGACATTTTCTCCAAGAACCTTTGTAATACCCTTAAGTACATGTTAGACTGGTAAATGGTTACGAAAGGTAGCATTTAACTTGTTTAGCATGTCAGTCAAGTTTTGTGACAATCTGAGTTCATTTAGGCACTTAGTTGCAACATAAAAGTTGTAAAATGGCTTAAAATGACTCGATAATAGCATAAGTTGCTATTAAGAGAAATAAACATAGAGAGTTTATTTCTAGGTCACAAATAAGCCAAATAAGATGTGGTAAAAGTTTCAAGAGAATCGAGTCACGGTTTGGTATTTTTAGGCATACGAGTTATGCTTTTAATGCCGATTGATCCCTAGCAGAGATATAGAAAATAATGAGAAAGAGAAACAACAACTTAGATGAATCTTATGATTTATTCTAAGGTTGTTGGAAACAGGAAACTCGAATTAGCATGATTCGGGTATCCATAGAGATAGAAGTTTCGTTAATCTTTTCCGTAATTCCTCACGTCCCTTCCCCTTTATATTTGGTTCTCCTCGGCGAGAAGAAGAGAAACCGAAAACCAGAGAAGAAAAGAGAGAAAGGGGAGAGGAGAGAAGAGAAGAAGAAGGGAAAAGGAAGATCAAGCTTCAAGATTCAAGGCTTCAATCTTCAAGAGGTAGGGGTTTAGAGCTTTTATTCATCTCTATTCTCTATGTATGCATATAGATACACAATATGCTAATTTGAGTTTTAGAGATGTTAGAAGAGTTTGGCTTGCATAGAAGTGTTCCTTGGGTCATTTATGACTTGTCTATAACATCAACTTAAGAAAGAAGACCCTTGAATCACAAAGTGAGCCTTAAGTTAAAGAATGAAGAATTCTAGCCATAATCCAAATTAAGAGATTTAAGAGAGTAATTGATGTTCCTAAATGTTAAAGAATTGATTAGGGACTTAGAATTACTTAGAATTTGGATTGAGATGGCTTGGAATCAGCAGAAATGATCAATAGAGCAAGCAAACCCGCAGAATGAGATCAAAGTAACCGGGTTCTGGCGATGGCGCCGCGGCGTGGAGATAGTCACGCCGCGGCGAGAGTTTTCGCCGGAATGCCGCGGCGTGGAGGAAGCATGCCGCGGCGTGAGGTTAAAAATTAGCCCAGCAGTAGCCCTCGAGAGAAGGGCGCCGCGGCGTGCTGCTCTTCTGTCCGCGGCATGAGATCCCGAAGCTCCAAAATGATGTTTTTGGATGCTTTGAGGTGCCATAGTTAAGGGAATCATTAAGACATGTTTCCTAAGTGTGTTAAGGCACAAGATGGGATATTTTCAAGTGGAAAATATCTATCCATCAAGTATGAGAAAGCATAGGCTTTTAAGCATCCTAAAGGAAAGGTTTGCTTTAAGTAATGATATTGCACTTTAGGCAACTTAATGTTGCAACTGATATCACTTAAGATGTGATGAGATAGTGCAATAGAGATGAATAATAGTATTCACTCTAGTAGAGAATGATGAGAAAGGTATGAACCTTAGGAAATCCAAGAATAGTGGATTACCTAGGAAGGTACCTAGAAGCTTAGGCAACAAAGAGTTGCAAGTAAGAGCCACTCTAGAGTTAGATTACATGAGTGGAGATAAGATTGTGTATGAGTTCCACAGAGGGACGTTTAGGTACTTAGTCTCAAGTTAAGTGAGACTTAGTACATTGTTAAATACACAAGAAGAGGAATTATGACTAAGAAGATGTCATAAGCGAAAGTAGAACAAAATGTACAACAACTCAAGTATAAGTTAAGATGAGTTAGAAGTACAAGATAAAGATAGCGAAAGTAGAACAAAATGTACAACAACTCAAGTATAAGTTAAGATGAGTTAGAAGTACAAGATAAAGAGAAGATACTTCCTTAGATGCAAGTAAAGCATGGAAGTTGAGTTTAGAATAAGTATGTTAGCACACAAGGTAGTATACGCTACTACCTTGTGTGATAGAAAAGGAAAATTAGATGCATGAACTACTCTCTTTAGACAAAGTGGAGTTAATTATGCAAAGTTTTAGAGAAATGCTCTCAGTTCCTTAAGCAAGGTTAGATGAGGCATTAGTTAAGATGTAGACTCTTTCACTAGGATGAGTTGAGTCTATAGAAAAGAGTAAGATGGTGTTTATGTAAGAGATAAACATAACACTTGAGCTCTTCACACACTAGAGAGTTAAGCTAGTGTGAAAATGAAGAGAAAGGACCTTAGGGCAACCAAGATTAGTGGTTCGCCAAAGGTAAGTACCTAACACCTCAAAGCAACGTAAGGTTGCATTAGAGATCACTTAAGAGAAAGGAGTGATGAGGTGAAGTTTAGGTACAAGTAAGAGACATAGTTTAGTAATGTTTACCGAGAATGTAACGTTATATGACGTGAGGTCATTCACCAGGAGGTAAGGGATCGAGAAGTTCCTAAGGGAACAAGTATTCCTAACCAAGTGCTAAGGTTACATATAGTATGAGGTTCTGATTCTCCTCATCACAAGGGGTAAACATAAGAAGACTAGAATATGCTTAGCTCGAGAGAACTAAGTATATAAGTATGTACGAAAGTCTATGAATTAGTCAAGTAGGATCGATCTAGTGAGTATCCTTTGATGTTAATCATGAAGGCAAAAAGGAGATAGATGGGTGTCCGAAGGACTTTGAGAAGGACATAACCCGATGTCTCGATGTGCCAAGGCCTAAGGAGATAAGTGGGAAATCCGAGACGCTCTTTGAGCAAGGATGAAGCCCGAATTTCTCAATGAGCCAGATACGTGTAAGGTGAGGATGAGGTTTCCTCTATTTACCACTAGATGATATACTTGACTAGTTCCTAGCAAATTCCTTCGCTCCAAATCAAAACTCGCATTTGCATTTCATTCACATGCACTTAGGATTCCTTAGGCATATTCATTACATATCATTAGCATTGCATTTACTGGACGGTTGTATGGGTATTGTCCGTCACACCGTTGGTATGTACGGATGTATGGGCGTCGTATATATTAGCAAGTGTGTTCACTCTGATTGTTATCACTATTAGAAAGTGTTTAAGTTATGAGAAAAGAGGAGGCAACTCCTAAGTTATGAGAATAGAGGAGGAAACTCCTAAGTTATGAGAATAGAGGAGGAAACTCCTAAGTTATGAAAATAGAGGGGGAAGCTCCTAAGTTAGAATTATAGCATTTGTTATATATTTTGTTATATACAATGTTATAGAGAACTGGTATTGGAATTGCTTTTACTGAGAATGTTAATTCTCACCCCAGTTGCTATTCCATGTAAATCCAGATGCAGGTTCAGATGCACAGTACAGGTACCGATAAAGATAAAGGTGCAGGTACAGAGATGCAAACCTTGCCAAGGATGAGAAGATAAAGCATGAAGACTAGAATAGTTTTTATTGCTTTAAGTAGACAGAACTTATGTAATAAGTTTATGTTTGTTCTGTAAGTTTTATGTTATATGTATTACAATAAGCCTCAGGTGGCTAAGTTTGTATATATATATGTATGAGTTTAAGTTTTTCCGCAATCTCTCAAGGCTTTCTATAATTACTCAGTTGTGATTATAGATATATGTTAGTATGTAGTATAGAAGTGACATCTCTAGTACTGGTTATCTTTATATATCTCTGTCTATCTAGGATATATCTGGATATCTGTATTAGGGTGTTACAACCTTGAACTATGGAAACGTCGACGGGGGATCTTACTAAACCTGAGGCCAGACATAGTTTACGAGGTTTCACATTTTTCGAGAAATCTTAACAGATGAAATGATAAAACACTGTGAATAATTTGTCTGTCAGATTTGTTAATACTGACTTCTACTAACTATAACGATTGTCCAATAAATAATAACATGTATTAAAAATATTATCACATTATTCAAAATCTAATTTTTGTATCACATCTATTAGTTTTAATTTCAAAAGAAAGATTAAATTTAATCCAAGCTTATTATGGGAAGCTTCCTAGCAATTTCCCTTGCAACACATTTTTCTCTCTCCCTTTTTCCACTCTTCTACGACAGAAGCTACAACGGGAGGCCCAAATATTTCCCCTCCATTGTCTTCATATTTCACTCTCATTTCTCTACACCCAAATACCCATTTCTCTTTTTTCTCTCTTCTTCTTCCTCTCCACCGTCCACCCACACACACACCATCACATTGGAGACCAACTTCCTCATTTGCCAAACAAATCACATTTTCTTGTTCCTTCCACCATTCCAAGACTATTCTCCTTGTTGGTTATCTCTTGGTTCCTCTTCTTCTTCTTCTTCTTTCATTTCTCTTCCACCATTAAAGCTAAAGCTTGGAGCTTTAAGGTAAAGTCTTCAACTTTCTTCCATTTCCTTGCTATTTTCGTTTTCTCTTGGCCACCTTGGTGATCAAGAACCTATTTTCATGGTTTGAGTGAACATTGTGGTGATCACTCACATTGGAGTTTTTCTTGAAGGGGGGAAAACGAAAATCTAGGACAAGAAGGAGTGGCACATTGTGTTGTTTTCCAAATAGGTAAGAGGGAGATGATCCTCATCAACCAACCTTGGTAGTAAGAGAATGTCTTGTATGTGTATTGTTGTTGATTTTTGAATCCATGAATAAAGTTATCTCATTTTTATGTTGTTCTTGATGATAATGTATTTTGTTGGGTTTGTATGATTCATTGATGTTTCTTGCATGATTTGAAGGTATATTTAAGTGTTTGGTTGATTAAATATGATGAGGAATGGTTTGGTTTGAGTTAGAGGACCTGAGAACTCTGTTTTTCTGCAAGTTTACGTGTGGTAATCGATTACACGGGGCTTGTAATCGATTATCAAGCTCTTAAAGATACAAAATCGTGATTCTGGAAATCTGGTAATCGATTACATCTGGTGTGTAATCGATTACAGAGATTCTATTTAGCTTGTAATCGATTACAAGATGAGTGTAATTGATTACCAAGCCTCTGATGTCACGAAATGGTGCTTTTGGGAATCACGTAATCGATTACAACTGGTGGGTAATCGACACGAGGTTCGTCAATTGGTAATCGACACCACTACTGTAATCGATTACAAGGCCTTGAAATTATGAAACGTGATTCTCAATCACGTAATCGATTACAATGAGATTGTAATCGACACAGAGGTTCTGTTTCTCGGTAATCGATTACAAAGGGTGCTCGTAGGATTACAAGACCAAAAATGTGATTTTTGAGCTGGAAATGATTGAGATTATGGCTTTTTATCCTTTGTAACTCAAACATAACCTAAAAACCCTGGATTCAAGGATTTTACTTTACTAAATTGTGTTAGAAATGTGCATTCACCCCAATAGAAGAAATGATTTTGAATATGGAATCCTTGGATCCATGATATGAAATTGTGGTATATACGTAATGAGGAATGCGTTGATGCTAAGGATTATCATGTAGTACTCAATGAGATAAGATGATGATGTGCCATTGAGGCGATGTTTTAAATAAATGCATTATTGATATGTCATGTTGGACATTGAATATTGCTTATGTGCCATTGAGGAAAGGCTTATGCTGAATGCATCATAGATGAACATACATGATTGGACATTGTATCATCATGCATGCGTATTGTCCGTGGGACATTGTTGAGAAGGCTATGTTGCCTAGGAGTTTGAATAACACCTATGTGCGGGTGCGAATAGACTAAGCGTAGGTGTCATATGTTGTTGACCCTGGGGGCGTCGGGGTGTGAGTGTCTCACAATAGACAGTGGTAGCTCCACTGAGGCCGTGGGATAGACCAATGCAACACACCGACGATCCTGCCTGAGATCCTGTCCTATGTCGCGATCAACTGTTGAGGTGCCATGTGTGAGCCATTTGCGCAAATGTTTTTATGTGATGAACACACTATATTTTTAAGGCTAATGATACACTGGCATTACTCCTTGATCATTCACTCCGAAAATGTTTATGTCCAGCTCCATGGAGTAGGAACTTTGGTACCCTTGTTGCATTGTGAGTTGTCAGTCGCATGGTCCATTGAGCATTCATGATTGGATGATGTGTTTATTATTATGATTGTGACATTTATTCGATTCTTGGTAATGCTAATATTGCTAGTTGGTTATGGATGATGTTAATTACTGTTCCTTGTTGTTTTACTCTTATTAATTACTTTCACGTGTTATTATACCTGTATGCGTTAACTGTGTCTTATGTGGGCGTATGACGCCATTTATTCTCTTGTTGCCTTGTTGGTACTGAAAGCTGGGAATCTCACCTCTTTCGGTATTTTTCTTTATTTTGCATTTTGGTTGAATCGTATGTTCTCTAGAAGACGCTCGTGAGGAGAACAAGGAAGCCACTGAATTTCAAGGTTTCTGGCCTTATCTCGATTAAGACCGAAGTTGTTGAGAATGTCTTTTCGCCCCCGTGGATTTTTTGGTTACGTGAGGATCAACTTTCATGGTGGTCCGGATTGATGGCATATCAACGTGCAGACTGACCGATGTGTGTACCACGGCGAAGTGACGGTGTCTTTAGCATGGGGACGCTACACTGCTTCTATTTTTTATTTTCATGCTTTTGTGTGGTTGGAATTTTATATGCCCGTAAGAGATATGTGGGCGGATATGTACTATAACCCACGTGTTGACTCTTTCTTGTCTACTGCCCGGGCTCCTACCCGCTGTTCTGTCGTCCCGATGGATGTCTCGTCGGACGACGAGGACCCTGAGGAGGATCCATCTACGGTTCCTTCTCATTCCAGGCAGTCTTAGGGTTGGTTGTAAATTGATGGCTACTGATGGCTGTCCGTTTATTTTTGAGGGAGCCTGACGTACTACTGGATTGTGGGTAGATATTTGTATCTCTTGGGGTACGTACACATTTTACTTTTTGTATATCTTTTTGGAAATGTAATTTAAACAGGTTTGTAATTCTGGTACAAAGTATGTAACTATCTATATTGTATATGGCTGTATGTTTCATTACCTGTTGATTTCTCTTTAACGTTTTTGATAAGAAGTTTTATATGAAGGAGGAACTTTTAATTTTAACTCAATCACGTGATATATTTACAAACAGGTGTATACGTATATTGATGGAAGTTTTGGACCGGAACTATTTTAAAAGAAAAAGAAAAAAAATGCTCAAATTTTCCGTAGCCATTTTTGTGTTGTTTCATTTTGGTGTGACGTTCCTTCTTCTCACCCGTTATGATACAAGGGAGAAAAAGGGGCGTTACACGCTCCTTTCTCCACCATCCACTCCTCTTTGAAGCAGATTTTTTGGGCTCATTTGACATGTGAATTAGTTTGGGTGCAGGCCAAGGTCCTATACACCAATGACACTCAGCAATTATACGGGGTTTGTCATAATCTTATGAGTCTTATTGCCCCGAGGAGGTTTGATGGCCCTATGTCCGCCTACTTTGGCAAACTTCATGGTGCTCTTCACGATTTCAATGAATTGTTGCCTTCGGTATGTACCCTGACAAAGGAACTTGAACAATGGAACATCTTCTTCATGCTCTTGGGCCTTTATGGTTTACGTGCAGATTACTCTACCATCCGTGATCAGATTTTGGGATCTCCTACTATTCTTACTCTTTCCGCGACATGTTCTACCTTGCTTTGGGTTCCAGCTACACAGTCCTGATTATCCTGTTGCTCCTATTACCAGTGACACCTCTGCCCTTGTCTCTCAGATATAAAGTCGTGGCCCTTCCTATAGGGGTCACTTAGGTTCCAAACCTCGTCTGAAATATGATCATTGTCATTGCTTGGGTTACACCATTGATAAATGTTGGACTTTACATGGTCATCCTCCCTGTACTGCTAATGTTGCACAAACTGCTCAACCAGACACTCTTGAGCCTTCTGAACCACCTAGAGCCTCTCAAGCTGATTATACAGATTTTCTAAAGTGGTTTGAGTAGCATCAATCTTCTGGTTCCACTGTTTCTGTTGCGCACACTAGTAATTCTTATGCTTGTCTCTCGGTCACCATCCCTTGGCCCTTGGGTTTTTGATTCTGGTGCATCCGATCACATTTCTGGTAATAAGGCTTTATTCTCTTAACTCTCTACTTCTAGTTATTTGCCTATGGTTACTTCAGCTAATGGTTCCCAAATACAATCTCAAGAGATTAGCACTGCTAATCCCCTCCCTTCCCTCACTGTTGATTTGGTTCTTTATATCCCTGGGTGTCTTTTTAATATACTTTCCATTAGTCGTTTAACTCGTTCTATTGATTGTTCCATTACTTTCACTAAAGATTCTGTTCTTCTGCAGGACTAGAGTTCGGGATGGATGATTGGCGCCAGATGTGAGTCTAATGGCCTCTACCAACTCTCCAACCCTTCTCGTGTTTGCTCTGCCACGGATTCCTCTCTTACCATTCATGCTCAGTTGGGTCATCCTAGCCTTGCCAATCTATAGAGAATGGTGCCGATCCTCTCCAAGTTGTCGAGTCTTCCTTGTGAGTTGTGTCAGTTAGGAAAACACACTCGTAGTCCGTTTCCTGATCGTTTCAGGAATCGTGCTGTGTCTTTACCTTATTTCATTTTGATGTATGGGGTCCTAGATGTACTATTTCTACTTTAGGGTCAAAGTACTTTGTTACCTTTATTGATGATTACTCTCGGTGTACTTGGTTATTTTTAATGCAAAATAGGTCTAAGTTATTTTCCATATTTCAAAAGTTTTATCAAGAAATTAAAACTCAATTTGGTGTTCTTATTCGTACTCTGCGCAGTGATAATACCCATGAATACTTATCTCATCAAGTTCAAACCTTTATGGCTTCTCATGGCATTCTTCACCAAACATCTTGTGCCCATACACCTCAACAAAATGGGGTAACTAAATGTAAAAATAGACACCTTATTGAAACAACTCGGACCCTCTTACTCCATAGGTAGGTTCCCTTTCGTTTTTAGGGTGATGTTGTCTTTACTACATGCTACCTTATGAATCAGATGCCATCCTCTATTGTTGATAATCGGGTCCCTCATTCCATCTTGTTTCCCCATCAGCCTCTTCATTCTCTTCCACCTCACGTCTTTGGGTCCACTTATTTTGTTCATAATCTCTCTCCTGGTCTAGACAAACTCACAGCTTGATCCCTCAAGTGTGTCTTCCTTAGTTACCCTCGGTCCCAAAAAGGTTATCGTTGTTATTCTCCTACTCTACGATGTTACCTTATCTCAGCCGATGTTACTTTCTTTGAGTTTGTACCTTTCTTTGAGTCATCTCGTTCGACTCCCAAGTCAATCTCTACAGTTCTTCCAGTTCCTCTTATCCCTGTCAATGTCGAGTTTGAACTGCCCCAACCACTACCCATATAGGTCCCCAACACCATTGACCGCTTCTTCTACACTTATCACCGCCGACCACAACCTCCAGTGCCCCCTGTCCTTCCTCCAGATACTGTTGCTCAGGTCATTGTGAACTCTTCCCCGAAACTAACTCCTTTACCAGCTCTGGCACTGCCAAACGAATCTGATCTTCTCATTGCTGTGCGAAAAGGTATCTGTTCTACTCGTAATCCTTCTCCTCATTATATTGCTTCAAGTTATCACCTCCTGTCTTCCTTGCATTTTGCTTGTTTTTCTTCCTTATCTTTTGTTTCCATTCCTAAATCTCCAGGTGAAGCCTTATTCCATCCTGGATGGAGACAAGCAATGGTTGATGAAATGAGTACGCTTCACAACAGTGGTACTTGGGAACTGGTTACTCTTCCTCTAGGAAAATTTGTGGTTAGTTGTCGGTGGATCTATACAGTCAAGATGGGTCCTGATGGTAAAATTGATCGTCTCAAAGCCCGGCTTATGGCAAAAGAGTACACACAGATCTTCGGCTTAGATTATGGGGATACTTTTTCTCCTGTGGCTAAAATGGCCTCTGTCCTGTTGCTTTTGTCCATGGCTACCATTCAGCATTGGCCTCTTCATCAACTTGTCATTAAAAATGCATTCCTGCATAGTCATATAGAAGAAAAGTTATATATGGAGCAACCTCCTGGATTTGTTGCTTATGGGGAGTTTTCTAGCCTGGTATGTCATCTCCACAGGTCCCTTTTATGGTCTCAAATAGTCTCCTAGAGCCTGGTTCGGATGATTCTGCATTGTGGTTCAGCAATTTGGTATGATTCGGAGTGAAGCAGATCACTCTGTGTTTTATCGCTACACAACCCAAGGCTGCATTTATTTGGTCGTGTATGTTGACGACATTGTCATCACTGGAAGTGACCACCATGGCATATGTAAGGTAAAACAACATCTCTCTCTTCACTTTCAGACCAAAGGCTTGGGTAAACTTCGATATTTCTTGGGTGTTAAGGTAGCTTAATCCAAGGATGGTATAGTGGTATCTCAGAGAAAGTATGCTATGGATATCCTTGAAGAAACAAGATTGTTGAATGCCAAGCCAGTTGATACTCCCATGGATCCAAATGCCAAACTCCTACCAGATCAGGGGGAACCTCTATTGGATCCGGGAAAGTATAGGAGATTGGTTGGGAAGTTAAACTACCTCACTATTACTCGGCCAGACATCTCTTTTGTAGTTAGTGTGGTTAGCCAATTCCTAAACTCTCCTTGTGAGGGCCACTGGGATACAGTGATACGAATCCTCAAATACATTAAGGGAGCTCCCGGAAGAGGCCTCATTTATGAAGATAAAGGACATACTCAAGTCGTTAGATACTCAGATGCTGACTGGGCAGGTTCTCCTATTGACAGATAATCCACTTCTGCGTATTGTGTACTCATTGGAGGCAACGTATTTTCCTGGAAAAGTAAGAAGCAAAATGTAGTTGCAAGATCTAGTGCTGAAGCAGAATATTAAGTTATGGAAAAGTAAGAAGCAAAATGACAGCTGGCGGTGGCAGAGCAAATCGACAGCGACGGCGGCGACTGGCTTACCGGCGTGGTGCATGATGGCTTGGACTCAACTTGCCAGAATCCTAGCTTCTCGGATCTAAAGTGCAGATCGGAGGTGCGACTCGGACAGTGCTCACCAGAACTGGAGGGAGCAGCTAGTTCGACTGGTTAGGCGCGAAGACGGCAGCTAGGTCACATCCTGGTAGTTCGGGTAGCTCACGATTGACGGCGGCACGACGTGTGGCAGAATGGTGCGGTGAGCTCGACGGAACGGCTGCATTACGGTTCGAGACATGGGTTACGGCGGCTGGGCTATTCCGGATTTGGTGCAGTTGAATGGAGGCAGAGGCGGAGCGTGGGTCTCGTCTGGTTCGGTGTATTGGGCTTAGTGGTGGTTGTTTGTGAAGAAGAAAATGAATAGAAGGTGATGGGGTAGATGAAGGGTGAGATGATGGGTCTATGGTGAAGATGAAGGCTGTTTGGTGAAGGTATGATGTTAAAGGTGGTGGATGAAGCTTATGGCAGAGATGGTGGTTATGAGGAGGAAATAATGGTGGATGAAGGATGGTGAGCCACGATTTAGGGAATGATTTTTTGGTGAAGAAGATGAAGATGTGTGGCAAAGATGGAGACTAATGGTGAGTTGACTCGGTTAAGGGGTAGAAGATGAGGGAAGGCTACGTGATGATCAGAAAATAATATGGCTAAGTGTGTGTAACCTGAAAGTATTAAGCCAGGTCCCCTTAATGGTGTGGGTTATAGGTTTTTATAGGAAAAGATAGGCTGAAGAGTTTGAGTTGAAGTGTGATTAAAATTTATTTAGGATGAGTGTTGGGTTGTTTAGGATGATAAGGATTAGTTTGTTTAGAATGAGTATTGGGTTGTTTAGGATGATAGGTTTAAGGTTAGTATAGGATGGGTTATGAGTTTATGGGTAAATGGGTTAATGAGTTAGATCATGGGTTAATGGGCTGGATATTGGGTTAATGGGTTGGATAATGGGCCAATGGGTGAAAGTATGATTTTTTTTAACAAAAAGCGCTGGACAAAATTAGGTGTTCTCAGTTGCCCCTCTTTACTTGTTTCTTACTAGATAAAAAGAATAACCATAATTTTTATTTTATCATAGTGAGAAACGAGTAAAGAAATGAACCCAAATTTTGTTCGGGAAAAATAAAAAACAATGGGAGAACAAAAATGTGAAGAACGATGCGCTCAAAGATAAATGACAGAAAGACAATGAGCTACTGCATCCCTAAAATTAAAGACAATGGGCATCTGTGTCCCGAAATTTAAAAGACAGTGGGCTACCGCATCTCAAAAAAATTTAAAAACTATGGGCATCTGCGTCCCGAAAATTAAAAGACAATGGGCTACTGCGCCGACATTTAAAAGACAATGGGCATCTGTGTAACGCCCTTTTTCTCTTTGTCATAACGGGTAAGAAGAGGGAACGTCGCACTATAGTGAAACGACAGACAAATAAATATGAAAAATTTAGACATATTTTTTTTTATTATTTTGTTTGAAAATGAGTCCAGTTGAAATTTCCATTAATATACGTATATACCTGTTCATGAATATATAGCGTTAAATGAATTAAAAATTAAAAGTTCCTTTTCAAATGAAACATCCATCAAAATGATCGAAGTGAAATCAACGTGGAATAAAACATACCATCCTACACAATATGGATAATTACATACATTGTACTAGAAACATAAGCCTATTTAATTACATTTCCAAAATATACCAAAAAGAAGCAAAAATTTGTACCCATCCAAAGAGATACAAATATACCCCAACATGTACAGACATCAGGTTTCCCAAAAAAATATAACTGGCTAGCCATCAGTAGCTACCAATAAACTTAGCCCCTAGAACTGACGAGAAAGGACAGTAGCCGGGTCCTCCTCGGGATCCTCTTCGTCCGAGGTAACCTCCATCGGGACGACAGAGCAACAGGCAGGAGCCCGAGCAGTAGACAAAAAGGAATCCTCCTGCGGGGTGTAATACATATCAGCCCATATGTCCTTCACGGGCAGGTAAAACTCCAGCCACACAAAGGCATGGAAATAAAAAATAGAAGCATCGTAATGTCCCCACGCCAAGGACACAGTCAATTCGCCATGATACACACAACGGTCGGTCTGCACGTTGATGTGCCAGCAGTCAGGACCACCGTGAAAGTTGATCTGCACATAGCCAAAAAACCCATGGGGGCGAGACGTCATCCTCGACAACTTCGGTCTTAGTCGAGATATGGCCAGAAGCCAGAAAACTCAAAAGTTTTCTTTTCTTCCTCACGAACGTCTTCAGTAATTCATACAATAATACAGAATAGCAGAATATACAATAAAGAGGTAAGATACTCGTCATTCATTACCAAATATGGCAGTAAAAAACTAAACGGCGCAAAGCACTCACACAATACAACAAGGTAATAAACAACATAAAATCCAGGCAGAGAGCAGTTTAATAACAATTTCAAGCAGTTACAGCGTCAATAAAAATCACAGATATATTTATATACAGAATAGCAATTAAGTAGGCATATGCATACATGTCAGAAAGTATGTGACTCAAAATGCATATGCATATGGTAACAAGATCCCACATTAGGTATTGACAAAATCCTACTCTATGGAGCTAGACATAAACATTGGAGTGAATGATCAAGGAGACGTGCCAGTATCTAGTCAGCCATAAAAACAAGTGCTTCTCATAAAAATAATATCTTTGCGCATCAAGGCTTTATACAACGGCATTCTCACAAGATCGCGATCATAGGATAGTGTCTCGGTCCGGATCGTCGATGTGTTGCATTGGTCTATCCCACGACGCAGAAGAGCTACCAACTAGCCACATGATGGAATACCCACACCTCGATGTCCCCAAGGTCAACAAAGACCTACACTTGTCTATTCGTACCCACACTAAGGTGTAATTCAACTCCTAGGCAACAGAGCCTTTTAACAGTCACAGACTGAGCAATTATTTAATGCATGATGACCCCATGCAATCTCATGTATGTATTTATAATGATGCGCTTTCTCATCAATAAATAGTCATGCATCACCAATAAAAGCATAACAGTCCATATTATGCCACATATGGCTCAATCAATTGTCAATGGGGTTTAGGTCCCGATTTTGGACCCATAACGATATTGTGTTCATCTTGATGTCTCGCTTTAATTAACATCACTCATAGGATTATTATTGATTTTCACTTTGATTGCATCTCTAATGACATTATTATGATTATGTATTACTTTAATTACCTTTTAATGACATGATTATCATGGTTCACCTTAATTACCCATTTAAGGAGATTATTATTATAGCTGATGTAATTACTTTAATTACCTTTTAATGACATTATTATTATACCTTGCCTTAATTGCTTTTTAATGACATCATTATTATAACTTCCTTAATTACTTTTTCATAATGGATCTTTATCCTTAAGGGAATTCTTTTTTTTAAATGTTTTCTATTGAATGACATCATTTAATACCTTAATAAATTTACTTCTTCCTTTGATCTTGATTATAATTCACTTAATATGTTTAGCTCAATTTCCTCCAACTCACACTCTCATGTTCTTCCTCTTGATTAAAATTCTCTAAGTTACCTAATTAAGTTTTGATTAATTACTCTTACACATTATGGATCCCTAATTACCTTCTAATGTCCAATTCATCATTTCTTCATCCAAGTCACCAACTTTAACCATTTTTCCTCCCCATGGTCGTGAACCATCATAGGGTTAGGGGTCCAAGATTTCATTTTTTTTTCCATTAGTCCTTGTCCACTCAATCATCACCATTTAATTAGGTTACAGAAATTTTAAGCATCACCACCCCACCAATGGGAGCATGGCCGTGAGCCTCCTTGCACAAAGCAAGGGGCTTTTGTCTCAATTTCACTAATTCCAATCCATTAGAATTATTACAACATCATCAAGAATCAAATCCATACAGAAATTAAAGAAAGTAGTAGAAATTTAAAGAATCAAATAGAAAACAACAAAATTAAAAGAGTAACCCATATTAGGGTTTCTCATAAATCCTTAAACAAGCAAGTTCCCAACCACCATTTTAGGTTGAATAGAGTGATCTCCCTCTTACCAAAGAGGTGAACACAAAAATGAGCTCCTCCTTTTTCTTTGTAGTTTCGATTTGGGTGGCTCCACAACCCTAGGATTTTCAACCATCAAAACCAACCATTAGACATGAAAAAGAATGGATCCATGGCCATTAAAGAAGCCACGGAACATGAAAATGAGAAGAAAAGAGAAGAAAGGTTGGATCTTGGCCTCAAAGCTAGAGACTTTACCTTGGAAGTCAATGGAGAAAAGGTTGGATTTTGGAGAAACTTTGTGAATGAGAGTTGTAGAGGAGGTGAAGAGGATGAAGAAAATGTATTTAGTGAAGAGAAATGATGAAGAGATGTGGTGGGAGAGGGGGCTACCGAATGGAGGAGAAGAGAGGAAGAGAAAGGGTTGAGAGAAAATGAAGAAGAAGAAAGTGAAGAGAGAGAAGGAAAGTAGTGAACTGAATTAGGGTTTGAGTGTTGAGTGTGTAATAGAAGCTTGGCCAATTTGGCTCCAAAATGGGCTGCCAACCGTAGCCCTAAGGGAGAGTGGGAGGGAGTGTTGTGTCATTTCCATGTAATTAGAGTGGGTAGTTAGGTCATTTTAGGTCAAAGCTTCTAGAAGCTTGATTAAAATAGCATTATATTTGAATTAAAATAGATTTGTTATGACATAAAGTAGATTTCATTTGGATAAAGTGATAGGATTTTTATTATATGCTATTATCCAATGGATAATAGTTACAGTCGATAGAAGTCAGTATTAATTTATCTGACGGATGAATTTTATCTGTTAAAATTTTCTTGAAAAACGTAACACCTCATAAACTATGTCCGGCCTCGAGTTTAGTAAGATCCCTCGTCGATGTTTCCATAGTTCAAGGTTCTTGGAGAAAATATTTCATTTTCCCGGTTCTGCTTAGTGCGCACGCAAAACGAAAAATATATTAAAATATTCGACCTTTTCAGAAAAATTCCAAAAAATTACAAATATTATGAAATGAATATTTATCACGAAATAAATAAAATTTGGGGTGTTACAATCTGCGTCCCAAAATTTACAAGACAACGGGCTACTACGTCCTGAAATTTAAAAAACAGCAAGCTACTGCGTCTCGAAATTTAAAAGACAATGGGCTATTGCATCCCAAAATTTAAAAGATACCGGGCTACTGCGTCCCGAAATTTAAAAGACAATGGGCATCTGTGTCCCAAAATTTAAAAGACAATGGACTATTATGTCCTGAAATTTAAAAGACAGCGGGCTACTGCGTCCCGAATTTTAAAAGATAATGGGCTACTGCGTCCAGAAATTTAAAGGTAATGGGCTACTGCGGCCCAACATTTTTTTTCTTTCTTTTTATTTTTTTCTTTTCTTTCCTCTCTTTTTCTCTTTTTTCTTTTTTTCTTTTTCTTTTTTTTTTCAAGAAAATTAGACCAACAACAATTCTGGAAATCTTTAACCAATCAAACCCTTGTTCACGTGCTTTTGCCTGTTGCACCTAATAGTCTCGATCCTACTTACCCATCCTTTCTCTCCTTCTCCTCTTTTTTTTTAATCTTTTTTTCTTGTTTTCTGCTCTTAACTACTCCCCTTTTAGGAATTGAGATGATAGTCTCTTGTTGTGAACCCTTCCTTGGAGCCACTAGTCTTTGCGAGAAAATTTTTGCCCCAGTATTTGTTCCTTGATCATTGATTTCCTGCAACAGCCTGATGACTAAATCGTTGTCTTTGTTGCTACTTTCCTCAACATATATTCTCAGAAGTTTTGCCCCAGTGTGGCTAATTGAATACGAACCAAGTTGCTCTTGTGTAGTCAATCGAACAGACATAAAATTGCCCTAATTTAAGCAATTCCAATTTATTTGCCTTAACTCTTGCTTAAACTGCCCTTTCAGGTTTTTGAGCTTTTTTCTTTTTTTGCTCAAGTGCCTCTTATTTCTGGATTATCCCTTAGGATATCATTTTCCCCTTTAATTGAAACTTCTGAGTTCTTTTCGATCTGAATTGTTCATCAGGGGATTGCCATCAGATGGTCAAATCATAATGTCATACTTTTTTTTCACCTTACTTGAAACATTACATAATAGACAAACATGGATTCAAAAGTATGACATAAAAGGAATTTACTGGGTAAACAACTTCTAGATTGGTCTTGGAAGTTTGTCTACACAAAAAGACACAAATGATGATATGAGATCAAAAGAGGTGTTGACCCGATACAAATAGGTTTGACATTCATGAGACCAATCTTTAGTTGTCTACTAGACATTATGGCCCAAGATTTTCTTATGCTAAACATCTATATCAAACGAAATTGAACCGAAGAGAAATTTGCCCCTGACTAAGACTGAATTGAGTAGGATCAAGACCTATCCTAGTGACTAAAAGATTTGTCCAAGACAAATTGAACCAATGAAAGGAAAAATTGCCCCAGTTTAAAGCCGAGTCGATTGGGGCACAAACTTATCCTAGTGTAAGGCCAAATTGAACCAAAGAAAAATTTTACCCAGTCTAGGACAGAAATGAATAAGGCAGGAGCTCGTCCTAGTGACCAAAAGATTTGCCTCAATGTAGATTAAATTGAACCAGGGAAAGAATACCCCGTTGTAGAGCCAACTCGAACAGGATAGAAACTAGCCCTAGTGTAAGTCTCTTTTTTTTTTCTTTTCATTTTCTTTTTTTTTAAGAAGCAATGAACTAAATACTTGGATGAGCGTAACATTTGTCTCAAAATTAAAGTTAATGAAAATGACAACAAATCTTCATTGATCAGAATGGTCCTTTTGAGGCTTGTAACGTGGCCAAGGTTAGGGGTTATGAAAGGAAAGATTTAAGGCTCAAACAAGTGTTTAAGGGTGGAATGGGACTAAGGATCATTGTTCAAAATTAAACTTCATCAACTGATTTTTCACTTTCAAACACTTTTCTCTTATTATTCTCCTTTTCTTTCCCATTTCATTTCATTTTCTTTCATCCTCGTTTTCCTTCTCCTTTTTTTATTATTTTTTTTATTTTTACTTCTTGTCCTTTTCATCTTTTCTTTCTTTTCCATTATGCTTCAGAACATTCATCATTGCAATCAACATTTGCTTCATGCTATCCCTTAGTATAGGAGTAATCCTTATCCAGGGTATATTGAAAAAAAAAATTCAAGCTCAAAAGGGGTAACAAGGGATAAAAATAATGAAATTTTATAAAAGATAGAGAAAAACGGTCAATCTTCATTTTTAAATCATGATTGTTTATTTTCAAAACTTTAATTTTGAGACAAAAAGATTGTGCAAATCAAGTGATTACTTCTTTGCTCTCTTTTTTTTTCTTTTTGACTTTCTTTTTTAAAAGACACTTACACATGCAGAATTTATTGACAACTACTAAACTGAGAATTACCAAAGAAGACGCTTTAAAGAAATGAAAGAGAATAAATACCGAGAAAGACAAAGGGATGAAAATGAAAGGAAACAAGAAACCCATGTAAATTCATTACATTAATGCTTCAAGAAAGTTAACATGAGTCAAACATCACAAACTATTTTATGGTAATCATCTCAATTAACAACCTCAGATCTCCAATTGTTCAGAGGTTTCGAGTTGTTGGCACAACATTTACTTCATTCCTTCCACCATGATTAGGAATTGAGTTATTGACAATACTAGTTACAGCTACTTCTTCAATATCAAGCTTTCCACAAGCAATTAGCTTTCTTACTGCAGTCTTGAAAGATTCACAATCTTCAATTGAGTGTCTTGGGATATCCATGTGGTATTTGCAAGTTAAATTTGGGTTATGCCACTTTAGGAATGGTGGTTCAAAGGGACCTACAGGATTCCCTGAGATGAGGTGAGCATCAAATAGCCTCTGGAATAAATCTGCATTTGAAATGGATAGTTTTGGGAAAACGGATAGGTTTCGGGGGCGAGAACGGCCTTGATTTTGAAAGTTTAACTGAGGTTGTGGGTGATTTGGGAAGATTTGTGAAGGTGGAGGTGGGTATTGTGTATAAATGGGGCGATATGGTTGGGGTACGGGAATATTATTAATTTGGAGTTATGGGATTTGAGGTGTATTCATGTGAGGGGTGGTTAGGTCGGGTAAATGAGAAGGTGCAGGTAATTGATAAGAATGGTAAGTATTTGGGTTATATGGAGAGGCTCGGTAGGCAGGGTAAGATGGTGGGTAACAAGCTTGTGAAGGTTGTTAGCTTTGCACGTAGCTCACCTCTGGCTCTCTTTTCTTAGGAAGAAACCCTTTCTTGAAACCATCTTCATCATTACCAGTTGGCAATTTTCTAGCCTTTACCAGAATTTCAATCCTCTCTTCGGCAACAATTAAATCAGTAAAGTCTTGATACGCAACACCCGCCATTGTCCCAATGTAGGGAGCTCCTAAGGTCCCCAAGAAGTATGAGCACATTTCTGTCAGAGTCAATGGCGGTTGCACTTATGTTGTGAGAGCTCTCCATCTCTGGGCATACTGCTTGAATGTCTCCTCATTTTTCTTTTGTAGTGTTCCCAACTGTTCTTGGGTTGGGACTGTATCCAAATTAAACAGATATTGTCCCATAAACAAATTTGCCCAGTAATCCCAAGAAGAGATTTTCGAAAGGTCTTGTTGGATACACCATTCCAAAGTAGGTCCAGTCAAACTTTCATGAAAAAAACTGATGAGGAACTTCCAGTCCTTTGACCAGATGGATATTTTGGTAATGTCAGTTTTTAGTTGGAAAAAAGGATTGGAGCTCCCATCATACTTGTCAAATTCCGAGATCTTAAAATCTTTGGGGATGATGATGTTAGTAGTAGGGCATAACTCTTCTATCCCAAGGGAGCTATAGGTGCTAGGACCTTTGATTGCCTTGATTTGCTCCTCCATCTTTTCCATCCACTATTCTTTCATCTTATCATTCTGAACAGTTGCATGACCAGTACCAGCAGGAAATCCAGTCAGTATCGGGATGGACATATATGGTGGTTCCCACGAAAACTCAGCATTACAATGAACCTCATTTCAAGTACCTTCCAATGAATGATACCCTTTTCTGATAGGAATCACTACCGATGCAGTATTTGAGGTTACTCATACAAAAGGCATTTCCGTGGTGACCCCAGGATATGTTTCTATGGTAGTGATATTTGGAGGGCGTGAATGTGCTCTAGTTACTCCTATACCTCTGGCTGCCCCAATCAAGGAGAGGGTCTCCCTCATAGCTGACAACATTTCCTCTATTCTTCTTTGAGACTCTTTCATCTCATCTACTTCCATACTCAGATTTCTTCCTTCGTTCTCAGCTGTCAGTGCTGTAAGCATTGTTCGAGCCCTTGTGTTGTGAACTCGGGTTTGATTGATCTTTTCTTTCTTTGGTCGGACAATGGTGCTGAGCACGGTAACACCAAACAAAAATAATGAGATAAAATGAATGAGCTTCATGAGATGCATAAGATTAAATGAAATGAAAACATTTTTTCTCTTTTTTTTGTTAACGCTAGGAGTGCCAGGAAAATGTATGCCATGAAAATGCATGATATTTTTTTGAATGCTAGGAATGTCATGACAGAAGGATGGATAATTAGATAAAGAAGAAGTATGCTCCTTTCGTGTCCTAAGGGGTTGCCTTAAATTGAGGAATTATATCATAAGAATCTATAGGTCTTTCTAATTCGTGAGAACTCTCATTGGGTGGCTCTTCTATTCTAAAGTTCTCTAAAGCCAAATCCCATTTCAGAATGTTTGACCACGAAATAGTGGGTAAACCACTAAGTGTGGGACATTCATGAAAAAGGCACACTCTAAATGAGATTTTCGCAATAACCAAACATGATGTACATCCAAAATGGCTACTAATACGCAACCTCTTCTTAACTTAGGCTTCACTCAGACCCGGATATAGGGCCCCACTCGGATGTGTGTGATAGACGTGTAGGTGCGATGGGTGTAGGGAGCATACAAACCTTCATAATCCTAAAAACTACCCGTATCCTGCAAAACAAATAAAAAACAAAAATTCCTAAAGAAGTTCTCTATCCTAAGGTTTAAATAACAAAAATAATTAAAATAACTAAAAATGAAAAAAAGATAAAACAAATATACAAAGATTAAAAAATTTTGTACAACAAACTTATATGGGCTTGACTCTCAGGTATCCCCAGTAGAGTCGCCATCTGTCGCGACCGTGATCATGGCCGGAGCGGCGAACAAAATAAATTGTTAGGAGTCGCCACCAATTTTATTTAAATTAGGAAAAATTAGAAAAACTCTTTTAGAAAATGGTCTTTGGAACCAAATTGGATTCGGGAGTCGGTTATCAATAGGGAAGGGTGGAGACTTAACCCCACAGCACCCCTAATACATCCGTCTTAAAACGGTTACCCCAAATTAGTTATACATAACTTAATAATATCATAATATATTTGTTTTACCCCTTTTTATTAAAAAAACCCAAAAAATAAATAATTTGTGAAAATTTAAAATTTGACTTGACGAAACAAAAATTCTGCTCCTACGTACCCTCAGGTGCAATGAGGAATTCAAAGTCACATAATTCTTTAAAAAATAAGTGTGAGTTGGTTAATGTTATTTAAAGAAAAGATTTAATATTTTATTTTATAAAAATTTGAATTAACAGGTCATCGTGATTTTGTTAATCAAATTAAGGCTTGAATAGGTGAAGCTCATGTCACGTTAGAGAGGTCACCCACTAATTATTGAATTTATTGTTATTAAATGAGATTTTTTAATCTAAAATTATCTTAAAAAAAGAACAAATAAAAAAGTAATAATGATAAATAAAAAAATGAATTTTGAGTCTTTATTAAATAGTGATTTATTTTTTAAATAATTTGAATCATTAGGTTATCACAACTCATATGACTCAAAATAATTGCAAGATTAACAAGCTGTCACAACTCGGTTAATCCCATTTAATTCTTTTTTAAAAAAACATTTAATTATTTTATATTTCTACTTTATAGTTTTATTATTTTTCTTTGCCTTTTTTGTTTTTTTCTTTTTATCCTTTTTTAGCTTAGCCCAATAAATTATAAGCCTACTTTTTCCCCAAAAAAATAATTAAAGCTAATCAGATTTAAAAAAAAAAACTCACAAAATATGAAATAAAGAAAAGGAATGGGCTATTTTGTTTCTTTTTCCTTGAGACTTTGCATAACTAAACAGGGAAGCAACAGAGTAAACGACACCGGTGGCGAGCGTATTGACAAGAATACGGCGGCGATCGGCTTACCAAATAGTGGTGCATGATGACTTGGACTCAACTCGCCAGAATCCTAGCTTCTCGGATCTGAAGTGCAGATCGGAGGTGCGACTCGGACGGTGCTCACCGGAATTGGAGGGAGTAGCTAGTTCAACGGGTTGGGTGCGAAGATGGCAGCTGGGTCGCGTCCTGTTAGTTCGGGCAGCTCACGATTGACGGCGGCATGACATGTGGCAGAATGGTGTGGTGAGCTTGATGGAACGGTTGTGTTATGGTTCGAGACGTGGGTTACGGTGGCTGGGCTATTCCGGATCTGGTGTGGTTGGATGGAGGCAGAGGCGGAGCGTGGGTCTCGTCTGGTTCGGTGTATTGAGCTTAGTGGTGGTTGTTTGTGAAGAAGAAAATGGATGGAAGGTGGTGGGGTAGATGAAGGGTCTATGGTGAAGATAAAGGTTGTTTGGTGAAGGTATGATGTTGAAGGTGGTGGATGAAGCTTATGGAAGAGATGGTGGTTATGAGGAGGAAATAATGGTGGATGAAAGATGGTGAGCCACGATTTAGGGAATGATTTTTTGGTGAAGTCGATGAAGATGTGTGGCAAAGATGGAGACTAATGGCGAGTTGACTCGGTTAAGGGGTAGAAGATGAGGGAAGGCTACGTGATGATCAGAAAATAATATGGCTAAGTGTGTGTAACCTGAATGTATTAAGCCAGGTCCCCTTAATGGTGTGGGTAATGGGTTTTTATAGGAAGAGATAGGTCAAGAGTTTGAATTGAAGTGTGATTAAAATTTGTTTAGGATGAGTGTTGGGTTGTTTAGGATGGTAAGGATTAGTTTGTTTAGGATGAGTATTGGGTTGTATAGGATGATAGGTTTAAGGTTAGTATAGGATGGGTTATGAGTTTATGGGTAAATGGGTTAATGGGTTGGATCATGGGTTAATGGGTTAGATAATAGGTCAATGGGTGAAAGTCTGATTTTTTTTTAACAAAAAGCCCCAGACAAAATTGGGTGTTCACAATTGCCCCTCTTTACTTGTTTCTTACTAGATAAAAAGAATAACCGCAACTTTTCATTTTATCATAGTGAGGAACGAGTAAAGAAATGAACCCAAATTTTGTTCAGGGAAAACAAAAAACAATGGGAGAACAAAAATGTGAAGAGTGATGCGCTCAAAGATAAATGACAGAAAGACAATGAGCTACTCCCTAAAATTAAAGACAATGGGCATCTAAGTCCCAAAATTTAAAAGACAGTGGGCTACCGCATCTCGAAAAAATTAAAAACTATGGGCATTTGCGTCCCAAAAATTAAAAGACAATGGGCTACTGCGTCCTGAAATTTTTCTTTTCTTTCCTTTCTTTTTCTCTCTTTTCTTTTTTTCTTTTTCTTTTTTTTGTCAAGAAAATTAGACCAGCGACAATTCTAGAAAGCTTTAACCAATCAAACCCTTGCTCACGTGCTTTTACCTATTGGACCTAATAGTCTCGATTTTACTTACCCATCCTTTCTCTCATTCTCCTCTTTTTTTTTTAATCTTATTTTCCTGTTTTATGCTCTTAACTACTCCCCTTTTAGGAATTGAGATGATAGTCTCTTGTTGTGAACCCTTCCTTGGAGCCACTAGTCTTTGCGAGAAAATTTTTGTCCCAGTATTTGTTCCTTGATCATTGATTTCCTGCACCGGCCTGATGACTAAATCGTTGTCTTTGTTGCTACTTCCCTCAATATATATTCTCAGAAGTTTTGCCCCAGTGTGGCTAATTGAATGCGAGCTAAGTTACTCTTGTGTAGTCAATCGAACACACATAAAATTGCCCCAATTTAAGCAATTCCAATTTATTTTCCTTAACTCTTGCTTAAACTGCCCTTTCGGGTTTTCGAGCTTTTTTCTTTTTTTGCTCGGGTACCTCTTATTTCTGAATTATCCCTTAGGATATCATTTTCCCCTTTAATTGAAACTTCTGAGTTCTTTTCGATCTGAATTGTTCATCAGGGGATTGCCATCAGATGGTCAAATCATAATGTCGTACTTTTTTTTCACCTTACTTGAAATATTACGTAACAGACAGACATTAATTCAAAAGTACGACATAAAAGGAATTTACTGGGTAAACAACTTCTAGATTGGTCTTGGAAGTTTGTCTACACAAAAAGACACAAATGATGATATGAGATCAAAAGAGGTGTTGACCCAATACAAATAGGTTTGACATTCATGAGACCAATCTTTAGTTGTCTACTAGACATTATGGCCCAAGATTTTCTTTTGCTAAACATCTATATCAAACCATATTGAACCGAAGAGAAATTTTCCCCTGACTAAGACTGAATTGAGTAGGATCAAGACCTATCCTAGAGACTAAAAGATTTGTCTAAGACAAATTGAACCAAGGAAAGGAAAAATTGCCCCAATTTAAAGCCGAGTCGATTGGGGTACAAACTTGTCCTAGTGTAAGGCCAAATTGAACCAAAGAAAAAATTTTCCCAGTCTAGGACAGAAATGAATAAGGCAGGAGCTCGTCCTAGTGACCAAAAGATTTGCTTCAATGTAGATTAAATTGAACCAGGGAAAGAATACCCCGTTGTAGAGCCAACTCGAACAGGATAGAAACTCGCCCTTGTAACACCCCAAAAAGTGTTTGTTTAATCATAAATGATCATTTTATAATATTCTTGATTTTTAAGAATTTTTCTGGAATTTTCTGGATACGTCGAATATTTTAATATATTCTTCGTTTTGCATGCACACTGAGCAGAGACCTACGGATGATAGTGTAATGCTCCAGAAATCATTTATTTTGTCATGGATAGTCATTTTCTAATATTTTTGATTTATGTGAATTCTTTCGGAATTTTTCGGAAACGATGAATATTTTAATATATTTTTCGTTTTGCGTGACACTGAACGGAGCCGAGAAGATGCGATATTTTCCTGTGGCTGGTAAACTCTAAATTGTGGACATGTCGATGAGGGATCTTACTAAACTTGAGCCCGGGCACAATTTACGAGATTTACGTTTTTCGAGATTTTACCCGATAAATGAAGTAGCGGAACCGTAAAATCATCCGATGAATAATAAAATATTATTTTCATCATTTGTGACTCTTCTACACTAGGAAAAAATAATACTGACAGTGTAAATATTCATCTGTGCTAGTGTGCTTAATTAGGAGACAACCTTACTTTCACTTTATCGTGAAACGTGCGAAACTTCCCTTGTAAGCTTGGAGGAAGCTTCTTGGAAATTTCCTTTCCCTCTTTCCCTATGCAAATTTAGCCACCTCCCTCTTCTCTCTCTCTTCATGCACGGCTGGAACCATATTTTGGGGAGAAAAGAATTACTTTTCATTTAACTAATTATATTTGTGTAATTTCAAAAATTAACCTAAAGCACTTCTCTCTCCTCTTCTTCTTCTTCTTCATTGAAATTTTCTCTCCTCCTTCTCTCTAGAGAGCTACGGCCAGCAGCCCTCTTTCCCCCTCATCCATCACAAAAATTCAAACTAACCCCATTTTCTTAATCCTCTCCATCTCCTAAATACTTTTCTTGCTTGTGGTTCTTTGAAAATCCACCATTTTCATCATCTTCTTCAAGCTTCAAGCTTAGGGTTTTTGGGTAAGTTTCTTCATTCTTCACTTTCTTTTCTCATTTTCGTTTTTATGGTCCTCTTGGTGACCATCCATGCTTTATTTTTCAAGCATTGGTGTTATTTTGATGAAGTTGAATTTCTAGGGTTTTGGTGGTGCCCAATCCGAAAATTTCAAAGAGTTCTTGGAGGTTCCTCTTGTTTTCTTTACTTAGGTAAGAGGAAGACACTCCTCCTCAATCTCTATTAGCATTTAGGAACCTTGGTTGTGGTTGATTGTGAGAAAACCCTAACGAGGGTTATTCTTTGATTGTGTGATTAGTATGTTTGCATGTTGGTTGTACTTGGTTTATGTTATTGGATTGATTGTTAATGTATATTGGTAAATTAGAACGGATTGGAAGACATGTAATGGAAGAAATTGATGTGGGATTTCCTTTGGGTGGCCACGGTTTTGGGGCTAAGAAGATGGGATCTTTGTGAACAAATTTTAACAAGTGAATGACTTAATTAATCAAGTGTGTAATATAAAATCAATGGAATGGAAAAATTGGGAATTGAATCCTCTAGGGAGGCCACGGCCTCTAGGGCTCTTTGGGGCTTAATCATGCAATGTTAGGTAACCTTGGAACTTAGATAATTAAATGATTAAAACATAGGTAATAGGTTAGGAAATTAGCAAATTTGGAAGAATTAGATACAATTGGAGATTCATAAATTTTAAAGAACCAAGAATGAAACTTGTCATAAAACTTTAAATAATTTTACAAGAGCAAGAACAAGAGAGTGTGAGACTTTGAGACCTTAGAATGACCTTCTAAGTGTATGAGAATGAATTGCATTAGAAAATTGAAGTTAATTATGGAAACTCATTTAGTGACGGATCTTGTAAGAGAGGCAAATCTTAAATAAGAATTCATAATGGACCTTAAAAAAATGTATTACCTTATTTGATTTCAATATTATGATATTGTGGGTCCATGTGAGTGACCAATGACGTATTGATGCTTGTTTTGGCCAATTGTAGTATTTTATGGAATAATATGTAATGATGATCATACATGTTCATGTATCGAGTCTTATGCATTGTAAATGTCCTTTAGACTGTTGTTAAGGCCAAGTTGCTTAGGAGATTGAACACACCTTAGTACGAGTGTGAGTAGACTAGTGTAGGTCATGTTACGACCTTGGGGGCGTCGGGGTGCGGGTACCTCGCAATGGGCAGTTGGTAACTCTCCTGTCCGTGTGGCAAACCGATGCAAATGCACCAACGATCCAGACTAAGACTCTGTCCTATATCGTGATCTAGCGTAGACTGTCTGTACAATGCCTGGATGTGCACGTGAAAACCGTTGAGTTATAGCACTTTGGCCTTGGCAGCCGAGTTGCAGACGTGTCTCTTGATCTTTCTCTCCAACTGTTTGTGTCTAGCTCCATAGAGTAGGAAATTGGGTACTGTGTGCATATGCATCATGAGATATTATACTATCCGATAATTACTGCTTTACGTGGATTTGAACTGTTTATTTCTCAACATGATGAATGACTGCCTGGAACTGTTTACCTACTTACTACTGTACTTACTGCCTATCATTATTATTATTGTCTTTGAGATGCTATCTGGGCGCGTTGCGCCGTATTGGTTTCTGGCTGCTATAATTGGTAATGATGGTAGGATGTCTTACCTCTTTCCTGTATTTCTGGTATTTGCTGCTTGTACGTATGTTGTGTCTATCGAAGACGATGGCAAGGAGGTTGGAGCTCCCAATTTCCTCGACTTCTGGCTCGATCAGGATTAATATTTATTGTGGAGCATGGAGGCACGCATGCGTGGATTCCTAGGTGATGTGCGTCTGACCTTCCTTGGGGGGTGCTGGCATATTAACCTGAGCTCCAACCGTTGTGTCTACCTTGGAGACGTATCGATCTCGCTGGCCTGGAGACGTCATGAGACGCCGATCTTTACTTGCTGCATTAGCCTACGTTTGGAGTTTTATCTGCCCATCCGGGAGATGTGGGGTGACCGCAACTACACCTCGTAGGAGGACTCTTTTGATTCCTCTGCTCGGGCTCCTGCCCGTGGCTCAGTGGTTCCTATGGAGGTTTCCTCGGATGAGGAGGACCCCGCAGAGGATCCTGACACGATCCCTCCTCATATGAGGGACTGACATTACTGGTAGCTGCTGATGGCTGCAAGTGTTTTATTTTGAGGGCGTGATGTTTTATTTTTGGTGGGCTGTATATTCTGATATCTGGGGATGCATATGTATGATCCTTTGGGGCAGGTATAGTTTTGCTTTTTGGGAATTCCAAGCTTGTATCTAAAACATATTTGATATATATATATATATATATATATATATATATATATATATATATGTATATATATGTGTGTGTGTGTGTGTGTGTGTGTGTGTGTGTGTGTGTGTGTGTGTGTGTGTGTGTGTGCGCATGTTGTTCGGATGTAAGTTTTATTTTCTGTCTTACTCTTTGTTGTTACTTACATTTCGTCACAACGTCGTATTAATTGATAAAAATATATATATATGCCGCCTTTTTACCTATGTAATAATGAATCAAACAAATTAATCTGGACTAAAATGAATCGGGTCTTAATTTAGAAAAATTTTATTTTTCGCATTTTTGTTTGTCAATGTGACGTTCCCTCCCAAAAAGAGGCGTTACAGCCCTAGTGTAAGTCTTTTTTTTCTTTTTTTTAAGAAGCAATGAACTAAATACTTGGATGAGCATAACATTTGTCTCAAAATTAAAGTTAACGAAAATGATAACAAACCTTCATTGATCAGAATGGACTTTTTGAGGCTTGTAACGTGGCCAAGGCTAGGGGTTATGAAAGGAAAGATTTAAGGCTCAAACAAGTGTTTAAGGGTGGAATAGGACTAAGGATCATTGTTCAAAATTAAACTTCATCAACTGTTTTTCCACTTTCAAACACTTTTCTCTTATTATTCTCCTTTTCTTTCCCATTTCATTTCATTTTCTTTCATCCTCATTTTCCTTCTCCTTTTTTTTATCATTTTTTTTATTTTTACTTTTTGTCCTTTTCACCTTTTCTTTCTTTTCCATTATGCTTCAGAACATTCATCATTGCAATCAACTTTTACTTCATGCTATCCCCTAGTATAGGAGTGATCCTTATCCAGGGTTTTTTTTTAAAAAAAAATTCAAGCTCAAAAGGGGTGACAAGGGATAAAAATGATTAAATTTTATAAAAGATAGAGAAAAATGGTTAATCTTCATTTTCAAATCATGATTGTTTATTTTCAAAACTTTAATTTTAAGACAAAAAGATTGTGCAAACCAAGTGATTACTTCTTTGCTCTCTTTTTTTTTTCTTTTTGACTTTCTTTTTTAAAAGACACTTACACATGCAGAATTTATTGACAACTACCAAACTGAGAATTATCAAAGAAGACGCTTTAAAGAAATGAAAGAGAATAAATACCAAGAAAGACAAAGGGATGAAAATGAAAGTAAACAAGACACCCATGCAAATTCATCACATTAATGCTTCAAGAAAGTTAACATGAGTCTAACATCACAAATTATTTTATGGCAATCATCTCAATTAACAACCTCAGATCTCCAATTGTTCAGAGGTTTCGAGTTGCTGGCACAACATTTACTTCATTCCTTCCACCATGATTAGGAATTGGGTTATTGATAATACTAGGTCCAGCTACTTCTTCAATATCAAGCTTTCCACAAGCAATTAGCTTTCTTATTGCAGTCTTGAAAGATTCACAATCTTCAATTGAGTGTCCTGGGATATCCATGTGGTATTTGCAAGTTAAATTTAGGTTATGCCACTTTGGGAATAGTGGTTCAAAGGGACCTACAGGATTTCTTGAGATGAGGTGAGCATGAAACAACCTTTGGAATAAATCTGCATTTGAAATGGATAGTTTTGGGAAAACGGGTAGGTTTAAAGGGCGAGAGCAGCCTTGATTTTGAAAGTTTGACCAAGGTTATGAGTGATTTGGGAAGTTTTGTGAAGGTGGAGGTGGGTATTGGGTAGAGATTGGGCGATATGGTTGGGGTACGGGAACATTAATAATTTGGAGTTGTGGGATTTGAGGTGTATTCATGAGAGGGGCGGTTAGGTCAGGTAAATGAGAAGGTGCAAGTATTTGATAAGAATGGTAAGTATTTGGGTTATATGGAGAAGCTCGGTAGGTAGGGTAAGATGGTGGGTAACAAGCTTGTGAAGGTTGTTGGCTTTGCACGTAACTCACCTCTGGCTCTCTTTTCTTAAGAAGAAACCCTTTCTTGAAACTATCTTCATCATTACCAGTTGGTAATTTTCCAGCCTTTACCAAAATTTCAATCCTCTCTCCGGCAACAATTAAATCAGCAAAGTCTTGATACGCAACGCCCGTCATTGTCCCAATGTAGGGAACTCCTAAGGTCCTCAAGAAGTATGAGCACATTTCTGTCAGAGTCAATGGTGGTTGCACTTGTGCTGCGAGAGCTCTCCATCTTTGGGCATACTACTTGAATGTCTCCTCATTTTTCTTTTGTAGTGTTCCCAACTGTTCCCGGGTTGGGGCTGTATCCAGATTAAACTGATATTGTCCCATAAACAAATTTGCCCAGTCGTCCCAAGAAGAGATTTTCGAAAGGTCTTGTTGGATACACCATTCCAAAGTAGGTCCAGTCAAACTTTCATGAAAGAAACTGACGAGGAACTTCCAATCCTTTGACCAGATGGACATTTTGGTAATGTAAGTTTTTAGATGGAAAAAAGGATTGGAGCTCCCATCATACTTATCAAATTCTGGGATCTTAAAGTTTTTAGGGATGATGATGTTAGCAGTAGGGCATAACTCTTCTTTCCCAAGGGGACCATAGGTGCTAGGACCCTTGATCGCCTTGATTTGCTCCTCCATCTTTTCCATCCACTCTTCTTTCATCTTATTATTCTGAACAGTTGCATGACTAGTACTAGCAGGAAATCTAGTCGGCATCGGGATGGACATATGTGGTGGTTCCTACACGAACTCAGTGTTACCATGAACCTCATTTCGAGTACCTTCCAATGAATGATACCCTTCTCCGATAGGAATCACTACCGATGTAGCATTTGAGGTTACTCCTACAAATGGCATTTCAGTGGTGACCCCAGGATTTGTTCCCATGGTAGTGATATTTGGAGGGTGTGAATGTGCTCCAGTTACTCCTATACCTCTGGCTGCCCCAATCAAGAAGAGGGTCTCCCTCATGGCTGACAACATTTCCTCTATTCTTCTTTGAGATTCTTTCATCTCATCTACTTCCACACGTAGATTTCTTCCTTCGTTCTCAGTTGTCATTGCTGCAAGCTTTGTTCTAGCCCTTGTGTTATGAACTCAGGTTTGATTGGTCTCTTCTTTCTTTGGTCGCACAATGGTGCTGAGCACGGTAATACCAAACAAAAATAATGAGATGAAATAAATGAGCTTCATGAGATGCATAAGATGAAATGAAATGAAAACATTTTTTTCTCTTTTTTTTTGTTAATGCTAGGAGTGCCAGGAAAATGTATGCCATGAAAATAAATTATTTTTTTTAGAATGCTATGGATGTCATGAAAATGCATGATTTATTTTTTTTTATTTTTTTAGAATTCTAAGAATGTCATGAAAATGCCTATTTTTTTTAGGATGCCATGAAAATGCATGAATTTTTTTTATTTTTTTGAATGATAGGAATGTCATGACAGAAGGATGGATAATTAGATAAAGAAGAAGTATGCTCCCTTCATGTCCTAAGGGGCTGCCTTTGTAACACCCCAAAATTTGATTCCTCTACGACCCGTATTCATTTTATAATATTTGTGATTTTCTGAAATTTTTTTGGATTTTTCGGAGAAACCAGAATATTTTAATATTATTCCTTGTTTTACGTATGTGCTGAGCGGAACCGGAGAAATGAGATATTTTCTCCGAGAACCTTGAACTATGGAAACGTCGACGGAGGATCTTACTAAACCCGAGGCCGGACACAATTTACAAGGTTTCACATTTTTCGAGAAATCTTAGCCGATGAGATAATAAAACACTGTGAGGAATTTATCCGTCAGATTTGTAGTGCTGACTTCTACCAACTATAACTATTGTCCAATAAATAATAACATGCATTAAAAATATTATCACATTATTCAAAATCTAATTTTTTGTATCACACCTATTAGTTTAATTTCAAAAGAAAGATTAAATTTAATCCAAGCTTATTATGGGAAGCTTCCTAGCAATTTCCCTTGCAACATATTTTTCTCTCTCCTTTTTTTCACTCTTCTACGGCAGACACTACAAGGGGAAGTCCAAATATTTCCATTCCATTACTTTCATTTTCACTCATTTCTCTACACCCAAATACCCATTTCTCTCTTTTTCTCTCTTCTTCTTCCTCTCCACCGAACACACACACACACCATCACATTGGAAGACCAACTTCCTCATTCGCCAAACCAATCACATTTTCTTGTTCCTTCCACCCTTTCAAAAAACTATTCTCCTTGGTTGTTATCCCTTGGTTCCTCTTCTTCTTCTTCTTCCATTTCTCTTCCACCATTAAAGCTAAAGCTTGGAGCTTTAAGGTAAAGTCTTCAACTTTCTTCCATTTCTTTGCTATTTTCGTTTTCTCTTGGCCACCTTGGTGACCAAGAACCTATTTTTCATGGTTGAGTGAACATTGTGGTGATCACTCACATTGGGATTTTCTTGAAGGAGGGAAAAACGAAAATCTAAGACGAGAAGGAGTAGCACATTGTGTTGTTTTTCATATAGGTAAGAGGGAGATGATCCTCTTTAACCAACCTTGGTAGTAAGGGAATGTCTTGTATATGTATTGTTGTCGATTTTTGGAATCCATGTATAAAGTTCTCTCATTTTTATGTTGTTCTTGATGATAATGTATTTTGTTGGGTTTGTATGATTTATTGATGTCTCTTGCATGATTTGGAGGTGTATTCGAGTATCTTGTTGATTAAATATGATGAGGAATGGTTTGGTTTGAGTTAGAGGACCTGAGAACTCTGTTTTTCTGCAAACTTACGCGTGGTAATCGATTACACGGGGCTTGTAATCGATTACCAAGCTCTTAAAGATGCAAAATTGTGATTCTGGAAATCTGGTAATCAATTACCTCTGGTGTGTAATCGATTACAGAGATTCTGTTTAGCTTGTAATCGATTACAAGAAGAGTGTAATCGATTACCAAGCCTCTGATGTCACAAAATGATGCTGCTGGGAATCACGTAATCGATTACACAACCGTGGGTAATCGATTACGGAGGTTCTGTCCAATTGGTAATCGATTACCATGGTTGTGTAATCGATTACCAGTGCCTTGAAGTTACGAAACGTGATTCTGAGAATCACGTAATCGATTACAATGAGATTGTAATCGATTACAGAGGTTCTGTTTCTCAGGTAATTGATTACAAGGGTGCTATAATCGATTACCAAGACCAAAAATGAGATTTTTGAGCTGGAAATGATTGAGATTATGGTTCTTTATCCTTTGTAACTCAACCATAACCTAAAAACCCTGGACTCAAGGATTTTGCTTTACTAAATTGTGTTAGAAATGTGCATTCACCCCAATAGGGAAGAAATGATTTTGAATATGGAATCCTTGGATCCATGATATGGAAATCGTGGTATGTGTGTAATAAGGAATGCATGTTGATGCTGAGAATTACTGATGTAGTACTCAATGAGATAAGGATGATGAGGTGCCATCGAGGCAATGTTTTAAATAAATGTATTGATTGATATGTCATGTTGGGCATTGAATATTGCTTATGTGCCATTGAGGAAAGGCTTATGCTGAATGCATCATTGATGAACATACATGATTGGACATTGTGTCATTATGCATGCGTATTGTCCGTGGGACATTGTTGAGAAGGCTATGTTGCCTAGGAGTTTGAATAACACCTATGTGCGGGTGCAAATAGACTAAGCGTAGGTGTCATATGTTGTTGACCCTGGGGGCGTCGAGGTGTGGGTGTATCACAATAGACAGTGGTAGCTCCACTGGGGCCGTGGGATATACCAATGCGACACACCGACGATCCTGCCTGAGATGCTGTCCTATGTCGCGATCAACTGTCGAGGTGCCATGTGTGAGCCATTTTGCGCAAATGTTTTTATGTGATGAGCACACTATATTTTTAAGGCTAACGATACACTGACATTACTCCTTGATCATTCACTCCGAAAATATTTATGTCTAGCTCCATGGAGTAGGAACTTTGGTACCCTTTTTACATTGTGAGTTGTCAGTCACATGGTCCATTAAGCATTCATGATTGGATAATGTGCTTACTATTATGACTGTGATATTTATCTTATCCTTGGTAATACTGATGTTGCTAGTTGGCTATGGATGATATTAATTACTGTTCCTTGATGCTTTACTCTCATTAATTGTTTTCATGTATTACTGTACTTGTACGTATTGATTGTGTCTTATGTGGGCGTTCGACGCCGTTTATTTTCTTGCTACCTTGTTGGTACTGAAAGCTGGGAATCTCACCTCTTTCGGTACTTTTCTTTATTTTGCATTTTGGTTGAATCGTATGCTCTCTAGAAGACACTCGTGAGGAGAACAAGGAAGCTCCTAAGTTTCGAGGCTTCTGGCCTTATCTCGATTAAGACCGGAGTTGCTGAGAATGTCTTTTCGCCCCCGTGGATTTTTTGGTTACGTGCGGATCAACTTTCATGGTGGTCCGGATTGCTGGCATATCAACGTGCAGACTGACCGCTGTGTGTACCACGGCGAATTGACGGTGTCTTTGGCATGGGGACGCTACACTGCTTCTATTTTTGACTTTCATGCTTTTGTATGGTTGGAATTTTATATGCCTGTAAGAGATATGTGGGCGGATATGTACTATACCCCACGTGACGACTCTTTCCTGTCTACTGCTCGGGCTCCTGCCCGCTATTCTGTCGTCCCGATGGATGTCTCGTCGGACGACGAGGACCCTGAGGAGGACCCATCTACGGTTCCTTCTCATTCCAGGAAGTCTTAGGGTTGGTTGTAAATTGATGGCTACTGATGGCTGTCCGTTTATTTTTTTTTAGGGAGCCTGACGTACTACTGGATTGTGGGTAGATATATTTGTATCTCTTGGGGTAGGTACACATTTTGCTTTTTGTATATCTCTTTTTGGAAATGTAATTTAAACAGGCTTGTAATTATGGTACAAAGTATGTAACTATCTATATTGTATATGGTTGTATATTTCATTACAAGTTGATTTCTCTTTGACATTTTCGATAAAAAGTTTTATATGAAGGAGGGACTTTAATTTTAACTCAATCACGCGATATATTCACAAACAGGCGTATATGTATATTGATGGAAGTTTTGACCGGAACTATGTTAAAAGAAAAAAGAACAAAAAAAAATGCTCAAATTTTCCGTAGCTCATCTTTTGGGTCGTTTCACTATGGTGTGACGTTCCTTCTTCTCACCCGTTATGATACAAGGGAGAAAAAGGGGCGTTACACTGTCTTGGTATCAGAGCTCCCGGTTATGTTTCTTTGGGTCGTGTGGTTTTGGACTGTCTTGTTTGTGCTGTGTCATTCTCTGTGATTTTGTTGTTTGGTATTCAAATGAATACATCTGACTTTCTCTGTGTTTTGCGTAGTCTAATCCGAGAAGGAACAATGGCTCGTCGGGGTGATATGGCTGCTGCCATAGAGGCAATACAGAAGATGGCCGAGGCAATGTTACAACAGAACCAGCAGACAGCTCAACAACAGGCTAGGGCTGCACAACAGCTAGAGGCTACAGCGGATGTTCAGAACTTGGAAGGATTTCGTCGCGCTAATCCTCCACAGTTTAAAGGGGAGTTTGACCCGGAGAAAGCTACATTGTGGATTCAAGAGTTGGAGAAAATATTTACGGGTATGAATTGTGCTGATGATAGGAAGGTGACCTATGCCGCGTACATGTTGATGGGAGATGCCGAACATTGGTGGACGGGAGAACAAAGGCTACTGCAAGCCGCAAACAGGGTGATAACCTAGGAAGTGTTCAAAGAAAGGTTCTTGAACAAGTATTTTCCTGAAAGTGCCAGGCACGCAAAAGAGATGGAATTTCTGAGATTGCGACAGGGAGGCATGACTGTGAGTGAATACGCCACCAAGTTTGAGAACTTGTCCAGATTTTCAGCCTATTTTCAACTTCAACCCAATGAAACTTGGAAGTGTCAAAAGTTTGAGGAAGGCCTGAGGCATGATGTAAAGAAAATCATGATAGCTTTGAAGATCACTCAGTTTTCTGAGCTACTCGACACTTGCTGCCGATTGGAAAGTGTGGAACAAGAACGCGAGACAAGAAACAGAAACTTTGGGCCCATTCGGTCCCAAAGAGGAGGTGGTGGTAACGCGAGTCGTTATCAAAAGAAGCCTTATTCCAGACCCTCTGGAAGCCAACAACCACAAAAGTTTCAAGGAGGAAGTCCAACTGGAAGCCCGGCAAGGATGGGTCAGAATGCTACAACTACTCCAAGATGTATGAAGTGCGGGAAGGAGCATTTCACAAGGGACTGCATAATCAAAAGAATTATTTGCTTTTGGTGCGGGAAACTTGGTCACGTTTCTCGAGACGGTAACTAGACCAAGGCGGAACCATCTGTCAATGCTGCTAAGACTTCTAAACCACAAGTTGGAGGCAGAGTCTACACCCTGAGTGGTGCTGAGGCCTCTGAATCTGAGGATCTGATACAAGGAGAAGGTATCATTGAAGGTAATCTTTTAATTGTACTGTATGACTCCGGTGCTACTCATTCTTTCATTTCACATGACTGTGTGGAAAGACTTGGATTGCCTGTGTCTTCTTTACCTTTCGATTTGACTGTTTCGACTCCTACTGCAAAACCTGTAGTCACTACTAAGGTGTGTCTAGGTTGTCCTTTAATAGTGGAAGGTCGAGTCTTTTCTGTCGATTTGATCTGTTTACCATTATCCCAACTAGACGTGATATTAGGAATGGACTGGCTATCTGCCAACCATGTCCTGTTAGACTGTTCCAGAAAAACAATAGTTTTCCCTTTGGATGAGGATTCTAGATTTTTGACCGCCAACCAAGTGAAAGCTTTCCTGAAAGAAGGAGCTCGAGGATACATGCTGTTATCTTCTTTGAAAGTTGAGAGTGAAGTTGATGTGGACGCAATCTCTGTTGTTCGAGATTTTCCTGAGGTTTTCCCTGATGATGTACCTGGTTTGCCACCTGAACGTGAGGTCGAGTTTGCTATCGACTTGGTACCTAGAGCTGGCCCTATTTCTATGGCGCCTTACCGTATGGCACCAGCAGGACTCGTGGAACTTAAGAAGCAGTTGGAAGAACTCCTAGAGAAGAAATTCGTGAGACCCAGTGTGTCACCTTGGGGAGCACCTGTATTGTTGGTCAAGAAGAAAGATGGGACTTCAAGATTATGCGTGGACTACCGTCAGTTAAACAAAGTCACGATCAAGAACAAGTACCCATTGCCAAGGATAGATGACTTGATGGACCAATTGAAGGGAGCAGATGTGTTTTCCAAAATCGATCTAAGATCGGGATATCACCAAATCAGAGTGAAAGTGAGAGACATTCCTAAGACCGCTTTTCGTACTCGTTATGGTCATTATGAGTACCTGGTGATGCCTTTTGGTGTGACAAATGCACCTGCGATATTTATGGACTACATGAATAGGATCTTTCGCCCTTACTTGGACAAATTCATTGTTGTTTTTGTAACACCCCAAATTTCCGTATCTCTTAAACAGTAATTTTGACAGTTAACAGAATTTTACTGTTTAGTAATTTCTGTGCACTGTAAAATTATTTTGTTTATTCCGTCAGCGTATTTGATCGTTTTGAGTGATTTACTCCGTGTCAGGAAAATAAAAATTTTCGGGCCGGGGAAAACCTTACGTAATTTAATTTTTACCGTTGGTAATTATTTTACGTAATCTGATTTGATATTTGTGCATTTTATAATTTTTGTGATTTTTGTGGATGATTTTGAAATTTTTCCTATTTGTGGGCCTCGCAAGGGGTATGTGGGCCCAGGTGGGTCCCGCAAAGCAAAAATTTTTCTACGCATAGAAAAAATTATACTGTTTAGACGGAGACAGGGGATCTTACTAAACCTGAATCCGGAAACAGTTTTAGAAAATTTATTGTACTATGTTTTGTACTGTATTTAATTATCAGATGATAAAAATACAGTAAAAATATTATTTGTAGGATACAAGAATAAATATTATACTGTGTAGTCAACAAAGAGAGCTTGACTTGATCTATACCCTTGGATGAGAATACTTAGTTTGAATATTAACCATTGATTTAATCAAAGGTTAAGAAACAAACTTAATAAAGAAGCCTTGGATAATAACCATTGATTTAATCAATGGTGTGAGAATAAGCTTTGTTAGGAAGGCTTTGATATCAACTATAGATGTAATCAAAGGTGTAGAATTGGTCTTGAAAAATGACAAAGACCATTTATAACCATTGGATTTAGATTAAATCAAGGGTGGAGATTTAATCTTAAAAAGTAACAAAGACCATTTATGACCATTGGATGAAGAATTAATCAAGGGTAGAGATTTGGTCTTCTAAAATAGCAAAGACTAATTAGGACCCTTGGATTTAAAGTTTGAAGAAGCAATCTTAACCATTAATTTTGGAGACACATCTAATGGTTAGAATTTAAAGGAGAAAAATTCAATGGCCTAGATTAAGTCTTCTAACCTATCTAAATCTACCTAAATCGTAACCATTGAATTAATCAATGGCTAGAAATGCTTCAAATGGTGGCAAATAATGAAGACAACTTTATTGAATGCATTATGAAGAGAAGGTGGTGGTTTTGGAGTGTTTAGAAGACAAAGAGACAAGCTTTATGTCATTTTTGCATGTCTTGGTCAAGTTAGACATCATAATGGCTTACTTTTGATTTTTGCACTCAAGAAGAATGCAAGAAGGGGGGGGCACGGTTTTGGTCTGATTTTGAGAGCTTTGAAGACCATTATTAGCTATCTTGGTCATTATTGATCATTCTTGATCATCTTTGTCTCCTCCAAAAGCAAAAACTCATCAAACTTTTCTCTCCACCTCTCCTCCAAGCAAGTTTTGGCCATGACCATCAAGAACACCCTCCATCACTCAAAAATTTCATCCAACTTGATTTTCTAAACCTAAACACCATTCTAAGAACATCTCTAGTTATGAGTTTTTCCAAAATCATTCATCTTGATCTTCAAATCCAAGTTTCAAGTTTCTATCAAAAATAAAAAATTTCATCTTTGTGCTTCAAGAGAAACCATTCGGTTATCTACCCTAAAATCACCATCCAAGCTATTTTAATTTCATCCAACCATAGATCTTGAATCTACATGATGTTCTAAGCAACTTTCATGTTGGAGATTTTCTCTAAATCATTCATCTTCAAGGAGTTTCTTCAAGATCAAAGTTATGGGGTATTTATGGTGAAGTGTAAGGAAACTTCATTTTCTTCTCTCTTTTTCATGATCTAAGCCATGTTTGATCCATGGTTCCTCTTAATCAAACTTGATATGTTAATTAACTTGTGTTTTGTTTTGTATTTGAGAAGCACTTGGTGGTGAAGGACTTGGAAAAAGAAACAAATCAAGAAGCTTTGGAGGATCTTCAAGAGGTAAGAGGGAGATCCATCTCACCAACCAAGCATGGTGGTGAGAGATGGTATTTTATTTGATGGATGTGGAATCCATGTGAGGATTCATATCCATGGTTATGTAATTAATTTGTGGGTGTTTATGAGCTTTGATTAATTTTCTATGCTTGATATGCTTTGCATGATTTTATAGCTTTGATGATATGCTTGATATACTATACATGCTTTTATGGCTTTGATGGTATGCTTATATTATTTATGATAAAATATATATGTATATGCCATGACTTGATGGTAGAAAGGAAATTGATTTTTGGCTCCAATAGCCAAGGAAGAGCTACGGTTTTGATGCCCTTGATTAGGGTTCATGTTGAAAATTTTTAAGAACAAAAGAATTGATTTTTGAGTACTTAGAACATGGTGGATTTCGAACAAGACACCTCAAAATAGGTGTTCACAAATTAATATTTTCATGAAAGATGAAAATGGATGATTTGAAGAGTATGGAAAATAAACAAAGGATTTGTTTTTCAAGAGAACAAGAATACGATTTTTGGAGGAATTTTTATTGATTTATTTTGTGTAAAAAGTTTCTAAGTGTTTTACTAAACATGAGATTTAAATGAAAATAGCAATGATGATTTTAAACGAATTTGCAAAGAAAGTGAAAAATGGAAATAAACAAATGATTTGATTTTCAAAGACTATGAGTCTTACGTTTTTATAAAGGATTTTTAATGGTTTTGTTTGTGTAAAACCATATCAATTTAAAAGGAAAAATATTTGATGGTTTCAATAGTCATGTCCACGTTTTTTTTAAAGGCTTGTAATGTCTTGATTTTTTTATGAACAAAGTAATTTTTCAAAGTGAAAACGTAACTTGATTTAATACAAGGAATTTGGAAAGGGAATCAGAGTGTTTTTATCACTTGAGAAAATTTGTAAACAAAAGACAAAGAGAGGTTGAACATGTTTGAACTTCAATTTATTTTGAAGAATTGATTTTAAAATTGATTTGAGAAAAATGGAGAATATAATGGTATTTTGAAAATTTACTAACGTATAACTTATTTTCAAGTTTTGAAATACGTTAGAAAACGTTAAGCTTTGAAACGTTGATTTACATCAATGGAATAGTGATTTTATGAATTATATTTTGAAAAAGAATTTCTTGAGTAAAGAACTGTGGAAAAATATTTTCTTGAGTAAGAAAATATATTAAATGAAGTATAAAGTTATATTATTTTGAGAAAAGTTGAAAAGGAATTTTTGAAGGTTAAGAAATATTTTCGTAATGAAATTGTGATGAAAAATGTTTTACGATCTTAAAAACGCGTGATTTTTAAGCTACGCAATTTTGAAAAAATGTGTTAAAAATGATATTGATTTATTTAAGTCCAAAATAATGTTTGGAATATTGAGGAATATTTTATGTGATTGAAAAATGTTGAAAAATATTTTACGTATCTTAAAAATAATTTGAAATACAGTAAAATATTTCTACGCGATTTTAAATACGTTGAAATATTTCTACACGATTTGAATTACGTTTAAATATTTTACGTAATTTGAACTATTGTTTAAAAATCACTATGTGATAGAATATTTTTACGTGATTGTGAAAATGACGGAAAAATCGTTATGTGATTTGGAAAGTGTTTTAAATATTTTGAGAATGACAGAAAATGATTTACGCGACTTAAAAGAATGATTTTTAAGTTACGAAATTTTGTAAACGTAACAGTAGTGTTGCGGTATTGTAAAAACGTAATAAAAACGTTTTGGAATTTTAAAAACGTAACAAAAGTGTTACGGTATTGTGAAAATATAAAAGAAGTGTTATGGTATTGTGAAAACATAACAGAAACGTTTTTGGATTGTGAAAATGTAACAGAAATGTTACGCGATTGTGAAAATACGGTAAAAGTGTTTTATAACTATGAAAACATGATAAAATGATTTTATTATTGAAAGTACAGTATGATTACTGTTGAACTAGTGTCCATACACTGTTTGTGAGAGAATGACATATTTGTCTGTGATTGGATTTGGTGCATTATACATGCATTGGAAAGGTCTGATGAGGATTTGGATATGGTGATTGCTAGGAGAAACACACCTCTTGAGTGGGTGCGATATGCGTAGTGTAGGTCACTTGTTGACCTTGGGGGCATCGGGTGCGGTTGCCTACACGGGTGGTTGGTCGCGCTTCTTCCCGTAGGTTAGACCGATGCAACACACCGATGATCCTGACCGAGACACTATTCTTAATCAAGATCTGATAAAGACTGTCGTGTATGTGCTAGATGTGCAAAAATTGAAATGAGAATTAAAGCACGTGGTCCGAGGCAAGTGGACCGTAGATCTTTTTCGATCATTTCTCCGACCGAGTTTAGCTCCATGGAGTAGGAAATCGAGTCTTGTGTACATGCATAATCTGAACATTTTATATCTGCATGATATATTAATTGAGGGATATTGGTTATGACAATTGTTTTGAATACTTGGATGATGATAATGATAATTAGAACATTATTGTAATTTGTTGTTTATGATAATTAAACTAATAAATGGTTAGATGATGATAGTTGATTAATGCTGATAGCATGATTATGCTATGATCTATCTCGTATGATATGTCGTTTGTGTTATCTCTATACTTTGCCATAATCGCTTGGTATTGCGTAGGTGATCTCACCTCTTTGTTATGTTGTCTTGTGTGTCCGTATTGTTAAAATTAAACAAGAGAAAGAATGAGTTGTCTTAGACATAACGGGCGATGGACACTCGTAGATTGATGAAAACATTGAAGAGTGGTCATGCTCAAGTTCGAAGGTGTTCGAGTAGACAAGGAGTAGAGTTCTGATGCAACAAGCTGGATACAAGATAAGGAATGAGTATGTTAAGTTTTATCGTTAGTGTTATACCGTGCTATTTAGTAGGACCCGTCATAGGTTTTGCTACTGTTAAAAAAAAAGAGTCTGTTAATTTTATATTTCTATTTAAATTGTAAAATATTAATTGGTGTCAATGTTGTATATGAATCAGTTTAAATATATTTTCAGTAATACTTATGAATTACAGTAAGTTTATATTTCAGCAAGAAAGAAATTTTTTTTAAAACCCACGTTTTTAACTCAAACCTTGTGTGAATTTCTTTTCAGATTATGAGTTGAGAGTCAGACATGTGATACCCTAGGGAGGGTGTTACAGTTTTCATCGACGATATTCTGATCTATTCACAAAGTTGCGAGGACCATGCTGAGCACCTCAGCATAGTTCTCCAGATCTTGAAGGAAAAAGAGTTGTTGCGAAACTATCCAAGTGCGAGTTTTGGCTAGAAGAAGTGAAGTTTTTAGGTCATGTAATCACGAAGGAAGGGATTGCAGTGGATCCTTCAAAGGTAGAAGCTATGCTACAGTGGGAAAGACCAACTACAGTGATGGAAATTCGAAGCTTCATCGGACTAGCCGGATACTACCGGTGATTCATAGAAGGATTTTCCAAGATCGCTGGACCACTCACTCAACTCACTAGGAAGGATCAACCTTTCGAATGGACAGATTCCTGTGAAGGCAGTTTCCAAGAGTTAAAAAGGAAGCTAACTACGTCACCAGTATTAGTTCTACCGAATCCTAATGAACTATTTGAAGTGTACTGTGACGCTTCGTATCAAGGTTTGGGGTGCGTTCTTATGCAGAATGGAAAGGTGGTGGCTTACGCCTCAAGACAATTGCGAGTGCACGAGAAGAACTACCCAACACATGATCTAGAATTAGCTGCAGTGGTCTTTGCGTTGAAAATATGGAGACATTATCTGTATGGAGCCATGTTCAACGTCTTCAGTGACTACAAAAGTCTGAAATACCTGTACGATCAGAAAGAGCTAAATATGAGGCAACGAAGATGGCTGGAATTTTTGAAAGATTACGATTTTCAACTCCAGTATCATCCCGGGAAGGCAAATGTAGTAGCCGATGCTTTGAGTAGGAAGACAGTTAGTGTTTCTACTATGATGATCAGAAAAAAGGACCTAATAGAGCAATTTAGAGACATATGGTCATCTTTAGAGTTAACACCGGGAAAAGTCTGCATGAATAGGGTTACTATCTCGAATGACCTGATGGATGATATTCGAGAGAAACAAAAGGTTGATAAATTCCTGCAAGGAGAAAGAGAATTGATGAGGCAAGGTGGTGTATCAACATTGAAGGAAGGAAGTGATGGGATTCTGAGATTCCAAGGAAGGATCTGTGTGCCTAAAGATGAGGAACTCCGGAAGTACATACTTGAACATGCTCATTCGAGTCAGTTAAGTATGCATCCTGGAATGACCAAGATGTATCAAGACTTGAGGAAGTTATTTTGGTGGCATGGAATGAAAAGAGATATCGCTAGATGTGTGTCGTCTTGTTTGGTTTGCCAGAAAACGAAGATTGAGCATCAAAGACCAGCTGGATTACTACAACCCTTGGCTATTCCTGAATGGAAGTGGGATAGCATCGCCATGGACTTTGTTGTCGGATTACCAAGAACTCGGAAAGGATATGACTCAATATGGGTAATAGTGGATCGACTTACGAAGTCAGCTCACTTTCTGCCGATCAACATAAGGTATCCATTGGAGAAGTTGACTCGGATATACATTGGTGAGATTGTCAGACTTCATGGGATACCCACGAGTATTGTTTCCGATAGAGACCCAAGGTTTACCTCGAAGTTTTGGCAAAGTCTTCAAGAGGCTATGGGAACAAAGTTGCGGTTAAGTTCTGCCTACCATCCGCAAACTGGTGGTCAATCAGAAAGAACAATTCAGTCGTTAGAAGATCTGTTAAGAGCCTGTGCCCTAGAGTAAACTGGAAGTTGGGATGAAATCTTACCATTGGTGGAATTCACCTACAACAACAGTTATCATTCAAGTATAGGCATGGCGCCCTATGAGGCCCTATATGGGCGGAGGTGTCGGACGCCTCTGTGCTGGTATCACGATGGAGAACGGCTTACCATTGGACCTGAACCCATTCAGCAGACAACTGTGAAGGTTAAAATGATTCAGGAGAAGATGAACACGGCTTAGAGTCGGCAGAAGAGTTATGCGGACCAAAGAAGGAAACCTCTTGAGTTCGAAGAAGGGGAGCATGTCTTCTTGAAAGTAACACCTATGACTGGGGTCGGTCGTGTCCTCAAATCTAGAAAACTCACTCCAAAATTCCTTGGACCCTACCAAATTCTTCGTCGGATAGGTCCTGTTGCTTATCAAATAGCTTTACCCCCTTTTCTTTCAAACCTTCATAATGTCTTTCATGTGTCACAACTCAGAAAGTATATCCCAAATCTTGATCATGTCATAGCACCTGATTCTGTACAATTGAAGGAAAACTTGACATATGAGACAACTCTTGTAAGGATTGAGGATAGGAGGACAAAGCAACTCAGAGGGAAGGACATTGCACTAGTGAAGGTAATCTGGAATGAAGCAACTGGAGACGTGACGTGGGAGCTGGAGGACAAGATGAATGAGCAATATCCCGAATTGTTTTAAGGTATGAAAAATTTCGAGGACGAAATTCTTATTTGTTGGGGAGAGTTGTAACACCCCAAAATTTGATTCCTCTACGACCCGTATTCATTTTATAATATTTGTGATTTTTTGGAATTTTTCTGGATTTTTCGAAGAAACCAGAATATTTTAATATTATTCCTTGTTTTACGTATGTGCTGAGCGGAACCGGAGAAATGAGATATTTTCTCCGAGAACCTTGAACTATAGAAACGTCGACGGGGGATCTTACTAAACCCGAGGCCGGACACAGTTTACAAGGTTTTACATTTTTCGAGAAATCTTAGCCGATGAGATAATAAAACACTGTGAGGAATTTATCCGTCAGATTTGTAGTGCTGACTTCTACCAACTATAACTATTGTCCAATAAATAATAATATGCATTAAAAATATTATCACATTATTCAAAATCTAATTTTTTGTATCACACCTATTAGTTTAATTTCAAAAGAAAGATTAAATTTAATCCAAGCTTATTATGGGAAGCTTCCTAGCAATTTCCTTGCAACATATTTTTCTCTCTCTTTTTTTCACACTCTTCTACGGCAGACACTACAAGGGGAAGTCCAAATATTTCCATTCCATTACTTTCATTTTCACTCATTTCTCTACACCCAAATACCCATTTCTCTCTTTTTCTCTCTTCTTCTTCCTCTCCACCGAACACACACACACACACCATCACATTGGAAGACCAACTTCCTCATTCGCCAAACCAATCACATTTTCTTGTTCCTTCCACCCTTTCAAAAAACTATTCTCCTTGGTTGTTATCCCTTGGTTCCTCTTCTTCTTCTTCTTCCATTTCTCTTCCACCATTAAAGCTAAAGCTTGGAGCTTTAAGGTAAAGTCTTCAACTTTCTTCCATTTCTTTGCTATTTTCGTTTTCTCTTGGCCACCTTGGTGACCAAGAACCTATTTTTCATGGTTGAGTGAACATTGTGGTGATCACTCACATTGGGATTTTCTTGAAGGAGGGGAAAACGAAAATCTAAGATGAGAAGGAGTAGCACATTGTGTTGTTTTTCATATAGGTAAGAGGGAGATGATCCTCTTTAACCAACCTTGGTAGTAAGGGAATGTCTTGTATGTGTATTGTTGTTGATTTTTGGAATCCATGTATAAAGTTCTCTCATTTTTATGTTGTTCTTGATGATAATGTATTTTGTTGGGTTTGTATGATTTATTGATGTCTCTTGCATGATTTGGAGGTGTATTCCAGTATCTTGTTGATTAAATATGATGAGGAATGGTTTGGTTTGAGTTAGAGGACCTGAGAACTCTGTTTTTCTGCAAACTTACGTGTAGTAATCGATTACACGGGACTTGTAATCGATTACCAAGCTCTTAAAGATGCAAAATCGTGATTCTGAAAATCTGGTAATCGATTACCTCTGGTGTGTAATCGATTACAGAGATTCTGTTTAGCTTGTAATCGATTACAAGAAGAGTGTAATCGATTACCAAGCCTCTGATGTCACAAAATAGTGCTGCTGAGAATCACGTAATCGATTACACAACCGTGGGTAATCGATTACGGAGGTTCTGTCCAATTGGTAATCGATTACCACGGTTGTGTAATCGATTACCAGTGCCTTGAAGTTACGAAACGTGATTCTGGGAATCACGTAATCGATTACAATGAGATTGTAATCGATTATAGAGGTTCTGTTTCTCAGGTAATCAATTACAAGGGTGTCTGTAATCGACACAAGACCAAAAATGAGATTTTTGAGCTGGAAATGATTGAGATTATGGTTCTTTATCCTTTGTAACTCAACCATAACCTAAAAACCCTGGATTCAAGGATTTTGCTTTACTAAATTGTGTTAGAAATGTGCATTCACCCCAATAGGGAAGAAATGATTTTGAATATGGAATCCTTGGATCCATGATATGGAAATCGTGGTATGTGTATAATAAGGAATGCATGTTGATGCTGAGAATTATTGATGTAGTACTCAATGAGATAAGGATGATGATGTGCCATCGAGGCAATGTTTTAAATAAATGTATTGATTGATATGTCATGTTGGGTATTGAATATTGATTATGTGCCATTGAGGAAAGGCTTATGCTGAATGCATCATAGATGAACATACATGATTGGACATTGTGTCATCATGTATGCGTATTGTCCGTGGGACATTGTTGAGAAGGCTATGTTGCCTAGGAGTTTGAATAACACCTATGTGCGAGTGCGAATAGACTAAGCGTAGGTGTCATATGTTGTTGACCCTGGGGGCGTCGGGGTGTGGGTGTCTCACAAAAGACAGTGGTAGCTCCACTGGGGCCGTGGGATAGACCAATGCGACACTCCGACGATCCTGCCTGAGATGTTGTCCTATGTCGCGATCAACTGTCGAGGTGCCATGTATGAGCCATTTTGCGCAAATGTTTTTATGTGATGAGCACACTATATTTTTAAGGCTAACGATACACTGACATTACTCCTTGATCATTCACTCCGAAAATGTTTATGTCTAGCTCCATGGAGTAGGAACTTTGGTACCCTTGTTGCATTGTGAGTTGTCAGTCACATGGTCCATTGAGCATTCATGATTGGATAATGTGCTTACTATTATGACTGTGATATTTATCTGATCCTTGGTAATACTGATGTTGCTAGTTGGCTATGGATGATATTAATTACTGTTCCTTGATGCTTTACTCTCATTAATTGCTTTCATGTATTACTGTACTTGTACGTATTGATTGTGTCTTATATGGGCGTTCGGCGCCGTTTATTTTCTTGCTGCCTTGTTGGTACTGAAAGCTGGGAATCTCACCTCTTTCGGTACTTTTCTTTATTTTGCATTTTGGTTGAATCGTATGCTCTCTAGAAGACACTCGTGAGGAGAACAAGGAAGCTCTTGAGTTTTGAGGCTTCTGGCCTTATCTCAATTAAGACCGGAGTTGCTGAGAATGTCTTTTCGCCCCCGTGGATTTTTTGGTTACGTGCGGATCAACTTTCATGGTGGTCCGGATTGCTGGCATATCAACGTGCAGACTGACCGCTGTGTGTACCACGGCGAATTGACGGTGTCTTTGGCATGGGGACGCTACACTGCTTCTATTTTTGACTTTCATGCTTTTGTATGGTTGGAATTTTATATGCCTGTAAGAGATATGTGGGCGGATATGTACTATACCCCACGTGACGACTCTTTCCTGTCTACTGCTCGGGCTCCTGCCCGCTGTTCTGTCGTCCCGATGGATGTCTCATCGGACGACGAGGACCCTGAGGAGGACCCATCTACGGTTCCTTCTCATTCCAGGCAGTCTTAGGGTTGGTTGTAAATTGATGGCTACTGATGGTTGTCCGTTTATTTTTTTTGAGGGAGCCTGACGTACTACTGGATTGTGGGTAGATATATTTGTATCTCTTGGGGTAGGTACACATTTTGCTTTTTTGTATATCTCTTTTTGGAAATGTAATTTAAACAGGCTTGTAATTATGGTACAAAGTATGTAACTATCTATATTGGATATGGTTGTATGTTTCATTACAAGTTGATTTCTCTTTGACATTTTCGATAAAAAGTTTTATATGAAGGAGGGACTTTAATTTTAACTCAATCACGCGATATATTTACAAACAGGCGTATATGTATATTGATGGAAGTTTTGACCGGAACTATGTTAAAAGAAAAAGAACAAAAAAAAATGCTCAAATTTTCCGTATCTCATCTTTTGGGTCGTTTCACTATGGTGTGACGTTCCTTCTTCTCACCCGTTATGATACAAGGGGGAAAAAGGGGCGTTACAGCCTTAAATTGAGAAATTATATCATAAGAATCTATGGGTCTTTCTAATTCGTAGGAACTCTCATTGGGTGACTCATCTATTCTAAAGGTCTCTAGAGCCAAATCCCATTTCAGAATGTTTGACCACGAAATAGTGGGTAAACCACTAGGTGTGGGACATTCATGAAAAATGCACACTCTAAATGAGATTTTCGCAATAACCAAACATGATGTACATCCAAAATGACTATCACTACACAACCTCTTCTTAACTTAGGCTTCACTCAGACTCGGATATAGGGCCCCACTCGAATGTGTACGATAAACGTGTAGGTGCGGTAGGTGTAGGGAGCATACAAACCTTCATAATCCTAAAAACTACCCGCATCCTGGAAAACAAATAAAAAACAAAAATTTCCAAAGAAGTTCTCTATCCTAAGGTTTAAATAACAAAAATAATTAAAATAATTAAAAATAAAAAAAGGTAAAACAAATATACAAAGATTAAAAAATTTTGTACAATAAACTTATATGGGCTTGACTCTCAGGTATCCCCAGTGGAGTTGCCATCTGTCGCGACCGTGATCACGGCGGGTCGGCGAACAAAATAAATTGTTAGGAGTCGCCACCAATTTTATTTACATTAGGAAACATTGAAAAAACCCTTTCAGAAAATGGTCTTTGGAACTAAATTAGATTTGTGAGTCGGTTATTAATAGGGAATAGTGGAAACTTAACCCCACAACACTCCTAATACATCTGTCTTAAAACGGTTACCCCAAATTAGTTATTCAAAGTTTAATAATATTATAATATATTTATTTTACCCCTTTTTATTAAAAAATTAAAAAATAAATAATTTGTGAAAATTTAAAATTTAGCTTGACGAAATAAAAATTTCGCTCTTACGTACCTTCAGGTGCAATGAGGAATTCAAAGTCACATAGTTCTTTAAAAAATAAGTGTGAGTTGGTTAATTTTATTTAAAGAAAAGATTTAATATTTTATTTTATAAAAATTTGAATTAGCAGGTCGTCACGACTCTGTTAATCAAATTAAGGCTTGAATAGGTGAAGCTCGCGTCACGCTAGAGACGTCACCCACTAATTATTGAATTTATTGTTATTAAATGAGATTTTTTTAATCTAAAATTATCTTAAAAAAAAGAACAAATAAAAAAGTAATAATGATAAATAAAAAAACGAATTTTGAGTCTTTATTAAATAGTAATTTATTTTTGAAATAATTTGAATCATTAAGTTGTCGCAACTCAAATGACTCAAAATAATTATAAGATTAACAAGCTGTCACAACTCGATTAATCTCATTTAATTCTTTTTTAAAAAAATATTTAATTATTTTATATTTCTACTTTATAGTTTTATCATTTTTCTTTGTCTTTTTTTATTTTTTTTTATCCTTTTTTAGTTTAGCCCAATAAATTATAAGCTTATTTTTCCCCCCAAAAAAATAATTAAAGCTAATCAGATTTAAGAAAAAAAAACTCATAAAATACGAAATTAAAAAAAGGAAGGGGCTATTTTGTTTCTTCTTCCTTGAGACTTTGCACAACTAAACAGGGAAGCAACGGAGTAAACGACATCTGGCGGTGGCAGAGTAGATCGACAACGACGGCGGCGACTGGCTTACCGGCGTGGTGCGTGACGGCTTGGACTCAACTCGCCAGAATCCTAGCTTCTCGGATCTGAAGTGCAGATCGGAGATGCGACTCGGACGGTGCTCACTGGAACTGGAGGAAGCAGCTGGGTCGCGTCCTGGTAGATCGGGCAGCTCACGGTTGACGGCGGCACGACGTGTGGCAGAATGGTGCGGTGAGCTCGACGGAACGGCTGCATTACGGTTCGGGACGTGGGTTACGGCGGCTGGGCTATTCCGGATCTGGTGTGGTTGGATGGAGGCAGATGCGGAGCGTGGGTCTCGTCTGGTTCGGTGTATTGGGCTTAGTGGTGGTTGTTTGTGAAGAAGAAAATGGATGGAAGGTGGTGGGGTAGATGAAGGGTGGAGATGATGGGTCTATGGTGAAGATGAAGGCTGTTTGGTGAAGGTATGATGTTGAAGGTGGTGGATGAAGCTTATGGCAGAGATGGTGGTTATGAGGAGGAAATAATGGTGGATGAAGGATGGTGAGCCACGATTTAGAGAATGATTTTTTGGTGAAGACGATGAAGATGTGTGGCAAAGATGGAGACTAATGGCGAGTTGACTCGGTTAAGGGGTAGAAGATGAGGAAAGGCTACGTGACGATCAGAAAATAATACGGCTAAGTGTGTGTAACGTGAGCCAGGTCCCCTTAATGGTGTGGGTTATGGGTTTTTATAGGAAGAGATAGGCTGAAGAGTTTGAGTTAAAGTGTAATTAAAATTTGTTTAGGATGAGTGTTGGGTTATTTAGGATGATAAAGATTAGTTTGTTTAGGATGAGTATTGGGTTGTTTAGGATGATAGGTTTAAGGTTAGTATAGGATGAATTATGAGTTTATGGGTTAGATCATGGTTAATGGGTTGGATACTGGATTAATGGGTTGGATAATGGGCCAATGGGTGAAAGTCTGATTTTTTTTTAAACAACAAGCCCTAAACAAAATTTGGTGTTGACGGTGACAATCTAGCTACTTTGCATATAACTTACAATTTAGTGTTCCGTGAAAAGACTAAACATATTGAGGTCGATTGTCATTTCATCAGGAAAAAGTTTTATCAAGAGACATCACCACAAACTTTGTCAACTCAGATGATCAGTTAGCAGATGTCTTCACCAAGTCCCTGAGAGGTTCACAAATAAGTTATTTGTGTAACAAGCTTGGTGGTGCATATGATCTATATGCTCTAGCTTGAGGGGGAATGTTCGAAACCTATGTAATTAGGTGTAATTAGTAGTACAACTGTTAGTCTCACATCATGTAAATTGTGTAATTATTTATTATCTATTGAGTATATATTCAGCCTCCGTTGTGTAATTGAAACACATGGTTCAGTTCATGTCTTTCTTTTTCTCTCTCTCAACAAATATTAGTCTGCGCCAAAGAATTTTTGTTTCAAAGAATTTGAAAATCCATGTAGGTCTTTTTTTTTTCTTCTATGGAAACTTAAGCTAGCTGTATTTGTTGTGAATGTCAAATCAATTTCAGTTAAAACAGAAGAGTATATTGCTAAATGTTCAAAACACAATTAATATCTGTTTTAGATTTTTTTAACTTCATATTAGAATAACTGAGTCTAGCTCCACCCAAAATCTAGCTCATGGGGGGAGAGTTGTCCAAGTAATTATAAGTGATACTTTGCCTTTATACTTAATCAATGAGGTACCTTAACACACCCCCCTTACACTCAGGACTGGACATATAGAGGGTGAAGTTTTAGGATTGGACATTTGTGAGTACTCTAACTGGGATAGACTTTGATATCATATTAGAATTACTAGGCCTAACTCCACCCCAAAAGGTAGCTCATGGTGGGAGGGTTGCCCAAGTTATTATAAGTGGTACTTTGCCCATATACTTAATTGATGTGAGACCTTAACACTTCACACGTTTTCCTTCTTTCATACCTATTGCTTCCTCCGGCATCATTTTTCCACCATCCTTGATCTCTCGATTCTTGACAGAGGATGACTCTGGAATCTTTTCCAATTCTTTGACATCATAACTTGATTTTGTGCTGCTTTCTGTTGTCACCATTTCTTCTGATTCGGTATGGTTTGTAATATCATTCTCCGAGCTTGGTGCTTCTGATTGGTGGTTTGCATGTTCTTCATTTTCTGCACCGACCTTGGCCATGGTTTTGTGTAGATAAATTGCCTGTTTTAAGATAGGCAGCATCCGAACCAAATTTGTATTACAAATGAAGTAAATAAATGATTAATTGATTGTTTTCATGGATGTATAAGCATGAGCAATTTATGTGTGTGAAGCAGCATGCAGTTGTCTTTGTGAATATTTTTGTTGTTTACTTCATTACTGCCTAACCTCAAGAACTTTAGTCGTTTGCTCAAGTTCATTTTCTGGTCTGCAGCTCTTTTCGTTATCTATTGCTCTTGATTCCACTTCCTTATATGTTTGTTCCTGAATGCTTTTCTCAGTTGTCTCACCTTGGACATTTGTTGATGTGGGCAATGTTGATGGGGCTTCACGCTGATGCACACCTGTCATTGTGCATAAGATATATTTCTATACTATCATTCGCATAAAGTTGGCTAAAGTAATTCTGTTTTAGTACATCTTTTCGATATCCTATCTTGAAAACTGGAAATTTCTATTGACAAACCAAGCTACTTATTAGGCCGAAGAGTTATACAAGTATATTATAATGCTATCATCTGTAATTAAAAACTCTCAAGCCATATCACAACAAAAATTTATTATTTGAAGGGATTTGAAAAAATAATCAACTTGTAATTTTTGGAAACATAATGTTTCTGTAATTACCTCTTAAGATAAAAATGAAATTCACTAAAGACCGAAGAGAAAATTGCAGAGTTTTCGAAACTTACTCTCTGTTGCAGTTTTTGGTAATTGCATGTCAGTTGCTTCTTCCATCTCTTTTGCTTCCTCTTGTATGATTTTCCCACCATCCTTGATCTCTAATTTCTCTCCGGGACATGACACTGGGACATTTTGAAGTTCTTCTGTATCATTACTTAGGCTTATTTCTGCAGTCTCTGGTCCTTCTAAATTCGGATGCTTTATAACCATGGTCTCCAGGCTCTGCGCTTGAGATTGGGGTTCAGCTTTCTTTTCATTTTCCCCATAGGTGTTTCCCGTTGTTTTTTGTAGATCAATTGCCTGTTTTAACAGATACTATGTCAGAAGTTAAAGGTATTGCAAATTGAGAAAATAAATGTTTGGTTTTTTGCATTGACATATAATTAAGATGTGCCAATGTGAAATTGAAGGAGGAGGTATCTATTATTTTCTAGTTTATTTTGTTGCAGTTTGCTCGAACCTCAAGATCTATTGTGTTCTTCTCGAAATCATTTTCTGGTCTCTGCTTCTCGTTGGTATCTGTTGCTACTGATTCAGCTTCCTTATGTATTTCTTCTTGAATGCTTTGCTCAATTGTCTCAACTCCGACAGATGCTATAGTGGGTAAAGTTGGCAGGACTTTATTCTCAGGCACACCTGTCAATATACAAATGAGATGTTGAATGCAGTCGTGCACACAAGGTTGGGTAAGGTAGTTGTTTTTTTGTTCAATTATTTCTTCGTAGCTAAAAAAATTCCACTCCCACAATAAGCTGCTTTATAAGGTCTAAGAATTTCTGTTTGCATGCTATCATCCACATACAGAGTTGGCTAAAGTTGTTCCTTTCTTCACAACACAAGTTGTTAATGCTAGTCTACACCAAATAATTTTTTGTTTCATGGGATTTAAAAAATCATGTAGGACATTTGTTTGGAAGCATAAGCTTCTTGTATTTGATTCTGGGATGTCTTATCAAATTCTGTTATGACTGAAAGAAAAGGCTGCTCAATTTTCAAACAATAATTACTTTCTGTTTCAGATTTGTGTAACTCTACATCAGTGGCTACTTTGATATTTTCTGCTTCCTCAGGCGTGATTTTTCCACCATCCTTGATCTCTAAATTCTCGACAGATTGTGACTCTGGAATATTTTCCAGTTCTTCCCTATCATTACTTAATTTTGTGCTGCTTTCCGTTGTCACCATTCCTTCCGAATTGGTATGCTTTATATTCAAATTCTCGATGCTTTGTGCTTCAGATTGGTGGTGAGCATGTTCTTCATTTTCTGCACAGACCTTGCCCATGGTTTTGGTTATATCAATTGCCTGTTTTCACAGACGTAGCTTCAGAATCAAATTTGCATTAAAAATGAAGAAAATGAATGATTGATTGTTTGTTTGCATGGACGCATAAGCATGAGCAATTTACATGTGAAACATCATGCAGTTATCTATGTGAATTATCTGTATGAATTTTTCTTGTTTACTGTCTTACCTCATGGACTTTAGTAGTTTGCTCAAGTTCATTTTCTGGTATGCAGCTTATGTCATTATCTATCATTGTTGATTCCACTTGCTTACTGTTTGTTCCTCGTATCTTTTCTCATCTGTCTCATGTTTGACAATTGCTAATGCGGGTAATGTTGATGGGGCTTTAACATCAGTTACACCTGTCAATACACATTTGAAATTGCAACTTATAGCACTATCATCTGCGTACAGACGTTTATTGCAACTTATATGTTTTATTTAGAAATTGAAAACTATCAAATGCCTTATCACACCAAAAAGTTATTGTTTCAAGGGGTTTGAAAAAACATAATGAACTTCTAATTTTTGGAAACTTAGAAGTTTCTGTAATTGCTTCTAGGATGAAAATGAAATTCACTAAAGAGTAAAAAGAAAGTTGCTGAATTTTCGAAACATACTTTCTGTTGCAGTTTTCAGTAACCGCATATCAGTTGCTTCTTGCATCTCTTTTGCTTCCTCTTGTATGATTTTTCCACCCTCCTTGATCTCTAATTTCTCTCCAGTGTGTGACACTTGAAATTTTTTAAGTTCTGCACTGTCATTACTTGGGCTTAATTCTTTGGTCTGCCGTCCTTCTAAATTTGGATGCTTTGTTGCCACGGCCTCCAGGCTCTGTGCCTGAGATTGGGGTTCAACTTTCTTTACATTTTCCGTGCAGGTGTTGCCTGTTGCTTCATGTTGATGAAATGCCTATTTTAACATATACTGCGTCAGAAGTTATACATATTGCATGTTGCGAAAATAAATGTTTGGTTGTTTGCATGGACACATAATATGTGCTAGCGTGAAAGTGCAGGGTGGTATCTACTATTTTCTAGTTCTTTTTGTCGTAGTCTGCTTGCTCAAACCTCAAGAACTTTCATGTTCTCCTGAAAATCATTTTCTGGTCTTCGCCTCTTGTCGGTAGCTGGAGGCACAGCTATTTCTTTCAATGCTGACTCATAGATATCTTTCAGAGTATCCCCTTCTTTGATTGCAACCCCTTCTGTACTTGCTCCATCAGTTGCCTGGTTGGAAGATGAGTTTTCAAACTTATGATTGTCATCATATCCATTTTTTAAGGCTGTTTTGAAAGTAGATTCTTGAGTTTTTCCATGCATGGGTTTATCCTCCCTGTAATTATCATATACTAACTTATTGCTAGACCTGATTGATTCAGGGGGCCTTTCATTCACTCTCTTGTACATGTGACATCCCTGCTTTCTTGTTTTGTACTCCTATCAAGCTTATGTCTTTAATCTCATCCTCAACATGTGTGGTACTGTTACTATTATGCTTGTTGTCCATGTCCTCATCTTTTAAACATGGCTCTGTCACTCTTTCATCATCCTTGCCTGGGTTCTTGGTTTCCAAGTCAAGGTTAGGAATTAAAACTTTATTGATTAGACCCAAGTTTGCCTCAAAAAACCTTGTAGCTTGTTCATTATTGTTGATTATTGTATATTTTGATTGTATATTCTGATCTGATTGTGATTAGATTAGGATTCTATTTTGATTTGATTTTTCTATTTAGTTAACTATATCTCTATAGTTTAGGAAACTCCTATTATTATGGGATATTGATTGATCCCCTTTGTAATTCCTTGTTGTATATATTGAATGAGTGCTGAGAGGATTTCTCTCAAGCAATTCCAGCACATCAAGTTGGTATCTAGAGCGGGTTTCAAACTAGGGATGCGTCTCCGCTCCCCGTCGCGGTTCTAAGTCACTGTCACGACTAGAACCCTAACCTCTGGACCCTCCACCACCGAGGTGAGGGCACAAATCATCTCAGAAGCATCCGGTCGACCGTCCCTCCTAGCAACTCACCGGAGGCCAGTGCCACGCACCCTCACGCGTGGGTTCATTTATCACGTCTTGATGGCGCATGCACGCCACATGCCACAGTCCCGGCCTCCGTTTGACTCGCCGCTTGTCCCGTAACCTAGAGAGAATATTGACTGATATTGATATTGACTTGATGTGTTGATAATGTGATGTAATTCCATAACCTAGTACTCTTATTTATACTAATACTTAAGTCAAATACTAACACTACTAGTACTGGCCCAAGCCCATTAACATAAGACTAATAACCTAATAAGTAATAACCTTACTATTCTCTAACACTCCCCTTCAAGCTTAAGCTTACTAAGCTTTAAGCTTGTTATAATTACATTTTAAAGAAAATAAACTAAAAACATAATGCGCCAAACAGTGTGATAGTGGCAGGCAACTGAATCTGGGATGGAGATAGAGCCGATGTATCTGGGACTAAGACGGATAGGGCCAGTGCATTTGGGACAAAGCTAGGGCTAGTGCATCTGGGACAAAGTAGGGGCCAGTGCATCTAGGACAAAGCGAAGGTTAGTGTGAGTCATAACCAACATAAGTCACCATTAGAATGATCGTCGATGGGAAGGCCAGTGCATCTAGGGCAAAGTGGCGGCTAGTGTGAGTCATAACCAACACAAGTCACCATTGGAATGATCGTCGATGAAAAGAAAAGTCACCACTAGCATGATTCATCTGTGGGAGAGAAGTCACCACCGGAATGATCGTCGATGGGAAGAGAAGTCACCACTAGTATGATTCATTTGTGGGAGAGAAGTCATGACAAATACCGGCATTGGAAAAGAACCAAACAGTAGCCAAAAACAGAAATAACCACCACAAAGAATGCCAAACAACCACGTAGAGGTCAAAGATGGTGTGATGAGGCAAACGAACGGCGAAAAAGCCCGGAAAGAGGGTGAAATAGCCATGGGTCAGTGTACAATTTCCAAAAACAAAAACCGCAATACACCCGAATGGCTCTATTCAAGTGTACAAGGCCACGCAAAGGTCAGTTGATTGAGGTGAGCTCAGATCTATGTAGAGGAGGTGAGGCGAGTTGAACGAGACCGGTGGCTATCGGAAAGGTGGCCGGACCTGGAGAAAGGGAGGCGCGTGGATCTGTGCGCTGACACTGATGGTGGCGTGTGGGAGCGCGTGAGACGGCAGCTGGTGGGGTGGCCGGCTGGAAAAGGTGACGGCGACCAATGGTGGAGGGTAGTGGCAGTGACAAGAAAAAACCCGTAAAAGAGAGGTCGTGGCAAACGGCAGAGGAGGAGATGGTGTTTGTCGAAAAATTGAAGTGGAAACACGGTTGGTTGGAAAAGATATAGAAAGAGGGTGTCGAAAGAAGAACTCGGCAACCAAAGGCGGCTAATCAGAGTTCCAAATCTTTGGGAACTCGGTAGCGAAAGTGACGGGCCAGGTCATGGTGGATGGTACCTCTCTGATACCGTGTTGAATTGGAAGGTTTTAGGTAAGGAAGGAGGAATAGAGAGAATATTGACTGATATTGATATTGACTTGATGTGTTGATAATGTGATGTAATTCCATAACCTAGTACTCTTATTTATACTAATACTTAGGTTAAATACTAACACTACTAGTACTGGTCCAAGCCCACTAACATAAGACTAATAACCTAATAAGTAATAACCATAATATTTTCTAATAGTCTCAAACTTAGTAGATCGTGGAGGCCGAGGCCGTGGGCGTGGTGGAAGAGGTGATCGCTCTCAATGTTCTTATTGCAAGCGCATGGAACATACTCAAGACAAGTGCTATTCTCTGCATGGTTTTCCTGAAAAGACAGCTAATGTAACACAGTCTCAGGCATCGGGTTTTGCTTATAAGAAAATTGAATTTGAAAGCGACAATCAGAATCTCTTTTTAGCCAGTGAATACAAGGAGTACCTTCAACTTAAGGCCAGCCAACAACTATAACCCATACTGGTAATTCTACAGTTTCTCTCTCTCATTCATCTCCTGTTGGTTTCTGGATTTTGGATTCTGGTGTGTCTGATCATATAGCAGGTAATTCTTCCCTTTTTTCCACCTTATCCTCTCTCAAAACACCACATCACATCACTCTTGCTGATGGCTCTAAAATAATGGCCACGGCCATTGGTCAAGCTTCACCTTTTCCCTCTCTATCTTTGAATTCAGTTTTATTTGTACTTGGGTGTCCCTTTAATTTAATTTTTATTAGTCAACTTACTCGATCTCTCAATTGTTCCATAATCTTTACTTCTAATTCTTTCTTTATCTAGGACTGGAATACGGGATAGACGACTGGAGCAGGATCTAAATCACGTGGTTTCTATTATTTGCAGCCTCTGTCCTCAACCATATGTGCTGCCACAAAATCACTTAGCCTTCTTCACCGTTGTTTGGGTCATCCGAGTCTCAATAAACTCAGGAAAATGATTCCTCATTTCTCTCCTCTACAGTCCTTGGAGTGAGTCATGTCAACTTGGAAAACATGTCCGGGCTTCCTTTCCAAGCAAGGTTACGGGTCATTCAGAGTCTCTTTTTGATATTGTTCATTCTGATGTTTAAGGTACTAGTTGTGTCATGTCTGTCTTAGGGTATAAGTACTTTGTTACTTTCATTGATGATTTCTCAAGATGTACTTAGTTATTCTTAATGAAAGAACATTCCGAGTTGTTTACTGTTTTTCAAAATTTTTGTAATGAAATTCTCAATCAGTTTGGTCAAACTATTCGTGTCTTACGTAGTGATAATGCAAAAGAATATTTTTCTACCCCTTTTAATTCTTTCATGGCCTCTCATGCTATGGTTCATCAATCTAGTTGTCCTCACACACCTCAACAAAATAGTGGGGCTGAGCATAAACATCGTCATATAGTTAAAACAGCTTGCACTCTTTTATTACATGTCAATGTCCCTTTAAAATTTTGAAGTGATGTTGTTCACACTATAGGTTATTTAATAAATCGTATGCCATCTTCTATTCTCAATAATCAGATTCCTCACTCTTTTTTATATCCTAAAGAATCCCTTTATACTGTTCTGCCTCGTGTTTTCGGTTCTACTTGTTTTGTCCATAATGTTGCTCCAAGTCTAGACAAGCTGGCTTCCCGTGCTGTGAAGTGTGTCTTTCTCAGTTATTCTCGTGTCCACCCATTGTTTTTACATCTCCGCAGATGTCACCTTCTTTGAGGATACACCTTATTTTGTCTCACCGGTTGTGCCAAAATCTGTCTCTCAAGTATTACCTATTCCCTCGTTTGATTCTCCCATCTCTATTCTTTCTGTGCCACAGATGCCCGAAAATTCACCGGCCTCAGAGTATCCTATCCATCCGCTTTGACTCACTTTCCAACGTCGTCGACGCCCTGAGATTTCGGAGGCTGCCTCTGTTCTAGACACCTGCGATTCACCTCTTGCTGTTGCGTCTCCACCTATTCCGGCCCAACCCGAGCCTCCAATTGACCTACCCATCGCTCTTCGCAAAGGTACTCGTTCTTCCCATAATCCTCATCCCATTTATCATTTTATGAGCTATCATGGTTTATCTTCTTCCCATTATGCCTTTGTCTCTGCCTTGTCTTCCATTTCTATTCCTAAACTGTTCATGAAGCACTATCCCTTCCCAGGTGGCGATAGGCTATGCTTGATGAGATGACAGCCCTGGAATCTAACCATATATGGACTCTTGTTCCGTCCCCTCCTAGGAAGTCTAAGGTTGGTTGCCGCTGGGTTTTCACTGTCAAAGTTGGTTGCGATGGCACAGTGGATCGATTGAAGGCTCATCTTGTGGCAAAAGGGTACACTCAGATTTATGGTCTCGATTCTGGTAATACTTTCTCTCCTGTTGCTAAAATGGCCTCTGTTCGTCTCTTTTTGTCGTTGGCTGCCATGCATTGCTGGCCTTTGTATCAGTTGGATAGTAAAAATGCCTTTTTACATGGTGATTTGGAGGAGGAGATTTATATGGAGCAACCACCTGGGTTTATTGCTCAAGGGGAGTCAGGTCTTGTTTGCAAACTGAGGAAGTCGTTATATGGCCTAAAATAGTCTCCTCGGGCTTGGTTTGGGAGGTTTAGCAACGTCATACAGCAGTTTGGTATAGTTCGTAGTGAGGTGGACCAGTCTTTGTTCTATAAACATTCATTGTCTAATAAGTTCATTTATCTTGTGGTTTATGGATGATATTGTAATAACAGGTGATGATCATGAAGGGATCAATGGTCTAAAACAACACTTGTTCTAGCATTTCCAAACCAAGGATTTGGGCATGTTAAGATATTTCCTTGGGATTAAAGTTGCTCAATCAAAGACAGGCATTGCCATCTGTCAAAGAAAATATGCATTTGACATTCTGGAAGAAATTGGGATGCTAGATTGTAAGCTAGTCGATACTCCTATGGATCCGAATGTTAAGCTTATGCCAAATCAGGGGGAACCATACTCAGACCCAGGCAGATATCGGAGGTTGGTGGGAAAATTGAATTATCTCACTATGACTAGATCAGATATATCCTTTATTGTTAGTATTGTAAGTATGTTCCTTAACTCCCCTTGTGATAGTCATTGAGATGCAGTAGTTCGCATCTTATGATATATAAAGGGGTTTTCTGGAAAGGGGCTAATCTATGAGAACAGAGGCCATACAGACATTGTTGCCTACACAGACGCAAACTGGACTGGATCTCCTGATAATAGGAGGTCAACTTCTGGATATTATGTTTTCATTAGGGGCAATATTATTTCTTGGAAGAGTAAAAAACAGAATGTAGTTGTGAGATCAAGTGCAGAAGGAGAATATCGAGCCATGACCCTCACTACATGTGAACTTATGTGGCTAAAACATTTATTTCAAGAGTTGAAGTTTTGCGAGATAGGCTCTATGAAACTAATTTGTGATAATCAAGCAGCTTTGCACATTGCTTCCAATTCTGTCTTTCATGAACGAACTAAGCATATAAAAATTGATTGTTAAAAAAAGCTTACGATAGGGTACCGAGAGAAGTCTTGTGGAAGGCTTTGGAGAAGAAAAGAGTTCGTATTGCCTATATTCGAGCAATCCAAGATATGTATGATGAGGTTAAAACCAGTGTGAGAACACCGAGTGGGGTCACGGAGAAGAGTTCCTATAACTATAGGATTGCACCAAGGGTCGGCAGTCCTTATCTTTTTACCTTGGTCTTGGATGTCTTGTGCGCATATCCAAGAGCCAATATGTGCCACAATGCATGCTTTTTGCGATGATATAGTCTTAGTTGGAGAGTCGAGAGAGGAAATAAACGGGAAGCTAGAGTTATGGAGACGGGCTTTGGAAGAACATGGCTTTCGTCTATAAGACGGAGTATATGGAATGTAAGTTCAAGAAGAAACATGCTAATGCTAGCTTAGCGGTAAAAATTGGAGATCATATCATACCACAAGAGCTTAAGTATCTTGGATCCATCATACAAAATGATGGAGAGATAGAAGGAGATGTAAACCATAGGATTCAAGTGGATGGATGAAATGGAGGTGTGCTTCAGAGTTATTTGTGATAGGAAAGTGCCTCAGCTTAAGGGTAAATTTTACCGCATTGCCTATAAGGCCCGCAATGTTGTATGAACTTGAATGTTGGGCGGTAAAAAGCCAACAAGAGCACAAGATCGGTGTCGCGGAGATGAGGATGTTGCGTTGGATGTGTGGCCATATTTAGGATTAGGAATGAATGCATTAGAGAGAAAGTAGGGGTAGCACCTTGTGTGGAAAAGATGGGAGAATCTCGCCTTAGGTGGTTTGGACATGTAAGGAGAAGACCCTTAGAAGCCCTAATGAGAATAGCCCAATAGTTAGAGGTAGAGGAAGACCAAGAAAGACTATAGGTGAAACGGTTAAAAAAGATCTAGATTTGAATGGCTTTTTTGGTTCATGATAGGACACAATGGCGTCATCTGATCCATGTAGCCGACCCCACCTAGTGGGAAAAGGCTTGGTTGTTGTTGTTGTTGTTGTTGTTTCATTCGAGAAAAGCTTCTTTCAAGGGAGATCAATACTTCATTTGTAAACTCTAATGATCAACTTACAGATGTTTTCACCAAGGCTCTGTGGGGTCCAAGGGTGACATAAATATGTAACAAGCTTGGTGCTTATGATGTATATGCACCAGCTTGAGGAGGAGTGTTGATTATTGTATATTCTGACCTGATTGTGATTAGATTAGGATTCTATTTTGATTTGATTTTTCTGTTTAGTTAACTATATCCCTGTAGTTTAGGAAACTCCTATTATTATGGGATATTGATTGATCCCCTTTGTAATTCCTTGCTGTATATATTGAATGAGTGCTAAGAGGATTTCTCTTAAGCAATTCCAGCACATCAAATATTATATTCTAGATCAGCATCTTCTTTTTCCTTTGGTCTTGTGTTCTCATTTGTCTGGGGAGTTATCATCTGTTTTTCAGTAGTCTCTGAGATTACTTTGATAGATGCATGTTGATTTGAGATTACTTCAAGATGCTGATCAAGGGAGCTGTCGCTGTTGTCTTTAGAAGACTCCCCTTCATGAATTTTGAGGTTTGGTTCCTCAGCACATGCCAACCTTGAAATTTTTGCTTAATTGTCTATGTCATGGTCATATTATTCTATGTGTCATTGATGACTTCAATTTTATCACCCCGTCTCAATATCCTTGCTTTGTATCTTTTTTTGATGTTCTGTTTCATTCTCAGATATCTGCTTTACTGCTTGATTCATTATTTTATCAGCCTGACAATATCCCAATTCACATGCATTTTCTGTTGATGGCTTGTCAGGTGAGGATGATTCCACTGAACTTTTATTCTCGAGTCCGAGCGCTGGTGATCATAACACTTGTGGTTTTATCTCCTTTTTGCTTGTCTGGTATTCAAAACATTGAGGATTTTGATTTAAGCCACAACTGGGTTTGATGGACCTCGCTGTCTTACATTTATTTGGAATGCTGTCAAACTGGGCCGCCATTGAGTATTTATCTTCTGGTGCTGACAATTATAATGTTACCTAATTTTGTCTAAGTATGTTTTACTTTGTTTTGCACTAGGAGAATCTGAATGCAACAGAAGCAATTACTTTTTCTTATCAAGTCATAACAACAGGTTGAAGATCTAAGAAACTATACACTTGATGGAGCACCATGCTTGTCTTTCAAGTTGTTTAGCAATTAAATAGTGGTTTGGAATTGTTAGATGTCTAAACTGAGTGTTCCTCTAATACAATAATACTTGGAAGAAAAACATATTAGCATCAATTATACTTTGCACGAGTAACGTACTGATATTGATAAATGATAGATATAAAATAATTCATGAGCTTTCACCTTACAACTTAAGCTTTTGGGATAGTTGGTCATTGACATGACATGGTATGAAAAGCCTTTATGACCAAGTGGTCTAGAGTTCGATTCTTGTTGTCTCATTCTTCTAAATAAAAGTTAAATTTTAGCACAAGGTAAGGTGAGCCTATACAATGTCCACGCTTAAATCCCAAAGAACACTTTCATGAGGGCGTGTTAGTTATAAAACTATTTATGAGCTTTCACCTAACAGCTTAAACTTTTGGGATAGTTGGTCATTGACAATAAAGATATCATCAAAAATTGTTTTAGGGAATGATATGCTATAATACAGGTTTTATGTCTAGGAGTTATATCTCTTATTGTATCATTCTTTTCCTGCTTCATCTGCTTGATTGAAACTAAACCGGAAAAAGTCTTTTCTGCACTCTACCTTTTTTGGAGGAAGAAAGTGTCTTCCGATATGCAGAGGGTTATTGCATGTCATTTTATTTTTCTTATATGAGCATTCTTTCAGTTTCTGCTGATGTCTGTGAATCTGTTGTAGTGTTTCTCATATAATGCTAAATTCATCTTTGATGCTGACTGTGCCCTATAAAATCAACAAATTGGATAATCCTGAATGTTTTTTGATTTACTGGTATCCTGCTGCATTTGTTCTTATCCACTGAGAAGTTTCTTTAAGTGAACTACACCAGTATATGAATCTATTAAGCAACTGTCAATTTGTCATAGGTCATTTTCCTTATTTTCTATGTGATTATTTTTCCCTTTCTTGAAAGTGTATCCTGGGGGGGCCTCTGTTTCCATATTATAGATATGCCGTATGCCCATAACAGCAAAATATCTCAATTCACTACGGATTGGTCATGGTTTTCTTCAAACAAAAAGTATATTTATTACTAATTATTTCATTTAAATTGAGTTTTTCTGTTACCAAGAGTGGGAGAATATTTTGTAGATGACTAATATTTCAATGATCCTGAAAATACTAACTAAAGGTCTTCACACTATCCGAAGGGCCATGCATCCTCACATATACATGGAAATAATTCTTATGATAAAGGAATCTCAAACCAGCTATAAATTGCCTGTTTATTAATGTTTCTAAATACTACATAAACAAAGGCCAAAAGAAATATTACTGCATAACCAAGTTTAGGAGGAGCATCAAGCAGTAACAGACATAAGACTTTGGTCATAGAGATAATTAATCAAAATATTTTAGTTAAGCTAAATGCATGCATTCATAGAAGCTAATTCTGCAAGAATCAGGACATGAAAACAGAAACTCTGATGGAAAGACATACCATAGCAGATGCATCTTCTGGAATATTGGTTTCAGTTTCCATATTGCATATCCGACCAATTTGGTAGAAGGTGAAATTTCAAAAAGAATTATGGTGAATTAAACTCAAACTATCTTTTGTAGTGTTGCTTCACTTTCATATCCTAAAGCTTAGATTGCTAGCTCAATTCTGTATGTTCTGCCAGAGCTTCTTGTGACTTCTAATCGAAACTGGGCTCTAGTGTATATTAAATATGTGTTTGCGTGTATTAATGAACTTGGATAGCATTATCACTAAAGTGCCTTAGAAGTGACATTACCACTTGTAATTTGCTAATTCATATCAAGAGTTGGCCACAAATGCAATGGTCCTACTGATAGATCAGCACATGCCATGTCATACTATTCAACTTTATGTGAACAATAAATCTATTTTATTTATTATCCTTGAGGCTATAGTATTCGAACACTTCTTGTCATAGAAGGAAAGCAGGCATAATTATTTATCTTTCTTCTTTTCAGGGTTGGCTTTTGTCGGGTTATGGATCCTACTCTGAATGTTATTGCTTAGTCTGCCAAACTTTTCAATTTGTTAGCCGCCTGTTTAGTGACTAATAAGTATTGACCATATCTTCCCAACTGTACTTAATAGTAAATTTTAGAAATGATAATTCCTTCTTAGTTTCAATTAAGTTACACAGTGAACCAGTATTATCCTAAGAAGCACGGACACACAATTTTGGTGACGTGTTCACTTGTTGAACTTGTGTACAACATAGATACACGATGTCGTCTGTGTTTGTATGTGTCCAATTAAAAAAATATTTTCTTTCGGTTCAAACATGACAAGACACGCGGGTAATATTGCTAATTTAAAATTAAATAAAAAACTCAGTTACTATTTAAAATTTAAAAAGTAAAAAGTAATGATATATTCAATTACTAATTACTCATTACTTAAGTTCAATTACTCAGTTACTATTACTACTTATCTCAGCAAGGCCATGATGTTTTTTCATGGTGAGCCCACCCTCTCCCATTTGACCATTTACCTTTGTCTACGACTAAGCCATTGCATAATTGTCTACCACTACAACTGGTGTCTACTCTTTCTAGTTAAGTTTTTTTATTGTACATATACTTGTACATATTTAGTTGTATTAAGACAAGTTGGTTTATGAGTTTATTTTTTAAATGTCAACAAAAGTTTTATTTTATGTTTTTTGGTGTTAAAGAATCCAAAGAAATAAAGAGAAATACAGAACATTTGTAAAGAGGAGGTTAGGGATTCATGAACACTGCATAATGTAATTGAACACCAAAAGATGATTTAACATAAATACAAAGAAAATATATATAGGCTAAATAAGAAAAGGAAAAGACTATTCTACCCTTAATAAACAATAAAGCAAAATAACCTAATATTTCTTAACATCTCTCCTCAAACTCAAGATGTGGGAGCTACAAGTATCGAGAGTTTGCCAACTAGAAAACGAAAATGAGAAATAGAATGTGACTTCGTAAAGAAATCTATAATCTGCAAAGAAGAAACAACAAAGGGCAAGGTAATGGTGTCATGCTTAAGATGATGACGAGTAAGGTGACAATCGATCTCAATGTGTTTAGTTCGTTCATGAAACATTGAGTTGTGAGCAATCTGAATAGAACTCCAGTTGTCACAATACATATGAATGGGATGAGAAAGAGAAACTCTCATATCTGCAAGTAGCCAATGTAACCAAACAATATCTTTGGTAGTAGATGTCATAGCACGATATTTTGCTTCAGTTGAAGATTGAGAAACAATAGATTGTTTCTTGCTCTTTCAAGAAATAAGAGAATCACCCAAAAAAATACAGAAACTAGTAACAGACTTGTGATATGTGGGATCACTGCCATGATTAGCATCAGAGTATGCACGCAACTCCAAAGAAGAGGTGGATGGAAGTAAAAGACTATGAAAGACTGTACCTCAAAGATACAACAAAATACGAAGAACGCTGCGCAATGAACTGTAGTAGGAGAAGCAACAAACTGACTAACAACATGAACAACATATGCAATATCTGGATGAGTAATAGTAAGGTATACCAAGCTCTCAACAATAGTACGGTATAAAGTAGGATTGACAAATGTAAGTCATTAGAACAAGAATACTTTGCGTTAACCTCAATGTGAGTATCTACAGTCTTATTATCAGTAAGTCTAGCTCGCTCAAGAATATCTGCAACATATTTCGATTGAGAAAGAAGATAACCTCTAGGTGAGTAGGCTACCTCAATACCCAAGAAATATCATAGAGAACACAAATCCTTCATTTCAAATTGTCTAGCTAACTCTGGCTTCAAAACTGAAATACCATCAATATCATCACCAGTAATAATCATGTCATAACATATAAAGACAAAATGATACGACTTGCATCAGTGTACTTAACAAAAAGAGTAGAATCATGACTACTAGAAGCAAATCCAAAGGAAGAGATCACAATAGAAAATTTCTCAAACCAAGCATGAGGTACTTGTTTAAGACCATATAATGCTTTCTAGAGCTTGCAAACATACCCAGAATCATGTGAAACACCAGGAGGGGGGCCATATAAACGTCTTCTTGAATATCTCCATTCAAGAAGACATTTTTAACATCAAGTTGAGAGATATGGCACTAACGAACCGAAGCTACTGCAATAAAGTACGAATAGTAGTCATTTTTGTAACAGGAGCAAATGTCTCCTCATAATCCATACCATACTGTTGAGAGTACCCTTTTGCAACCAACCTAGCTTTGTATCGCTCAATAGATCCATCAGAATTAGTCTTGATCTTATGCACCCAACGACAACTAACAACATTGTTACCAGGAGGTAGTTTCACCAATTCTCAAGTACCTGTCTTATGCAAAACAGAAAGTTCCTCATCCGTAACTTACTACCAAAGAGGATCAAGAATAGCCTCTTTATAGGAAGAGGGCTCAAAGAGACAATGAATAGAAGATAAAAAAGGAAGAAAGTTATGAAGAATAACAAGAATAAGTAAAATCTGGTAACTTTGTGGACTTACGAATGCGTATGGAATGACGTAGAGGCGGATCCACAATCTCAGACGGAGCTTGAGAGACTGTAGGAGAAGAGGGAACTTCAGGTATGCTGGAGAGTAAAATGTCAGTACCTGCAGAAGGGGCATTTGAAGTACTAGAAACCTGAGATGACAAACTATCAAAATCCTCATAAAAAGGATCTTTACGAATAAGGTCAGATCTAGTCAAGCTATGAGTAGTGGATGGAATAGAAAAGAAAGTATATGCTTGAGAAAAACAACATGACGAGACATATAAAGTTTCTGAGTTATTGGATCAAAACAACAACACCCTTTTTTACCTTCACCATAACCAAGAAAAACACAAATAGCAGATCGAGAGGACAACTTGCTATGTTCTATATGAGGAAGAAGAACGAAACAAGTGCAACCAAAAAAGAATAATTATGAGCATACCCATACAATTTTTCAAAAAGACATAAACTTGAAATATGAGAAGATGAAATTGTATTAATCAAACTTACAGCAGTAAGAACAGCTTTACCCCAAAACACACTAGGAATAGAAGCAAACAACAAGCGAGAACGAGTAATTTCTGTAACACCCTCCTTTGGGTGTCACATTTATGGCAAAATAAAAGAAAATTAAACCAGATTATAAAAGATTTGATTATTAAAATATGAGTTCTAAAATTTATTTTCACTACAAACTTAAACTTACCAAAGATATAGGTAATGCAAAAACATATTGAACTAATTAATACACACATTACATACACCACATAATATTCAATAACATTCAGAAAATAAAACTTACAGACATCAAAGAGGAACAGTAACAAATCCCATAATGGGTCCTACTTAAAGCACAGTAACAACACTAATGAGAAAAACTCAATGTGCACGAAAACCAGATGCAAACTTCGTGCGTCGATGTTGGGAATTGTGGATCAAAATATCTTGCAGCGGAATAATAGAATTCCCTCACAGGATCTATGCGAAAAGTCCATAATCCGAGTTTTAAAAGTTTACCTCTTGAAGCGTGATAAACACAAGCGAGGTGAATTACCAACACCGTAACAGCGACGATGTTTCTGTGGTATCCACACGAACAGACTTGCAAAAGGGAGTCACGCCTCTGTTTCGCAGTGCTAGCTGCGAATAGATGAGAAGAACCTTTCACTGTCTCTCACTCACTTTCTTAAGTGCGGCTAGGGTTGTGATGTAACGTGCGTAGCAGCCTCCTTAGCAGTACTATTTATAATAGTGGCTACCTTAAGTGAGTGTGAGCAGTAACAAGGTAAGCTGTGCAACCCTAAACCCATCTATCATGAGTTAGGCCCACAATTGAATCCAAGTCCAACTTAGATCCTTATTGCTCCAATTTAGTCTGCTCTAAGTGTGCGACCCTGCAGGTTCTCATAACGTTGGTAGTAATATTAAAATCTCATTTTAATATTACAAACAATGAGCGGTATCTAGCAACACATCACTGCTACCCAAGTAATGAAAATGTCAGTGATTTGACATAACCTATCCGTGACCAATATTTCTGTGTAGTTTAGTCCCTTTGTCCAGATATCTAAATTGAACACAAGGCATGGAACGTGTCACCCTTGTTTAGTTCAATCTTCAATTTCCTAATTCCCGAGTAGACATAGTAATAACAAATGAGATCAATATCTCATATTGACTCATTAGAGCATGGCCATACATTTCGTAGTCTCACTCAATCAGGGGCCCTGAAGATATCACTCCTGTTATGTATGAGGGACAAATTCCATCTAGGTCACTCACATCCCTCCACATGTATCGCAGTATGTCTAATAACTAACTTTATAATTATCTTGTTACAGATGACGTTTGATGGCATTAAAACACACAACTCCTCATGTAGGAATTATAGTGATTTCAGGTCAAAGGACCACATACATCATTATCACTATGAGAATCGCTTATGACACTCACGTGACGATCCACATAGCGTTCTCATGGCGGGTCTGTCCAATACATCATTACTCTAATATGTATCCATGTGTAGACTTGATATCTCATATCCATGACCCGTGAGATGTGGTCATCAGTCTACGCACATACTAGTCTCAATGCATTATTGTTGTCCTAATTAACAATAATACTTGACTAGGGACATTTAAGAATAGTGTTTTATCCAATAGGATCTCACGATCAAATCATCCACTTGATGTCCTATGGTATCAAACTTACTATTCTAAGGACTTTATTATGTATACCAAAAAAGAACACAATAAATGAAATGCCTCATATATCAAAAATGGCATAATACAATGTATGTAAATACAAACAAAATGTATTGGCCACTAGGGCATATACCAACAATCTCCCACTTGCACTAGAGCCAATCAGGCATATTTCTAATGCCTAAAAACCTAGTGTGACCCTCATGCTTCTGCTGTGCAAGAGGCTTCGTCAGTGGATCAGCAATGTTATCATCTGTTGGTACTCTACATATCTTCACATCTCCTCTATCGATGATTTCTCGAATGAGATGGTAGCGCCTAAGTATATGTTTGGATCATTGGTGAGATCTAGGCTCCTTAGCTTGTGCAATGGCTCCATTATTATCACAATAGAGGTCCACTAGGTCCACAATGCTAGGAACAACACCAAGCTTAATAATGAACTTTCTAATCCAAACGGTCTCCTTTGCTGCATTGGAGGCAGCAATATACTCACCCTCTGTAGTAGAATCAACGACTGTCTCCTGCTTTGAACTCTTCCAGCTCACAGCCCCACCATTCAAGCAATAAACAAAACCCGATTACGATCTGGAGTCGTCCTTATCGGTTTGGAAGCTAGCATCAATGTAACCCTTTACAACTAGTTCCTCCTCGACTCCATATACCAAGAATGAATCCTTAGTCTTTCTCAAGTACTTAAGGATGTTCTTGACAGCACTCCAATGACTCTCACCAGGATCAGACTGGTACCTACTCATCATACTCAAAGCATACGAGATGTCTGGTCGAGTACATAACATGGCATACATGATAGATCCAATTGCAGGTGCATATGGAATCTTACTCATGCGATCCCTCTCCTCCTGGGTGGAAGGGGATTGAGCCTTAGATAGGCTTATACCATGCGACATAGGCAAGAGTCCTTTCTTGGATTCATGCATGTTAAACCGTCTTAACACTTTGTCTATGTATGTACTCTGACTTAGGCCAAGCAATCTCTGCGATCTATCTTTATAAATCCTTATACCTAATACATAGGTGACTTCGCTCAAGTCCTTCATAGAAAAGTACTTTCCTAACCAAGTCTTTACAGATTGTAGGGTAGGGATGTCATTTCCAATTAGTAGTATGTCATCTACATACAATACTAGAAAAACAACTATGCTCCCACTAACCTTCTTGTAGACACAAGATTCTTCTTCATTCTTGATGAAACCAAACTGTTTGATTGTATCATCAAAACGAAGATTCCAGCTTCTGGAAGCTTGCTTCAATCCATAAATAGATCGTTGCAACTTGCATACCTTTCTAGCATTCTGTGGAGTGGCAAAACCCTCAGGTTGTGTCATGTATACATCCTCGGGAAGATTTCCATTAAGGAAAGCAGTTTTGACATCCATTTGCCAGATTTCATAATCATGGTATGCTGCAATAGCAAGCAAGATCCGAACGGATTTAAACATCGCAACTGGGGAAAAAGTCTCATCATAGTCTACACCATGAATTTGCTTAAAACCTTTAGCCACCATTCGCGCCTTAAAGGTATGCATATTACCATCCATGTCGGTTTTCTTCTTAAAAATCCACTTGCACCCAATGGGTTTTACCCCTTCAGGTAGGTCAACCAAGGTCCATACCTGGTTGGCATGCATGGATTTCATTTCAGATCTCATGGCCTCAAGCCATTTTTCAGATTTTGGGCCAATAATGGCTTCCTGGTAAGTTACAGGCTCATCTTGATCCATGAGCAATACGTCACCTTGCTGAGTCATGAGAAATCCATATCTCTCTGGTTGATGACGTATCCTGTTAGACCTACACGGGTCTTGTGCTACTAGAGCAGATTGTGGTTCCACAACGACTTGTGGAGGCTGCTCTATTTCCACCATTGGTTCGCTGTTACTCTGTGAACTTTGAATTTCTTCAAGTTCTACTTTCTTCCCACTGATTCCTTTGGAGATAAACTCCTTTTCTAGGAATACAGTAGTCCGTGCGACAAACACTCTGCCCTCGATAGGATTATAGAAATAGTATCCCTTGGTTTCCTTGGGATACCCCACAAAGAAGCATTTATCTGATTTAGGGCCAAGCTTATCAGAAACTTGACGTTTCACATAAGCTTCGCAACCCCAAATCTTCATGAAAGACATACTGGGTCGTCTCCCAGTCCACATCTCATATGGTGTCTGTTGAACCGTCTTAGATGGAACACGGTTAAGTGTGAAAGCTACTGTTAACAGAGCATGTCCCCAGAAAGAGCCTGGAAGGTCTGCATGACTCATCATGGATCGGACCATGTCCAACAAAGTCCGGTTCCTCCTTTCAGAAACACCATTCCATTGCGGTGTTCTAGGAGGAGTGAGTTGAGATATTATCCCACACTCTTTCAGATGATCATCAAACTGTTGGCTTAAGTATTCACCTCCTCGATCTGATCGAAGGATTTTAATACTTTTGCCAAGTTAGTTTTGTACTTCATTCTTGAACTCTTTGAACTTTTCAAAGGATTCTGATTTGTGCTTCATAAGATATACAAATCCATATCTACTGAAATCATCAGTAAATGTAATGAAATATTGAAAATTGCCTCTAGCTACTGTGTTTAGTGGCCCATATACATTACTATGTATTAGGCCCAAAAGATCACTAGCCCTTTCACCTTGTCCAGTGAATGGGGCCTTAGTCATCTTTCCCAATAAATAAGATTCACATATCTCATATGATTCGTAATCAAACGAGTCCAAGAATCCATCTTCATGGAGTTTGGAAATGCGTTTCTCATTTATATGGCCCAAACGACAATGCCAGAGATAAGTCGGGTTCATATCATTTGACTTGAACCTCTTTGTATTTACGTTATAAATGAGTGTTTCGAGATCAAGGACATAAAGTCCATTACTCAAATGTGCACTACCATAGAAAATATCATTCAAATAAAGAGAACAACCTTTGTTCTTAATTGTAAAAGTAAAACCCTTCTTGTCCAAATAAGAAACAGAAATGATATTCCTGCTAATAGCAGGCACAAAATAACAATTATCCAATTCAATTACAAGCCCAGTTGGCAAAGCTAATAAATAAGTCCCTACGGCTAGTGCAACAACCTTTGCTCCATTTCTCACTCGTAGATCGACTTCGCCCTTAGTCAATGGTCTACTGCTCTTTAGATCCTAAACATTTACACAAATGTGAGATCCACATCTAGTATCTAATACCCATGATGTAGAAGTAGATAAATTGACTTCTATAACAAAAATACCTGAAGTGGAAGTCTCACTTCCCTTCTTCTTCTTGAGCTCCTCTAGGTACTTGGCACAGCTTCCTCTTCCAATGTCCTGTCGACCGCGGTGGAAGCATGTACCTTCCTTAGCCACTCCACCCACTGGTTTTCAAGCCAGAAGTGCTAGGCTTGGACTTTTCCTTGCCCTTACCCTTCCACTTGTCCTGGGGCTTTTTCTGCTGTTTCTTGTCCTTATTCTTATAGACCATCATTATGGCCTTTCCTTTGCCTTTGTTTATGTTCTGCTCAGCAGTTCTCAACATGCTTAGCAGCTCTAGTAGTGATTTGTCAATTTCATTCATATTGTAGCTCATGACAAATTGCCTAAAACTTTCCGGCAACGATTGCAGGACTAAGTTAGTGGCCAACTCTTGGCCCAAAGGAAAACCAAGTCTCTCTAGGTTTTCAATGTACCCAATCATCTTGAGTACATGAGCACCAACAGGGCTTCCTTCTACCAGCTTGCACTGAAATAGTGCTTTAGAGACCTCGTATCTCTCATGTCTAGCCTGCTCTTGATAGAGCTTTTTGAGGTGTACGATCATATCGTAGGCATCCATGTTCTCATGTTGCTTTTGGAGCTTAGAGTTCATGGTGGCTGGCATTAGACATCCAACGTCCAAGGCATCATCTTGATGCTTCTTATAAGCATCTCTTTCAGCTCTAGGGGCATTAGTAGCAGGTGGCTCAGGAATAGACTGTTCTAAAACATACAACTTTTTCTCTTGCTTAAGGATAATTCTCAAGTTCCTGTACCAGTCTAGGAAATTTGTCCCAGACAACTTGTCCTTGTCAAGGACTGATCGCAATGATAAGTTACTTGATGTGTTTGTTGCCATGGTAATCTATCAACAGAAATATGCAAAATATAAGTATCACGCCATAAATATATTTAACAAGGTCTTTAATTAAATACGCCTCCCACTATTTTATTCAAATCAATGACCCTCAGCATTGACTCGGAAAATCCCATCGAAAGATTTCCTAGTGGGCCAAGATCCATATTTCACCTAACTTTGAGTCAGCTTTGGCTAATCGCCCAAAATTCGGTTATTTAGGTAGGAAACTCTTTCCAATTACATCACATGCAACTCTTGGATAGTTGGGTAAATAACACTTATTCTAATCCATCTAATGGACTAAAGCCCAACTTCATGCATCTAAGCCTTCAATCCTATTGAAATAGCCTAGTTAAGTCAGACCCAATGGTTGGTAGTTGGATATTACTCTTATCCTATCGCATCTTACTAATATAGATAAAGGCACCCTGCTTTGGCAGACCTACACTTGATCGATATTAGTCTTGATGAGTGCCACGCATTGGAAGGCATCACATAATGACTTAATATTTTCTTTGAGGGAATTTTATTATTAGATCTCACCATTTATTAAACTTGTTTAACATACCATAAACACCATCCATGCATCTCATACATATAAAGCATATAATAAACGTAATATGATTATGGCCTCTAAGAGAGTAGCATTAACTAATGCCAGCTTCACCAAGCGTCTCCCACCAACGTCCTCACTTGATGCCGTCTCCTTGCCTCCACATCAAGATTACATTATATAGAAACCTCTTTTACATTCGAGGGGAGTTAGATGAGAAGAGAATGTACAATCAAAATGTAGAGAGAAAGGCATGACATGCAAGTCGTATTTAAAATAACCAAAATAGCATAAAATAAAGACTAAGGCCATAACCATACACCATGCATCTCTAAGAATACATAAACACAAAGCAATAACACATTATTATTTTGTGGATTATAAAAAGGTTTTGAATATTGCGCTTTCGAATATCACACACCACACAACGGGGTTCGGGGCAGCGCCCCGATGGGAGTGCCACATCCCGGTATACGACCGGGGGTCAAGGGGAGGCTGCCTCTTGCGGGGTACAGGGGCAGCGCCCCGGTCCAAAATTTTTCATTCATATACCACCACTGGTTACTTGAACAAAAATTCGAGTCGGACCCCTTCTGCCTCTGTGACGGCTAGGGCAACAACACTTGAACCCTAAGGCCAGCAAACACATGAACGCTTCATGTGCCGTAGGGGTTCCTCACAGCCACCATCACTTATCCAGAAACAGGGTTTCTAGAATGCGTGAAGACATGAACACTTCATGTCATGAGGAAGCTTCATAGTCGCTGCAAAATGGAAACAAGGTTTCCAAAACCTTGTGTCGCGCTGCTGTGTATATATCACATTTATATAGAAAATATGTAGAAATAGAAAGCATTCAAAGCAGTTTTCACAGAATCATACATATCACATATATATATAGCAGAAAAACGTAGAAACATAAAGCATTCAAAACGATTTTCGTTCATACATATCACATATATATATATACTAGAAAAACGCAGAAACAGAAAGCATTTCAAAATGGTTTTTCACAAAAACATATGAACATCTTCATGGTTTCAAAAACATCAACATGTTTCGTAAACAACAAATCAAACAGAACACAGTTTCATACATCATTATTTCGATTTCAGAAATAACAAATAAAGATCATATCTTTTATGAAAAGAAAGCAACGAATCATGTTATCGCATATAACAAGATAAGCAGAAAAATCGAATCATGGTTTCGCAAGTGGCTCTAATACCACTGTTGGGAATTGCGGATCAAAATATCTCGCAGCGGAATAATAGAATTCCTTCACAGGATCCATGCGAAAAGTCCATAATTCGAGTTTTAAAAGTTTACCTCTTGAAGTGTGATAAACACAAGCGAGGTGAATCACCAACACTGTAATAGCGATGATGTTTCTGCGGTATCCACACGAACAGACTTGCAAAAGGGAGTCATGCCTCTATTTCGCGGTGCTAGCTGCGAATAGAAAAGAAGAACCTTTCACTGTCTCTCACTCACTTTCTTAGGTGCGGCTAGGGTTGTGATGTAACGTGCGTAGCAGCCCCCTTAGCAATACTATTTATAATAGTGGCTGCCTTAAGTGAGTGTGAGTAGTAGCAAGGTAAGCTGTGCAACCCTAAACCCATCTGTCATGAGTTAGGCCCACAATTGAATCCAAGTCTAACTTAGATCCTTATTACTCTAATTTAGTCTGCTCTAAGTGTGCAACCCTGCAGGTTCTCATAACGTTGGTAGTAATATTAAAATCTCATTTTAATATTACAAACAGTGAGCGGTATCTAGCAACACATCACTGCTACCCAAGTAATGAGAATGTCAATGATTTGACATAACCTATCCGCGACCAATGTTTCTGTGTAGTTTAGTCCCTTTGTCCAGATATCTAAATTGAACACAAGGCATGGAACGTGTCACCCTTGTTTAGTTCAATCTTCAATTTCCTAATTCCCGAGTAGATATAGTAATAACAAATGAGATCAATATCTCATATTGACTCATTAGAGCATGGCCATATATTTCGTAGTCTCACTCAATCAGGGGCCTTGAAGATATCACTCCTGTTATGTAGGAGGGACAAATTCCATCTAGGTCACTCACATCCCTCCACATGTATCGCAGTATGTCTAATAACTAACTTTATAATCATCTTGTTACAGATGACGTTTGATGGCATTAAAACACACAACTCCTCATGTAGGAATTGTAGTAATTTCAGGTCAAAGGATCACATACATCATTATCACTATGAGAATCGCTTATGACACTCACGTGACGATCCACGTAGCGTTCTCATAGCGGGTCTGTCCAATACATCATTACTCTAATATGTATCCATGTGTAGACTTGATATCTCATATCCATGACCCGTGAGATGTGGTCATTAGTCTACGCACATACTAGTCTCAATGCATTATTGTTGTCCTAATTAACAATAATACTTGACTAGGGACATTTAAGAATAGTGTTTTATCCAATAGGATCTCACGATCAAATCATCCACTTGATGTCCTATGGTATCAAACTTACTATTCTAAGAACTTTATTATGTATACCAAAAAAGAACACAATAAATGAAATGCCTCGTATATCAAAAATGGCATAATACAATGTATGTAAATACAGACAAAATATATTGGCCACTAGGGCATACACCAATAGTCGGTGCCCTTACAAGCTGCGTCCTTAAAGAAGATTCTGCCTTGCTGCCTCCACAGACTTCACCGAACGTAAATATAAAACAGAACAAAAGAACAAAACACAAAGAGGTGAGATCCCCTACATCAAATCTAATATAGCAGCAAAGAAACGATACAAACAATAAAGTGATTACATACATACAGATATCACAAGTATATTCATGTTATCAATTCATAAATATCTTCAGTAAACATATCTCACAATAATATAAACATTAACAGTACTGTAACATATATCAACAATATATATAATGACTATGTCACCACAATATGTATATTGACCATATCACAACAATATGTGTATTGACCATGTATATGCATGATGAACCAGTTCCCACTCCATGGAGCTAAATACAAATCGGAGAGAATGATCTAGAAGACATATCTGTATCTCGTCAGCCGTAAATCAAGTGCTTCAGTATTATGAAAATGTACATCATGGTTTTATACAAGACATTCTACACTAGATCGTGATTAAGAATAGTATCTCGGTCCGGATCGTCGATGCGTTGCATCAGTCTGATCAACGGCGTAGTGGGGCTACCAACTGACCATTGTGGAAAACCCGCACCCCGATGCCCCCAAGGTCAACAAGTAACCTATACTATGCTTATCGCACTCGTACTTATGTGTATTTCAACACCTAGGCCATCGACCTTTAACGTAGTCTACTGAACTTTCACAATGCATGATCAATAATTCAATGCATGATAATTCAATGCATAAATATTAATAACATGGTTCTCCATAAAAAAAAATATGCCATCACTGGCTAAAATCGTTTTCCAACATCTTTGGGTCTAATATATCGGCCCTACAACAAACTGTTGTTTTCTCAATTGTGTAACACTTTTATCGTGTTTTCACAATTGCATACAATTGTTACGTTTTCAAATCGCATAAATATTTTTCAATGTTTTCTCAATCGCATAAAAATATTTAAACATTTTCTAAATCATATAGCTCAAAAATCCATGTTTTTGAAACGCGTAAGGTTTTTCCACTGTATAAAATATTTCTTGACGTTTTAAATTTCATGTTGAAACTTTCTAAGTTTAAAATATAAATTGGACTTCTAAATCCCATTTTTCTCATTAAAACTCCTCTAAGTAATAATTTCATACGTTTCCCAAAAATCTGTATTATTTAAATTAATCAACATTAAAGAAATTCTCTTTCCATTTCCTTCACTGAAAATCATTTAAACAAAAATACTTTAGATTTCAAACTATCATTCTAACTCGTTATCCATGACCAAAAATCCCTTTTTTCCAATAATGAAAACTTTGCTCCATTCTTCTTAAATAAAATACTTTAAATCTCAAATCACCTTTAAAAATTCCTTTTCTATTTCTATTGCCAAAAATCATTCTTTGTCCAACAAAACTATATGTTTCCATATTCCTCTTAAAAATCCTTTTAAACAAAATACTTTAAACTTAGCATCATCTTCCAAACTCATTCTTATAATCCTTACTAAAAATCCATTCTTTCCAAATAATAAAATCATATTCATTTCCTTTCCAAACTTAAAAAATCTTTCATTCATGTTCTTATTACCAAATCAACTAAATCCACAATTAATAAAATATTTTTGACTTGATTACCCCTATTTTAGATAGATGGCCGTGAGCCATAGTGGTCCTTGGAACCAAATTTCTTTCCTTTTATATATATATATATATATATATATATATATATATATATATATATATATATATATATATATATATATATATTCATAGCATTCAACATATCAAAATCATACCATAACAAGTTTATGTATACTTTTAAAGCAATAAAGATAACATAGGCAAACAAGTACAAACTATCTAACTCATACAATCAAGTAGATAAGTCAATATAGCAATTAAACAACCATATAACTTTCATGCATACTATTAACATCATATAATCAAACATAACTAAATAAGCATAGTTAATCAAAACCACACAATCAAGTGAATAAATCCTCACATGGATTCTTCACTTACAAATACAAAAATCCATTTCTCACCACCATAATTGGTCGATGAGGTTAATCTCTCTCTTACCTTGGATGATTTCTCAAAACTCCTTGTATGCCTCCTTCAAGTAGATTTTCTCCACCAAGTTAAACTTAAAAACAAGAAAACATACAATATTAACATCCAAGGTTTAACAAAGATGACCATGAACCAAAGTATGGTCTTAGAATCTTGAAAAAAGAGAAGAAAGATGAAGAATAGAAAACTTCACCTAAAAACCCTTGATCTTGAGCTTGAAGATAGAAGATTTAGAGGTTGGCCTCAACACCAAAGTGTCTTAGAATAGTATGGAGATTCAGGATATGAGGTTAGATTAAATTTAAAAAGATTGGAAGTGGAAGAAGAGTGCTGGCCGTGAGCTCCTCCAAGGGAAAAGGTGAGAGATTTTTGTGTTTAACTTTTTGGCTCTTTGATAGGAATGATAAAAAGATGAATAAGTGTAGGAACTTAGCTCTCTAAATGGTCATGGCCGTGGGACACAAAGAAGAGAAAGGTGAGAGATTTCATGCAAGAGTAAGATGGAAAAGAACAAGATAGAAACTATAGCCCTCCTATTTATAGCTTCATGAAAAAGATGACATGATTAGCTTTAGATATTTGTTAACCAAGATATTTTCTTAATCAAAATATCTAACCAAAATATCTAACTAATATATTTTTCTAAGATATTTTTCAAGCATTCACTAGAACATCATAGAACCACTATGAAGCTCCTAGACTCCTCTTGATTCTTCATGAAGCCTCCTAGCTGTGAGCTCTATAGGAAAAAGAGTAGACAATTTCTATACAACTTAGCTTAGGAAGCTTCCTCCTCAAAAGCTCAAGGATGAAGGGTCAAAGATGGTAGTCTAGCCATTAATGTTGACTTGCTCCCATTGGTCCATCAAAGGAAGACTTGGTTTCTAATTGGTTCATCAAAAGAAGACTAGGTTTCTATTGGTTGGGTGGCTAACTACTTGCTTCTTATTGGTTGTCAATGTTGAGTCAAAACTTCATCACTAAGCTTCCTTTCTATTGGTCCTTCATAAAGGTGAGTCAAAACTTCACCATTAAGCTAGCTTTCCATTGGTTCTAAGGTGTAAGTCAAGGCCTACTATTTTTTACTAGACTTGTATCTAGAATTTTCTACCTAGATCTCTACCGGAAGCTATTACCCAATGGACAGAAGCTATTGCTGACAAAACTAGTAGTTATCGTCCACCAGATAATAAAACGCACCTAGATTTTATTTGTCAGATAAAATCTCAGAAAATAAAATTTCGAAAACTGTTTCTAGTTTCGGGTTTAGTAAGCTCCTTCAGCTCTGAATTAATAGTCCAAAATTTTCTGACCCCAAAAAATTTTTATTTTTCCGGGCTTGCCTCGAGCCCACATATAGCCCAAAATAATATTAAAATAATAAAAAATTCAGAAAAATCCACAAAAATTCACAAAAATTATAAAACTCATATATTCAAAAAAAATAAAATTCGGGGTGTTATAGTTTCATCAATATGCCTATGTTTTCTTTCACCAACACTATTTTACTCAAGAGTATCTGTACACGAAGTTTGGTGAATAATTCCATCTAAGGCAAGCAACTCACAAAATTTATTAGAAGTATATTCTTCACCTAAATCACACCTAAGACATTTGATAACAACAGAAGATTGAGTTTTAACAAGAGCTCGAAAGGCTGTATATATCTCAAAGAATTCAAAATGGTGTTTCATTAAGTAAACCTAACAATAACGAGTATGATCATCAATAAAAGAAACATAATATCGAGACCCTTCTTTACAAGAGAAGGACCCTATACATCAGAATGAATCAAATCAAATGGAGAAGAAGAAACAGAAATACTTCGATTAAAAGGTAAAGTTAAAAATTTTGCCAATTTATATCCACTACAATCAGAAATATCACAAGTTTGTAAATTTTCTAAAGTCTCTGTGGATGCCAAAAATCTCAAACGAGAAGACGAAACATGACCTAGACGAGAATGCCATAAGTAAAAACTAGAAGAAGAATAACTCAAATGAAAAGAAGACAAATCAACACTAGTAGCAGCAACAACTGGCACTTTTAACTCATCCAAAATATATAGTCCCCCCTTCCTACGGCCTGTCCCAATTAGCTTCTATGACTGCAGATCCTGTACATAACAAGAAGAAGAGGAAAATGTGACTAAATTACCAAAATCACAAAATTGACCAAGAGAAGCAAGATTTAATTTGAGTTTCAGAACATGATAAACATTAGGGAGAGACAAGTGAGGTGTAATGTAACACCCTGAATTTCCTATCTCTTAAACAGTAATTTTGACAGTTAACAGAATTTTACTGCTTAGTAATTTTTGAGCGCTGTAATATTATTTTGATTATTCCGTCAGCGTATTTGATCGTTTTGAGTGATTTACTCTGTGTCAGGAAAATAATAATTTTCGGAGGAGAAAATCTTTAAATATTTATTTCTCTTATTTAAATTATTTTTAATAATCGACTTGATTTTCATACGTTTTCTAATATTTGTGATTTTTGTGGATTATTATGAATTTTTTACTGTATGTGGGCCCAGGTGGTCCTATGTGGGCCCAGGTGACCTTACGTGGGCCCAGGTGGGGTCCTGTAAAGTAAAAATTTTTTTACGCATAAAAAAATTTGTACTGTTTAGACGGAGACAGGGGATCTTACTAAACCTGAATCCGGAAACAGTTTTAGAAATTTTCTTGTACTGTGTTTTGTACTGTATTTATTTATTGAGCGATAAAAACACAGTAAATATATTCTTTCGTGGGGTTTTAGCAGATAAAAATAAAAATTATACTATTAAGTCAATATTAGTGGTTGTGACAATTTTTGATGGACCAATAGGAAACAAGTCTAATATTGAAGACTTTGATATCAACCGTTGATTTAATCGACGGTAAAGACTTGATCTTGATTTAATCAACGGTGTAGGATAAGTTTAATAAAATGGCTATGACCATTTATAACCATTGGATTTGGATTTAATCAATGGTAGAGATTTGGTCTCAAAAAGTGACAAAGACCATTTATGACCATTGGATGAAGAATTAATCAAGGGTGAAGATTTGGTCTTGTAAAGTAACAAGGACCATTTATGACCATTGGATGTAAATTTAATCAATGGTGGAGAATTAGTCTTAAAAAGTAGCAAAGATTAATTATGACCCTTGGATTAAAAGTAAGAAGGAGTAATCTTGACCCTTCATTTTGGAGACACATCTAATGGTTAGAATTTAAAGGAGAAAGATCCAAAGGCCTAGATTAAGTCTTCTAAAATCAAAAGTCTACCTAAATCCTAACCATTGAATTAATCAATGGCTAGAAATGCTCTAGATGGTGGCTAATAATGATGACAACTTCATGAATGCATTAGGAAGAGGGGGGACGGTTTTGTGAAGCATTTTGGAGCTAAAGGAAAACTTTATGTCATTGTTAAGTGGTCTTAGTCAATGTTGCATCATTATTGATTATTATTGATCAATTTGCACTCAAGGAGAATGCATTGGAGGGGGGGTTTTGAGAAGCTTTAGGATAGGAAAAATTTTGAAGACCATTATTAGTGGTTTTGGTCATTCTTGGCCATTATTGTTCATTTTTAAGAAGCAAAATTTTCTCTCCTTTCTCTTCTCCTCTATGTTTCAGCCATGACCATCAAGAACACCCTCCATCACTCAAAAATTTCATCCAATCTAGTTTCTTGAATCCTTACCTTATTCTAAGAACATCTCTAGTTATGAGTTTTCTCTAAGTCATTCATCTTGATCTTCAAATCCAAGCTTCAAGTTTCTACTAAAAATGGTAAATTTCATATTTCTTCTTCTAATCTTCTAGTTTTGATTTTCTAAGCCATGATTGAACGATGGTTTACCTATTTCTACACTTGTTATTGATTGTAACATTTGTTTATGATTTTTAGGAATTTTCCCAAGGAGCTTCACAAAATTTGTGGAAGGAAAAACTAAGTATTTTCACTTCATCCTTTGTCTTAACCAAGTCTAAGAAGCTTTTCTCTTACAAAAATAAAAAATTCCATCTTTGTTCTTCAAAAGGAATTTCGGCCATACCATCCAAAATCACCATCTAATCCTTTTTAATTTCATCTAACCATAGATCTTGAATCTACATGATATTCTAAGCAATTTTCATGTTAGAGATTTTCTTTAAATCATCTCTCTTCAACCTTGTTCTTCAAGCTAAAGATTGAAGCTTTAATGGTGAAGTTTGTTACTCTTCACTTTTCTTTTGATTTTCAAGGTTCTAACCATGATACACATCCATGGTTTTCTTATTCAAGCTTAAGATACTAATAAATATATGTGTTGTTTTGTGTTTAAGAAACCCTTGGTGGTGAAGGACTTGGAAAGAGAAGCAAATCAATACGCTTTTGAGGATCTTCAAGAGGTAAGAGGGAGATCCATCTCACCAACCAAGTATGGTGGTGAGAGATGGTCTTATATTTGATGGATAATGAATCCATGTGAGGATTCATATCCATGGTCTTGTAATTTATTTGTGGGTATTTATGTGTTTTAATTATTTGCCTTTGCTTGATGTGCTATGCATGATTTTATGATTTTGATGGTATGCTTATACTATGCATGATGAGCATATGGCATGCTTATAATATTTATGATCAAATATGTATGTGTATGCCATGATATGTTGATGGAAAAGAAATCAATTTTCGGCTCCAATAGCCAAGGAAGGGCTACGGTTTTGATGCCCATAATTAGAGTTTCATATTGAAATTTTTCAAGAACAAGGAAATTGATTTGTTTAATGAAAATTATGAAGTAGAGAAAAATAAATTTTCTTGGTTCTAAAGGCTATGGAATTTTTGGCCAAGACACCTCAACATAGGTGTTTATAACTTAATATTTTCATGGAAGAATAAAATTGGATTGATTTGAAAAGCATGGAAAATGAACAAAGGATATGTTTTTCAAGAGAACAAGAACATGGTTTTGAAGGATTTTTATTGATTTATTTTGTGTAAAAAGAATCCTAAGTGTTTTTCTAAACATGAGTTTTGAATGAAACGGGCAAACGTTGATTTTAAAGATTTGCAAAGAAAGTGAAAAATGATTTGTAAAGAAAGTAAAAATGAATTTGAATAAATGGGTTTGGTTTTTATGACCATCGGTATTTCGGTTTTGAAAACAAAGAATTTTTAATGGTTTTGTTTGTGTAAACCATATAGACCCCAAGTGTAACATCCCAAAATTTCCAATCTCTTAAGCAGTAATTTTGACAGTTAACAGAATTTTACTGTTTAGTAATTTCTGGATACTGTAAAATTATTTTGATTATTCCATCAGCATATTTGATCGTTTTGAGTGATTTACTCCGTGTCAGGAAAATAATAATTTTCGGTAGGGAAAACTTTACGTAATTTAATTTTTACCGTTAAGTAATTATTTTACGTAATCTGATTTGATATTTGTGTGTTTTCTAATATTTGTGATTTTTGTGAATGATTATGAAATTTTTTACTGTTTGTGGGCCCAGGGGGTGTATGTGGGCCCAGGTGGCCATACGTGGGCCCAGGTGGGTCCCGCAAAGTGAAAATTTTTCTACGCATAGAAAAATTTGTACTGTTTAGACGGAGGCAGGGGATCTTACTAAACCTGAATCCGGAAACAGTTTTTAAAATTTTCTTGTACTGTGTTTTGTACTGTATTTAATTTATCGGACGATAAAAAAATACAGTAAATATAATTTTGTGGGGTTTTAGCATATAAAAATAGAAATTATATTGCTAAGTCAACATTAGTGATTGTGACAATTTTTTTTGGTGGACCAATAGGAAATAAATCTAAGATTTGAAGACTTTAATATCAACCACCGATTTAATCAACGGTAAAGACTTGATCTTGATTTAATCAACGGTGGAGATGGATCAATTATGACCATTGGATATGGATTTAATCAATGGTAGAGATTTGGTCTCAAAAAGTGACAAAGACCATTTATGACCATTGGATGAAGAATTAATCAAGGGTGGAGATTTGGTCTTGTAAAGTAACAAGGACCATTTATAACCATTGGATGTTAATTTAATCTATGGTGGAGATTTAGTCTTAAAAAGTGACAAAGACTAATTATGACCCTTGGATTTAAAGTTTGAAGGAGCAATCTTGACCCTTCATTTTGGAGACACATCTAATGGCTAGGATTTAAAGGAGAAAGATCCAATGGCTTAGATTAAGTCTTCTAATCTAAAGCTACACCTAAAGTCTACATTAATCCTAACCATTGAACTAATCAATGGCTAGAAAAGCTTCAAATAATGGCTTGAAAAAGATGACAACTACATGAATGCATCATGGAGGAGGGGGGACGGTTTTTGTAATGAATTTGGAGCTAAAGGAGACTTTATGACAATTATTTGATGCTTTAGTCAATTATGTTTCTTTATTATTTTGTTTGCATTCTTAGAAGACTACTTGGAGGGGGGGACAATTTTTGTGGTAAATTGGAAATTAAAGCAACATTTGAAGACCATATTGATCACCTTTGGTCATTATTGATTATAATTCACCTTTGTCTCCTCCAAAAAGCCAAGTCTTCATCAAACTTTTCTCTTCACCTTTTCTCCAAGCATAGCTACGGCCATGCACTCTAAAAGGGGGCTAAAATTGTTGGTTTTTATTATTTCTATCATAAGTCTTTCTATTCATCATCTTTTCTATCATCTTTCTCAAGAAGCAAAGTTCTTAGCAAAACTTTCTCTTCTTTCTCTTCTCCAAGCAAGTTTCGGTCAAGCACCTTAGAACCATCATCCAAATTTCTATCATTTCATCCAACTTGATTTTCTAAACCTAAACACCATTCTAAGAACATCTCTAGTTATGAGTTTTTCCAAAATCATTCATCTTGGGCTTCAAATCCAAGCTTCAAGTTTCTATCAAAAATCAAAAATTCCATCTTTGTGCTTCAAGAGGAACCATTCGGTCAAGACCCCTAAAACCACTCTCCAATCTCTTTTAATTTCATCCAACCATAGATCTTGAATCTACATGATATTCTAAGCAACTTTCATGTTGGAGATTTTCTCTAAATCATCTATCTTCAACCTTGTTCTTCAAGCTAAAGATTGAAGCTTTAATGGTGAAGTTTGTTACTCTTCACTTTTCTTTTGATTTTCAAGGTTCTAACCATGATACACATCCATGGTTCGCTTAATCAAGCTTAGTATACTAATTTTTTTATGTATTTTGTTTTGTATTTGAGAAGCCCTTAGTGGTGAAGGACTTGGAAAAAGAAGCAAAACAAAGAGTTTTTGAGGATCTTCAAGAGGTAAGAGGGAGATCCACCTCACCAACCAAGCATGGTGGTGAGAGATGGTCTTATATTTGATGGATGTTGAATCCATGTAAGGATTCATATCCATGGTCATGTAATAATTTATATGTGTTTATGAGCTTTGATTAATTGCCTATGCTTAATATGCTTTGCATGAGTTTATGATTTTGATGGTATACTTATACTATGCATGATGATAATATGGTATGTTTTTTATATATATATATATTGTGTATGTATGTGTATGCCATGATTTGATGATGGAAGAAAATTAATTTTGGTTCCAATGGCGAAGGAAGAGCTACGGTTTTGATGCCCTTGATTAGGGTTCATGTTGAAATTTTTCAAGAACAAGGGAATTAATTTTTGATCCCTAGAACATGGTGAATTTCGGTTAAGACACCTCAAGATAGGTGTTCACAAATTAATATTTTCTTGAATGATGAAAATAGATGTTTAGAAAAAGCAAGGAAAATAAATAAAGATTTATTTTTCAAAGAGTACAAGAACACGATTTTAGAAGGATTTTTATTGATTTATTTTGTGTAAAAAGTTTCGAAGTGTTTTACAAAACATGAGATTTAAATGAAAATAGCAATGACGATTTTAAGGATTTGTAAAGAAAGTGAAAAATGAAAATGAACAAATGATTTTTTTAAGACTATGAGTCTTACGTTTTTGTAAAAGATTTTTAATGGTTTTATTTGTGTAAAACCATATCAATTTAAAAGGAAAAATATTTGATGGTTTCAATAGTCATGTCCACGTTTTTTTTAAAGGCTTGTAATGCCTTGATTTTATGAAACAAAGTGATTTTAAAGTGGAAACAAAATGTTTGAACAAAATGTTTTAGAACAAGAATTTTGAAAAGAGAATCAAGGTATTTTACCACTTGAGAAAATAGAAATTTTCATAAACGGAAAAATAAAGAAAGGTTGAAAATGTTTGAACTTCAATTTATTTTGAAGAAGATTGATTGTAGAATTTATTTGAGAAAAATGGAGAATATAATGGTGATTTAAAAATTTACTAACGTATAACTTATTTTCAAGTTTTGAAAGTACATTAGAAAATATTAAGTTTTGAAACGTTGATTTATATCAATAGAAAAGTGATTTTATGAATTATATTTTAGAAAAGGATTTCTTGAGTAAAGAAATGTGGAAAAAAATTTTCTTGAGTAAGAAAATATATTGCATGAAGTATAAAGTTATATTATTTTAAGAAAAGTTGAAAAAGGAATATTTGAAGGTTGAAAAATATTTTCTGTAATGAAATTATGGTGGAAAAATTATTTACGTATCTTAAAAACGTAATTTTAAAGTATGTGGTTTGAAATACAGTAAAATATTTCTAAGTGTTTGGAAATACAGTAAAATATTTCTACGCGATTTTAAATATGTTGAAATATTTCTACGCGATTTGAATTACATTTAAATATTTTACATAATTTGAATTACTATTGAAAAATCACTACGTGATGGAAAAGTGATGAATTATGTTACGTGATTGTGAAAATAGCAGAAAATCATTATGTGATTTGAAAAGTGTTTTAAATATTTTGAAAATGAAAGAAAATGATTTACGGGACTTAAAAGGATGATTTTTAAGTTACGCGATTTTGAAACAGTGGAAAAATATTATAGGATTTGAGAAACGTATATTTTTATGCAATTGAGAAAAATATTGAAAAATTAGTACGTGATTTAAAAGTGCAACAAAAGAGTTGCGGCATTTTGTAAACGTAACAGTAGTGTTACGGTATTGTGAAAACGTAATAAAAATGTTTTGAAATTTTAAAAATGTAACAAAAGTGTTACGGTATTATGAAAATGTAAAAGAAGTGTTATGGTATTGAGAAAATATAACAGAAACATTTTTGGATTGTGAAAACGTAATAGAAATGTTACGCGATTGCGAAAATATGGTAAAAGTGTTTTATAACTATGAAAACATGATAACATGATTTTATAGTATGATTACTGTAAAACCAATGTATGGACACTGTTTGTGAAAACAACGAGTTTTGCCTGTTATTGGCACGTGGTGCATTTTAGATGCATTGGAAAAAAAAATATGCATTGAAGCATATGATTTAATTGAACAAACGAATTTGAACAGAATGGCCCTTGTGGTTGGACTTGCACTGATATATTCGTGCATTGTATAAACTATATATGAGAAATTATGAGATATACCATGTGGTATTTGGTGCATTATACATGCATAGGAATGGTTCGATGAGGACTGGATATGGTGATCGCCTAGGAGAAACACACCTCTTGAGTGGGTGCGATATGCGTAGTGTAAGTCACTTGTTGACCTTGGGGGCATCGGGGTGCGGGTTGCTTACACGGGTGGTTGGTCGCGCTTCTTCCTGTAGGTTAGACCAATGTAACACACCGATGATCCTGACCGAGACACTATTCTTATTCAAGATCTGATAAAGACTATCGTGTATATGCTAGATATGTAAAATCAAAATGAGGATTACAGCATGTGGTCTGAGGCATGTGGTACCGACAGATCTTTTCGATCATTTCTCCGACTTGAGTTTAGCTCCATGGAGTAGGAACATTGAGTCTAAATGCACATGCATTATATGATTACATTTATATCTGTATGATATATTAATTGAGGAATATTGGCTATGACAACTGTTTTGAATACTTGGATTGATATATGACTGGATGATGATAGTTGATTAATATTAAATATATTATTGGAAGTCTGGTATGATATCCCTGTATGATATTGCTGTTTGTGTTATCTCTGTGCTGCCATGTTGGTATTGGTGTAGGTGATCTTACCTCTTTATTATGTTGTCTTGCTGTGTCTGTATTGTTAAAATTAAACAGTAGAAGGAATGAGTTGTCTTAGACATATCGGGTGATGGATACTCTGAGATTGGTGACAACAATAAGGAGTGGACATTCAGGACTCGAAGGTGTGCAGTGTTGACAAAGGAACAGATGTCTGATGCATCAAGATGGACAGAAAAAGGAATAAGTATGTTAAAGTTTCTCGTTAGTGTTGTACCATGCTATTAAGTAGGACCCGTTATAGGGTTTGCTACTGTTAGTTTGTTAAAAAAAAAGAGTCTGTTAATTTTATATTTCTCTTTAAATTGTGAAATATTAATTGGTGTCAATATTGCATAATGAATAGTTGAAATATGATTTTCAATATTACCTAATATTTTCAGTAAATTTATGTTTCAGTAAAGAAGAAATTTTGAAACCCATATTTTCATAACTCAAACCTTTTACGAATTGATTTTCAGATTATGAGTCGGGAGTCAGACATGTGATACCCTAGGGAGGGTGTTACATTAGTTGGTATCAGAGCACGGTTTGAGTCTTTTGGGGTTTGTGGTTAGGTCTGTTTTGCTTGTGTTGTGTTCTCTGTGTTATTGATTTTCGAAAGGAAACAATGTTGTTTATAATCGATTTCTGATCCATTGTATTTCGATCCGCACGCCTCGAGAGAAAAAAAAAGGAAATGGCTCGGGATAGTTGTACTTGTGTGGAAGTGGAACATGTTACTAGTAATGCAGTTGCAGCTACGGCAGCAACGGGAGCAATGTGGAAAGACGACTGCACGAATAGAGGATCGCTGAATAGCAGAAAGAAATGAAAGTTGAGGTTCAGGATCTAATGGAAGAGAATCAGTCTTAGAATATAAGACTACGTAATTTTGGAACCCGATATTTTTAAGGATATTTGGAAAGTGATTGATTTCAACGGAAAATGTATTTACAACCATTAAGGAAACCAAAGGCAGTAACTGATGTGAAAGAAGGTACTTAATGAAGGAATGTACGTCAAGAAAACAAACGTTTATTTGAAATGGTTACATTTGGTTTCCATTTTATTTTGATTCGTCCATCTTTGAAGAAAAGAAATGACTCGTGATAGACGTACACATGTGGAAGCGAGACATAATGGTGGTGATATGACTGCAACTTTGGAAGTAATACAAACAGTGGCTGAAGTAATTATACAGCAAACTCAAAAGATTGTTTCGCAGCAAGAATTGATTTCTGAAGCTAAGATTTTGTTAGAGTTAAATCAATCTCAGGATGAGAGACCCTGTAACGTTGGACCATATTGGTTACGAAAAAGGGGAAATCGTAAGGTCAAGCGATTCCAAAGAGTATTTGCAATCTCCGTGAAGTCAACAACAACAACAATCTTGTGGAGAAAGTACTAGTAATGACAGTTTGGTTTGACTGTGATATCTGCACCGGAATGTAAGAAGTGTGGAAAGGGGCACTTAACGAAAGATTGTACGTTAAGGAAATAATTTGTTTTAAGTGCGGGAAGTTTGGAACACAATCTTTGAAAATAGAGTTCCAATGAAAATAGAGTTTTCTGTTAGTAAAATCTCAGGTAGTAGGAAGCGTTCGGAGTGGAAGATTTAAACAATGGAGATTGTGTCATTGGAGCTAATTCTATAAACCCTACTGAATATTTCTGTGAGCAACTTATTCTGTGTGGCATATGATTGAGTAGATCAATTATATGTTAGAATTATTCGTTATCCTCTGATTTGTTTATTTCTGTTTCTATTCTTAGCCGATCGAGCTTCTTGTGTTATTCAAATATTGTTATAGATCAAATCTTTGTGTTAGTTTGATCTGTCGTTCAAAATTTTGTGTTAGTTTGATCTGTTTCATAAACAGATATGATTTTCAAAACGGATTGGTTATTTTTCAACCATACCCTATGAGATTGTCTTAATAAGTTGTTAATAATTCAGAAAAAAAAAATCATTCCTGAAAATCAGGCCAAAATCAAATTCTTGTTGAATATGTTTGGTAACATATCAGATTATTTCGCTACATTTTCTTCCTAAACCTCTATAATGTTCTTTCATATATTGCATTTGCAAGAAAGAATATTTTGCAAGAAAGGATATTCCTATATTAAATGAAAATAGCAATGATGATTTTAAGGATTTGCAAAGAAAGTGAAAAATAAAAATGACATTTTTTTTTAAGACTATGAGTCTTACGTTTTTGTAAAGGATTTTTAATGGTTTTATTTGAGTAAAACCATACCAATTTAAAAGGAAAAATATTTGATGGTTTCAAAAGTCATGTCCACGTTTTTTTTAAAGGCTTGTAATGCCTTGATTTTATGAAACAAAGTGATTTTAAAGTGGAAACAAAATGTTTGAACAAAATGTTTTAGTACAAGAATTTTGGAAAGGGAATCAAGGTATTTTACCACTTGAGAAAATAGAAATTTTCATAAACGGAAAAATAAAGAAAGGTTGAAAATGTTCGAACTTCAATTTATTTTGAAGAAGATTGATTGTAGAATTTATTTGAGAAAAATGGAGAATATAATGGTAATTTGAAAATTTACTAACGTATAACTTATTTTCAAGTTTTGAAAGTACGTTAGAAAATGTTAAGTTTTGAAACGTTGATTTATATCAATGGAAAAGTGATTTTATGAATTATATTTTGGAAAAGGATTTCTTGAGTAAAGAAATATGGAAAAAGATTTTCTTGAGTAAGAAAATATATTACATGAAGTATAAAGTTACATTATTTTAATAAAAGTTGAAAAAGGAATATTTGAAGGTTGAGAAATATTTTCTGTAATGAAATTGTGGTGGAAAAATTATTTACGTATCTTAAAAACGTAATTTTAAAGTACATGATTTGAAATACAGTAAAATATTTCTAAGTATTTGGAAATACAGTAAAATATTTTACGCAATTTTAAATATATTGAAATATTTCTACGCAATTTGAATTACGTTTAAATATTTTACGTAATTTGAATTACTATTGAAAAATCACTACGTGATGGAAAAGTGATGAATTATTTTTACGTGATTGTGAAAATAGCAGAAAATCATTATGTGATTTGAAAAGTGTTTTAAATATTTTGAAAATGAAAGAAAATGATTTACGCGACTTAAAAGGATGATTTTTAAGTTACGCAATTTTGAAACAGTGGAAAAACATTATGGGATTTGAGAAACGTATATTTTTACGCGATTGAGAAAAATGTTGAAAAATTAGTACGTGATTTAAAAGTGCAACAAAAGAGTTGCAGTATTTTGTAAACGTAACAGTAGTGTTACAGTATTGTGAAAACATAATAAAAACGTTTTGGAATTTTAAAAACGTAACAAAAGTGTTACGGTATTGTGAAAATGTAAAAGAAGTGCTATGGTATTGTGAAAATATAACAGAAACGTTTTTGGATTGTGAAAACGTAACAGAAATGTTACGCGATTGTGAAAATACAGTAAAAGTGTTTTATAACTATGAAAACATGATAACATGATTTTATAGTATGATTATTGTAAAACTAATGTATGGACACTGTTTGTGAAAACAACGAGTTTTGCCTGTTATTGGCACGTGGTGCATTTTAGATGCATTGGAAAAAAAATATGCATTGAGGCATATGATTTAATTGAACAAACGAATTTGAACAGAATGGCCCTTGTGGTTGGACTTGCACTGATATATTCGTGCATTGTATAAACTATATATGAGAAATTATGAGATATAACTGTGATTGGTATTTGGGGCATTATACATGCATAGCAATGGTCCGATGAGAATTTGGATATGGTGACTGCCTAGGAGAAACACACCTCTTGAGTGGGTGCGATATGCGTAGTGTAAGTCACTTGTTGACCTTGGGGGCATCGGGGTGCGGGTTGCTTACACGGGTGGTTGGTCGCGCTTCTTCCTGTAGGTTAGACCAATGTAACACACTGATGATCCTGACCGAGACACTATTCTTATTCAAGATCTAATAAAGACTATCGTGTATATGCTAGATATGCAAAATCAAAATGAGGATTACAACATGTGGTCTGAGGCATGTGGTACCGACAGATCTTTTCGATCATTTCTCCGACCTGAGTTTAGCTCCATGGAGTAGGAACATTGAGTCTAAATGCACATGCATTATATGATTACATTTATATCTGTATGATATATTAATTGAGGAATATTGGCTATGACAACTGTTTTGAATACTTGGATTGATATATGACTGGATGATGATAGTTGATTAATATTAAATATATTATTGGAAGTCTGGTATGATATCCCTGTATGATATTGCTGTTTGTGTTATCTCTGTGCTGCCATGTTGGTATTGGTGTAGGTGATCTTACCTCTTTATTATGTTGTCTTGCTGTGTCTGTATTGTTAAAATTAAACAGTAGAAGGAATGAGTTGTCTTAGACATATCGGGTGATGGATACTCTGAGATTGGTGACAACAATAAGGAGTGGACATTCAGAACTCGAAGGTGTGCAGTGTTGACAAAGGAACAGATGTCTGATGCATCAAGATGGACAGAAAAAGGAATAAGTATGTTAAAGTTTCTCGTTAGTGTTGTACCATGCTATTAAGTAGGACCCGTTATAGGGTTTGCTACTGTTAGTTTGTTAAAAAAAAAAGAGTCTGTTAATTTTATATTTCTCTTTAAATTGTGAAATATTAATTGGTGTCAATATTGCATAATGAATAGTTGAAATATGATTTTCAATATTACCTAATATTTTCAGTAAATTTATGTTTCAGTAAAGAAGAAATTTTGAAACTCATATTTTCATAACTCAAACCTTTTACGAATTGATTTTCAGATTATGAGTCGGGAGTCAGACATGTGATACCCTAGGGAGGGTGTTACATTAGTTGGTATCAGAGCACGGTTTGAGTCTTTTGGGGTTTGTGGTTAGGTCTGTTTTGCTTGTGTTGTGTTCTCTGTGTTATTGATTTTCGAAAGGAAACAATGTTGTTTATAATGGATTTCTGATCCATTGTATTTCGATCCGCACGCCTCGAGAGAAAAAAAAAAAAAAAAAAAAAAAAGGAAATGGCTCGGGATAGTTGTACTTGTGTGGAAGTGGAACATGTTACTAGTAATGCGATTGCAAACTACTGGCAAAGAACGAGACCACTTTGTGGAAAGACGATCGCACGAACAGAGGATCGCTGAACAGCGAAAAGAAATGAAAGTTGAGGTTCAGGATCTAATGGAAGAGAATCAGTCTTAGAATATAAGACTACGTAATTTTGGAACCCGATATTTTTAAGGATATTTGGAAAGTGATTGATTTCAACGGAAAATGTATTTACAACCATTAAGGAAACCAAAGGCAGTAACTGATGTGAAAGAAGGTACTTAATGAAGGAATGTACGTCAAGAAAACAAACGTTTATTTGAAATGGTTACATCTGGTTTCCATTTTATTTTGATTTGTCCATCTTTGAAGAAAAGAAATGACTCGTGATAGACGTACACATGTGGAAGCGAGACATAATGGTGGTGATATGACTGCAACTTTGGAAGTAATACAAACAGTGGCTGAAGTAATTATACAGCAAACTCAAAAGATTGTTTCGCAGCAAGAATTGATTTCTTAAGCTAAGATTTTGTTAGAGTTAAATCAATCTCAGGATGAGAGACCCTGTAACGTTGGACCATATTGGTTACGAAAAAGGGGAAATCGTAAGGTCAAGCGATTCCAGCAGAAAACGTATTTGCAATCTCCAGGAAGTCAACAACAACAACAATCTTGTGGAGAAAGTACTAGTAATGACAGGTTTGGTTTGACTGTGATATCTGCACCGGAATGTAAGAAGTGTGGAAAGGGGCACTTAACGAAAGATTGTACGTTAAGGAAATAATTTGTTTTAAGTGCGGGAAGTTTGGAACACAATCTTTGAAAATAGAGTTCCAATGAAAATAGAGTTTTCTGTTAGTAAAATCTCAGGTAGTAGGAAGCGTTCGGAGTGGAAGATTTAAACAATGGAGATTGTGTCATTGGAGCTAATTCTATAAACCCTACTGAATATTTCTGTGAGCAACTTATTCTGTGTGGCATATGATTGAGTAGATCAATTATATGTTAGAATTATTCGTTATCCTCTGATTTGTTTATTTCTGTTTCTATTCTTAGCCGATCGAGCTTCTTGTGTTATTCAAATATTGTTATAGATCAAATCTTTGTGTTAGTTTGATCTGTCGTTCAAAATTTTGTGTTAGTTTGATCTGTTTCATAAACAGATATGATTTTCAAAACGGATTGGTTATTTTTCAACCATACCCTATGAGATTGTCTTAATAAGTTGTTAATAATTCAGAAAAAAAAAATCATTCCTGAAAATCAGGCCAAAATCAAATTCTTGTTGAATATGTTTGGTAACATATCAGATTATTTCGCTACATTTTCTTCCTAAACCTCTATAATGTTCTTTCATATATTGCATTTGCAAGAAAGAATATTTTGCAAGAAAGGATATTCCTATATTAAATGAAAATAGCAATGATGATTTTAAGGATTTGCAAAGAAAGTGAAAAATAAAAATGAACAAATGATTTTTTTTTAAGACTATGAGTCTTACGTTTTTGTAAAGGATTTTTAATGGTTTTATTTGAGTAAAACCATACCAATTTAAAAGGAAAAATATTTGATGGTTTCAATAGTCATGTCCACGTTTTTTTTAAAGGCTTGTAATGCCTTGATTTTATGAAACAAAGTGATTTTAAAGTGGAAACAAAATGTTTGAACAAAATGTTTTAGTACAAGAATTTTGGAAAGGGAATCAAGGTATTTTACCACTTGAGAAAATAGAAATTTTCATAAACGGAAAAATAAAGAAAGGTTGAAAATGTTTGAACTTCAATTTATTTTGAAGAAGATTGATTGTAGAATTTATTTGAGAAAAATGGAGTATATAATGGTGATTTAAAAATTTACTAACGTATAACTTATTTTCAAGTTTTGAAAGTACGTTAGAAAATGTTAAGTTTTGAAACGTTGATTTATATCAATGGAAAAGTGATTTTATGAATTATATTTTGGAAAAGGATTTCTTGAGTAAAGAAATATGGAAAAAGATTTTCTTGAGTAAGAAAATATATTACATGAAGTATAAAGTTACATTATTTTAATAAAAGTTGAAAAAGGAATATTTGAAGGTTGAGAAATATTTTCTGTAATGAAATTGTGGTGGAAAAATTATTTACGTATCTTAAAAACGTAATTTTAAAGTACATGGTTTGAAATACAGTAAAATATTTCTAAGTATTTGGAAATACAGTAAAATATTTTTACGCAATTTTAAATATGTTGAAATATTTCTACGCGATTTGAATTACGTTTAAATATTTTACGTAATTTGAATTACTATTGAAAAATCACTACGTGATGGAAAAGTGATGAATTATTTTTACGTGATTGTGAAAATAGCGAAAAATCATTATGTGATTTGAAAAGTGTTTTAAATATTTTGAAAATGAAAGAAAATGATTTACGCGACTTAAAAGGATGATTTTTAAGTTACGCAATTTTGAAACAGTGGAAAAACATTATGGGATTTGAGAAACGCTATATTTTTACGCGATTGAGAAAAATGTTGAAAAATTAGTACGTGATTTAAAAGTGCAACAAAAGAGTTGCAGAATTTTGTAAACGTAACAGTAGTGTTACGGTATTGTGAAAACGTAATAAAAACGTTTTGGAATTTTAAAAACGTAACAAAAGTGTTACGGTATTGTGAAAATGTAAAAGAAGTGCTATGGTATTGTGAAAATATAACAGAAACGTTTTTGGATTGTGAAAACGTAACAGAAATGTTACGCGATTGTGAAAATACGGTAAAAGTGTTTTATAACTATGAAAACATGATAACATGATTTTATAGTATGATTACTGTAAAACCAATGTATGGACACTGTTTGTGAAAACAACGAGTTTTGCCTGTTATTGGCACGTGGTACATTTCAGATGCATTGGAAAAAAAATATGCATTGAGGCATATGATTTAATTGAACAAACGAATTTGAACAGAATGGCCCTTGTGGTTGGACTTGCACTGATATATTCGTGCATTGTATAAACTATATATGAGAAATTATGAGATATACCTGTGATTGGTATTTGATGCATTATACATGCATAGGAATGGTCCGATGAGGACTGGATATGGCTGACTGCCTAGGAGAAACACACCTCTTGAGTGGGTGCGATATGCGTAGTGTAAGTCACTTGTTGACCTTGGGGGCATCGGGGTGCGGGTTGCTTACACGGGTGGTTGGTCGTGCTTCTTCCCGTAGGTTAGACCGATGCAACACACCGATGATCCTGACCGAGACACTATTCTTATTCAAGATCTGATAAAGACTGTCGTGTATATGCTAGATGTGCAAAGTCAAAATGAGGATTACAACACGTGATCTGAGGCATGTGGTACCGACAGATCTTTTCGATCATTTCTCTGACCTGAGTTTAGCTCCATGGAGTAGGAACATTGAGTCTAAATGCACATGTATTATATGATACATTTATATCTGTATGATATATTAATTGAGGAATATTGGCTATGACAACTGTTTTGAATACTTGGATTGATATATGATTGCATGATGATAGTTGATTAATATTAAATATATTATTGGAAGTCTGGTATGATATCCCTGTATGATATTGCTGTTTGTGTTATCTCTGTGCTGCCATGTTGGTATTGGTGTAGGTGATCTCACCTCTTTATTATGTTGTCTTGCGGTGTCTGTATTGTTAAAATTAAACAGTAGAAGGAATGAGTTGTCTTAGACATATCGGGCGATGGATACTCTGAGATTGGTGACAACAATAAGGAGTGGACATTCAGGACTCGAAGGTGTGTAGTGTTGACAAAGGAACAGATCTCTGATGCATCAAGATGGACACAAAAAGGAATAAGTATGTTAAAGTTTCTCGTTAGTGTTGTACCATGCTATTAAGTAGGACCCGTTATAGGGTTTGCTACTGTTAGTTTGTTAAAAAAAAGTCTGTTAATTTCATATTTCTCTTTAAATTGTGAAATATTAATTGGTGTCAATATTACATAATGAATAGTTGAAATATGATTTTCAATATTACCTAATATTTTCAGTAAATTTACGTTTCAGTAAAGAAGAAATTTTGAAACCCATATTTTCATAACTCAAGCCTTTTACGAATTGATTTTCAGATTATGAGTCGGGAGTCAGACATGTGATACCCTAGGGAGGGTGTTACACAAAGTGCTCATGGATTTTGTGAAGGATTTTTTAATGGTTTTGTTTGTGTAAAACCATATTGACTTAGAAGGAAAAATGTTTTGATATTTTCAATAGTCATGTCCACATTTTTGAAGGCTTGTAATGCCTTGATTTTGATGAAACAAAGTAATTTTCCAAGTAGAAATATAATTGATTTAATACAAGGAATTTAGAAAGGGAATCAGAGCATTTTAATCACTTGAGAAATTGAGTTTTGTAAACGAAAAACAAGGAAAAGTTAAAAATGTTTTCGAACTTCAATTTATTTTGAGGAAGGTTGATTTTGGAAATGATTTGGAAAAAATGGAGAATATAATGGTATTTTAAAAATTTACTAACGTATAATTTATTTTTGAATTTTGAAATACGTTAGAAAAAAATGTTAAATTTTGAAACGTTGATTTATATCAATGGAAAAGTGATTTTTGTGGATTATATTTTGGAAAAAGATTTTCTTGAGTAAGAAAATGTGAAAAATGCAATATAAAGTTATATTATTTTGAGAAAAGTTGAAAAGGAATTTTTGAAGGTTAAGAAATATTTTCTGTAATGAAATTATGGTGAAAAATTATTTGCGTAGCTTAAAAATGATTTGAAATGCAGTAAAATATTTTTACGCAATTTGAAAAATGTGTTAAAAATGATATTGATTTATTTAAGTCCAAAATAATGTTTGGAATATTGAGGAATATTTTACGTGATTGTAAAATGTTGAAAAATACTTTACGTATCTTAAAAACGATTTGAAATACAGTAAAATATTTTTACGCGATTTGGAATACATTAAAATATTTCTACGCAATTTGAATTACGTTTAAATATTTTACGTAATTTGAACTACTGTTGAAAAATCAATATGTGATTTAAAAGTGATAGAATATTTTTACGTGATTGTGAAAATGACGAAAAATCATTATGTGATTTGAAAAGTGTTTTAAATATTTTGAGAATGATAGAAAATGATTTACGCGACTTAAAAGAATGATTTTTAAGTTACGCGATTTTGAAACAGTGGAAAAATAATATGCGAATTTGATAAATGTATATTTTTACGCGATTGAGAAAAACATTGAAAAAGTAGTACGTGATTTAAAAGTGCAACAGAAGAGTTGCGGCATTTTGAAAATGTAACAAAAATGTTACGATATTGTGAAAACATAACAAAAATATTTTGGAATTGTGAAAAATGTAACAGAAGTGTCACGGTATTGTGAAAATATAACAGAAACGTTTCAGAATTTTGAAAACATAACAGAAGTGTTACGATATTTTGAAAATGTAATATAAACATTTTGGAATTGTGAAAACGTAACAGAAATGTTTTGGAATTGTGAAAATGAAACGAAAATATTGCGCAATTTTGTGAAAACACGACGAAAGTGTTTTATAACTATGAAAATGTGATAATATGCTTTTCTTGTTGAAAATACAGTATAAATATTGTAGAACCAGTATATGGATGCTGTGTGAGAAAATGACATGTTTTGCCTATGATTGGCATTTGGTGCATTATACATGCATTGGAAAGATATGTTTGTGATTGGATTTGGTGCATTATACGTGCATTGGAAAAATATGCGTTGAAGCATATGATTGCATTGAACAAATGAAATTGAAAAGATTTGGCCCTTTGAGGTTGGACTTGCACTGATATATTCGTGCATTGTATAAAGTATAGCTAATAAGCTATTTTGGCCCTTGTGGTTGAAGAGGGAATGAGAATTGATAGTGAGATCTATGATGGATCTTGGGGTGCGTCAAGGCGCAGCGGTCGACCAGTGGATATCTGTCTGTGGGCTAAGGCTGGACCATATGCCACTTGGCGATGCAGTCCGTTGCAACGCATTGACGATACCCGACAAGAACATGATTCTTTTCTACGACTGGGAGATTGTCTGTGGGGTTAGGCTGGGCAATTAACCAGAGCATTCTTCTCGAAATTGTGAAAACCTCCATGGAGTTGTTTTTGAAAAATTGAGTCTATGTGCACATGCATGAATCTGAACATTTATATCTGTATGATATATTAATTGAGGAATATTGATTATGACAACTGTTTTGAATACTTGGATTGATATATGATTGGATGATGATAGTTGATTAATATTGAATATATTATTGGAAGACTGGTATGATATCCCTGTATGATATTGCTATTTGTGTTATCTCTGTGCTGCCATGTTGGTTTTGGTGTAGGTGATCTCACCTCTTTGTTATGTTGTTTTGCTGTGTCTGTACTATTAAAATCAAATAATAGAAGGATCGAGTTGTCTTAGACATAACGGACGATGGAAACTCTGAGATTGGTGACAACAATAAGGAGTGGACATTCAGGACTCGAAGGTGTGCAGTGTTGACAAAGGAACAGATGTCTGATGCATCAAGATGGACAGAAAAAAGAATAAGTATGTCAAAGTTTCTCGTTAGTGTTGTACCATGCTATTAAGTAGGACCCGTTATAGGATTTGCTACTGTTAAAAAAAAAGAGTCTGTTAAGTTTATATTTCTCTTTAAATTGTTAAATATTAAGTGGTGTTTGTTATATGATTTTAAATCAGTTAAATCTATTTTTCAGTATTACTTATAAATTTCAGTAGGTTTATGTTTCAGCAAGAAAGAAATTTTGAAACCCATATTTTCATAACTCAAACCTTTTACGAATTAATTTTCAGATTATGAGTCGGGAGTCAGAAATGTGATGCCTTAAGGAGGGTGTTACATGTAACAACAGAACCAACACCTGCTACAGGCATATGAATGCCATCAGCAGTCATGATAGAAATAGAAGATAAAGGAGACACAGAAGCAAAATATGAAGAATCTGGAGACATGCGATGTGAAGCACCAGAATCCAAGACCCATACAGAATGTGACATACCTGAAGAATTATGAGGCAACTGACTTACGGAAGAAGAGACAGACATAGCTTTAGGTTATAAGGAGAGAAACTTCTGAAATTGCTCAACCAGAGTACTAGGATAAGTGAAAGAACCTGATGAAACAACTGTTGCAGTATTAGACGATGGTGGTTTGTGTAACACCCTCCCTAAGCATTAGGTATCAATTTCTAGACTTCCAAGCTTGAGATTGTCTTGAAAATGTTTTCATAAAAGGTTTGACACTAAAAATGACCTTTCTGGGTTTAAAAAAAAATGGTAACCCTTCTTTGCTTATTATGATTACTAGAAATACAAATACTTAACATAGAAGGATTAGAAGTTGAAATAATCCATAATATTACTTAAGAAAATATATTTAAATAACTCATTAACATATAGAAGGATTGACGACTAATTAATATTTTACAAAATTTGAAGAGAAATATAAAACTATACCAACTCGTTTTTTTTGAGCAATATAGTAACCCAATTGATCCCAAAGATCTGTTCTACTTAATAAAACTTTTGAATATAATATTAACGTAAAACTTAACATACTTATTCCTTCTCATTTGTATCCATTTGGGATGCATCTAAGTAATAATTTTTGCATTGTCTACATCCTGTTCTATGTCAACATACCGCACACCTTTCTTAGTCCCGAATGTCCACTCCTTATCTTTGTCACCAACCATCACATAACTCCATCCATTCTTTCCATTAACCTCTAAGACAACTCGATCGTCTTTTATCATTTGATTTTAATCAAAAAACAAAGAAAGCCAAAAAAATAACATAACAAAGAGGTGATACCAATCACCTACACCACAAAAATCGTACCACACGCCGCACGCCACAAAGATAAAACAAGGCACGCCCACATACATACAATCAAATATCATATCAAACTTCCAATAATATATTCAATATTAATCAACTATCATCATCAAATCATTTATCAATTCAATTATCATAAACAACATATTAACATTTGATAATGTCCTAATTATCATCATCATCATCCAAGTATTCAAAACATGATTTAATCTATATACCAATATTCTCATTAATATATCACACAAGGATATAAATGTTCAAATTAATAAACATGTAACATAACTCGATTTCCTTCCATGGAGCTAAACTTAAATCGGAGAAATGATCGAAAAATATCTAAATTTTACTTACATATGATAAGATGAATCTTTTTTCTTACATTTTCAATTGCTATAATCCTCATTTTGATTTTGCACATCTAGCATATTATATTATTAGCTGTCCATCGCTATCTTGATTAAGAATAGGAGTCTCACTCAGTATAAGATGTTCTCTGTGTGTGTGTTTTTATTTTTTTAATTTTTTTTTTACGTGCAGTGTATAAGACATTCTTAATTACGTAAATAAGTAGTTTCATGCACCCAGCGGAAGATTAGTTGTCAAAAGCAATTATGCGAGGGAGAATATTCAGGAAAGCATATTGTCTATAATTGGTTGGTTTGGAATACGTCCAGAGTTTATATCCTCTTATTAAGATAATTCCAGGTAATCATATAGTAAGCATCACAAAAGAACATTGTGAAAGTTTTGTAGCACGTGGATATGCACAATTGGCCCAGAGTTTGTCACATTAGAAGAGTTGACAAGGTGTCTCAGATATGAACTGTAGAATTTCGACTGCAAGGCATGATGGAATTTTCCAAAAGCATGTATAATGCACCAAATCCAATCAAATATGTCATTTTCTCACAATTACTTAAAGAAAACGTGTTATGGACAGGTTTTTAGGTTCAACATATTAATCATTAAATGCTTTTTATTAAATGTTTTTATTTTTTTTATTTAAAATTTTCTATTTTAAGTACGAGGAAGTTGAAAAGATTTGTTCTCAGGATATAGCATTATTTGTAAAATACTTTCTATTGTAAATTTAGCAATAGAAGATAAATTTTGCTGTACGTTTTCACAATCCGAAAAAATCTTTGTTAAACTCCTCTAAAGTGAAAGGAAAAGTATTTGATCAATACCATAACACTTTTTTATATTTTACTTGCATCACTGTAACATTTTTGTTCACGTTTTTTTGTGGAATTCGTTAAATGTTTTCATTATTTGCTTTACAATTCATGTAATACTACTAAGGGAAAAAAAAAAAAAGAATGAACTTATGGGTTACACTATGATTTACCCATTTTCTCAAACCACAAGGAATGTAAATATAATTCTGCAGAGTAAGTTGTCTGATAACCTCATATTGGAATTTATATTATCAAAATGTTGTAACTCTTCATCAATTCTAGGACTTTTAAATCATGTACTAATTTTTAACGTTTTTTGAAATATAATCGCGAAAAAACATTTTTACGTTTCTCAAATCGCAACCAATTTTCCAAGTTTCATTGTTTCAAAATCGTGGAACTTAAAATATCATTCTTTTTTTACGTCACAAGTAAATCATTTTACTATCATTCTCAAAATATTTAAAATACTTTCCAAATCTCATAACAATGTGATGCTATCATTTTCACAATCAAGCGTAAAAAGCTGGATAATCTATCACTTTTAAATCACATAGTGATTTTTCAATTTCAATAAGTTTTAAATTACGTAAAATATTTAATGTAATTCAAATCGCAAATAATTATTTAAAATCACATAAAAATATTTTTTTCATATCATTTAACTTAAAAATCACGTTTTGAGCAAAAAGTAAATAACATTTCACCAAACAATTTTATTACCGAAAAGATATTTCTTGACGCTTTAAAAATTCCTTTTAACTTTTCTCAAAATAATATAACTTTATACTTCCCATTTAATATATTTTCTTTTCTTTCAAGAAAATATTTTTTTTTTTAGTACACTAGATCTTTACTTTTCAAGAAATTCTTTTTTAAACAAAATATAATTCACAAAATCACTTTTTGGTATTGATAAATCAACGTTTCAAAAAATTAACATTTTCTAATGTATTTCAAAACTTGAAAATAAGTTATATGTTAGTAAATTTTCAAAAAGTACCATTATATTCTTTGATTTTCCATTTAAATCATTTCCAAACATCTAACCTTCTTATACAAAATAAATTGAAGTTAAAACATTTTAAGTTTACAAAAAATTGATTTTCTCAAAATGTGATAAGTTCAAGTGTGTTAATTCCAAAAATTTCCAAAAAAAATTGTATTAAATCCAGATAATTGCAATTTCCAAATTTGAAATTCACTTTGTTCATAAAATCAAAATTATTCCAACCTCCAAAAATCAGTAGATATCTTTGGCCAATAATTAGCTAAAAATATCAAATACTTTTTTTTTGTAAATTGATATGGTTTAACACAAACAAAACCATTAAAAAAGGGTCCTTTACAAAATGTAAGACATAGTCTTTGAAAATCAAATCATTTATTCATTTTCAATTTTTCACTTTCTTTTAACAAATCCATTTTCACTTTCTTTACAAATCCTTTTTCACTTTCTTTGCAAATCCTTAAATTCATCATTAAGCTTGGGTTTTCATATAAATCTCATATTTAGTATCCTAAACACTTAGAAACTTTTTCTACACCCAAAAATAAATTAATAAAAATCCTTCTAAAACTCACCTGTTTCGTTTCTCATTTATTTGAAAAACAAACCCTTTGTTTATTTTCCAAATTCTTCAAATCATCCGTTTTCATCATTTGAAAATCTTAAGTTATAAACACTTTTCTTATGTTGAGGTGTCTTGTTCGGATCCACCATGTTCGTGTGTAGTTAAAAATCAATTCTTTTGTTCTCTGAAAATTTTCAACATGAACCATCTAATCAAGAGCATCAAAATCAAGTAGGCTCTTCCTTGGACTTTTGGAGCCAAAAATCAATTTCCTTTCAGCAACCATTCATCCTAGTCATGGCATATACATATATATTTCATCATAAATAATATAAGCATACCATCAAAGCCATAAAAATGTATAACATATTAAGCATATCATCAAAGTCTATAAAATCATGCAAAGCATATCAAGCATAAAACCAAATTCTTCAAGGTCATGGGGAAAATTAATCAAAGCTCATAAACACCCACAAATTAATTACATTCCCACCATGGATATGAATCTTACTCACGATGGATTCCACATCCATCAAATAAAATACCATCTCTCACCACCATGATGTCTTGGTTGGTGAGATGATCTCCTCTTACCTCTTGAAGATCCTCCAAAAACTCCTTGTTTTGCTTTTTTTCCCATAAGTCCTTCATCACCAAGAGCTTCTCAAATACAAAACAAAATACATAAAAATTAGTATGCTAAGCTTGATTAAGAGGAACCATGGATCAAACATGGCTTAGATCATGAAAAAGAGAAGAAAATGAAGTTTCCTTATACTTCACCTCAAAAACTTCCAATAACTTTGATCTTGAAGAAAGTCCATGAAGATGAATGATTTAGAGAAAATCTTCAAACATGAGAAAGTTGCTTAACATCATGTAGATTCAAGATCTATGGTTGGATGAAATTAATAGAGATTGGATGGTGATTTTAGGGTAGATAACCGAATGGTTTCTCTTGAAGAACAAAGATGGAATTTTTTATTTTGCTATCCGATAGAAACTTGCTTGAAGCTTGAATTTGAAGATCAAGATGAATGATTTTGGAAAAACTTTAACTAGAGATGTTCTTAGAATGATGTTTAGGTTTAGAAAATCAAGTTGGATGAAATTTTTGAGTGATGAAAGGTGCTCTTGGAACTTGCCACCCTTAATCTAGAGAAGAAAGGAGATGGAGAGAAATTTTCTAAGTTTCAAAATGCTATAGAAAATGAATCAATGAAGTTACTCGTATTTTGGAAAACCTCAACTCGAAGATGATATGACTAAAGCTCGTTTTAGCAATTATGGTCTTGCTCAAAAATCCTTCATGCAAAAGGTGCACCAAATTCGTAGTCCCCCTTCTTGCATTCTTCTTGAGTGCAAAAAAATCAAAAGTGTTAGCTTTTTAATTATGATTTTACTATTAACTTTGTCTTGTTTATTTAAAATGACGTAAATGGTCCATTTTGGGTCCAACACCCATTATAGTATTTGTTCCAAAAATTTGTGGACTTTTCTCATTCAGTAATCTTACACCTATAACACCGCATTGACTTAGGTAAAGTTGTCTTCAGTTATTTGCGACACCATTATCAAGCATTTCTAACTTCATTGATTAATTAACACCTTAGTTAGGTTTATTCTAGGTAGATTTAGATAGGTTAGAAGACTTAATCTAGTATTATTGGATTTTATCTCCTTTTAATTATAAAGGTTCTTTGATGTGTCCTCCAAAATTAAGGGTAATTAAAACCTTGGCTTCAAATTTTAAATCCAAGGATGAAGCTCATAATTTGTCAATGATGTTAAATTTAGAAGACCAAATCTCCACCATTGATTGATTCTTCATCCAAAAATGGTCGATAAATGTATCTTTGTTAACTTTTACCAATTAAATGTCACCAGCTTGATTTAATCTAAACCTCTTATAAATGGGCTTTTCATTTTGTATGAAAAATAATTCTAACTCTTTTTATTAATCTATGGTTGATATCAAAGTCCTACTGAGCATACTATGCAAAATTATTCTCAAACATTGATTAAATCAATAGGTTATTATCTAGCTATAGTTTTTTATTAAGTTTGTTTTGTTTTGATCTTAACCAATTTGATTAAATCAATGGTTAATATTAAACTAAGTATTCTCATCGGGAGGTTATAAATCAATGTCAAGCTCTCTTTGTTGACTACTGGTTGGAATATTTATTATTGTATCCTATCGCAAATAATATTTTCTTCTATTTTTTATCATCCCTTGATAATTAAATTACTATTAAAATGACGATCAAGAAATTTTCCTAAAAGCTGTTTCATGGCTTCAAGTTTAGTAAGATCCCAGGGGGTTTCTCCGTCTAAGTAAGGTGTAGTCCGGTGAATTTTTCATGGTCAAGAAAAATTTTCACTTTCTAACCTTCTTTTGATTCCCACATATATCCACAGGCGACTTCGACTTGTCCATTTGTTCTAGGGTTTTCAAACAGGAAAAAATTTCAAAATCATCCATAAAATCACAAAAATTATAAAATGCAACAAATATCAAATCGTTACAATAAAATAATTACCTAATGGTAAAAATTAAATTACGTAAAGTTTTGATCGTGACCAAGGGTTCTCGCCGATCCATTTCGTAAAATTTTTATTTTCTACCACCTGAGTAAATCACTCAAAGCGATCAAATAAGCCCGGAATAATCAAATTAATTTTAGAACGGCCGAGGGTACAAAATCATACAACTCTGAAATTGAGGGAGCTTGATAATGTTCAAAATTGACGTTGGCATTTGTCAAGAGATTGGAAATTTTGGGGTGTTATCGTTGGCTTGTAATCCTTCTCTTAGGTGATCTATAAGCATTAGATTGTGACTAATTTCTAGACTTCCAAGCTTGAGATTGAAAAACCACGCCAAAATTATAGTTGTGATTGGTTTTTGATTATTTTATTATATTTGTCAACTTAGGACATTAAGCCTTCCAAAAAATGACCTTTTTTTGAGTTCGAAAAATTTTGGACTCGTCGATGGTAACCCTTGTGTAATGCTTATTATGATTACTAGAGAGGCTTAGAAGATACTGCTAACATAGAAGGATTAGAAGTTGAAATAATCTCCTTTTCATAATAAGACTTAAGACGTATTTCTTTAGTCAATAACTCACTTATAGTAAAGTGTTCACTTTATGTGACATCATCCATGTGACATCACCTTTGACTTTCTAGAAAAGTAAAATTTGGCTTCCTAAGGAAGCTTTGCTTGAAACTTAGTGGAGAAGCTTGTAATAAGCTTGTTGGAGAAGCTTTGTACCAAGCTTATTGGAGAAACTAATTTCTCTCTCACCCTTTGTGATGTTCACGGTTTTGAGAAGGAAAAAGATGACAAAATGTCATCTTTTCACTTAATCCTACATTCACTTTCTTCATTTCAAAAGCCTTCACCTTTTTCTTTTACTTTTTCTCTTCTCATTTTCTCTCCCAACCTCAATACCATACCCTCCAAAATACCCTTCAACTTTGTTCAATCTAAATCAACCACATATCTTGGAGAGTCCTAAGCTTAATTCATCACTAGTTCATCCTTATTTCACTTTCATGGAGGTGAAAGCACAAAAGTTCTCTCATTTCCCTCTGTATGAAGCTCACGGCCTCACCCCCATAATCCACCCTTCATGTTTGTTTGATTCTACTTAACCACACATCCTTGATCTACACTTCTTTTGGAAACTTTTCTTTGTTGTAGACTTTTAAACTCTAGTTTGGAAGCTCAAAAGGTTAGTTCTTGGTGGTGGTAGTGGACGAAATCATCAAGAAACATCAAGGAGCCTTCTTTCTTGTCATCTCTTTAGGTAAGAGGGAGAGTAACCTCATCAACCATTTTGGTGGTGAGAAACGAAATTTTGTGTGGAGAATGAGAAATCCATGTGAGGATTGTAACAATCCACCGTAGGGTATCACATTTATGTTACTTAATTACCAAATTACCCCTTCCTTTATAAAATATGCTTTGTAATGTAAATACGAGTTGTAATTTTTTTTTAATATCAATAAGATAACCTTAGCGGAAAATAAAAATATTACAACATCATCACAAATAATTTACATAATTTATACATTACAAAAGTATTGTCAAGATTATTTATATATAGACATATTCTTCAAAGTATTTGAACATTATTTAAAACTAACATACTACCTAAGTATTACTAAACAACAGAACCCTTAGATGGGTCCTCCTCAGATTCCTCAACAAGTAGGAATCTAGCTTGACGCGAAGTCCTACAGACAGGTGTCCGAGCAGACGATACTAATCTCACTAGGAGTACGGTAGTAAGCTCCCCAGTTGTAACACCTCAAAATTTACTTTTCTACTATCAGAATTCATTCTAAAATATTTATGATTTTCTAGAAATTTTTCCTGGAATTTTCTGAGAACGCGGAATATTTTAATGTATTTCTCGTTTTACGTGTACTGAGCGAAACCGGAGAAATGAGACATTTTCTCTGAGAACCTTGAACTATGGAAACGTCGACGGGGGATCTTACTAAACCCGAGGCCGGACACTGTTTAAAAGGTTTTACATTTTTCGAGAAATCTTAACAGATGAGATAATTAAACACTGTGAAGAATTTATCTATCAGATTTGTTAATGCTGACTTCTGCCAACTATAACTATGTACAATAAATAATAACACGAAATAAAAATCTTATCACATTATTCAAAAATTACCTTGTGTCAAACCCTTTTTAGTCTTATTTTCAAGAAAGAAGAAAAAGAGAATTTAGTTAATTAAAACCCATTGTAGGAAGTTTCCAAGAAGCTTCCTATTTGACACATTTTTCTCTCTCCCTTCTCCACTCTTCTACGGCAGAGGCTATAAGGGAAGCCTAAATAATTTCTCTCATCTTCCTAATATTACACTCTCACTTTCCTAAACCCAAATATCCATTTCCTCTCTTCTTCTTTTCTTCTCCACCGTGCAACCACTCCTGGAGGCAGCCATCCTTTGCTTGTTTCATCACCAAAGATTCTTGCTTCCTTACACCATTCCAAGTCCTCTTTTGTTGCCATCTTTTAGTTCTTCTTCTTCTTCTATTTTTCTTCCACCATTGAAGCTAAAGCTTGGAGCTTTAAGGTAAAGCCTTCAACTTTCTTCCATTTTTCTTACTATTTTCGTTTCTCTTGGCCACCTTGGTGACCAAGAACCTATTTTTCATGGTTTGAGTGGACATTGTGGTGATCACTCACATTTGAGTTTTCTTGAAGGGGGAAAACGAAAATCTAGGGCAAGAAGGAGTGGTACATTGTGTTGTCTTCCAAATAGGTAAGAGGGAGATGATCCTCTTCAACCAATCTTGGTAGTAAGGGAATATCTTGTATGTGTGTTGTTCTTGATTTCCAAATTCATGTATAAAGTTCTCTCATTTTTTTATGTTGTTCTTGATGATAGTATATTATGTTGGGTTTGTATGATTTATTGATGCCTCTTGCATGATTTGAAGGTATATTGAGTAACTTGTTGATTAAATATGATAATGATTGGTTTGGTTTGAGTCAAAGGACCTGGAGAACTCTGTTTTCTGCAAGTTTACGTGTGGTAATCGATTACACGGGGCTTGTAATCGATTACCAAGCTCTTAAGGATATGAAATCGTGATTCTGGAAATCTGGTAATCGATTACGTCTTGTGTGTAATCGATTACAGAGATTCTATCTAGCTTGTAATCGATTACAAGAGTGGTGTAATCGATTACCAAGCCTCTGATGTCACGAAATGGTGCTTCTGGGAATCACGTAATCGATTACAACTTGTGGGTAATCGATTATGGAGGTTCTGTCCAATTGGTAATCGATTACCACGGTTGTGTAATCGATTACCAGGGCCTTGAAGTTACGAAACGTGGTTCTGGGAATCACGTAATCGATTACAATGAGATTGTAATCAATTACAGAGATTCTGTTCCTCTGGTAATCGATTACCAGGGTGATGTAATCGATTACTAAGACCAAAAATGAGATTTTTGAGCTGGAAATGATTGAGATTATGGTTCTTTGTCCTTTGTAACTCAAACATAACCTAAAAACCCTGGATTCAAGGATTTTACTTTACTTAATTGTGATAGGAATGTGTATTCATAACGATAGAGAAGAAATTGATTTTGAATATGGAATTCTTGGATCCATGACATGGAAATTGTGGTATGTGTGTAATGAGGAATATGTATTGATACTGAGAATTATTGATGTAGTACTCAATGAGATATGAATGATGATGTGCCATTGAAGCAATGTTTTAATAAATGTATTGTTAATATGTCATGTTGGACATTGAATAATGCTTATGTGCCATTGAGGAAAAGCTTATGTTGAATGCATCATTGATGAACATACATGATTGGACATTGTGTCGTCATGCATGTGCTGTTCACTGGACATGGTTAGTAAGGCGATGTATGCCTAGGAGTTTGAATAACACCTATGTGCGGGTGCGAATAGACTAAGCGTAGGTGTCATATGTTGTTGACCCTGGGGGCGTCGGGGTATGGGTGTCTCACAATAGACAGTGGTAGCTCCACTAGGGCCGTGGGATAGACCAATGCAAACACACTGACGATCCTGCCTGAGACGCTGTCCTATGTCGGGATCAACTGTTGAGGTGCCATGTATGAGCCATTTTGCACAAATGTTTTATGAGATGAGCACACTATATTTTTAAGGCTAACGATACACTAGCATTACTCCTTGATCATTCACTCCGAAGATGTTTATGTCTAGCTCCATAGAGTAGGAACTTTGGTACCCTTGTTGCATTGTGAGTTGTCAGTCACATGGTCCATTGAGCATTTATGATTGGATAATGTGTTTATTATTATGAATGTGATATTTGTTTGACTCTTGGAAACGCTAATGTTGCTAGCTGGCTATGGATAATGTTAACTATTGATTTTGTTGTTTTACTCTCATTAATTGCTTTCATGTATTACTGTACTTGTATGTATTAACTATGTCTTATGTGGGCGTTCGATGCCGTTTATTTTCTTGCTGCCTTGTTGGTACTGAAAGCTGGGAATCTCACCTCTTTCAGTAAATTTCTTTATTTTGTATTTTGGGTTGGATCGTATGCTCTCAAGAAGACGCTCGTGAGGAGAACAAGGAAACCATTGAGTTTCAAGGTTTCTGGCCTTTTCTCGACTGAGATCGAAGTTGTTGAGGATGTCATTTCGACTCCGTGGACTTTTTGGCTACGTGCGGATCAACTTTCTTGGAGGTCCAGACTGTTAGCATATCAACGTGCAGACTGATCGATGTGTATACCACGGCGATGTGATGGTGTCCTTAGCGTGGAGACGTTATGACGCTCCTGTTATAGATTTTCATGCTTTTGTATGGCTGGAGTTCTATATGCCCGTGAGGGACATGTGGGTGAAATATATTATACCCCTCGTGAGGATTCCTTTTTGTCTCTTGCCCGGCTCTGCCTTGCTATTCTGTTACAATGTCCCGATGGATGTCTCGTCGGACGACGAGGACCCTGAGGAGGATCCATCCACGGTTCCTTCTCGTTCTAGGCAGTCTTAGGGTTGGTTTTAAATTGATGGCTACTGATGGCTATCAGTTTATTTTGAGGGAGCCTGACGTACTACTGGATTAGTGGGTATATATTTGTATCTCTTGGGGTAGGTACACATTTTGCTTTTTGTATATTTATTTTTGGAAAAATGTAATTTAAAACAGGCTTGTATTTCTGGTACAAAGTGTGTAATTATCCATATTGTAAATGATCGTATGTTTTATTCCACGTTGATTGCTCTTTGACCTTTTACAGAAGTTTTATTGGTAAGAGGAACTTTTAATTTTAACTCAATCATGCTATATATTTACAAACAGGTGTATATGCACATTAAATGGAAGTTTTAACCAGATGCATGTTAAAGAAAAAAAAATGTTCAAATTTTACGTAATCGTCTTGTGTGTCGTTTCACTATAGTGCGACGTTTCTTCTTCTTACCTTTTATGACTAAGGGAGAAAAAGGGGCGTTACACTATCTTGGTATCAGAGCTTCCGGTTATGTTTCTTTGGGTCGTGTGGTTTTGGACTGTCTTGTTTATGCTGTGTCATTCTCTGTGATTTTGCTGTTAGGTATTCAAATGAATACATCTGACTTTCTCTGTGTTTTGCGTAGTCTAATCCGAGAAGGAACAATGGCTCGTCGGGGTGATATGGCTGCTGCCATAGAGGCAAGACAGAAGATGGTCGAGGCAATGTTACAATAGAACCAGCAGACAGCTCAACAACAGGCTAGGGCTGCACAACAGCTAGAGGCTACAACGGACGTTCAGAACTTGGAAGGATTTCGTCGCGCTAATCCTCCACAGTTTAAAGGGGAGTTTGATCCGGAGAAAGCTACATTGTGGGTCCAAGAGTTAGAGAAAATATTTACAGGCATGAATTATGCTGATGATAGGAAGGTGACCTATGCCGCATACATGCTGATGGGAGATGCTGAACATTGGTGGACAGGAGAACAAAGGCTACTGCAAGCTGCAAATAGAGTGATAACTTGGGAAGTGCTCAAAGAAAGGTTCTTGAACAAATATTTTCCTGAAAGTGCCAGGCACGCAAAAGAAATGGAATTTCTGAGGTTGCGATAGGAAGGCATGACTGTGAGCGAATACGCCGCCAAGTTTGAGAACTTGTCCAGATTTTCGACCTATTTTCAACTTCAACCCAATGAAACTTAGAAGTGTCGAAAGTTTGAGGAAGGCTTGAGGCATGATGTGAAGAAAATTGTGATAGCCTTAAAGATTTCTCAGTTTTCGGAGCTACTCGACACTTGCTGCCGATTGGAAAGTGTGGAACAAGAACGTGAGGCGAGAAATAGAAACTTTGGGCCCGTTCGGTCCCAAAGAGGAGGTGGTGGTAACTCGAGTCATTATCAAAAGAAGCCTTATTCCAGACCCTCTGGAAGCCAACAACCGCAAAAATTTCAAGGAGGAAACCCAACTGGAAGCCCTGGAAGGATGGGTCAGAATGCTACAACTACTCCGAGATGCATGAAATGTGGAAAAGAGCATTTCACAAGGGACTGCACAATCAAAGGATTTATTTGCTTTTGGTGCGGGAAACCTGGTCATGTTTCTCGAGACTGTAACCAGACCAAGGCGGAACCATCTGTCAATGCTGCTAAGACTTCTAAACCACAAGTTGGAGGCAGAGTCTACACCTTGAGTGGTGCTAAGGCCTCTGAATCCGAGGATCTGATACAAAGAGAAAGTATCATTGAAGGTAATCTTTTAATTGTACTGTATGACTCTGGTGGTACTCATTCTTTCATTTCACATGACTGTGTGAAAAGACTTGGATTGCATGTGCCTCCTTTACCTTTCGATTTGACTGTTTCGACTCCTACTGCAAAACCTGTAGTCACTACTAAGGTGTGTCTAGGTTGTCCTTTAATCGTGGAAGGTCGAATCTTTTCTGTCGATTTGATCTGTTTACCATTATCCCAACTAGATGTGATATTAGGAATGGACTGGCTATCTGCCAACCATGTCTTGTTAGACTGTTCCAGAAAAACAATAGTTTTCCCTTTGGATGAGGATTCTAGATTTTTGACCGCCAACCAAGTGAAAGCTTTTCTGAAAGGAGGAGCTCGAGGATACATGTTGTTATCTTCTTTAAAAGTTGAGAGTGAAGTTGATGTGGACGCAATCTCTGTTGTTCGAGATTTTCTTGAGGTTTTCCCTGACGATGTACCTGGTTTGCCACCGGAACGAGAGGTCGAGTTTGCTATCGACTTGGTACCAGGAGTTGGCCCTATTTCTATAGCACCTTACCGTATGGCACTAGCAGAACTCGTGGAACTTAAGAAGCAGTTAGAAGAGCTCCTAGAGAAGCAATTCGTGAGACCCAGTGTGTCACCCTGGGGAGCACCGGTACTGTTGGTCAAGAAGAAAGATGGGACTTCAAGATTATGTGTGGACTATCGTCAGTTGAACAAGGTTACGATCAAGAACAAGTATCCATTGCCGAGGATAGATGACTTAATGGACCAATTGAAGGGAGCAGCTGTGTTTTCCAAGATCGATCTATGATCGGGTTATCACCAAATCAGAGTGAAAGTGGAAGATATTCCCAAGACGACTTTTCGTACTCGTTATGGTCATTACGAGTACCTGGTGATGCCTTTTGGTGTGACAAATGCACCTGCGATATTTATGGACTATATGAATAGGATCTTTCATCTTTACTTGGACAAATTCATTGTTGTTTTCATAGATGATATTCTGATCTATTCACAAAGTCGGGAGGACCATGCTGAGCACCTCGGCATAGTTCTCCAGATCCTGAAGGAAAAAGAGCTATATACGAAACTATCCAAGTGCGAGTTTTGGCTAGAAGAAGTGAAATTCTTGGGTCATGTAATCATGAAGGAAGGAATTGCAGTTGATCCTTCAAAGGTGGAAGCCGTGCTACAGTGGGAAAGACCAACTACAGTGACGGAAATCCGAAACTTCATTGGATTAGCCGAATACTACCGGAGGTTTATTGAGGGATTTTCCAAAATCGCTGAACCGCTCACTCAACTCACCAAGAAAGACCAAGCTTTTGAATGGACAGATTCCTGCGAAGGAAGTTTCCAAGAGTTAAAAAGGAAGCTGACTACGTCACCAGTGCTAGTCTTACCGAATCCTAGTGAACCATTTGAAGTGTACTGTGATGCTTTGTATCAAGGTTTGGGGTGCGTTCTCATGCAACACGGAAGAGTGGTAGCTTACGCCTCAAGACAATTGCGAATGCACAAGAAGAACTACCCAACACACGATCTAGAGTTAGCTGCAATGGTGTTTGCATTGAAGATATGGAGACATTATTTGTATGGAGCCACATTCAACGTCTTCAGTGACCACAAAAGTCTGAAATACCTGTACGACCAGAAGGAGCTGAACATGAGGCAACAAAGATGGCTAGAATTTTTGAAAGACTATGATTTCCAACTTCAGTATCATCCTGGAAAGGCGAACGTGGTGGCCGATGCTTTGAGTAGGAAGACGATTAGTGTTTCTACTATGATGATTAGAGAAAAGGACTTGATAGAGCAATTCAGAGATATATGGTCATTTGTAGAGTTAACACCGGGTAAAATCTGCATGAATAAGATCACTATCTCGAATGACCTGATGGATGATATTCGAGAGAAACAAAAGGTCGATAAATTCCTGCAAGAAGAAAGAGAATTGATGAGGCAAGGTGGTGTATCAACATTGAAGGAAGGAAGCGATGGGATTTTGAGATTCCAAGGAAGGGTCTGTGTGCCTAAAGATGAAGAACTCAGAAAGTACATACTTGAACATGCTTATTCGAGTCAGTTGAGTATACATCCTAGAATGACCAAGATGTATCAAGACTTGAGGAAGTTATTTTGGTGGCATGGAATGAAAAGAGATATCGCTAGATGCGTGTCGTCTTGTTTGGTTTGCCAGAAAATGAAGATTGAACACCAAAGACCAGCTGGATTACTACAACCCTTAGCTATTCCTGAATGGAAATGGGATAGCATCGCCATGGACTTTATTGTCGGATTACCAAGAACTAGGAAAGGATATGACTTAATATGGATAATAATGGATCGACTTACGAAGTCAGCTCACTTTCTGCCAATCAACATAAGATATCCATTGGAGAAGTTGACTCAGATATACATTGGTGAGATTGTCAGACTCCACGGGATACCCATGAGTATTGTTTCCGATAGAGACCCGAGGTTTACCTCGAAGTTTTGGCAAAGTCTTCAAGAGGCTATGGGAACAAAGTTGCGGTTAAATTCTGCCTACCATCCGCAAACTGATGGTCAATTAGAAAGACCAATTCAGTCGTTAGAAGATCTGTTGAGAGCTTGTGCGATAGAGCAAACTGGAGGTTGGGATGAAATCTTACCATTGGTGGAATTCACCTACAACAACAGTTACCATTCAAGTATAGGGATGGCGCCCTATGAGGCTTTATATAGGCGGAGGTGTCGGACGCCTCTGTGTTGGTATCAAGATGGAGAACGGCTTATCGTTGGACCTGAACTCATTCAGCAGACAACTGAGAAGGTTAAAATGATTCAGGAGAAAATGAAAACGGCTCAGAGTCGGCAGAAGAGTTATGCGGACAAAAGAAGGAAACCTCTTGAGTTCGGAGAAGGAGAGCATGTCTTCTTGAAAGTCACACCTATGACTGGGGTCGGTCGTGTTCTCAAATCTAGAAAACTCACTCCAAAATTCCTTGGACCCTACCAAATTCTTCGTCAGATAGGTCCTGTTGCTTACCAAATAGCTTTACCCCCTTTTCTTTCAAATCTTCATAATGTCTTTCATGTGTCACAACTCAGAAAATATATCCCAAATCCTAATCATGTCATAGCACCTGATTCCGTACAATTAAAGAAAAACTTGACATATGAGACAACTCCTGTAAGGATTGAGGATAGGAGGACAAAGCAACTCAGAGGAAAGGACATTGCACTAGTGAAGGTAATCTGGAATGAAGCAACTAGAGATGTGACGTGGGAGCTGGAGAACAAGATGAAGAAGCAATATCCCGAATTGTTTTAAGGTATGAAAAATTTCGAGGACGAAATTCTTATTTGTTGGGGAGAGTTGTAACACCCCAAAATTTACTTTTCTACTATCAGAATTCATTCTAAAATATTTATGATTTTCTGGAAATTTTTCCTAGAATTTTCTGAGAATGCGGAATATTTTAATGTATTTCTCGTTTTACGTGTACTGAGCGAAATCGGAGAAATGAGACATTTTCTCTGAGAACCTTGAACTATGGAAACGTCGACGGGGGATCTTACTAAACCCGAGGCCGGACACAGTTTACAAGGTTTTACATTTTTCGAGAAATCTTAACAGATGAGATAATTAAACATTGCGAAAAATTTATCTATCAAATTTGTTAATGCTGACTTCTGCCAACTATAACTATGTCCAATAAATAATAACACGAAATAAAAATCTTATCACATTATTCAAAAATTACCTTGTGTCAAACCCTTTTTAGTCTTATTTTCAAGAAAGAAGAAAAAGAGAATTTAGTTAATGAAAACCCCTTGTAGGAAGTTTCCAAGAAGCTTCCTATTTGACACATTTTTCTCTCTCCCTTCTCCACTCTTCTACGGCAGAGGCTATAAGGGAAGCCTAAATAATTTCTCTCATCTTCCTAATATTACACTCTCACTTTCCTAAACCCAAATATCCATTTCCTCTCTTCTTCTTTTCTTCTCCACCGTGCAACCACTCCTGGAGGCAGCCATCCTTTGCTTACTTCATCACCAAAGATTATTGCTTCCTTACACCATTCCAAGTCCTCTTTTGTTGCCATCTTTTAGTTCTTCTTCTTCTTCTATTTTTCTTCCACCATTGAAGCTAAAGCTTGGAGCTTTAAGGTAAAGCCTTCAACTTTCTTCCATTTTTCTTGCTATTTTCATTTCTCTTGGCCACCTTGGTGACCAAGAACCTATTTTTCATGGTTTGAGTGGACATTGTGGTGATCACTCACATTGGAGTTTTCTTGAAGGGGGAAAACGAAAATCTAGGGCAAGAAGGAGTGTCACATTGTGTTGTCTTCCAAATAGGTAAGAGGGAGATGATCCTTGACGAGCGCCGAACTCAGTCAAAATTATACCGAAGTTATTACCTAAGCTTGTAGCACAGTGACAACACCGGATCGTCTCCTCAAGGATCGTAAATGTAATTTAATCAAATCAAGTGAAAGTTAGCAAAGGGGGGTTTGACAGTTTAAGATCATACTTAACAAAATTAACGGAAGAAATGACAATTAAAGAGTAGTCAATTTAGAAACCTATCCAAGATTGGGTGGATTCAATCATAGACCCTTCATAAAACACTTGAAGCGCAATTGAATTGTTAATTTGGATCTAACCGAGATCTCTGCATCAAATCCAAAATTCATACTAGACGATCGTCTAGAATTCAATTAACAAGTGATAAACACAAATCCTCAATCGCACCATTCATGAAAATCTATGTTAATTTCAAGTACCGAATTCAATTAACTTAGACACAAATCAGTAACCTAACCTTTTCAATTCTGTGATTAATTTAGATCAATCAGTTCTAAGTTTCATCACAAATCTCAATCTTCATTTATGTGATTAGTTTAGATCAATCAGTTCTAAGTTTCATCAAAAATCTCAATCTTAAACCAAGATCAATCAGATCAACATAAATAGAATCACCATTCATGCATTCTAGATCAAGAAGAAGAAAAAGAAGAAGAAAGGAGGAATTCAATTACAAATCAAATACAATACATAACCAAGGTCTCAAGAATCCAAACCACAATCTCTTCAAGAGTTCTAAATTGACCCAAAGTAGCTTAGCCCTCCATTACCATGAAGGGGAGCATCAAAATATACAAAACTATGAGAAACTATGAAGAAGCAAGAAGAAACTTAGAGAGAAATGAAGGAGAATTACATGTTGTTCATGATAAATGGTGCCTTTTATAGAAGTCTAAGGTAACAAAATGACAAAGGGAAGTGGGGATGAGTGGATGAGTGAGTGGAGTGTTTGAGTGGATGGATTGGTGGGTTGGTTTAGTGGATTGGTTTAGTGGATGAGTGAGTGGAATGGTTGAGTAGTTGAATTAGTGAAAAATGCCAAAGGACTTTTGGTGAGTGGGAAATTATGGACATGAATGGGTGAGTGGATGGATTAGTGGATGGATTAGTGGATGAGTGGGTGGAGTGGTTAAGTGGTTGGATTAGTGTATGAGTGGATGAGTGGGTGAGTTAGTGGATGAGTGGATGAGTGGATTAGTGGATGGATGAGTGGATTAGTGGATGGATGAGTGGGTGGTTGAGGACGAAAATTTCGTGTCTGACTTGGAAGCCAAAAACGACCCACTATACTTCAGAACCACGAAAAGTGTTCTTCATGAAAGTTGTATATCCTTGTCTTGGATATAAAATGGATAGCTGGTTCGTCCAATTTGGCTTCCTTAAGCCCAAGATATGTCCCAAATACCGTAGGTTGCTCAAACCCAACTTCAGCACCTCTGTTCCGACTTGCAAGCTCAAAATGACCTACTAGACTTCTTTTTCTCAAAATGTGTTCTTCAAGAAAGTTGTTTATTTGGATCTTGACTATCCACTATCCAAATTTCAGCCCATCTCCATCATTACATCTTGAGATATGATTTTATGAGTGCACACTATTCGGATTCTACTGACAGAACCCGTACTCTGACTTCCATGTAAACTTAGGTCCCTTAGACATCTGAATCGGATTTCGAGCTCTTCACCAAAGTTGTAGAGCTTCCTCTTAGCTTTCCTAAAGGTAAAATTCATGTTCATCAGATATTAGGAACTCAAGTTATGGCCAAAATACAGAAACAGTGTCAAATCTCAATAATGCTGAAAATATTCAATTAGGACCAATTTGAGCTCAAACTCACAAAATCATACCAAACTCAATCAATTAAGAATATGGAGAGTGTAAATGACTAAACATAAGGGTTTCTTAATGAATAAAATATGTGATTATCAATCCTCTTCAACCAATCTTGGTAGTAAGGGAATGTCTTGTATGTGTGTTGTTATTGATTTCCAAATTCATGTATAAAGTTCTCTCATTTTTTTATGTTGTTCTTGATGATAGTACATTTTGTTGGGTTTGTATGATTTATTGATGCCTCTTGCATGATTTGAAGGTATATTGAATAACTTGTTGATTAAATATGATAATGATTGGTTTGGTTTGAGTCAAAGGACCTGGAGAACTCTGTTTTCTACAAGTTTACGCGTGGTAATCGATTACATGGGGCTTGTAATCGATTACCAAGCTCTTAAGGATATGAAATCGTGATTCTAGAAATCTGGTAATCGATTATGTCTTGTGTGTAATCGATTACAGAGATTCTGTCTAGCTTGCAATCGATTACAAGAGTGGTGTAATCGATTACCAAGCCTCTGATGTCACGAAATGGTGCTTACAGGAATCACGTGTCGATTACAACTTGTGGGTAATCGATTACGGAGGTTCTGTCAATTGGTAATCGATTACCACGGTTGTGTAATCGATTACCAGGGCTTGAAGTTACGAACGTGGTTACGGGAATCACGTAATCGATTACAATGAGATTGTAATCGATTACAGAGATTCTGTTCCTCTGGTAATCGATTACCAGGGTGATGTAATCGATTACCAAGACCAAAAATGAGATTTTTGAGCTGGAAATGATTGAGATTATGGTTCTTTGTCCTTTGTAACTCAAACATAACCTAAAAACCCTGGATTCAAGGATTTTACTTTACTTAATTGTGATAGGAATGTGTATTCATAACGATAGAGAATAAATTGATTTTGAATATGGAATTCTTGGATCCATGACATGGAAATTGTGGTATATGTGTAATGAGGAATATGTATTGATACTGAGAATTATTGATGTAGTACTCAATGAGATATGAATGATGAAGTGCCATTGAAGCAATGTTTTAATAAATGTATTGTTGATATGTCATGTTGGACATTGAATAATGCTTATGCGCCATTGAGGAAAGGCTTATGTTGAATGCATCATTGATGAACATACATGATTGGACATTGTGTCGTCATGCATGTGCTGTCCGTTGGACATGGTTAGTAAGGCGATGTATGCCTAGGAGTTTGAATAACACCTATGTGCGGGTGCGAATAGATTAAGCGTAGGTGTCATATGTTGTTGACTCTGGGGGCGTCGGGGTGTGGGTGTCTCACAATAGACAGTGGTAGCTCCACTGGGGCTGTGGGATAGACCAATGCAAACACACCGACGATCCTGCCTGAGACGTTGTCCTATGTCGGGATCAACTGTTGAGGTGCCATGTATGAGCTATTTTGCGCAAATGTTTTATGAGATGAGCACACTATATTTTTAAGGCTAACGATACACTGGCATTACTCCTTGATCATTCACTCCGAAGATGTTTATCTCTAGCTCCATGGAGTAGGAACTTTGGTACCCTTGTTGCATTGTGAGTTGTCAGTCACATGGTCCATTGAGCATTTATGATTAGATAATGTGTTTACTATTATGAATGTGATATTTGTTTGACTCTTGGAAACACTAATGTTGCTAGCTGGCTATGGATAATGTTAACTATTGATTTTGCTGTTTTACTCTCATTAATTACTTTCATGTGTTACTGTACTTGTATGTATTAACTGTGTCTTATGTGGGCGTTCGACGCCGTTTATTTTCTTGCTGCCTTGTTGGTACTGAAAGCTGGGAATCTCACCTCTTTCGGTAAATTTCTTTATTTTGTATTTTGGGTTGGATCGTATGCTTTCAAGAAAACGCTCGTGAGGAGAACAAGGAAACCACTGAGTTTCAAGGTTTCTGGCCTTTTCTCGACTGAGATCGAAGTTGTTGAGGATGTCATTTCGACACCGTGGACTTTTTGGCTACGTGCGGATCAACTTTCTTGGAGGTCCGGATTGTTGGCATATCAACGTGCAGACTGATCGATGTGTATACCACGGCGATGTGATGGTGTCCTTAGCGTGGAGACGTTATAACGCTCCTGTTATAGATTTTCATGCTTTTGTATGGCTGGAGTTCTATATGCCCGTGAGGGACATGTGGGGTGAAATGTATTATACCCCTTGTGAGGATTCCTTTTTGTCTACTGCCCGGGCTCCTGCCTGCTGTTCTGTCGTCCCGATGGATGTCTCGTCAGACGACGAGGACCCTGAGGAGGATCCATCCACAGTTCCTTCTCGTTCTAGGCAGTCTTAGGGTTGGTTTTAAATTGATGGCCACTAATGGCTGTCCGTTTATTTTGAGGGAGCTTGACGTACTACTGGATTAGTGGGTATATATTTGTATCTCTTGGGGTAGGTACACATTTTGCTTTTTGTATATTTATTTTATGAAAAATGTAATTTAAAACAGGCTTGTATTTCTGGTACAAAGTTTGTAATTATCCATATTGTAAATAATCGTATGTTTCATTCCACGTTGATTGCTCTTTGACCTTTTGACAGAAGTTTTATTGGTAAGAGGAACTTTTAATTTTAACTCAATCGTGCTATATATTTACAAACAGGTGTATATGCACATTAAATGGAAGTTTTAACCAGATGCATGTTAAAGAAAAAAAATGTTCAAATTTTACGTAATCGTCTTGTGTGTCGTTTCACTATAGTGCGACATTTCTTGTTCTTACCTTTTATGACTAAGGGAGAAAAAGGGACATTACACTGTCTTGGTATCAGAGCTCCCGGTTATGTTTCTTTGGGTCGTGTGGTTTTGGACTGTCTTGTTTGTGCTGTGTCATTCTCTATGATTTTGCTGTTTGGTATTCAAATGAATACATCTGACTTTCTCTGTGTTTTGCATAATCTTATCCGAGAAGGAACAATGGCTCGTCGGGGTGATATGGCTACTGCCATAGAGGCAATACATAAGATGGCCGAGGCAATGTTACAATAGAACCAGCAGACAGCTCAACAACAGGCTAGGGCTGCACAACAGCTAGAGGCTACAGCGGACGTTCAGAACTTCGAAAGATTTCTTCGCGCTAATCCTCCACATTTAAAGGGGAGTTTGATCCGGAGAAAGCTACATTGTGGGTCCAAGAGTTAGAGAAAATATGTACAAGTATGAATTATGCTGATGATAGGAAGGTGACCTATGCCGCATACATGCTGATGGGAGATGCTGAACATTGGTGGACAGGAGAACAAAGGCTACTGCAAGCCGCAAATAGAGTGATAACTTGGGAAGTGCTCAAAGAAAGGTTCTTGAACAAATATTTTCCTGAAAGTGCCAGGCACGCAAAAGAAATGGAATTTCTAAGGTTGCGACAGGGTGGCATGACTGTGAGCGAATACGCCGCCAAGTTTGAGAACTTGTCCAGATTTTTGACCTATTTTCAATTTCAACCTAATGAAACTTAGAAGTGTCGGAAGTTTGAGGAAGGCCTGAGGCATGATGTGAAGAAAATTGTGATAGCCTTGAAGATTTCTCAGTTTTCGGAGCTACTCGACACTTGCTGCCGATTGGAAAGTGTGGACCAAGAACGTGAGGCGAGAAACAGAAACTTTGGGCCCGTTCGGCCCCAAAGAGGAGGTGGTGGTAACTCGAGTCATTATCAAAAGAAGCCTTATTCCAGACCCTCTGGAAGCCAACAACCGCAAAAATTTCAAGGAGGAAACCCAACTGGAAGCCCTGGAAGGATGGGTCAGAATGCTACAACTACTCCGAGATGCATGAAATGTGGAAAGGAGCATTTCACAAGGGACTGCACAATCAAAAGATTTATTTGCTTTATGTGTGAGAAACCTGGTCACGTTTCTCGAGACTGTAACCAGACCAAGGCGGAACCATCCGTCAATGCTGCTAAGACTTCTAAACCACAAGTTGGAGGCAGAGTCTACACCTTGAGTGGTGCTGAGGCCTCTGAATCCGAGGATTTGATACAAGGAGAAGGTATCATTGAAGGTAATCTTTTAATTGTACTGTATGACTCTGGTACTACTCATTCTTTCATTTCACATGACTGTGTGAAAAGACTTGGATTGCCTGTGTCTCCTTTACCTTTCGATTTGATTGTTTCGACTCCTACTGCAAAACCTGTAGTCACTACTAAGGTGTGTCTAGGTTGTCCTTTAATCATGGAAGGTCGAATCTTTTCTGTCGATTTGATCTGTTTACCATTATCCCAACTAGATGTGATATTAGGAATGGACTGACTATCTGCCAACCATGTCTTGTTAGACTGTTCCAGAAAAACAATAGTTTTCCCTTTGGATGAGGATTCTAGATTTTTGACCGCCAACCAAGTGAAAGCTTTTCTGAAAGGAGGAGCTCGAGGATACATGCTGTTATCTTCTTTGAAAGTTGAGAGTGAAGTTGATGTGGACGCAATCTCTGTTGTTCGAGATTTTCCTGAGGTTTTCCCTGACGATGTACCTGGTTTGCCACCGGAACGAGAGGTCGAGTTTGCTATCGACTTGGTACCAGGAGCTGGCCCTATTTCTATAGCACCTTACCGTATGGCACTAGCAGAACTCGTGGAACTTAAGAAGCAGTTGGAAGAGCTCCTAGAGAAGCAATTCGTGAGACCTAGTGTGTCACCCTGGGGAGCACCGGTACTGTTGGTCAAGAAGAAAGATGGGACTTCAAGATTATGTGTGGACTACTCTTGGGGTAGGTACACATTTTGCTTTTTGTATATTTATTTTTGGAAAAATGTAATTTAAAACAGGCTCGTATTTATGGTACAAAGTGTGTAATTATCCATATTGTAAATGATCGTATGTTTCATTCCACGTTGATTGCTCTTTGACCTTTTGACAGAAGTTTTATTGGTAAGTGGAACTTTTAATTTTAACTCAATCGTGCTATATATTTACAAACAGATGTATATGCACATTAAATGGAAGTTTTAACCAGATGCATGTTAAAGAAAAAAAATGTTCAAATTTTACGTAATCGTCTTGTGTGTCGTTTCACTATAGTGCGACGTTTCTTTTTCTTACCTTTTATGACTAAGGGAGAAAAAGGGGCGTTACACCAGTACTGCCTAATGGACAATGGAAACTCTATGTGTACATAAATATTTACACTGAAATAAGGGTTTCCTTGATAAAGCCTACTCAGGGAAACATTCAAGTCTCCTATATAGAAAATGCACTCTCTATCTAGATGAACATGCCAGGCCTCAGCACCTTCTCGAAATTGCAACCTCATATATCCTAGGAAACTGGGCATCGCCATCTTCTCAAAACTCTGCTTCCCCAGGAGGAATTTGTTCCTTTTCGCCTTCTTGTTCAATCCCTTGCTCAGCGTCTTTACAAATATAATTACAGTACAAAATAGACATACAAAGAGGTGAGATCACCTACGCCAATACTAACATGGTAGCATAGAGATAACACATACAATATATCATACAAATACACCATACCATAATTACAATCATGCCATCAATATTATTTATCATCACAACAGATGTAATAAAAAATAATTACGATCATACCCTCTACATTATCCAAGTATTCAATCAATTCAATTATCATAAACAATAATTACGATAATGCCCTCAACATTATCCAAGTATTCAATCAATTCAATTATCATAAATAATAATTACGATAATACCCTCAATATTATCCAAATATTCAACAGTTCAAAATATCACACTGATATCAATGCTCAGTAATTATGCATGTGCACATAGACTTAATTTCCTACTCCATGGAGCTAAAACTCAGGTAAAAAAAATTGATCCGAAAGATCTGTCTGTACCAACATGTCTCAAACCACGTGCCATAATTCTCATATGTATTTGCACATCTAGCATATACACGACAGCCTTTACTAGATCTTGATTAAGAATAGTGTCTCGGTCCGGATCATCAGTGCGTTGCATCGGTCTAACCCACGGTACAGAAAAGTTACCAACTGCCCACTGTAGGCAACCCGCACCTCGATGCCCCCAAAGTCAACGAGTGACTTTACACTACGCATATCGCACCCACTCAAGAGGTGTATTCTCTCATAGGCAATTAGTCTTATCTAGTCCATCGGACCTTTCCAATGCATGTATAATGTAACACCTCAAATTTTATTTATTTTGTGATAAATATTCATTTTTCAATATTTGTGATTTTTGAAAATTTTTTTGGATTTTTCTGAGAGCGTAGAATATTTAAATATTATTTCTCGTTTTACGTACAAACTGAGTGGAGTCGGGAAAATGAGATACTTTTCTCCAGAACCTTGATATGTGAAAACATCGACAGGGGATCTTACTAAAACCGAGACTGGACACGATTTACGAAGTTTTACATTTTTTGAGAAATTTTATAAAAAAAAATAATAATCGCTGTGTAAATTTTATCTGTCAGACAAATAAATATTGACTTCTGTCAACTGTAACAATTGTCCATTGGATAATAACATGTATAACTCTATCACATTATCCTAATGTAAGTTACTTTAAGTCTAAACAAACTCACTTTAATTCAAATTTATTGTATTTTAATCAAAGCTTCTTTGAGAAGCTTTGACCACCAAAAGACCAAGATGCCCTTGGCTTGTTAGGGAAGTCATTCCCTCCCCTTCTCTCTCTCCATTGCCGCGGCACCCATTGTCCAACGAGGGCAAAATTTTGTTCTCCCACTTAATTCACTTAATCATATTTTACTCATTTTCCTACAACACTTTCTCTCTCTAACTTCTTCTTCATTTCTCTCTTCCATCTCTCTTCTTCTCCTTCTTCCTTACGAAAATTGCAGCCCCATTAGAGACCCTTTTTCTTTCATTTTTCTCTTCACCAAGATCATTTCTACACTCACCTCAACCTCCTCTACACTTTCTATTTAGAGATTTTCTTCAAAATCCATCTTCACCTCCATTGCCCTCCAAGACAAAGCTTCTAACTTTGAGGTAAAGTTTCCATTTTTCTTCTTCTTTCTCTTCATTTTCGTGCTCTATGGTCTCATTGGAGACCAAAGATCCTTCTTTTGCCATGCTTGATGTTGATTTTTGATGATTGAAATTCTAGGGTTTTTGGACCCCAAAACCGACACCTTCAAGGAACAAGAAGGAGATCATTTTTGTGTTCTTGTTTTAGGTAAGAGGGAGATTACTCACTTCAACCATTATTGGTGGTGAGGGAACCTTTGTATGCTCACTTTGTTTGGTGATTTTGCATGTTTATGTATTCTTGAATTTGATTAATGCTTGATTGATGATTTTGAATGCATTGGATGTGTTGAAAATGCTTGATCATGTTAGGGTTGTTTGTAACACCCCAAACTTTCTATGTATTAAACAGTAATTTTAACCGTTAACAGAAATCTACTTTTTAGTGATTTACGTGTCTTTATCAAAACTATTTTGAATATTCTGCATATTTGACCATTTTGAGTAATTTGTTCAAAATGTCGAAAAATAATAATTTTCGGGCCAGAAAAATCTACGTAAATTAATTTTCTTGTTTAGTCTTAATTAATTTACGTAATCTGATTTGATATTTGTGAGTTTTGTAATTTTTGTGATTTTATGTGTGATTTCGGAATTTTTATTGTTTGTGGGCCCCACGAGGTGTATGTGGGCCCAGGTGGGTCCCGCAAAATGAAAATTTTTTCTACGCATAGAAAAATTTGTACTGTTTAGACGGAGACGGGGATCTTACTAAACTGAATCCGGAAACGTTTTAGAAAATTTCTTTTCTTGTATTTTGTCTTTGTATTTAATTATCGACGATAAAAATACGATAATTATATTTTTGTGAGGTTATAATGGATAAAAATAAAATTCTATATTATTAAAATATTATTAAGATAACATTAGTGGTTTGGATATCCACTATTAATTTAATTACAGTTAGACATTCAATCTTGATTTAATTAACGGTGGAGATTTGATCTTAAAAGTAAATAGGATCAATTATAACCGTTGGATTGAAATTAAATCAAGGGTAAGGATTTAATCTTCTAAATGGCTATGACCATTATCAACCCTTGGATGTAAAATTAATCAATGGTGGAGATGGATCATTAATGACCATTGGATTTGGATTTAGATCAATGGTGGAGAATTGGTCATCAAAAATAATTACAACCATTTTGGACCCTTGGATGAAAAGTTTGAAGGTGTAATCTTGACCATTCATTTTTGGAGACACATCTAAGGGATGGGGTTTAAAGATAGAAGATCCAATGGTCCATAATAAGTCTTCTACCTATAATGCTTTTAATTAATACCTATTTTACCTATAATGTTTTAAATTAATATCTAAAATGACTAAAAACAAAATGGCTATCAAATTGTCATATTTTTGCATGCATGAAGAGGGGGGGCATGGTTGAAGAAGCAAGGAAGGAAGGAGACCAAGATAGAATAGGCTTTTTAGGCCAAAGAAAAAGGATAGAAAAGGTTAAGGAAAATTGCCAAGTGTTAAGACAATTTCCTATTGATCATCAATGCATATGTTTTTCAAACTTCACTTTTTCTTCTCCCTAATAGCATGCTACGGCAATGCTCTTCTTTGAAGACTAAAAACACTCATTTCTATATTTCCTAATATCATTTCTTCATTCTTTCACTTAAGTTTCAAGACCAAACCAAAGCAAACTCCATTTCTCTCCCAAAAACACACCATTCGGCCAAGCACTCCAACTCACTCCTCCATCACTTTTTAATTTCATACAACCTAGTTTCTTGAATCCTTTCATCATTCTAAGAACCTTTGTAGTTCACACCAAGTTCTAATTCTTCCATTTTGAAGGACTTTTACCAAGATCAAGTTCTAGAGCTTTTGTTGGTGAAGTGTAAGAAAACTTCATTTATTCTTTTCTTTTTCATGTTCTAAACCATGTTTGATCCATGGTTCTTCTTGTTCAAGCTTGATATACTAATTTTCTTGTATTTGTTTCATGTTTAAGAACTTGTATTGGTGGAGATCTTGCTCCAAAGACAAAGCAACAAGCTCTTTGGTGGTTCTTCAAGAGGTAAGAGGGAGATTCATCTCACCAACCAAGCATGGTGGTGAGGATGGTTTTATATTTGATGGATGGTGAATCCATGTGAGGATTCCTATCCATGGTCATGTAATAATTTGTGTGTGTGTTATGTGCTTTAATTATTTTTGCTTATGCTTGATATATTTTGCATGATTTACTTGTGTTTGCATGCTTAGTAAAATTTTTAATTGCTTATATGGTAAGCTTATGATATGCATGATGATATATGTTGAATATATTATGATGGATGTATGTTGAAATAAGCAAAATTTTGGCTCCAAAGGCCATGGAGGAGGTCACGGTTTTGAGCTTCCAAGTTTAGAGTTTTATTGAAATTTTTCAAGAACAATGAAGTTGATTTTTAGTCCTTGAACTAAATAAATTTCAGCCAAGACACCAATTAAATTAGTGTTCACAAAAATGATATTTTCATAAATGATAAAATTGAATGATTTGAGAAGTAAAGAAATTAAACAAGAGGGTTTGTCTTATAAAAAGAGTGTATACGGTTTTTAAATAGTAGTTTCATGAATTTATTTTGTGTAGAAACAAAAATGAAGTTTACTTAAGTTAGAAGAAAATATTTCATGGTTCCAATGACCATCTATAAAGTTTTGATAATTTAGAAAAAATGTTTTGATGCAATAAAATATAAGAATTTTCAAATAAGGATTTTGGAAAAGAATTTAAGTGTTGAACTTTAAATTATCTTAAGAAGAATTAATTTTTAGAAGTAATTTAGAATTATAAAAGAAAACGTTTGTAACTTAAACGTAGAATTTGATTTAATGTTTAGAAGTGATTTAGAAATATAAAAGGAAACGTTTGTAACTTAAAAATTTCTAACGTAGAATTTAAGTATTGGGTTTTGGAAAATGTTAAGAAATTTAAATTTTGAAATAATAATTAAATCAATTAAATATGGTTTGGTAAGATTAAATTAATAAAAAGTGATTTTGAGAAAATATAGTACGGAAGAGATTTTTGATTGAGAATAGAAAGAGAATAATATAAGAAATTATATTTTTATAAGAAATGTTCAAAATAATATTTTTAAAGTTAAGAAATATTTTGTGAAGGGTAAAAACGGTGAAAAACGATTTACGTAACTCAAAAACGTAATTTTTAAGTTACGCGATTTGAAAAATGTTAAATTATTCCTACGCGATTTATAACGCGTTTAAATATTTTACACGATCAAAATGTTGTGGAAACATTGCTATGCATTTTAAAAATAAAAGATTATTTTTACGCAATTTAGAATACAAGAAAAATAGTTTTGCGATTTTTAAACGTAACAGAAAATGTTACAAATCATTACTGTACGTAAAAACGTAACAAAAATATTTTGCGAATGAGAAAAACATAGTAATGTGATTTAACTGTTAATTATACAGTAAATCTTACAGTTAAAAGTAGTATATGAATACTGTACAAGAAATTGAGAAGTTTGCCTGTAATTGGCATTAATCCATTTTACGAACGAAAAACAAGTATTTGAATCTTGAGAAATTATGTGATTTACCTTTGGTTAGTAATTGGTGCATTACACATGCATTGAAAATGGTCCAACGGACTTTGAATATGGCTAATTGCCTAGGAGAAACGTACACCTCTTGAGTGGGTGCGATATGCGTAGTGTAGGTCACTTTAGTTGACCTTGGGGCATCGGGGTGCGGGTTGCTCGCAATGGGCGGTTGGTAGCTCTTCTCGCACCGTGAGTTAGACCGATGCAACACACCGATGATCCGGACCGAGACACTATTCTTAATCGAGATCTGACAAAGACTGTCGTGTATGTGCTAGATGTGCAAGATATAATTATAGCACTTGGTCTGAGGCACGAGATACCGGCAGATCTTTTCGATCAATTTCTCCGACTTGAGTATTAGCTCCATGGAGTAGGACATTGAGTCTATGTTCACATGCATGAATTTAACATATACATATGTGGTAGTATTACTGTAATTAATTGTGGTTTGAACAGTGATGATGGCATGATGGTAATTATTTTTACACTATGATGATGCCATAATTGTGATCATGATATGATATTTTTGCATAATATGCTGTCTGTATTATCTCTGTGCTATCATGCTGGTATTGGTGTAGGTGATCTCACCTCTTTGTATGTATATCTGTTTATTGTATTTATATTGGGTGAAGACGTTGAGAAAGATACGGTACTAGAAGGAGAAGAGGAATTACTTCTCACATCAGGAACCGCAGAGTTCTGACAACATGTCATCAGGAGCTAGTTTCTTCGGATATGTACGTTTACAGTTTCATGGAGGAGCTAGAGAGTGGAGGACAAGTCCAGATGATGCGAGGACTTATTTATGAGGGGTACCTTGATTTGTTAGTATTAGTAGGCTATATCGTGGGGATCCGTTTTTACGTGTAACGATCTTTGTTCATGTTGAATTTCCGTTGCATATCGGCGACATTGGGACACTAGAAATTATGTCCCAACGGAAATCGATATAGTGTCGTCACCGGACACCTGCCCGTAGGGCTAATCGTCACAATGGATTCCTACCTGCTGAGGAACCTGAGGAGGACCCGTCTGAGGGGTCTTCTGCTTAGTTAAGCTTAGGCGAGTGTGAACTCTGATATAAGTTATGTCTGTAATTATTTAAGTGTGTTTATTGTTTCAATAAATGGTTTGTAATAAATAAACCTGACAGCACGTGTGAAATATGTATATGATGTAATTTATGTGTGAGATTGTTGTATCATAGTTTTATTTTCCGCTAAGTTTATTTTATTGTTGTTGTTAAAAAAAAAAATTTACAACTCATATTTTTATCACAATATCACACTTTATGACTATTGAGGGTATTTGGGTAATTAAAGTAACATAAATGTGACATCCTACGGTGGGTGTTACATTGTTAAATGAAAAATTTGGAGTTTCCTACCCTAATGTGAGGCCACGGTTTTGACTAGAATTCAGGGATATAAATTGGTTTTTGTATACAATAAAATGAAGCTTATGTGATTAAATGTTGAATGGTAATATTAAAATTAATGAATGAAAAATTTTAAGGGTTTAATACCCTAAGGTGAAGCCATGGTTTTGGCCTTGGATCCTAAGGGATTGGATTGATTTGGTGTGAAATAAAATCTAAGTAATTAGGTATCAAGTAACTAATGCATAAAATAGAAAGAAATTGCAACCTTGATGACCTAGTGAGGCCACGGTTTTTAGAGAAAAATTAGGGTTTAAATGATGCCTTGATGCATCTTTGGAGATTAATAATTTAGAGACATGCATAATCCATAAACAAGTTGAAGAATTAAATTGAGTAATAACTCTTGAGAGTGCCACGGTTTTAAGGGGTTATTCAACTTAAAATTTTCATAATTGACCAAAGCTTAAGACTTTGAAAATGAGGATTCATAATGTGGACTTGTGATAATTGATGAACCACGAATATATATTGATGTTGAAAATTGATTCTATGTTATTGTGAGACCCTATGTGGGCTAAGTACTTGTTGGTTGTGTACTTGATGAAATTACGATATGTTGACATTGAAATATATATATATATATATATATATGCCATTGTGGTATATCTTATGATAAATGTATCATTGATGAACATACATGATATACATTATGTCGTCATGCATATGTGTTGTCTGTTGGACATTATTGGAAAGGCGATGTATGCCTAAGAGTTTAAATAACACCTATGTACGGGTGCGAGTAAACTAAGCGTAGGGTCAAAGTGGTTGGCCTTGGGGGCGTTGGGGTGCGGGTGTCTCACAATAGACAGTGGTAGCTCCACTGGGGCCGTGGGATAGACCGATACAAACACACCGACGATCCGGATTGAGACGCTGTCCTATATCGCAGTCAACTGTTGAGGTGCCATGTATAAGCCGTAATTGCGCAAATGTTTTTATAAGATGAGCACACTATTATTTTTAAGGCTATCGAGATACTGGCATAACTCCTTGATCATTCACTCCGAAAATGTTTATGTCTAGCTCTATGGAGTAGGAACTTGGTACCATTTGCATTGTGAACTGTCAGTCTTATAAATCATTGAGCATGAGCATTTATAAATATGGAAAATTATCTGTTATTATTGTCATAATATTTACTTAATTGCTTGAGCTGTTGACTGTTGGAAATATTGATGCTGTCTACTTATTATTGATAACTTTTACTATTGTTTATGATTGTTCTATTTTTACTGTCAATTTTAATTATTACTGTGTTAATATGTGGGCATCTAGCACCGTTTTGTTTTCTTGCTGCCATTTTGGTACTGAAAGCTGAGTGTCTCACCTCTTTCTGTATTTTTTGTATTTTGTCGGATGATGAACCTATAAAACTTACAATTTTTACGGTTCATTGTGTGTGTTTTTCATTCTTTTTAATCTTTTTAATTGGGTTTGTTCTTGAGTTTTGTTATATTTTAAGTATTTTAAATTGTGTTGTAATTATGTATTTTTATGTATTTTTACTAGGTAAATGCAAAGGATCGAAGAATGGATGTGATTACATAGAAGATTTGCTATAAAAAAAAAAAAGTACTGTAGCGGTTACTGTAGCACGACGTCAGCATGGCATCAACATGACGCAAGCAAGTAGCATCTTGTAGCAATGCTGTCGCCATGTAGCAATGTAGCATCACGAAAATTACTGTAGTAGTTACTGTAGCACTGTAGCATCACGTGAAAATTACTGTGCAAGTTACTGTGCAGATGCATAGTAACCTCAAAAACTTCTATAAATAGGGCGTACGGGGGGAGAGAAACTTGCTCTCTCTCGTTGTTCGGTTTTCAGTTCTGTTCTTTTTATTTTCTTTTCTTCTTTCTCATGTGTAATTAATTTTCATCTAGCTTGGGTGAAAGAGTGAAGCTTTTAATAATAAATTGAGGTTAGATTTATTTCTTTCTTGTGCTTTAAATGATATATTTTTATGTGACTTTTATATGTATTATATGTTGTTTCCAATTAATTTAAATACTATTCTTGTATAATGAATATCTTGATCCATTGTAGACAATAGGATTGGCACATTGGATGCTTTTGACGATTTACAAGTATTAGTCAATAATTATTGGAATCATAATATAATTACATGATTGAACTTTGAATGCTAAATCTTCCGATTGGAATTTTCAATATGCATAATTTCAATTGAGTTATAAAATGAAATAATCTTATTCTTAATTTATTATTAAGAGTGAATCTCCTAACCCAAGCAAATCTTTTTCATTGTGAACAACTTAAATCATCTTAAATTTTGTGACAAATACTTTCTTTACCTCAATTAATTAGTTTCCTTCATCAATTCCTGTGGATCGACCCGGACTCCCGAGACTTTATTACTTGAGACAACCTACACTTGGGTTAAAACATTTAATTATAATTAAATCCCATCAAGTTTTTAGGCGCTTGTTCTTAAGGACTTGATTTGAAGTTCTAATATATTGAGGTTCTCTTTTCTCGTAAATAAACTTCACCGTCGTGTATATTCTTCCTCTACTCTTTTCAATTTTTATTTATTTATTTACTAATATACTAACTAGTATTATTATATATATATATATATATATATATATATATATATTTTATATATATAAATAGTAAATAGTAACGTAAATAGTAAATAGTTAATAGTAAAAAAATAAAAAATAAAAAATAAAAAAAAATAATAATAAAAAAATTTAACCTTTTGTATATATTAACTCAGTGGGGTTAATTCTCCCTTTTATTTTACTTGTAATTTACTTTTACGCAATTTTTTTTTTATTTGGTGGTCAAGTTAATTACCCCATCCTTTTTACTATTTAACGGCCACGGTGTATACCGCTTTTTTTATTTATTTATTTTACGTAATCTAACTTTTAATTTCGTAATCTAACTTTTAATTTCTCATTTATATTTTTCTCAATCTAACTTATCTAACTTTTAAATTAAATGTCATTTATTTTTCTCAATCTAACTTTTAAATTCATGTCATTTTTTTTTTTTTACTTTTGGGTGGTGGTTTATACCACATCCTACTTAATATTTAACGTATAGGTGTATACCGCCTACTTGTATATTATTTTTATTTTTATTTTTATTTTATGTCACTTATTTATGCTTAACTGGTATCGTGATTCAAATTCTGGACGTTTGATTAAAATTAATCCAAGTCATTTATATATTGATTTATTTGAATCACAATCACACACAATTAACACAATGGCTGAATTTGAAGGTGCACATGTTGAACATGATAATCAAACACAACGAGCTGAAAATGAAAGTATACATGATGAACAAGGAAATCAACCATTGAGAACTATGCGTGCATATTTGCAACCACCACGAAATTCTAGTCCATCATGTTTTATCTTTCCACTTAATGCTAATAATTTTAGATTTAAGCCAGGTATGATTTCTTTACTGCCCAATTTTCATGGTTTAGAAAATGAAAGCCCATATTTACATCTAAAAGAATTTGAAGAAGTTTGTATGGCTTTCAATGATCAAAATTGCACTGAAGAAATTGTTAAGCTTAAATTGTTTCCTTTTTCTTTGAAAGATAAGGCAAAAACTTGGCTTAATGCTTTGAAACCAAGATCAATTGGCACATGGCAAGAAATGCAAAGTGAGTTTTTAAAGAAATTTTTCCAACACATAAAGCTAATGCTTTGAAAAGACAAATCCAAAATTTTTCCCAAAATTCAAATGAAGCATATTTTCAAAGTTGGGAACGTTTTAAAGATTTGTTAAATTCTTGCCCACATCATGGTTTTGAAAAATGGCGAACTATAAGCTTCTTTTATGAAGGTTTAACACCAAAACTAAACAATTTGTGGAAACGATGTGTAATGGTGAATTTCTTGATAAAGAACCCGAAGATGCTTTAGATTATTTAAATCATTTGGCTGAAAATTCTCAATCTTAGCATGAAATTAATCCTTCTGAAAATTCAATTAGATATAACCTTGCAAATGCTGGAAAAGGAAAATACCATCTTAGTCAAGAAGAAGATTTAAATGCAAGGTATGCTAGTTTGGCTAGAAGGATTGAAGCTATGGAATTAAGAAAAGCAAAAGAAATCAAATCTGTGCAAAATGAAGAAATTTGTGGTATTTGTGGTGACTTAGGACACTCAACACACGAATGTCCTAACATTCCTGTTTTTAAAGAAGTTGTGCATGAGCAAGTAAATGCAATGAATAATTTTAAAAAGCCACTCACCTCTTCTTTTTCAAATTCTTACAATCCAGGATGGAAAAATCATCCTAACTTCAAATTGGAGGAACAATACTCGACCACAATTCATGCAACCACCACCTCCTCGTGCACAACAAGACTCTCAAAATTTTCAAGGATATGCACCTTATAGGAAAAACCTAGAAGAAACACTGCATACATTCATAGAAAAACAAGAAGCCATTAATAAACAAACCAATCAAACCATGATTGACATAAAAGAAACTCTTTCCAAACTTACCTCTGCACTCACCATTCACGAGAAAGGAAAATTTCCTTCTCAACCTCAACCAAATCCCAAAGGTCAATATAGTCTAAATGAGGGTAGTTCGGAAAACCAACAAATAAATCAAGTCAATTCTGTGATAACTCTTAGGAGTGGAAAGGTTGTTGAAAAACAAATCCCTGAAACTTGTGAGAAAGAAGATGAACTAATTCCTCAAGAAAATCAAGAAGTTGACCAAAATGAGACTAAATTCTCGCCTTCACCCCCATTTCCTCAAGCATTAAATAATCCAAAGAAATTGGACAATAACACTGGAATTTTTGAAATTTTGAAACAAGTGAAAGTCAATATTCCTTTGTTAGATGTTATCAAACAGATTCCTTCTTATGCCAAATATTTGAAAGACTTGTGCACTGTTAAAAGGAAATTAAATGTGAAAAAGAAAGCATTTTTGGCTGAACAGGTAAGCTTCATTTTTCAGAATAATAATGCGTTGAAATACAAAGACCCTGGTTGTCCTACAGTTTCATGCATTATTGGAGAACATAAAATTGAAAAAGCTTTACTTGATCTTGGTGCTAGTGTCAATTTGCTTCCATATTCAGTTTATCAGCAACTCAACTTGGGTGAGTTAAAACCAACTTCTGTAACTCTTCTACTTGCAGATAGATCAATTAAAATTCCAAGAGGAATAGTGGAAGATGTGTTGGTTCAAGTTGATAAATTCATATATCCTGTGGATTTTATTGTCTTGGATACTGAACCTATAGTTGATAGTTGCAAGTCAATTCCTGTTATTTTAGGCCGTCCATTTTTAGCAACATCTAATGCTTTGATAAATTGCAGAAATGGAGTGGTGAAGCTAACATTTGGAAACATGACACTGGATCTCAATGTTTTTAACATGTGCAAGCAACCACAGGAAGACCTTGATGAAAATGAGGAAGTTGAAGGAATTGAAACCATTGTAAATGATCATCTTCTAAAAGGGAGTTGTTCTGACCCATTAGAAGTTTGTTTAATTAATTCATTTGATTCAGAATGCACGCAAGTAGATGGTGATATTTCTGAAATATGTTCTTTGCTTGATTGTACACAAGCAATGGAATGCAAAAGATGGAAGCCGAGATTCGAAGAGTTACAACCTATGAATGATAATATTCATGAAAAATTACCCACACTGGAACTAAAGCCATTACCTTCGGGGTTGAAGTACACATTTTTGGGAGAAAACCAAAGCTTTCAGGTAGTAATTTCATCGAGTCCTTCTTGAAGAACAAGAAGGTATGTTGATAGAAGTACTTAAAAGGCATAAAAGTGCAATTGGATGGACATTAACAGATATAAAAGGCATTAATCCATTGATTTGTACACATAGAATACATTTAGAGGATAAGGCTAAAACATCACAACAACCTCAAAGAAGATTAAATCCACACATGAAAGAGGTAGTTAGGGCTGAAGTTCTTAAATTACTTGATGTTGGAATTATTTATCCTATTTCTGATCGTCAGTGGGTAAGCCCTACACAAGTTGTGCCTAAGAAATCTGGAATAACAGTGGTTGAAAATGAAAAAGGTGAGTTAATACCTACGCGAGTTTCATCTAGTTGGCGTATGTGTATTGATTTTAGAAAATTGAATGCACCACTAGGAAAGATCATTTCCCTTACCATTTCTTGATCAAATTCTAGAAAGAGTAGCGGGACATCCCTACTATTGTTTTCTTGATGGTTATTCGGGATATAATCAAATACCAATTGCATTAGAGGATCAAGAAAAGACTACTTTTACATGCCCCTTTGGCACTTTTGCATATAGAAGAATGCCTTTTGGTCTTTGCAACGCTCCGCAACTTTTCAAAGATGCATGCTAAGTATTTTTAGTGACATGATTGAGCATTATTTAGAGGTTTTCATGGATGATCGACAGTCTTTGGAAATTCTTTTGAAAATTGTCTTGATAATTTGGATAAAGTTCTTAAAAGATGTGAAGAAAAAGGATTTGTTTTAAATTGGGAAAAATGTCATTACATGGTTACCTCGGGAATCGTGTTAGGTCATGTGATATCTTCTCAAGGAATTAAAGTTGATAAGGCCAAAGTTGAATTAATTGCTCATTTGCCTTCCCCAAAAACAGTCAGAAAAGTCCGTTCCTTTTTAGGACATGTAGGATTCTATCGAAGATTTATTAAGGACTTTAGTGTCATATCTAGACCATTATGCAATCTTCTGATAAAAGATGCAACATTTGATTGGACTCAAGAATGTCAAAAATCTTTTGAAAAATTAATTGGTCTTCTGACATCGGCTCCTATCATGCAACCTCCTGACTGGTCTTTGCCGTTTGAATTAATGTGTGATGCAAGTGATTTTGCTGTTGGCGCTGTTCTAGGCTAGAGAAAAGAAGGTAAACCTCATGTGATTTGTTACGCAAGTAGAACTTTAAATAGTACACAAATGAATTACACCACTACTGAAAAAGAACTACTTGCTGTAATTTTTGCATTGGACAAATTTCGAGCTCATTTAATTGGTTCTTCTATTGTTGTTTTTACTGATCATGCTGTTGTTAGATATTTAATGTCTAAGCAGGATGCCAAACCTAGGTTGATACGGTGGATCTTGTTGCTTCAAGAATTCAATATCACAATAAAAGATAAGAAAGGAGCTGAAAATGTCGTCGCAGATCATTTGTCCAGACTTACAACAGGCTCATCTTTTGATAGCACACCTATCAATGATTCTTTTCCTGATGAGTTTTTATTTTCTGTCAATTCTATGCCTTGGTTTGAGAACATAGTTAATTATCTTGTAACAGGAAAGATGCCGCCTCAATGGTCACATCAAGACAGAAAAAAGTTTTTAACTGAGGTGAAAATTTTTTATTGGTATGACCCATATTTGTTCAAATATTCTCCTGATCAAATCTTTCGGAGATGTGTACCCGACAGTGAGGTAAGTAGTGTCATTAACTTTTGTCATTCAGCAGCATGTGGAGGTCATTTTTCTTCAAAGAAAACAGCTGCGAAAATCTTGCAGTGTGGATTTTATTGGCCCACTTTATTTAAAGATAGCCATAACTTTTGTAAAAATTGTGAAAATTGTCAAAAGTTGGGCTCAATTTCAAAAAGAAACATGATGCCTCTGAACCCCATCCTTGTCATTGAAATTTTTGATTGTTGGGGAATTGATTTCATGGGTCCATTTCCATCTTCATTTGAATTTGTGTATATTTTAGTTGCAATTGATTATGTCTCAAAATGGATTGAGGCGATTCCATGTCGACAAAATGATCATAAAACTGTTCTCAAATTTTTAAAAGAAAATATTTTAAGTCATTTTGGAATCCCTCGAGCTATCATCAGTGATGGGGGAACACATTTTTGTAATAAACCATTTGAATCTTTAATGAAGAGATATGGTATTACCCATAAAGTTGCTACCCCTTATCACCCTCAGACAAGTGGACAAGTAGAATTAGCAAATAGGAAATTAAACAAATTTTGGAAAAAACGGTTAACCCAAATCGTAAAGATTGGTCTTTAAGACTAAACGATGCACTTTGGGCTTATCGTACTTGCTTTTAAAACATCTTTAGGCATGTCACCCTATCGGTTAGTCTATGGAAAACCTTGTCATTTGCACTGTAGAACTAGAGCATAAAGCATTTTGGGCCATTAAAGCTTTCAATTTAAATCTTGATGATGCTTGCAAGTTACGCAAATTGCAAATAAATGAACTTGAGGAATTGAGAAATGATGCATATGAAAACTCAAAAATTTACAAAGAAAGAACAAAAGCTTTTCATGACAAATATATTTTGAGAAAATCTTTTGAAATTGGCCAAAAAGTTCTACTTTATAATTCTCGTCTTCACTTATTCCCTGGGAAATTGAGATCTAGGTGGACTGGTCCTTTTATTGTCAAACATGTATATCCTTATGGAGCCGTAGATATTGAGAATCCTAGGAATGGTAATGTATCTAAGGTCAATGGACAAAGACTTAAACCATTTCTAGAAAATCAAGTCATTGAGGTAGATTTCATTTCCTTTCGATCCTTGTTATAAGAAAAATTTATTCTAATTTTGTAGTTTTATTTTTGTTTTGCGCTTCTTTAGCTTCCCTTAAATGGCGGATGACGGTACTCCGTGACTCTCAAGTCGGTTTGCTCTCTTTCGCTTTCCCAAAATAACCGAATCTTTCTTCTCCTTTAAAATGGATGTCATTCTTTCAAACCCGAGAAAATATTTTCCTTCTCTCCCTCTAAATGCTCAAAAAATTTACAAAGTTCGATGTGAAAGATTGAGATTGTTAATGCAAAAAGGTATGCCGAAAGATGTACGTTGGATAATCGAAGCAAAGGTCCGATTAGCGGTGAGTCTTCAATTTCATTTGACTCTTACATGCCAGTCTTGGTAGAAGTTCATATTCTAAAAGGAGAAGAGCAAAAAAATTACAAGTCTGTCACATATGTGGACGATGGAATTGTAACACGCGATGTCGTTCTTTGGGGATGGTTTCCAAAAACAGAGAAGATAAAATTTTCTTCATTAAGAATGGACTGAGTAAGGAGTCATTAGATGATATCTTATTGACTCTTGATACGCATTCTTGTGGACTTGTGCATCGTGAACTTCTTAATTTGTGGAATCTCTTCAAGGATGAACAAAAGCAATATAGTCCGGGAATCGACTCTAAAAGACCACTGTTTGCCAATTTATAAGAAAATTGGATGGGAAGCTTATCCTCGACTCATAGAAGGCGTTTAAGCCGTTTACGGACGTGAAACCGGAGAGCGGATGTATGTGAGCCACATTCACAACATGTACATATTTTCTTCTTCTTCTTCTTCTTCTTCTTCATGTTCAAAAAAAAAAAAAAAAAAAAAAAAAAAAAAAAAAAAAAAAAAAAAAAAAAAAAAAAAAAAAAAAAAAAAAGACAAAAAAAAACAAAACAAAAAAAAGAGGGAATACAACTTGGGTTTGGCTTTGGTAACACACAACGTGAATGGGGAAATGCATGCATCTTGATCCAGCCTTCTTATTTGGAAAACAAAGAAGGTAGATTGTATCCCACATGTGAGGCAGCCAGTCGTATTATGGCCACTTGTCCCTTTTGGGAGCCCTATGTTGCACTGGTCTTGAATGGGTCTAATATTGGTCAACAATGCTTTGGCACAAAGCCGAAAGAGCGACTACCTCCATCCCAATCTCAAGTAAGTATACACCCATCTTTCATCATGTTTCTAATAACCTGAAAAAAAAAAAACCAAAAAAAAAAAATTTAAATAAAAAAAAAATAATAAAATAAAATAATAGAGGCGAAACTACGGTTGTACTTGATCTTTAATTAGATTAGGAGCCAAGGCGGATGCCCGTCTGTCATAGACTCGGAGAAGACCTTCACACGCCAAGTATATAAATAAAGTTTGTGTGCCATGCTCTGTAGAGAGCGTGTGCTACATTCCCGTTCTTGGAACCAAGGCTCAGTAGCACCGATGGACGAGAAAGAAGCGTCCGTCTTTACGGTGAACGGAAACGTGAGCCGAGCCGTATACTTACTTTAATTAGTAGGTCTCTATGGCGTGTTCGACCGGCTGCGGTTAGGTACCATCTTCTTAGAATACGAGGCCTTTAATTAGGTTTGCGGGAAGATAGAGGGTTGTTCTTCCGTAAGCGGGACGAAAGGATTCAAAGGTACTTGTTGTCGGTTCGGCAATCCTTGTGGAATTCATATGTTGCACTGGTGACACGCAACTCAAATACATGCCACTACTGCACTCATGACGCGTAGTATAAAGATATGCCATGAAAACTGTACATACAGTATGTCCTCATTTATTATTGTATTTCTTTTATCTTTGTATGATTTTGTTGTATATTGATTTTTGAATGAGACGATCCTTTGAGCAGGATCCTTCAGGGGTTTCTAAACTTCTTTACCCCGATGGTTTTCTTGAAGCTAAAAAAAACAAAAAAATAAAAAAACAAAAACAAAAAAACAAAAACAAAAACAAAAAAAAAAAGTTTTTTTAAAAAAAAAAAAAAAAAAAAATCGTATTTCTTATTTTCAAACCTTTCTCTCGACAACACCAACCTACCCATATAGGTGCTATGATTACTTTTTCCTTCTTTTTCTTATTTAAACACTCCATTCTCTTCACTTTCTTCCAACTCAAAATCATTCAAAGGAAGGTGAAATTATGGGACCTCCTGTTCGTAACATTAAAAATATCTGTATTTTTTATGGGTCAAGTTATGGGAAGGGTTTAGAGTTTGCAAACGCAGCTACCGTTCTTGGTCGAACATTTGCTGCAAGGAATATTCATGTTGTATATGGGGGTGGTTGTCGTGGGTTAATGGGGGCTATATCACTCTCTGCATTTATAGCGATGGAGTTTAGGTGTCATTCCTAAACCTTTAACTCAAAATAACATCACTTGGCAAGACAGTTGGAGAAGAAATCCGGGTATCATCTATGCATGGACGAATGAAAAAAATGCTTGACAACTCGATGCATTTATTGCCCTACCAGGTGGTTTTGGTACTTTGGAAGAAATTTTTCAAATTGTCTCTTGGGCGAAAACAGAACATCCACCATAAACCCATTGGTTTGTTGAATGTTAATAATTTCTTTGATCTTTTGTTATTTTTTCTTGATAAAGTTTGTGGAACAACAATTTATCACTCCTTCGGCAAGAAAACTTCTTATCTCTCGCATCCACTATTGATGAGTGATTGATAAATTAGAAGCTTTTGTTTATGAACCTCGATAAAGTCTTAGCTCGGATAGATTGGTCATCGTGAAGCGGTGAGGAAGTGGCAAGAAAAGAAAGCCGATCGACACTTCATCTTTAATGGGTTTGATTTTATTTATCGTACTTTGTTTCTATTTCAATTTGTGTCGATTTCTCCAAAGTAATATCTTCTATCCTTTACTCATCTATATTTTAACATTGCGGACAATGTTGTAATCTAGTTGGGGGAAGGATAATTTTGGAAAAAAAAATTAGGAAGTATGATATGATTTTCATGAACTTGCTAAACCAATGAATATTGGCCGAGTAAGGAGTAATTTAACTTCTGAGACGCATTTAAATTGGGAAGTATGTTTAGTGAGATGACTGTCAGAAACCTAAAACAAAACCAATTAAAGATGGCAGAGTAAGGTGTAAATTTTGCCCTTAAGGTAATTTTACTCTTGAGACGCATCATAATTGAGAAAAAAAATGTTTTAGAAGTAGCAAAAAGCATATCTTGGGTCATAGCATAAATTTTCTTCTTTCTTAAAAATCACATGCTTGGATTTGAATGTTAAATTGGTGAATTGAGAATGATAGAAATATGCCCTGTGAGATTTTGAGCCTATTGATGAATGGATTGAACACTTGTACCATTCTCTTCTTTCTTGTGTGATTTTCACTCGTGAAATTGTTACTCTAGAACTTGCTTTGATTCTTTTTGAGGCTACATTTTCACATGCATACATAAATATGATTGAGGCATTTTAAAATAGCTACTTTGACCAAATAGCCATCCTTGTATATTTTCCCTTGTATAACCCCTTTGAGCCTACTTGGCCAGTTCTTGTTTTTACCTTATTATGTGCCCTAAAAAAAATAAATAAATATTTTTACTTGACCTTTAGGAATAAGAGAGCATTGACTTTGTTCTTAAACAAGTGTGGGGTTGTGTGTGTGTGTGTGTAAAAAAAAAAAAAAAAAAAAAAGAAAAAAAAACCGACCATTTGATACACTATGTGACATATCCATATTTAGAATAAAGAAAGATGCTTGGAAATAACAGGAAGAGAAGGAGAAGGTTTATGCCTAAAAATGAATTCAACTCATCAATTTAGGGATTAATCTTCAACAAAACATTAGTTAGATATTGGTCATTGTTCTTATTGATGAATATTCTCAAATATCTTTTCCACTCTAACTGTACTATAATGCTCTTTTATTCTCTTTGGTATTTATCTTCTCATGTCCATATTATCCATTTTCCTTTACCATGACCCTGTTACAACCTTGAATAAAGTCCTCTTGATTTTTGTGTGCATGTGTTCTGAGTAGTGGAGAAGTAGAAGATAAGCAAGCTTATGGTAGTGCAATTTTTCATGGGTTGAATCGAGTGAAATATCTACCATTTTAAACACTAGAGGGATTGAGAGTAAATCCTGTGAGGATCTTTCATTCTTGATGCATTCTTTTTAACTGAAGTTTCCTTGTTTGATGGTTTGAGATGTGAAGAAATATTAAAAAAAAAAAATGTTTTGTTCCTTGAATGACTAGTTGCTCTTCTTGTTTCATTAAATCTTTTAAGTTTTTAGCTTTTTAGTTCAGGTGTTATTTCCTAGCTTTGGTCTTATATATTTTGCCCAGGAGTGCAAAAGCTCAAGTGTGGGGTGTGATGAACCCGTAAAACTTACAATTTTTACGGTTCATTGTGTGTGTTTTTCATTCTTTTTAATCTTTTTAATTGGGTTTGTTCTTGAGTTTTGTTATATTTTTAGTATTTTAAATTGTGTTGTAATTATGTATTTTTATGTATTTTTACTAGGTAAATACAAAGGATCGAAGAATGGATGTGATTGCATAGAAGATTTGCTATAAAAAAAAAACAGGTACTGTAGCGGTTACTGTAGCACGACGTCAGCATGGCATCAACATGATGCAAGCAAGTACTGTAGCATCAGAGCTTGATCCAACGTAGCACTGTAGCATCACGAAATTACTGTAGCAGTTACTGTAGCACTGTAGCATCACGTGAAAATTACTGTGCAAGTTACTGTGCAGATGCATAGTAACCTCAAAAACTTCTATAAATAGGGGCGCCGGGGGGAGAGAAACTTGCTCTCTCTCTGTTGTTCAGTTTTCAGTTCTGTTCTTTTTATTTTCTTTTCTTCTTTCTCATGTGTAATTAATTTTCATCTAGCTTGGGTGAAAGAGTGAAGCTTTTAATAATAAATTGAGGTTAGATTTATTTCTTTCTTGTGCTTTAAATGATATATTTTTATGTGACTTTTATATGTATTATATGTTGTTTCCAATTAATTTAAATACTATTCTTGTATAATGAATATCTTGATCCATTGTAGACAATAGGATTGGCACATTGGATGCTTTTGACGATTTACAAGTATTAGTCAATAATTATTGGAATCATAATATAATTACATGATTGAACTTTGAATGCTAAATCTTCCGATTGGAATTTTCAATATGCATAATTTCAATTGAGTTATAAAATGAAATAATCTTATTCTTAATTTATTATTAAGAGTGAATCTCCTAACCCAAGCAAATCTTTTTCATTGTGAACAACTTAAATCATCTTAAATTTTGTGACAAATACTTTCTTTACCTCAATTAATTAGTTTCCCTTCATCAATTCCCTGTGGATCGACCTCGGACTCCCGAGACTTTATTACTTGAGACAACCTACACTTGGGTTAAAACATTTAATTATAATTAAATCCCATCATCGGACTGTGCACTACTGAGAAGATGTTTGTGAGGAAGAGAAGGAAACACCTGAGTTTCCGGGTTTCTGGCTATACTTAGACTAGAGCTGCTGAGGATGTCATCGCGTCCACGTCGATTTTTGGGGCACGCTCGCATGACCTTTCATGGAGGGCCAGATTGCTGGCACATCAACTTGAGCACTGATCGGTGTATCTACCATGGGGAGTTGACTGTCTTTTTGGCGTAGGGCCGCTACGACACGCCTGTTTTTGATTTTACTACTTTTGTCCACCTGGAGTTTTACCTGCCAGTTAGAGATCTGTGGGATGATCTATATTACACCCCGTAGGAGGATTCGTTCCTCTCCACTGCTCGGGCTTCTTCCCGAAATTCGGTCGCTCCGATGGCAATTTCATCTGATGAAGAGGACCTTGAGGAGGACCCGACTACGGTCCCTTCTCATCAGTCGTAGGGGCTGATACTGTCGGTGGCTACTGATGGCTAACCGTTATCTTTTTGGGGAAGCCTGATGTTTTGCCGTTCTAGATGGGTGTATATTTGTATCTTTTTGGGTGGGTACATCTTTTGTTTTTTTTTTATAAATCGTGTTGTAATTAAATAGGTGATGCATATAATATATATATATATATATATATATATATATATATATATATATATATATATATATATATATATATATATATATATATATATATATATATATATATATGAATTATGAATGTATGACTTTTAAATTCAATGTTGATTCCATTGTATTTATAATTATTATCATCTTTTTATTGTTATTTACTGTAAAAAAAAATGTACAGATATTCAAGTACTCGATTATCTTATCATACAAGAACGCAAATTATTTATTCATGCAATAAAAATTAATCGGGTCTTAATTAATTAATGTAATTATTATTTTTCACATTCTTAATTTATTTTCATAATGGTGTGACGTTCCTTCTTCGTGGGTTGAGAAAAAGGGGCGTTACACTGTCTTGGTATCAGAGCCCCGGTTTAAGTTTTCTTTTGGCTCATGTGGTTTTAGACTGTCTTGTTTGTGCTGTGTGATTCCTTATGTTTGGTATTCCGCAAGGATACATCTGACTTTTCTCTGTGTGTTGTTTAGCTTGATTTGAGAAGAGTTATGGCTTGTTGAGGAGACATGACTGCTGCAATTGAGGCAATTTAGAAGATGGCTAAAGCTATGCTGCAACAGAACTAGCAAACGGCTTAACAATAAGCGAGGACTGCACAATAATTGGAGGCCACTGCTGATGCCCAGAATCTGGCTGAATTTCATTGCACAAACCCTCCACAATTTAAAGGAGACTTTGATCCTAAGAAAGCTACTCTATGGATCAAGGAATTGGAAAAGATTTTCATGGGCATGAACTGTGCCGACAATAGGAAGGTGACGTATGCTGTGTTCATGTTGATTGGAGACGCGAAGGATTGGTGGAACGGAGAGCAGAGGTTATTAGAGGCTGAGAATCGAGAAATTATTTGGGAATTGTTTAAGGAGAGATTCTTTGATCAATCAATTTTGAGCCATTCATTATTGCTTCATATTTGGCCTAATTGATGTTAATTGTGTCCAATATTATGTTTGTAGATGAGTTTTAGATGATTGGTCTTCATTGAGCTTAATTGTAAAAACTTCATTAATTTTCGGATTTTAACTCATTTTGACCTTTCTGTCTTGTACAGGCCATAACTTGGGCTACAAATATCGTATTTGGGTGATCTTGGAGTCCCCTGAAAACTGAGACGAAGATCTACAATCTGATGTCTAATGTAATTTTTCTAATTCAGCTGGATTCAAGGCGAAATTGGGCCTCAAAGTCAGGATACTGTTGTTGTCACAATGCTTGGACCTTTCCTCCATGATTTGGGCCTATCTCCCTCAATTTAAGCCCAATTAAGGCAAATGATATGTATCTGAAAATCTTATTCAAAGGGCTACAGTTTGGGCCAGGGGTAGATTAAGAATTACATAATAACTTTCAGTTACAAATAGGTTTAGGCAGATTTCGAATTCAGCTTTTTGATTTGGTTGTAATTCAGTTACAAATAGATTGACAGAAACCATTTTTCTCTCTTTTCTCTATTTTTCATTTTACTCTCTTCTCTGCATTTTTCGCAATGGCCATGGAAGGCTAAAGCTCCAATCAATCCAAGGAATTCAATGATTGTGGTTAGAATTTTGAGTTCTCTTGTTTAATTATAAATTCTATTGTGTTCTTCCCTCTTCTCCTTCTTTAATTGAATTCTGATTAGAATTTCGAAATTGAAGTTAGAATTAGGGTTGATTAATCTGAATCTAAGGGAGAATAGATCATCGATTGATAATCTATGTTAATCTGAATTTGTTCCTAAATTAATCTTAATCAAGAATTGCGATTGTGATTCTGTTTGAATTGATAAAATGCTAGGTGATTATCTAGTTGATTTCGGATTAACAGAGGTGTAAACAACAGAAATTCATTCTCTTGAACAATGATTAATTCTGCCACTTGAATTGAAGACCTTGGATTGGTGTTTCCTTAATTGAATTTTCTCAATATAAATTCGTTTTCTGTTATTGCAATGAACAAAACCCCCTACTTATTAATAACTTCTAATATGCTTAAGAAATCTGAATTGGTCCTTGGGAGATGACCTAGGTTATGCACTATGCTATATTCCATAAATCCTAGTCTATTTTGAGGCGAGTGCGACATCGCTGATCATTCTTGAATAAGTATTTCCCAGAAAGTGCCAGGCATGCTAAGGAGATAGAATTTCTTAGCTTGCGGCAAGGAAATATGATTGTGAGTGAATATGCTGCTAAGTTCGAGAGCTTGTCGAGGTTCTCAACTTACTTTTAACACAAATCGAACGATGCATGGAAGTGTCGAAAGTTCGAGGAAGGCTTAAGACATGACGTGAAGAGAGCCGTCACAACTTTGAAGATTACTCAATTTTCGGAACTGCTTGATACATGTCGCCAGGTGGAAGACTTGGACCAGGCACGTGATGCAAGAAACATAAACTTTGGACCTTTTCGGTCCCAAAGAGGAGGAAGCAATAATGCTAACCGTTACCAGAAGAAGCCATATTCCAGACCACCTGGAAATCAACAATAGAAGCCACAAGGTGGAAGTCCTAGTGGAAGCCCTAGAAGGACTGGTCAAACAACGGCGTCTATGCCGAGGTGCATGAAGTGTGGGAAGGAGCACTATACGATAAACTGCACTATTAAAAGGATCATTTGCTTCAGATGTGGGAAGCCTAGACACGTTTCTCGTGATTGTAACCAACCTAAGACGGAACCTTCCGTCAATGCTGGTAGAATTGCTAAGCCACACACTGGAGGTCGAGTTTACACCCTGAGTGGTGCTGAAGCCTCTGAATCCAAAGATGTTATACAAGGGGAAGGTCTCATAGAAGGTAATTTTTTAACTGTACTATACAACTTAGGTGTAACCCATTCTTTTATTTCCTATGATTGTGTGAAAAGACTTAGCTTACTTATGTCTTCCTTACCTTTTGATTTGACTGTTTCAACTCCCACTGCTAAAGTTGTTCTTACCACCAAAGTCTGTTTGGGTTGTCCATTGATTGTTGAAGGTCGAATCTTTTTTGTTGATTTGATCTGTTTGCCATTATCTCAATTAAATGTGATCTTAGGAATGGATTGGTTATCTTCTAACCATGTCCTATTAGATTGTTCTAGAAAAATCATAGTTTTCCCTTTGGATGAGAATTCTAGATTTTTGACGGCCAATCAAGTTCAAGCTTTCTTGAAAGAAGGAGCTCGGGGATACATGCTGTTGTCTTCTTTGAAAGTCGAGAGTGAGGTAAATGTGAACGCAATCTCAGTGGTTAGAGAATTTCCTGAAGTTTTTCCTGAAGATGTACCTAGTTTACCACCAGAGCGAGAGATCGAATTTGCCATTGATCTTATACTTGGACCGGGTCCTATTTCCATAGCACCTTACCGAATGTCACCTGCCGAGCTAGTTGAGCTCAAGAAGCAACTGGAAGAGCTTTTGGAGAAACAATTCGTGAGACCCAGTGTATCACCTTGGGGGGCACCAGTATTGCTAGTTAAGAAAAAAGACGGTACTTCGAGACTATGTGTAGACTATCGTCAATTAAACAAGGTCACGATCAAGAACAAGTATCCATTGCCGAGGATAGACGACCTGATGGATCAGTTAAATGGAGCAGCTGTGTTTTCTAAGATCGATTTGCGATCGGGCTACCATCAGATCAGAGTAAAAGTGGAAGACATTCCGAAAATGGCTTTTTGTACTCGTTATGGACACTACGAGTACCTGGTGATGACTTTTGGTGTGACTAATGCACCTGCTATTTTCATGGATTATATGAATAGAATCTTTCATCCTTATTTAGACAGATTCGTTGTTGTTTTCATCGGTGATATCTTGATCTATTCAAAAAATCAGTAGAATCATGTTGAACATCTCAGTATGGCTCTTCAGACCATGAAAGAGAAAAAACTGTATGCCAAGTTATCAAAGTGTGAGTTTTGGCTGGATGAAGTTAAATTCTTAGGCCATGTGATTTCGAGGGAAGGAATTGTTGTAGACCCATCAAAAGTGGAAGTTGTTCTACAATGGGAAAGACCGAAGATGGTGACCGAAATTCGAAGCTTTATTGGATTGGCAGGATATTACCAGAGATTTATTGAAGGGTTCTCTAAGATTGTCGGACCTCTCACTCAATTCACGAGGAAGAACCAAGCTTTTGAATGGACGGATGCTTGTGAAGAGAATTTTCAAGAGCTGAAAAGGAGACTAACTACTTCACTAGTGTTAGTTTTACCTGATCCAAGTGACCCATTCGAGGTGTACTGTGACGCTTCGTACCAAGGATTGGGTTGTGTCCTTATGCAAGATGGAAAAGTGGTGGCTTATGCATCAAGACAATTGCAAGTGCATGAGAAAAACTACCCAACGCATGACTTGGAACTAGTTACTGTAGTATTTGCTTTGAAGATATAGAGACATTATCTCTATAGAGCAACATGCAACGTCTTCAGTGATCATAAGAGCTTAAAGTATTTGTATGATAAAAAAGAGTTGAACATGAGGCAGCGAAGATGGTTAGAATTCCTAAAGGACTATGATTTCTAACTTTAATATCATCCTGGAAAGGCAAACGTTGTGGCTGATGCCTTAAGTAGGAAAACGATCAGTGTTTCTACCATGATAATCAGAGAAATGAACTTGATAGAGCAATTCCGAGATATATGGTCTTTCGTGGAACTAATGCTAGGAAAAATCTGCATGAACATGGTCACTGTCTTTAGTGATTTGATGGATGACATCCGAGAGAAACAAAAGGTTGACAAGTTCTTGCAAGAGGAAAGAGAGCTGATGAAGCAGGGCGGTGTATCAACACTAGAAGAAGGAAGCGATGGAATTTTGAGATTCCAAGGTAGAGTCTGTGTGCCTAAAGATGAGGAACTCAGGAAGTATATATTTGAACATGCTCATACGAGTCAGTTGAGTATGCATCCTAGAATGACCAAAATGTACCAAGATTTGAAGAAGTTATTTTGGTGGCATGGGATGAAAAGAGATATCGCTATATGCGTATCTTCCTGTTTGGTTTGTCAGAAGACAAAGATTGAACATCAAAGACCGTCAAGATTTTTACAACCCTTGACTATTCCCGAGTGGAAGTAGGATAGTATTGCCATAGACTTTGTTGTCGGATTGCTAAAGACCAAAAGAGGATATGATTCAATATGGGTAATTGTGGATTGACTTACAAAGTCAGCACACTTCTTGCCGATCAACATAAGATATCCGTTGGAGAAATTAACTCAGTTATACATCAGTGAAATTGTCAGACTACATGGTGTACCTATAAGTATCATTTCTAACAGAGATCCTCGATTTACATCAAAATTTTGGCAAAGTCTTCAAGGAGCAATGGGGACAAAGCTACGTCTGAGTTCTGCTTACCATCCTCAGACGGACGGTCAGTCCGAAAGAACAATTCAATCATTGGAGGACTTGCTAAGAGCTTGTGCTATAGAGTAGATTGGAAGTTGGGATGAGATTTTACCGTTGGCAGAATTTACCTACAACTAGGGGTGTCAAAATGGGCCAAGCCCGATTAGCCCGACAAAATGGATGGGCTGAGCTAGCAAAATGCTAGCCCGAACCTTACATGACCCGAATGGGCTGAGCCCGAATGGGCCAAGCCAGACCGCTCTTTTAACACTACATAAGGCTAAATAGGCTGGGCTGGGCTGGCAAAATACCAGCCCGAAATTTATGTGGCCTGAATGGGTCGGCTCGAAAATGGCCTGAGCCTGAATGGGCTGGCCCGAATGCGCCGGCCCAGCCCGTTTTGACACCCCTACCTACAACAATAGTTACCATTTAAGCATAGGGATGACACCCTATGAGGCTCTATACGGGAGAAGGTGCTGAACACCTTTATGTTGGTACCAAGATGGAGAGCGACTTACCGTTGGACCTGATCTTATTCAACAGACAACTGAGAAGGTTAAGATGATTCAAGAGAAGGTGAGGACAGCTCAAAGTCGACAAAAGAGTTATGTGGACAAAAGGAGGAAACCTCTTGAATTTGAGGAAGGAAAACATGTGTTCTTGAAAGTCATGCCTACGACTGGGGTAGGTCGGGTTCTCAAATCTAGAAAGCTCACTCCAAAATTCATTGGACCTTACCCAATTCTTCGTCGGGTAGGTCCAGTTGCTTACCAAATAGCGTTAGCACCTTTTCTTTCAAATCTCCACAATGCTTTTCATGTGTCATAACTTTGAAAATACATTCCCAGTCCTGATCATGTCATAGTGCCTGATTTAGTACAACAATTAAAGGAAAACTTGACTTATGAAATGACTTCTGTGAGGATTGAGGATAGGAGAATAAAGCAACTCAGAGGAAAAAACATACCATTGGTGAAAGTGATCTGGAACGAAGTAACTAGAGATGCGACATGGGAACTGAAGGACAAGATGAAGGAGCAATACCCAGAGTTATTTTAAGATATAGAAATTTCGAGGACAAAATTCTTATTTGTTTGGGAGAGTTGTAACACCCCAAATTTTATTTATTTTGTGATAAATAATCATTTTCCAATATTTGTGATTTTTGAGAATTTTTTTGAATTTTTTTGAGAATGCGAAATATTTAATATTATTTCTCATTTTGCGTGCAAATTGAACGGAGCCGAGAAAATGAGATATTTTTCTCGAGATCCTTGATCTGTGAAAACATCGATGAGGGATCTTACTAAACCTGAGACTAGACACGATTTACGAGATTTCACATTTTTTGAGAAATTTTATCAGATAAAATAATAATCGCTGTGTAAATTTTATCTGTCAGACAAATAAATATTGACTTCTATCAACTGTAACAATTGTCCATTGGATAATAACATATATTAAAAACTCTATCACATTATCCTAATGTAATCTACTTTAAGTCTAATCAAACCCACTTTAATTCAAATTTATTGTATTTTAATCAAAGTTTCTTTGAGAAGCTTTGACCACCAAAAGACCAAGATGCCCTTGGCTTGTTGGGGAAGCCATTCCCTCCCCTTCTCTCTCTCCATTGCCGCGGCACCCATTGTCTAAGGAGGGCAAAATTTTGCTCTCCCACTTAATTCACTTAATCACATTTTACTTATTTTCCTAAACATTTTCTCTCTCTAACTTCTTCTTCTTCATTTCTCTCTTCCTTCTCTCTTCCTTCTCTCTTCTTCTCCTTTTTCCCTACAAAAATTGCAGCCCCATTAGAGACCATTTTTCTTTCATTTTTCTCTTCACCAAGATCATTTCTACACTCACCTCAACCTCCTCTACACTTTCTATTTAGAGATTTTATTCAAAATCCATCTTAACCTCCATTGTCTTCCAAGACAAAGCTTCTAACTTTGAGGTAAAGTTTCCATTTTTCTTCTTCTTTCTCTTCATTTTCGTGCTCTATGGTGTAACACCCCAAATTTCCTATCTCTTAAACAATAATTTTGACAGTTAACAGAATTTTACTGTTTAGTAATTTCTGTGCACTATAAAATTATTTTGTTTATTCTGTCAGCGTATTTGATCGCTTTGAGTGATTTACTCTGTGTCAGGAAAATAAAAATTTTCAGGCCGGAGAAAACTTTACGTAATTTAATTTTTACCATTAGGTAATTATTTTACGTAATCTGAGTTGATATTTGTGCATTTTTTAATATTTATGATTTTTATGGATGATTATGAAATTTTTTTACTGTTTGTGGGCCCAGGGGGTGTATGTGGGCCCAGGTGACCTTACGTGGGCCCAGGTGGGTCCCGTAAAGCAAAAATTTTTCTACGCATAGAAAAATTTGTACTGTTTAGACGAAGACAGGGGATCTTACTAAACCTGAATCCGGAGACAATTTTAGAAAATTTCTTGTACTATGTTTTGTACTATATTTATTTATCGGATGATAAAAATACAGTAAATATATTCTTTCATGGGGTTTTAGCAGATAAAAATAAATATTATATTGCTTAAGTCAACATTGGTGGTTTGGATATCCACCATTAATTAATTCAATGGTGGAGATTTAATCTAAACAAGCTTAATATTGAAGACTTTGATATTAACCGTTGATTTAATCGACGGTAAAGACTTGATCTTGATTTAATCAACGGTGTAGGATAAGTTTAATAAAATGGCTATGACCATTTATAACCATTGGATTTAGAAGTGATCAAGGGTGGAGAATTGGTCTTGTAAAGTAACAAGGACCATTTATGACCTTTGGATGAAGATTTAATTAATGGTGAAGATTTAGTCTTAAAAAGTAGCAAAGACTAATTATGACCCTTGGATTAAAAGTAAGAAGGAGTAATCTTAACCCTTAATTTTGGAGACACATCTAATGGCTAGAATTTAAAGGAGAAAGATCCAATGGCCTAGATTAAGTCTTCTAAAATCAAAAGTCTACCTAAAATCCTAACCATTGATCTAATCAATGGCTTCAAATAATAGTTAGTAAAATTTGTCACATTTTAAAGAAGCAAGAGAAGGTGGGGGACGGTTTTGAAGACTACTTGAAGGAGGAGACATTTTTTAGTAGGCTTTTTAGGCCAAAGAAAAAGTTTTATGTCATTATTATTGGTCTTAGTCAATGTTTCATCATAATTGATCATTATTGATCAAATAGCACTCAAAGAGAATGCATTGGAGGGGGGCTATGGTTTTGAGAGACTTTTGGACATAGGAAAAAGTTAGAAGACCATTATTAGTGATCTTGGTCATTCTTGGCCATTATTGTTCATTTTCAAGAAGCAAAATTTTCTCTTCTTTCTCTTCTCCTCTAGATTTCGGCCAAGCACTCCGAGAACACCCTCCATCACTCAAAAATTTCATCCAACCTAGTTTCTTGAATTCTTACCTTATTCTAAACAACTTTCATGTTGAAGATTTCTTCAAAATCCAACATCTAATACTTCAAATCCAAGCTTCAAGATTCTACCAAAAATGGTAAATTTCATATTTCTTCTTCTAATCTTCTAGTTTTGATTTTCTAAGCCATGATTGAACCATGGTTTACCTATTTCTACACTTGTTATTGATTTTAACATTTGTTTGTAATTTTTTTTAGGAATTTTCCATGGAGATCCACGAAAATTGGTGGAAGGAAAACTAAGTGTTTTCACTTCATCCTTTGTCTTAACCAAATCTAAGAAGCTTTTCTCTCACAAAAATAAAAAATTCCATCTTTGTTCTTCAAGAGGAATTTCGGCCATAACACCTAAAACCACTCTCCAATCTCTTTTATTTTCATCCAACCATAGATCTTGAATCTACATGATATTCTAAGCAACTTTCATGTTGGAGACTTTCTCTAAATCATTCATTTTCAAGGAGTTTTTCCAAGAGCAAGTTCTAAGGTTTTTGAGGTGAAGTGTAAGAAAACTTCATTTCTTCTCTTCTTTTTCATGATCTAAACCATGTTTGATCCATGGTTCCTCTTAATCAAGCTTAGTATATTAATTTTTATGTATTTTGTTTTGTATTTGAGAAGCCCTTGGTGATGAAGGACTTGGAAAAAGAAGTAAAACAAAGAGCTTTGGAGGATCTTCAAAAGGTAAGAGGGAGATCCATCTCACCAACCAAGCATGGTGGTGAGAGATGGTCTTATATTTGATGGATGTTGAATCCATGTGAGGATTCATATCCATGGTCATGTAATAATTTATATGTGTTTATAAGCTTTGATTAATTGCTTATGCTTAATATGCTTTGTATGAGTTTATGATTTTGATGATATGCTTATACTATGCATGATGATAATATGGCATGTTTTTTATATATATATATATATGATGTGTATGTATGTGTATGCCATGATTTGATGATGGAAAGAAAATTAATTTTGGTCCCAATGGCCAAGGAAGAGCTACGGTTTTGATGCCCTTGATTAGGGTTCATGTTGAGAATTTTCAAGAACAAGGGAATTAATTTTTGATCCCTAGAAACATGGTGAATTTCGGTTAAGACACCTCAAAATAGGTGTTTACAAATTAATATTTTCATTAATAATGAAAATGGATGTTTAGAAAAACAAGGAAAATAAACAAAAAATTTATTTTTCAAAGAGTACAAGAACACGATTTTTGAGGAATTTTTATTGATTTATTTTGTGTAAAAAGTTTTTAAGTGTTTTACAAAACATGAGATTTAAATGAAAATAGCAACGTTGATTTTAAGGATTTGCAAAGAAAGTGAAAAATAAATTGTAAAGAAAGTAAAAATGAATTTCAACAAATGGGTTTGGTTTTATAACCATTGGTATTTCGGTTTTGAAAACAAAATTTTAATGGTTTTGTTTGTGTAAAACCCTATCAATTTAAAAGGAAAAGTATTTGATGGCTTTAATGGTTTTGTTTGTGTAAAACCATATTGATTTAGAAGAAAAAATGTTTTGATGATTTCAATAGTCATGTCCATATTTTTGTTGGCTTGTAATGCCTTGATTTTTATGAACAATGTGAATTTCAAAGTGGAAACGTAACTGGATTTAATACAAGGATTTTGGAAAGGGAATCAAAGTGTTTTATCACTTGAGAAAATTTTGTAAACGAAAGACAAAGAGAGATTGAAAATGTTTTAACTTCAATTTATTTTGAAGAGAATTGATTTTAAAATTGATTTGAGAAAAATGGAGAATATAATGGTGATTTGAGAATTTACTAACGTATAACTTATTTTCAAGTTTTGGAGTACGTTAGGAAAATTTAAGATTTTGAAATATTGATTTACATCAATGGAAAAGTGATTTTGTGAATTATATTCCGAAAAGAATTTCTTGAGTAAAGAATTGTGGAAAAAAATTTTCGTGAGTAAGAAAATATATTAAATGAAGTATAAAGTTATATTATTTTGGGAAAAGTTAAAAATGAATTTTTAAAGGTCAAGAAATATTTTCTGTAATGAAATTGTGGTGAAAAATTATTTACGTATCTTAAAAACGTGATTTTTAAGTTACATGATATGGAAAAATATTTCTATGTGATTTTAAATACGTTAAAATATTTATATGCGATTTGAATTACGTTTAAATATTTTACGTGATTTGAACTACTGTTGATAAATCACTACGTGATTGAATAGCGATAAAATATTTTTACGCGATTGAGAAAAATGTTAAAAAATTTGTACGTGGTTTAAAAGTGCAACAAAAGAGTTGCGGTATTTTGAAAACGTAACAGAAATGTTATGAAATTTTGTAAACGTAATAGTAATGTACGGTATTGTGAAAACGTAATAAAAATATTTTAGAATTTTAAAAACGTAACAAAAGTGTTACTATATTTTAAAAAACGCAACAGAAGTGTTGTGGAATTGTGAAAACGTAACGGGAATATTGCACAATTTTGTGAAAACACGACAACAGTGTTTTATAACTATGAAAACATGATAAGATGATTTTGTTATTGAAAAATACAGTATGATTACTGTTGAACCAGTGTCCATACATTGTTTGTGAAAACAACGAGTTTTGTTTGTTATTGGCACGTGGTGCATTTTAGATGCATTGGAAAAAAATATATATGCGTTGAGGCATATGATTTAATTGAACAAACGAATTTGAACAGAATGGCCCTTGTGGTTAGACTTGCACTGATATATTCGTGCATTGTATAAACTATATCTGAGAAATTATGAGATATACCTGTGATTGGTATTTGGTGCATTATACATGCATTGGAATGGTCCGATGAGGACTGGATATGGCTGATTGCCTAGGAGAAACACACCTCTTGAGTCGGTGCGATATGCGTAGTGTAAGTCACTTGTTGACCTTGGGGGCATCGAGGTGCGGGTTGCCTACACGGGTGGTTAGTCGCGCTTCTTCCCGTAGGTTAGACCGATGCAACACACCGATGATCCTGATCGAGACACTATTCTTAATCAAGATCTGATAAAGACTGTCGTGTATGTGCTAGATGTGCAAAAATTGAAATGAGAATTAAAGCACGTGGTCTGAGGCACGTGACACCGGCAGGTCTTTTCGATCATTTCTCCGACCTGAGTTTTTGCTCCATGGAGTAGGAAATCGAGTCTTGTGTACATGCATAATCTGAACATTTATATCTGTGTGATATATTAATTGAGGAATATTGGCTATGACAATTGTTTTGAATACTTGGATGATGATGATGATAATCATGTTGATGACATTATTGTGATTATTGTGTGATGATAATAATGTTAATGGTATGATGATGATAGTTGATTAATGTTAAGTGCATTATTGGAATTCTGGTATGATATATCTGTATGATATGTTGTTTGTGTTATCTCTGTGCTGCCATGTTGGTATTGGTGTAGGTGATCTCACCTCTTTGTTATGTTATTTTGTTGTGTTTGTACTATTAAAATTAAATAATAGAAGGATCGAGTTGTCTTAGACATAACGGGCAATGAATACTCTGAGATGGGTGACAATAATAAGGAGTGGACATTCAGGACTCGAAGGTGTGTAGCGTTGACAAAGAACAGATGTCTGATGCAACAAGATGGATACACAACAGAATAAGTATGTTAAGTTTTAACGTTAGTGTTATACCGTGCTATTAAGTAGAACTTGTCATAGGGTTACTACTGTTAGAAAAAAAAAAGAGTCTATAAGTTTTATATTTCTTGAATAATTGTTAAATATTAAGTGATATTTGTTATATGATTTTAAATTTGTTAAATCTATTTTTCCGTATTACTTATAAATTTTAGTAAGTTTATGTTTCAGAAAAAAAAAAGAAATTTTAAAGCCCATCTTTTATAACTCAAACTTTGTGCGAACTTTTTTTTTAGATTTTCAGTCGGGAGTCAGACATGTGATACCCTAGGGAGGGTGTTACATATGGTCTCATTGGAGACCAAAGATCTTTCTTTTGCCATGCTTGATGTTGATTTTTGATGATTGAAATTCTAGGGTTTTGGCCCCCAAAACCGAAACCTTCAAGGAACAAGAAGGAGATCATTTTTGTGTTCTTCCTTTAGGTAAAAGGGAGATTACTCACTTCAACCATTATTGGTGGTGAGGGAACCTTTGTATACTCACTTTGTTTGGTGATTTTGCATTTTTTATGTATTCTTGAATTTGATTAATGCTTGATTGATGATTTTGAATGCATTGGATGTGTTGAAAATGCTTGATCATGTTAGGGTTGTTAAATCGAAAATTTGGAGTTTCCTACCCTAATGTGAGGCCACAGTTTTGACTAGAATTTAGGGATATAAATTGGTTTTTGTATACAATAAAATGAAGCTTGTGTGATTAAATGTTGAATGGTAATATTAAAATTAATGAATGAAAAATTTCAAGGGTTTAATACCCTAAGGTGAAGCCACGGTTTTAGCCTTGGATCCTAAGGGATTTGATTGATTTGGTGTGAAATAAAATCTAAGTAATTAGGTATCAAGTAACTAATGCATAAAATGAAAAGAAATTGGAACCTTGATGACCTAGTGAGGCCACAGTTTTTTGAGAAAAATTAGGGTTTAAATGATGCTTTGATGCATCTTTGGAGATTAATAATTTAGAGATATGCATAATCCATAATCAAGTGGAAGAATTAAATTGAGTAATAACTCTTGAGAGTGCCACAGTTTTAAGGGGTTATTCAACTTAAAATTTTCATAATTGACCAAAGCTTAAGACTTTGAAAATGAGGATCCATAATGTGGACTTGTGATAATTGATGAACCACAGATATATATTGATGTTGAAAATTGATTCTATGTTATTGTGAGACCCTATGTGGGCTAAGTACTTGTTGGTTGTGTACTTGATGAAATTATGATATGTTGACATTGAACTATATATATATATATATATATATATATATATATATATATATATATATATATATATGCCATTGTGGTATATCTTATGATAAATGTATCATTGATGAACATACATGATGTACATTGCGTCGTCATGCATATGTGTTGTTCATTGGACATTGTTGGAAAGGCGATGTATGCCTAGGAGTTTGAATAACACTTATGTGCGGGTGCGAGTAGACTAAGAGTAGGGTCATAGTGGTTGGCCCTGGGGGTGTCGGGGTGCGGGTGTCTCACAATAGACAGTGGTAGTTCCGCTGGGGCCGTGGGATAGACCATGCAAACACACCGACGATCCGGACTGAGACGCTGTCCTATATCGCGATCAACTATTGAGGTGCCATGTATAAGCCGTAATTGCGCAAATGTTTTTATGAGATGAGCACACTATTATTTTTAAAGTTATCGAGATACTGACATAACTCCTTGATCATTCACTCCGAAAATGTTTATGTCTAGCTCCATGGAGTAGGAACTTGGTACCATTTGCATTGTGAACTGTCAGTCTTATAAATCATTGAGCATGAGCATTTATACTTGTGGAAAATTATCTGTTATTATTGTCGTAATATTTACTTAATTGCTTGAGCTATTGACTGTTGGAAATATTGATGTTGTCTGCTTGTTATTGATAACTTTTACTATTGTTTATTATTGTTCTATTTTTATTGTCAATTTTAATTATTACTGTGTTAATATGTGGGCGTCCAACGCCATTTTGTTTTCTTGCTGCCATTTTGGTATTGAAAGCTGGGTATCTCACCTCTTTCTGTATTTTCTGTATTTTTGTCGGACTGTGTACTACTGAGAAGACGTTCATGAGGAAGAGAAGGAAACACCTGAGTTTCCGGGTTTCTGGCATACTTAAACTAGAGTTGATGAGGATGTCGTCGCGTCTACATTGATTTTTGGGGTACGCTCGCATGACCTTTCATGGAGGGCCAGATTGCTGGCACATTAACTTGAGCACTGACTGATGTATCTACCATAGGGAGCTGTGCAACATCCCAGGACTGCCTGTAAGAATGACGAGTGTCTCCACAAACTAACATAGGTCTTTTTAGCGTGCTTTGTCCTCACCCACACGTATCCAAGGAAACTTCCCAAGAGGTCACCCATCTCACAATTGCTCCAGGTCAAGCACGCTTAACCCTGGAGTTCTTATGTTCTAAGTTCCTGAAAAGAAGTTGTAACTTATTGATATGGCTATGCCTAATCAATTCATTTAAGCTATCCTTAACTATGCAGTCCTATACCTGCACAGTCTCTAAATCCCTCTCATTCCGGTGCGTATTCAATTCATTCATGGGACCCTTCGCTTAGAAGCCTTCCAGGAGCCGCTTATTGATGCTTTTCACTTTAGCACTGGCGACCACTCCCTGCCCTCGTCGGCCCCGGGATGCCACATGCCTACCAACTTCCGCTTGGTTCGTCCCCGAACCACACCGTACTGGGAGAGGTCCGGTCTCTGATACCATCTGTAACATCCCGGGACTGCCTGCAGGATTGACGAGTGTCTCCACAAACCAACACAGGTCTTTTCAGCGTGCTTTGTCCTCACTCACACGCATCTAAGGAAACTTCCCAGGAGGTCACCCATCCCACAATTGCTCCAGGTCAAGCACGCTTACCATGGAGTTCTTATGTTCTAGGTTCCTGAAAAGAAGTTGTAACTTGTTGATATGACTACGCCTAATTAATTCTTTTAAGCCATCCTTAACTATGCAGTCCCATACCTACACAGTCTCTAAATCCCTCTCATTCCGGTGCGTATTTAGTTCATTCATGGGACCCTTCGCCTAGAAGCCTGCCAGGAGCCGCTTATTGATGCTTTTCACTTTAGCACCAGCGACCACTCCCTACCCTCATCGGCCCCGGGACGCCACAAGCTGACTGTTTCTTTGGCGTGGGGCTGCTACGACACGCCTGTTTTTGATTTTATTATTTTTGTCCACCTGGAGTTTTACCTTCCAGTTAGAGATCTGTGGGATGATCTATATTACACCCCACAAGAGGATTCGTTCCTCTCCACTGCTCGGTCTTCTGCCCAAAATTTGGTCGCTCCAATTGCAATTTCATCGGATGAAGAGGACCCTGAGGAGGACCCGGCTACGGTCCCTTCTCATCAGTTGTAGGGGCTGATACTGTCGATGACTACTGATGGCTAACCGTTATCTTTTTGGGGAAGCCTGATGTTTTGCTATTCTAGATAGGTACATATTTGTATTTCTTTGGTTGGGTACATCTTTTGTTCTTTTTTGTAAATTATGTTATAATTAAACAGACTGATGCATATAATATTATATATATATATATATATATATATATATATATATATATATATATATATATATATTATGAATGTATGACTTTTAAATTCGGTGTTGATTCCATTGTATTTATAATTATTATCATCTCTTTATTGTTATTTAATGTAAAAAAAATGTACAGATATTCAAGTACTCAATTATCTTATCATACAAGAACGCAAATTATTTATTCACGCGATAAAAATTAACCGGGTCTTAATTAATTAATATAATTATTGTTTTCCGCATTTTTAATTTATTTTCATAATAGTGTGACGTTCCTTCTTCGCGGGTTGAGAAAAAGGGGCGTTACATATAATGCACCAAATGCCAATCACAGGTTAATCTCATAATTTCCCATACAGTGTCCATGCACTAATCTAACAGTAATTCTACTGTATATTCAATCGCGAAATCATATTATCGCGCTTTCTCAATCGTGCAACAATTTTGTCACGTCTTTCACAATCGCGCAATATTTCTGTTACGTTTTCACAATTTTGTAACATTTCTATCGCGTTTTCAAATCGTGTAGCGATTTTCTATCGTTTTCTCAATCACGTAAAAATATTCCACCGTTTTTAAATTGCGTAGGGAATTTTTTTTTTCAACAATATCTCAAACGCGTAAAAATATTTAAACGCTTTCTAAATCGCGTAGAAATATTTAAACGTTTTCAAATCGCGTAGCTTAAAAATCATGTTTTTAAGTTACGAAAATCACTTTTCACCATTTTTCCACTACGTAAAATATTTCTCAACCTTCTAAATGTCATTTTGGCCTTTCTCAAAATAATTATAACTTCTCACTTCATTTCCCACATTTTCTTACTCAAGAAATTTTTTCGTAATATATTCTACAATTTCACCATTTCATTGAATTAAATCAATGTTTTCTAATTTAAAATTTACTAACGCGCTCCAAAACCCAAATGATGAGTTATACGTTAGTAAATTTTAAATTCCCATCGTATTCTTTATAATTCTAAATCAATTCTAAAAATTAATCCTCTTTAAAATAAATTGAGGTTCAAATACTTTCAACCTCTCTTTTCCATTCATATACGAAAATTCTATTTTTCAAGTGACAAAACACTTAGTCTCATAAAACCAAGGCATTACAAGCCTTCAAAACTGTAGTACATGGCCATTGAAACCATCATATATTTTTCCTTCTAAATCAACTAAGTTCCATTCATGTTTTTACACAAACAAAACCATTAAAATTTCTCCAAAAACCGTGAACACTTGGTTATTGAAACCAATCCATCTTTTCTTTTTCCTTTCCTTTCTAATCATTCAATTTTACCATTCATGAAAATTTTAGTTTGGAAACACCAATTTTGAGGTGTTGAGGCCGAAATCCTCATGGTCTTTGGAACCAAAAATTATTTTCCTTTCCATCATCAAATCATGTCATATATCATATATATATATATCATAAGATGCTATAAACAAAAGCAATAAATCATGCAAATCATATCAAGCATAAGTAAATAATCAACACACATAAACACTCACAAATAATTACATAACTATGGATATGAATCCTCACATGGATTCACCATCCATCAAATACAAGATTTATCTCTCACCACCATACTTGGTTGGTGAGATGGATCTCCCTCTTACCTCTTGAAGAACCTTAAAAGCTCCTTGCTTTGCTCCTTGAGTAAGTGATTCACCACCAAAAGCTTCTTAAACACAAAATAAAACACAAGTTTATTAGCATATTAAGCTTGAACAAGGAAAACCATGGATCAAACATGGCTTATAACATGAAAAAGAGACACGAAGTGAAGTTTCCTTACACTTCACCTTAAAAACCCTAAAACTTTGCTCTTGAAGAAAGTCCTTGAAGATGATAGATTTAGAACTTGGCCTAAACTACAAAGTGTCTTAGATTGAGGTATAGATTCAAGAAGTAAGGTTGTTTAAAATTTTTGAGTGATGGAAGGTCGTTGTGGGTGCTATGGCCGTGAGCTAGCTTGAAAAGAAATGGAGAGAAAAGTTTGTGAAGCTTAACTTTTTAGAAATGGTAAAGATGAATAATGGAAGGTGTCTTGAAATTTCCTATGGCCTTAAGCCTTCACAAAAACTGAACCCCCCCTTGATCTCTAGGGTTGTGTCCAAGTTCATTAGCCACCATTTTGGGCATTGTTAGCTATTGATTAGATCAAAGGTTAGTATTAGTGTAGCTTCTAAGTATAGCTTCTATATTGATAAGACTAAATCTAGGCTATTAGATCTTTCCTCCTTGAAATCCTAGCCATTAGATGTATCTCCAAAATGAAGGGTCAAGATCACCTCTTCATACTTTCCATCCAATGGTCATAAAAAGTCCTTGCAACTTTGTAAGACCAATCTCCACCGTTGATTAAATCAATGGTGGATATCCAAAGCCTTCAACATTAAGTTTGCTTCCTATTGGTCTGTCATAAAGTTATCATAACCACTAAAGTTGACTAAGCAATATAATATTTATTTTTATCTGCTATTACCCTACGAATAATATTTTCACTGTATTTTTATTATCCGATAACTAAATACAGTACAAAACACAGTACAAGAAAATTTCAAAAACTGTTTTCGGATTCAAGTTTAGTAAGATCCCCCATCTCCGCCTCAACAGTACAAAATTTTCTGACTACAAAATTTTTTTCACTTTTTCGGACCCATATGGGCCCACATACAGCCCCCTGGGCCCACAGACGGCCTATGGATAATATTAAAATAATTAGAGAAATATAAAAATTTCATAATCATCCACAAATCATAAAAATTATAAAACTTACGAAAATCAAATCAGATTAGGTAAAATAATTAAGACTTAACAGTAATAATTAAAATACGTAAGATTTTCCTCGGCCCAAAAATTATTATTTTCTTGACACGGAGTAAATCACACAAAACGATCAAATACACTCACAGAATAATCAAAATAATTTTGCAGTACACAGAAATCACTAAACAGTAAAATTTTGTTATTATTGTCAAATAGTTAGAAAATTTGAGGTGTTACAACTCTCCCCCTCTAAAAAGAAGTTTCGTCCTCGAAACTTGATAAACTTGATTTCACACCCTCATAATAAATATGGATATTGCTCTTTGATCTTTTCTTCCAGTTCCCATGTAGCTTCACCACTTATGTCGTTCCAAACTATTTTAACCAATGAAATTTCCTTACCTCGAAGTTGTTTTGTCCTTCGATCTTCAATCTTGATTAGAAACATTTCATAGGTTAAGTTCTCCTTCAACTGTACTATGTCGGGCTCGATAACATGGGTAGGATCAGGAATATATTTCCGTAGTTGTGATACGTGAAATACATTGTGAAGATTTGATAATAAAGGTGGTAACGCAATCTGATAAGCTATCGGACCTACCCGACGTAAAATTTGATACGGCCCGATAAACTTTGGAGTGAGTCTTTTAGACTTAAGCACTCGTCTAACTCTAGTCATAGGTGTCACTCGTAGAAATACATGGTCATCTTCTTCAAACTCAAGTGGTCTTCTCATTTAATCAGCATAGCTCTTTTACCGAGTCTGAGTCGTCCTCATCTTTCTTGGATCATCTTCACTTTCTCTGTTGTCTGTTGTACAAATTTTGGTCCTACCATAACACTTTCACCATCATGATACCAACACAACAGTGTTCTGCATCGTCTCCCATACAATGCCTCATAAGGTGCCATGCCTATGCTCGAATGAAAACTGTTGTTGTACGTGAATTCTATCAATGGTAAGAACTCATCCCATCCTCCAGTTTGTTCTAGAACACAAGCTCTCAACAAGTCCTCTAATGACTGAATCGTCCTTTCTGACTGACCATCAATCTGTGGATGGTAAGCAGAACTCAAACGTAACTTTGTTCCCATTGCTTTTTGCAGACTATTCCAAAATCTCGACATAAACCTTGAATCTCGATCCGAAATAATATTGGAAGGTACACCATGAAGTCTAACAATTTCATCGATGTACACTTAGGCCAACTTTTCCATTGAGTACTTAACATTAATCGGTAAAAAGTGCGTCGACTTTGTAAGCCGATCAACAATTACCCAAATAGAATCATGACCTTTTCGAGTCTTTGGTAGTCCTGTCACAAAATCCATTGCTATATCATCCCATTTCTATTCAGGAATAGGCAAAGGTTGTAACATTCCCGAAGGTCTTTGATGTTCAACCTTAGCTTTCTGACAGACTAAACAGGATGATACATACTCAGCGACATCCTTCTTCATTCCTTGCCACCAATATAATTGTTTCAAATCTTGATACATCTTTGTGGCTCCTGGATGCATACTCAACTTACTTCATATGCATCAGTTCATACGAACAGTTGATTCTTCTGTGTAAGTTGGGTAAGAGGTCTTGCTATCTTCGAAAACCCCTCAATAAACCATTGATAGTAACCAGCTAATCCGATAAAACTACGGATTTTTGATACAGTCTTTGGCCTTTCCCATTCAAGAATTGTCTCCACCTTTGAAGCATCAACTTCAATTCCTTCCTCCGATATCACGTGTCCTAAAAATTGAACTTCGCTCAACCAAAATTCACATTTAGACAACTTGGCATACAACTTATTCTCTTTCAAAATTTGGAGAACCACTCTGAGATGCTCAGCATGTTCCTCCTGACTTCGAGAATAAATCAAAATGTCATCTATAAAGACAACAACAAACTTGTCCAAGTACGAACGAAAAATTCTGGTCATGAAATCCATGAATATGGCTGGTGCATTTGTCACACCAAACGACATCACTAGATACTCGTAATGCCCATATCGCCTCCAAAATCCTGTCTTGGGAATATCCTTCACTTTCACACGTATTTGATGATAACCAGAACGTAAATCGATTTTAGAAAATATCGCAGCTCCTCGCAATTGATCCATCAGATCATCAATTCTTGGAAGTGGATATTTATTCTTAGTCGTAATCTTATTCAACTGCTAATAGTCTACACATAGACGAGAAGTCCCATCCTTTTTCTTTACCAACAATACTGGAGCTCCCCATGGTGATACACTAGGTCTCACGAATTGTTTCTCCAATAAGTCCTCCAACTGTTTCTTAAGCTCTGCCAACTCTACTAGCGACATCCTGTAAGGCGCCATAGATATAGGTCCAGCTCCAGGTACTAAATCAATAGCAAACTCGATTTCTCTTACTGGCAGTAGTCCAAGTATATCTTCAGGAAATACCTTAGAAAATTCATTAATGACGAAAATATCTTTCAAGACATCTTCACACTGAACCTCCAAAGAAGATATCAATAAATACCCCTGATCTCTTTCCTTCAAACAAGCTTCTACTTGAGTAACCGTTAGGAATCTAGGATCCTTAGCCTCAGGAAATACTAGTGTCTTATTCGAACAATCAATTAGGATATGGTTAGAAGACAACCAATCCATTCCTAAGATTACATTAATCTTAGAAAGAGGCAAACATATCAAATCAACATGAAAGATTCTATTCCTAACACAAACAGGGTAATTCAAACATACTGTTGTAGTAATCACAGGCTTATCAGTAGGAGTAGCAACACTCAAATCATAAGGCAATGTGGTCATAGTCAATCCCAAACGCTTCACACAATCACATACAATGAAAGAATGTGTTGCTCCCGAATCATATAACACTATTAAAGGATTATCTTCAATGGCATACTCCTCTATAATCAAGTCCTCTGACTTTGGGGCTTCTTCCCCGCTCATGGTATACACACAACCACCTGCTTGTGGCCTCATAGTATGGACATTTCCCACAGAGGGTTCCGCCTTCAACTGATCACATTCCCTAGAGAAATGTCCAGGCTTCCCACATCTGTAACAGATAACTCCTTTATGTTGATAATCCTTGGTTAGATGGTCCTTCCCACACTTGAAACATTTAAGTGTAGAAGTTCCAGCTTGACTTGCCTTACTGCCTCCAGAACTTCCTCCAACAGATTGCTGCCGGTTCTGACCTCCTGTCGGTTTGGTATATGGTTTCTGCTGATAATAGTTTCCTCTGCTACCCTTTCCTCTATGGAACTGTGTAGGTCCAAAGTTCTTGTTCCTCACCTCACGTTGATGATCAATCTCCTCAACCTTACGACATTTGTCCAACAATTCTAGAAACTTTTCAATTCCTAAGGTTGCTACAGCTATTAATGTCAAGTTTCAATCCCTCTTTAAATTTTATGCACTTCCAATCCTCGTCCGGGTGCATCTGAAAATATCTCTAAAGCTTAGACAAGCTTTCGAATTTTGCAGCATATTCACTTATAGACATCATCCCTTGTCTCAAACTAAGGAATTCCATCTCCTTAGCATGTCGAACACTAGCTGGAAAATACTTTCCCAAAAACTTCTACCTAAAGAGCTGCCATGTCACAACTCTTCCCTCAGCTTGTATCAATCTTTGGGCTCTTGCCCACCAGTTTTCTCCATCTCCCACTAACACAAAAGTTACAAAAATAAGCTTCTGTTCATCGGTACAACCTAGAAACATCACAACTCTTTGGTGGATTGTTTCTACGAAATTCTGACAAACTGTGAGCATTCTCAGCTGCTCTTTGGTTTTGCTGTACAATGACATCAGCCATCCGTTGCATTGTTGCTACAGCTGCAACCATGTTTTAGTTGTTGTCGCCAACATTTCCAATTCATGCTCTAGTATTGACGCGTCCTCTTCCTCGTCTAGCCATTACGTTCTCTCTAAATCAAACTGGACAACACAAAGAAAGTAAGGTCAATCTCCAAACAAAGAAACTAGTCACGGAGAATCACACAACACAAACAAGACAAACCTAACCATAAACCCAAAAGACTCTAACTTGGGCTTTGATACCAACTAATGTAATACCCACCGTAAGGTATCACATTTATGTTACTTAATTACTAAATTACCCCTTCCTTTATAAAATATGCTTTGTAATGTAAATACGAGTTGTAAAATTTTTTTAATATCAATAAGATAACCTTAGCGAAAAATAAAAATATTACAACATCATACAAATAATTTACATCATTTATACATTACAAAAGTATTATCCAGATTATTTATATACAAACATAGTCCTCAAAGTATTTGAACATTATTTAAAAATAACATACTGCCCAAGTATTACTAAACAGCAGAACCTTCAGACGGGTCCTCCTCAGATTCCTCAGCAGGTAGAAATCCAGCTTGACGTGAAGTCCTACGGACAGGTGTTTGAGCAGATGACACGATGCTAATCTCACTAGGAGTACAGTAGTAAGCTCCCTAGTACTTCCTAATAGACAACGGAAACTTTAAGTGTACATAAATATTTATACTGAAATAAGGGTTTCCTTGATAAAGCCTACTCAGGGAAACATTCAAGTCTCCTATATAGAAAATACACTCTTTATCTAAATGAACATGCCAGGCCTCCGGACCTCCTCGAAATTGCAACCTCATATATCCTAGGAAACTGGGCATCGCCATCATCTCAAAACTTTGCTTCCTCAGGAGGAATTTGTTCCTCTTCGCCTTCTTGTTCAATCCCTTGCTCAGCGTCTTTACAAATATAATTACAGTACAAAATAGACATACAAAGAGGTGAGATCACCTACGCCAATACTAACATGATAGCATGGAGATAACACATACAATATATCATACAGATACATCATTCCATAATTACAATCATGCCATCAACATTATTTATCATCACAATAGATGTAATAAATAATAATTACAATAATGCCCTCAACATTATCCAAGTAGTCAATCAATTCAATTATCATAAACAATAATTATGATAATGCCCTCAACATTATCCAAATATTCAACAGTTCAAAATATCACACCGATATCAATGCTCAGCAATTATGCATGTGCACATAGACTCAATTTCCTACTCTATGGAGCTAAAACTCAGGTAAGAGAAATTGATCCGAAAGATCTATTTGTACCAACATGCCTCAGACCACGTGCCACAATTCTCATATGTGTTTGCACATCTAGCATATACACGACAGTCTTTACTAGATCTTGATTAAGAATAGTGTCTCGGTCCGGATCATCAGTGCGTTGCATCGGTCTAACCCACGGTATAGAAGAGCTACCAACTGCCCACTGTAGGCAACCCGTACCCCGATGCCCCCAAAGTCAACGAGTGACTTTACACTATGCATATCGCACCGACTCAAGAGGTGTATTCTCTCCTAGTCAATTAGCCTTATCCAAGTCATCGGACCTTTCCAATGCATGTATAATGCACCAAATACCAATCACAGGCTAATCTCATAATTTCTCATATAGTGTCCATACACTGATCCAACAGTAATTCTACTGTGTATTCAATAGAGAAATCATATTATCGCGTTTTCTCAATTGTGCAACACTTTTGTCTCGTTTTTCACAATCGCGCAACATTTCAGTTACGTTTTCACAATTTCGCAACATTTCTATTGCGTTTTCAAATCGCGTAGCGATTTTTCATGATTTTCTCAATCCCGTAAAAATATTCCACAGTTTTTAAATCGCGTAGCGATTTTTTTTTCAACAATATCTCAAACGCATAAAAATATTTAAACGTTTTCCAAATTGCGTAGAAATATTTAAACGTTTTTCAAATCGCGTAACTTAAAAATCACGTTTTTAAGTTACGAAAAGCACTTTTCACCTTTTTTCCACTACGTAAAATATTTCTCAACCTTCTAAATGTCATTTTGGCTTTTCTCAAAATAATTATGACTTCTCACTTCATTTCCCACATTTTCTTACTCAAGAAATTTTTCCATAATATATTCCACAATTTCACCATTTCATATATATATATATATATATATATATATATATATATATATATATATATATATATATATGCTTATCAATGATGTTATATGATCTATCTGTTTGTATGATCTGTTATCCACAAGAAAAGTAGTATTTACATTAAATATTATGGTTTTAATAATTACTGATTTTATAACTTAGGTTAAGTTTGTTTCATATTCCACTTTAATTGATCAAAATTTTGAATTGGTTTTGGATTAGTAAAATTATGACGTCCTCCTCCTTCCAAAGAGCAAAGGGGGCGTTGCAAAAAATCTTTTGAAAAATTAATTAGTCTTCTAACATTTGCTCCTATCATGCAATCTCCTGACTGGTATTTGCCTTTTGAGTTGATATGTGATGCTAGTGATTTTGTTGTTGGCACTGTTTTAGGCCAAAGAAAGGAAGGTAAACCTAATATAATTTGTTACGCAAGTAGAACTTTAAATAATGCACAAATGAATTACACCACTACTGAAAAAGAACTACTTGCTGTAATTTTTACATTGGACAAATTTCAAGCTTATTTAATTAGTTCTTCTACTATTGTTTTCACTGATTATGCTGTTGTTAGATATTTAATGTCTAAGCAGAATGTCAAACATAGGTTGATACGGTGGATCATGTTGTTTCAAGAATTCAACATCACAATAAAAGATAAGAAATGAGCAAAAAATGTTATTGCAGATCATTTGTCTAGACTTACAACAGGCTCACCTTTTGATAACACACCTATTAATGATTCTTTTCTTGATGAATTTTTATTTTTTATCAATTTCATGCATTGGTTTGCTAACATAGTCAATTTTCATGCATTGGTTTGCTAACATAGTCAATTTACATTCGGCACATTTGCATACAAGAGGATGCCCTTTGGTCTGTGCAATGCTCCAGGCACCTTTCAAAGATGTATGGTAAGTATCTTTTTTGACTTTTTAGAGAATTGTATGGATGTGTTTATGGATCATTTTACTGTCTATGGCTCTTCCTTTGATGCATATCCAGAAAAGTCTGGCTCAGGTTTTGCATAGATGCATTGAGACTAACTTTGTTCTGAATTTTGAGAAATGTCATTTCATGGTAGAGCAAGATATAGGTTTAGGGCATGTAATATCTAGCAAGGGTATTGAGGTAGATCCTACGAAAATAGATGTTATTTCATGTCTATCTTATCCCATATGCGTGCGGGAGGTTCGCTCTTTCCTTGGTCATGCAGGTTTCTATAGGCGGTTCATAAAGGATTTCAGCAAAATTGCCCTTCCACTATCCAATTTACTGCAAAAAGATATAGAATTTCACTTTGATCAGAAGTGCAAGGATGCTTTCAATCACTTAAAGCAAGCATTGACCAGTACACCTATCATCCAGCCACCAGATTGGACACTTCTATTTGAACTCATGTGTGATGCCTCTAATTATGCATTGGGAGCTATTCTTGCACAAAGGGTCAGCAAAGTATCTCATGTCATCTCCTATGCTTCGAGAAATTTAGATCCTGCACAAGGCAACTACACCACAACTGGAAAGGAACTTTTAACAATTGTTTTTTGCTTTGCATAAATTTCGATCATATTTGCTTGGTTCTAGAGTGGTTGTGTTTTCAGATCATGCGGCTTTGAAGTTTCTCCTGAAGAAGCCCAATGCAAAGCCCCATTTAATTAGGTGGATGTTGCTCCTCTAAGAGTTTGATATTGAGATCCGTGACAAGAGTGGAGTACAGAATTTGGTGGTTGATCACCTGAGTTGAATTGAAAGGGAGATAGATGTTTTTCCCATCTATGATGTCTTCCCTGATGAGTAGTTTTTCAAGCTGTAAGGTAACACCCCTTGGTTTGCTAATTTGATTAATTTCTTAGTTACTAGAGCACTACTTGCACATTTCACTAAGGCATAGAATAATAAACTGAAAATTGAGTCAAAACATTATGTGTGGGATAATCCTTACTTGTGGAGATTTTGTAGTGGCCAAGTCATTAGGAGATGTGTGCCTGATGATGAATTCTATTCTATCCTTAGCTTCTGTCATACACTTGCATGTGGCAGGCATTTTGGTCCCCAATGAACTGCTAGGAAAGTTTTAGAATCTGGATTATATTGGCCCACTCTGTTTCATGGTGCATATGAGTTTTGTAAATCTTGTGATCAATTCCAAAGAACAGGAAATACTTCTCATAAGAATGAGATGCCCCAAAAACCCTTGTTATGTGAGATTTTTGATGTATGGGGTATTGATTTTATGGGTCCTTTTCCTGTATCATTTGGTTCTGTTTACATTCTGCTTGTCGTGGATTAAGTATCTAAATGGGTGAAGGCTAAGGCCACTCGGACTGATGACTCTAAAGTTGTTATGTATTTTGTTAGATCACAGATTTTCTGCAGGTTTGGAGTCTCGAGGGCAATCATTAGTGATTAGGGTTCACATTTTTGTAATCAAAGCATAGAAGCTTTAATGAAGAAATATGGCGTCCTGCATAAGGTTTCAACGCCTTATCACCCCCAAACCAATGGGCAAGCCGAGGTCTCCAACAGAGAAATCAAGCAAATACTTTAGAAGACAGTCCAGTCAAACAAAAAAGACTGGAGCAAGAGGCTTGAGGATGCTTTATGGGCTTATCAAATTGCCTACAAGACACCAATTGGGATGTCTCCTTATCGGCTTGTTTTTGGCAAAGCATCCCATTTTCTAGTGGAAATTGAGCACCACACATTTTGGACGGTGAAGATATGTAATCTGGACCTAGAGAAAGTTACAGTTGCAAGAATTAGAGGAGATCTGCCTGGATGCTTATGAGAGCTCTAAGATTTATAAAGAGAAGACCAAAGCCTTCCATGATAGAATGATTTTGAGAAAAGCATTTGAGATTAGTCAAAAAGTTCTCCTCTATAACTCCCATCTCAGACTCATGCCTGGCAAATTAAGGTCTAGATGGGATGGACCATTTGTTGTTACTAAAGTTTTCCCTTCTGGTGTTGTGCAGGTTACAAGTGAGAATGACACCAAAGCTTTCATCGTATATGGACACCATCTCAAACAATATCATGAACTTCCAGAGAATGCAAATGTGGAGGAGATGAACCTTCTCCAACCGCATTATGAATAACATAAGAGAGTCGCAATGTCAGGCTGAGGACATTAAACCAAGTGCTCGTTGGGAGGTAACCCAACCAGATTTTCCTTCTAGTTCTAATTTGAGGATGGTTACAACAAACTGAGAAGATACAAATATACTTCATTTTGAATAACTGAGTAAGGAGTCAGTAGATGATCTTTTATTGACTCTTGAGACATATTCTTATGAACTTGCCCATCATGAACTTCTTATTTGTGCAACCTCTTTAGAGACGAACAGAAGTGTTATAGTCTTGGGAATCTAACTCTAAAAAACCCTTATTTTTCTTCTTTTAGTTGTTTTTGTTATTTTTGTTTTAAATGCTACTGATGTGTGGGGATTTTTCAGGGTCTGATGTAGCATTGATTGTGTGTTTCTTTTCTGCTTGACGTTGACTCACTCCTTATCAGGTTGTGTTGCTCTTTTCTTTACCCCCTTTATTTATCTCTCTTTCATATTGAGGACAATGTTTACATTAAGTGTGGGGGAATGATAATGTACTCTGTTTAAAAAAAAATTTTGCGCAACTGATGAACACTTGAGTAATGTTAGAAATTGAGTTGGAATTATGTGTTAATTGCTTGATTTATTCTGAGCTGACAGAGATATGTTTAAAAGGGGAATTTATTTATCATGAGATAATTTTGTGTGAAGCAATCTTGTTCAATTAAGAAAAGTTAAATTCAGCATCTTTCTTGGAAACCAGTCATGTCTGCTTGTTTTTGTTTTCTTTATCAACTTAACCAGAAAGTGAGTTTTGAGCCATAATGACTAGATTTTTCATAAAGATCCTATTTTCCTTCTAAAGTGAATTTTCTCTTGATTGATGTGCGCTAGAACTTGCTTTGACATCTTGTTGAAACTTTAATGATTCGCATACATGCTTGAATATGATTGAGGCAATTAGGCTTTATTCTTTCTTGACTTTCAGAGTTGTATTGATAAAATAACCCCTTAGTTGCCCCATTTGAGCCTGAATTTGATTTCTTTGAATACCCAGTTGAATAATCAAGTTGAATTCTTTGGAGCATCTGATGTGTTGATATATATATATATATATATATATATATATATATATATATATATATATAATATATATATATGTACTCTACTCTTCTTTTCTAATCTCTTCGCCGGATCTGACGCACTTCTGGTTTTCACTTTAATGTTTTAATTTACTTTACTTTTCTGCCTTTCATTTTCATTTCATGTAAGCAGTCCGTCTACATCCTACTTCTCTTCATCCTGCTATTTTCTCCCCCTCTGTTTTTCCTGTGATCTTCTCCTTATAACTCTAGTATCAGAGACTGATGGGGAAGTAGGAAAGTAAATGAACGAATTTAAGTTGCTTTTATCTTATTGAACTAGAAACTAATGTTATTATCTTATAATGCTTTGATATTTATTTGATCTGCTTATTTCTTTGTTGAACTATGTTATAATATGTTAATCTTTATTGTTATAACTGGATCTGGAAAGTACGCAATATATATTACCCTATCTTGGACTGGATGATACATAATACCCGTGTTGGATCTATGCTATGGGGCTATAGCAGTAAGACCCAATGTTGAAGGGCAGTAAGTCTAATTCGACGATGCTTCCATGGTTAGTGATAGTTTGGGTACGATGGTGACCTTGGACCAAGATCTGGTAAATGTTTGCGGTGGCTATAGATTTAGAAATAATTTTAAACTTAAAAGGTTAAAATATGGTTCAATAATTAATAATCATCTCAGATCTAAATCAAAGTAAAAAATAAAATGGTAATCTTAAGATCTAGTTCAGAAGATAAATGGTGGCTATGATATCGAGGGTTTATACATCTCTTTTGGCTTCTGATTTCTATATTTATGCTTTCTGCTTTTATTTTATGTTCTTATACTATCTTTAATATTTCTTTATCATGTTACGATCTTTGTCTTCATCTCTGTATAAACATTCAATCAGATCATCTCAATCTTCATCTTTTTCTCTTTCTGAAGAACAAACTAAAACACCTAAATCTGACATCTTTAATGAAGAAATTCATTTTGAAGATATTAAACAAGATTTTGACAACTCGGAAATCCCAAAAATTTCCCCAAACGAAACAAACCTGAAGGTAGATTCTTTAGAAGTTCTGATTATATAATTAGGACTGTAGAGAAACAAATCATAATTGAATCTGATGACGAAGAATTTCACTTGTTGTCTGAAGAATTAATTAAAAACCATAAAAACAAATACAACTTTATGCATATTGCTTATGTGCAGGTTGCTGTCAAACCCTTGATCCGTGAAGGATTAAACGCATTTGTTCTTCTGTATTTAAGAGACATTCATCTAGATCTTTTAGATCTAACTCATCTAGATCTGATAAATTTAAATTTGTTTTATCTAAAAAATCATTCTCAACTATAGGATCTTCTTCTACAATAAATCTGTAGGGTTTAGACACATCGTCGACCCTTCCTAAACCTATCTACCACCAGGAAGATAATAATGATTAGAGATCTATTCTCTCTCCAACTTACTTAGATATGAATGATGTCTATGATTAGTACACCATTCGTAATTGATAAAGAAACCCTTAAAAAAGACTTCTTTTCCGAAGTATGGACGCCTCAAAGAAAATGGTTTTTTGAGAATTATAAGGGTGTAAAGAAAATTGAAAACCATAATAAATAGTATTCATTTACGGATAACGTCAAACACAATGTTCCATTCTTTGACTAGTTTCATGCCTACTTAACTAGGAATGAAATTCCTTATCCTTATAGCATTGGCCTGATGGAGGATCTGTCTGTTAACGCCTTAATAGTCTGGAATCACAAGGACGAAACTCTTGTCAAATCTATCTCTCCTCCTCAAAGTTCTTATTTTCTTGATAAGAAAGACAAATCAAATAAACCTCTCCTCGCCTATCCTTTCAAATCCAAGATAGACAATGAACCCATAGGTCCGCAAGACATAAAAGGCCTCATGGAGCAGAATAATTATACAAATATATATATGCAAATCTTAGGTGAACAGATCATAAGAAAAGAACCTAAGAATAAAGAAAAACAACCTGAAGATAAACCTTCAGTTTTTGGAGAAAAATCTATAAAATCTTCAATTCAAAAACCCATCTTCAAACTGTTTAGAGTTTCTAAACAAGTGAAAGAAAGTATTAAACTTCTAAAAACCAAAAACTTAGGAAACTCCAATCCTAACACTGACCTATCCCTCCTACTAATGAAGTCATCCTGGATACACCTCAATATGAAACTTCCAGAGTTTCTAAAATCATTAACACAATCAAACAATCTGATTCCCATTCTGAGCCAGATTATCAATCTGAACAAAGTTCTATCATCAAAGTCAACCCAGTTATTAGCAAAGTTCTTAACTGGAAAAATCCTTCTAAACTCTATTATCAACGAGCAACTCCTCCTAATATGTTGCTTGAAGAACGTGACCCAACTTTCAAATCTTTTAGTGCCAACAATGTCTATGTCTGGGATATTGATGGAAAAACTGAGTATCAAATTCTTAATAATCTTCAAGAAATGACAATCGTGTCTACAGCTTATCAAACTTCTTACGATTATAGCGATCAAATAATCTGTGAAGTCCTTGTTGTCGGCTTCACTAGTCGACTCAAAGGTTGGTGGGATCACTATCTCACTAATAATCAAAAGAACGACATTTCAAATGCCGTTAAACTCGACCCTGAGGGTTATCCAATCCTTAGTGACGGCAAACACATCCTTGACGCTGCCAATGCTTTAATCTTCACCATTGTTCAACACTTCATTGGTGATCCATCTATCTGGCGTGATAGATTTGCTGAACTCTTGTCTAATCTTAAGTGCAAAACTCTAGCTGACTTCAGATGGTATCGAGATACCTTCTTAACTAGGGTTTATACTTGTGAAGACTGCCAACAACCTTTCTAGAAAGAGAAATTCCTTGTAGGTCTTCCTAAATCTCTAGGTGATAAAGTTAGAGATAAAATCCGTAGTCAATCTCTTAATGGTGAAATCCCTTATGAGCGATTGAACTATGGTCAACTAATTGCTTTCATCTAGAAAGTAGCCTTAAAAATCTATCAAGACGATAAAATCCAATCTCAATTAGCCAGAGAATAGGCTCAAACAAAGCGGGAGCTTAGAAACTTCTACGAGCAATTTGGTCTTCCTTGTGTTAGGAAGAAGAAAACAAAACCAAAACAGATTCATCTCCAAAATAAAAAAATCTAATTATTTTAAGCATAAAGCTTCAACCAAACCCAGAAGACTTAAGCAAGAATTTAAGTCAAAGCCACGGGGATGACTATTCATCATCGTCAAGGTTGATGCTATGACTGTCAATGTCTTTGCCATAACAGTCGTCTTCATTCTGGTTGTAAGATCCAGAGTCAGAATGCTTTTAGGATTCTTCAGATTTTTCTTCTTTAATATTCTGAAAAATGATGCGAAGATTTTCTTCAAATTCTTCTCTTGAAGTTGAAGCAGAGAGTGCAGCCATAGCATGGGCTCTTTGGTTAAGAAAGACGCTAGTTTCAGGTTCAGCAGCTTTAAAAAAAATTTTGTTTTGATTAAACCATAGTTTAATACCTTCAAGAGTAGTTTGAGTTACATCAAACTTGGGCCACCATTTGATAAATGTTTGTCTGTTGAGGATATGCAAGAGGTTGGGCCATCCTTTTACACAAACAAATTGGCAGGAGACAATCCAGGAGATTAATAATTTGGAGAAGAAATATAACTCCACCAGCCAAGGGTCATTGGAAAGATCGATTCTCTTTTCAAAGTATTTGAATCCTTCAAGGAAGGATGTTAGTAGTTGGACCAAAGAAAATCCACCATTGGTAAAACTAATTTGGGAAGTCATATTTTACTCCTTGTTTGAAGTAGATTAGCCAGGAATGGCGTTCCGTATCAGACTTAATCCAGAACATGTTGTACCAGGCTTGATAATAATCATAATAATCATAGCCGATTGGATTGTAAGGTTTGGAGAATTTTTTGGGTATATGGAGGTCACCACTCCATGTCGTCGGAGAGATGAACGTTAAGATCTGACAAGTTGAATAGACAATATTGTTGCTCTCCGGAGGGTCTTTGAAGTGCTTCAAAGAAATTGATTTGTTGTCAACAAGGATATATTCATAAAACTGCTAGGTTTTAAGAAGGGATTGTGGTTTGAACAAAAATCCTTTTGGGAAGATTTTTTGAACTGCAATTTTTGGATTATTATCCCAAAAATCTTTTTCCATTTGCATTACAGGTAGGAAAAAATTGGTTTTTGGAATATACGATGTTCAAGTCTAGACAAGAGTTGGTTGAGATATAGTAATTTGTTTATTGGGGGAATTAACAACAATTTCCTTGGTTTTCTGTTTTTGGATTAGGGTTTCAAGATCATCTTCAGAGGCTATAACGGCCTATGACTGTTTTGGTAGTTTGGTAAGGCCTCGTTGTTGGAAAGCCTGAAGTGTTTGGATAGGGAAGACATAGTCTTCACTGGTTTGTTTACGGGAGCTGGATTAGGTAGATTGGATCTAAGTGGATGACTCTGATGGTGATTGTTTGGTTAATTCAGATAGAATTAACTTACCTTTGCCTCTTCCCCGGGAAGAGGATGTTGAGCCTCCTCGAGGCATGCTGCTAATTACCCTGAAGATATTCACGAGTAAGGTAGTCAGGTAAAGTGTTTGAGGATCCTTTGATATACTCAATATCAAAATCAAAGACAGATAGAAGGGCTTGTTATCTAGCAAAAAATTGTTTGAAGGCTAAATTCTTAACATCTTTTAATAAAATGTCTTTAGCAGATTTGCAATCTACATGGATTAAAAACTTTTGATTTAGAAGATCGGATTGAAATTTTGTAATGCATAAAATAATTGCCAAAATTTCTTTTTTCACAATTGAATAATTCTGCTGGGCAGAATTCTAATGTTTTAATGCATATGCAATGATATGGCCTTTGTCTGCGACACGCTGTTTGAGAATGCCACCATAACTAATGTCAGAGGCATCAGTTTTGACAATTTTGAAAGCTTTTGGATTAGTCAGATAAAAACATAGAAGATACTTTACTTATGATTTGATCTGTTTGACAATACCTGTATGGACGTCTGACCAAGGAGGTGGATTAGTTTTCAGACGATCATGCAGAGGTTTGATGAGATTACTAAGTTGAGGGAAGAAGTCAGTGACATAATTAAGGCATCCAAGAAATTGTTACAGTTGATTTTTATCAATAATTTCATTAGGGAATTTGTCAGCAAATTCAATAACTCTGTTTATAGGGTTGATAGTTCCTTGATGAACATTATGACCAAGAAAATGAATTTGAGTTTAAAACTGATTAATCTTTGATTTAGATATAGCTAAACCATTTATTTTGATTACATTAATAAAGATATTAATGTGTTTGAAGTGTTGATCAATCGATTGGGAGTAAACCAATACATCGTCAATGTAAACAATCATGAAGTTTGAATATGAATTGAAGATCTCATTCATGATCCTCTGAAACTCTGAAGGAGCATTCTTCAGACCGAAGGGCATTACATTCCATTCATATTGCCAGAAAGGTACAGTGAACGTCGTTTTCTAACGATCACTTTCTTTGAGTTGGATTTGTTAAAATCCTGACTTCATGTCAAATTTAGAGAAGATTTTAACAGAGTAGAGCCGTTTGAGAAGATCTTTTTTGTTAGGAATAGGATACCTAATCCATTGCAAGGCTTGATTAAGAGGTTTGTAGTTTATGACAAGACGCGAAGTACCTCTTTCAATCTCTGCGGGTTTGTTGACATAGAAAGCAAAGCAAGACCAAGGAGACTTACTCTTTCTAATGAGACCTTTGGATAAAAGATCTTTGATTTCGGCTTGACAGTAGTCGAGGAGTTCATGACTCATCTGAATAGGATGAGCTTTGGTTGGGATTTGTCGATCGTTGAAGTCTTTCTCATATGGCAGATCAACCATATGCTTCTTTCGTTCCCAAAACGCGTTAGGAAGATCAGAACAGATTGAATCTTGAATCTGTAGATGAAGAGATTGAATGCGTTTCTGAACTTGAGGTTGAGAAAGCTGAGATTCGATGTTCTTATAAGAAATTTCTTCCTTAAGATATTTTATCTATTTTTGTTTGCAGTTAATTAAATTAACAATTGGATTAAGACTTTTGAGAATTGGTTTTCTGAGAAACGAAAAACAGATAGTCTTGCCGAGATGATGAGTAATAATACCATCGTCAGTGATTTGCAGAGGGAAGAGAGACCTAATGAACAAAGTTCCTAGGATTACTTCACCTTTGAGATTCTTGACGAGAAGGAAAGATGTTTCGACCTGGAAACCATCATTCTTGATGATTGCAGATAAGAGTTTGTATTGTATTTTTAGTTTGGAACCACTAGCAGTACTGAGCTGCTCAGTAGTTTTTTCTAAATATTTAGTTGGAACCATTCCCTCCAAAATACAATTTGAATCTGCACCAGTATCAAATAGTGCAACAGTATTCAAAACAAAATCGTCGATTTTGATGTTGATGTTAATGAAATTTTTTTGAATTTTAAGTTAATTAATAATGTCACAAAATGCAACATCATCTTCATGAATTTGGGATTGAACTAAGGCCATTGTTTCGAGAATCTTTTCAGACTTCTCAAATTCAGAATCAGATTGCATATCACCCAACTGGGAGATGATAAGATGATAGATTTCTTGCTGTTCTTTAAGATGCTTAATTTCAATTTTAAGATTATTAATCTCGAATTGAAGATCTTGACGAGTTTTTATAAGAAGTTTTCTCAAGCTTCTTGATTGTTTCTGTAAAATCATATTTGTTTCTAATGATTGGATTTTTCATGTTTTTAGAAGAGCATTCTTCAATGATATATTTGAATTTTTGTAAGAAGACACTACGTTCTTCAGCGTTTTTGACCGAATTAAGAACTTCAAACAGAAGATCATGTTCTTTGGTTAAAACATTAACCATTGGAGAGTCTGAATCTCCATCAGACGATGAGACATCATCATCCTGGATTTGGTTTAGATCTTCAGAAAATTCTTTTTCAGAATCTTCTTCAGATGATTCAATTAATAAATTATTAAGTTGTTCTTCAACAGCTTGATCAAGATTTAAGGCTTTAATTTTTTCTTAAGCCGACAATATTTGCTAATGTGACTAGGTTTGCCATAATTATAGCAGATTACAGGTTTCTTAGGGACATTTACGTTGTCGATAGGAAGTTTTGACTTAAATTCTTGCTTAAGTCTTCTGGTTTGGTTGAAGCGTTATGCTTAAAATATTTAGATTTTTGATTCTGGGGATAAACTTGTTTTGGTTTTGTTTTCTTCTTCCTAGCACAAGGAAGACCAAATTGCTGGCAGAAGTTTCCAATCTCCCACTTTGTTTGAGCCTTTTCTCTAGCTAACTGAGATTGGATTTTATCGTCTTAACAGATTTTTAGGGCTACTTTCTGGACAAAAGCAATTAGTTAACCATAGCTCAATTGCTCATAAGGGATTTCACCATTAAGAGATTGACTATGGATTTTATCTCTAACTTTATCACCTAGAGGTTTAGGAAGACCTGCAAGGAGTTTCTCCTTCCAGAAAGGTTGTTGGCAGTCTTCATGAGTATAAACCCTAGTTAAGAAGGTATCTCAATACCATCTGAAGTCAGTTAGAGTTTTGCACTTAAGATTAGACAAGAGTTCAGCAGATCTATCATGCCAGATAGATGGATCACCAATGAAGTGTTGAACAATGACGAAGATTAAAGCATTGACAGCGTCAAGGATGGGTTTGCCGTCACTAAGGATTAGATAACCCTCAGGGTCGAGTTTAACAGCATTTGAAATGTCATTCTGTTAATTGTCAGTGAGATAGTGATCCCACCAACCTTTGAGTTGACCAGTGAAACTGGTAACAAGGACTTCACATATTATTTGATTGCTATAGTCGTAAGAAGTTTGATAAGTTGTAGACACCATTGTCATTTCTTGAAGAGTATTAAGAATTTGATAATCAATTTTTCCATTAATATCCCAGAAATAGACATTGTTGGCACTAAAAGATTTGAAAGTTAGGTCACGTTCTTCAAGCAACAGATCAGGAGGAGTTACTCATTGATAATAGAGTTTAGAAGGATTTTTCTAGTTAAGAACTTTGCTAATAACTGGGTTGACTTTGATGATAGAACTTTGTTCAGATTGACAATCTGGCTTAGACTGGGAATCAGATTGTTTGATTGTGTTAATGATTTTAGAAACTCTGGAAGTTTCAGATTGAGGTGTATCCGGGATGACTTCATTAGTAGGAGGGATACGCTTTAGTTTAGAGACAATTTCACTGGCTAGGTCAGTGTTAGGATTGGAGTTTCCTAAGTTTTTGGTTTTCAGAAGTTTAATACTTTTTTTCACTTGTTTAGAAACTCTAAACAGTTTGAAGATGGGTTTTTCAATTGAAGATTTTACATATTTTTCTCCAGAAACTGAAGGTTTATCTTCAAGTTGTTTTTCTTTATTCTTAGGTTCTTTTCCTATGATTTGTTCACCTTAGATTTGCATATATTTGTTTGTATAATTATTCTGCTCTATGAGGCCTTTTATGTCTTGCGGACCTATGGGTTCATCATCTATCTTGGATTTGAAAGGAGAGGCGATGACAGGTTTATTTGATTCGTCTTTCTTATCAAGAAAATAAGAACTTTGAAAAGGAAGGACATATTTGACAAGAGTTTTGTCCTTGCGATACCAGACTGTTAAGACGTTAACAGATAGATCCTCCATCAAGCAATGCTCCAAGGATAAGGAATTTCATTCCTAGTTAAGTAGGCATGAAACCAGTCAAAGAATGGAACATTGTGTTTGACGTTATCCATAATGAATACCATTTATTCTAGATTTCAGTTTTCTTTACACCCTTATAATTCTCAAAAAACCATTTTCTTTGAGGCGTCTATACCTTGGAAAAGAAGTCTTTTTTAAGGGTTTCTTTATCAATTACGAATGATGTACTAATCATGGACATCATTCATATCTGAGTAAGTTGGAGAGAGAATAGATCTCTGATCATTATTATCTTCCTGGCGGTAGATAGGTTTGGGAAGGGTCGACGATGTGTCTAAACCCTGCAGATTTATTGTAGAAGAAGATCCTACAATTGAGAATGATTTTCTAGACAAAACTGATTTAATACTATCAGATCTAGATGAGTTAGATCTAAAAGATCTAGACGAACTAAAAGAATATATATATATATAGCAAAAAGAGAAAAGGAAAAGAATTATTGGTGAAGAATAATGAATTATTGGGTTGAAAATGAGAATTGTTTAAATCCTTGTGCATCACGATTTATCTTTTCACCCTAATTCTGCTCTTTATTGATAGTTCTTTACCTTATTTACCTTTTTCCTACTTTTCATTGTTACCCTTGGCCCTATTACAACCAATGAAGTCCTTTTGATTCTTGCTATATATATGAGCTGGAAAGTGGAGATGAGATTGATAGGCAAGCCTATGGTTTTACATTTTTCATGAGAAATTTGAGTGATCTCTTTATCCTTAAATACTTAAGCGATGGAAAGATGAGTGATCTCATATGTTGGTGAAGAGAAAAGTTACAAGATAGGCTAAAGAATCTTATTGTTTAAAATTGCTTAATGATTTTGATTGATTGGATTTGATTGCTGAACCTAAACTTGAATTTTTAAAATTGTGAGATTCTCCTTAATTCATGTTTTTGGATGTTGAGTTGATCTTGTTGTTAATGTATATTCTTTGCTTGAGGACAAGCAAAAGTTCAAGTGTGGGGGTGTGATCAGAGTTGATTTTGATTACTTTTTATTAGTTAACTGTCTGCAATTAAGAGTGAATGTTAGATGGATCCTTATCTATATCTTCGTTTTTGTAGAATTGAAGGAATTTGATACATTTGATAAAAACGAGCGAAGATACCAAGTTTTGAAGGCAAAAGAGATCCATTTTGGCTTCAGCAGAGTTCCGTGTCAAATCAAGAGCTATCAGGGACTTAGACATGGCTATGTCTAACTTGGATAAAGCTTTTAACTGGACACACGATCGTGTCTCCCATTAACACAACCGTGTCTCCCTAATTGTGCTCAAAAAGACCATTTTTACAAAAGACACGGCTGTGTCTCCCAATCACACGGTCATGTCCCCCAGAAACTTCTCCAGTACGCTGAAATGAGTAGGACATGGTCATGTCCCATGGACACACGACCGTGTCTCTTGCAAAACTTACCATACACGTTCAAGTTAACCAAGTCGTGCACGAAAATACTGCAAAACTTCTGATACACCCTATTGTGACATGAGACACGGTCATGTCTCATAGACACACGGTCGTCTCTCCCTTCCTGGTCTCACACGCCCGTGTCTTAATCATGCAAAGCTTCTATGATTAGAGACACGGCCGTGTCCCCTTTAGAAATCCCAAAAATCTATAAATAGCCCCCTTGGAGCTTGGACGACTCTCTGCCTTCTTCCTTCAGTTTTTCTACTTCTTTTACATAGTTTTTCATATTTCTTGCATCTTTTGGTGGTTTCTTTCATTGTAACGGAGAGCTAAGTTACCTTCAGTCAATTTAGGACTCTTGAAGAGATTGTGGTTTGGATTCTTGAGACCTTGGTTCTGTAATGTATTTGATTTGTATTTGAATTCCTCTTCTCTTCTTCTTCTTCTTCTTCTTCTTCTTCTTCTTCTTCTTCTTCTTCTTCTTCTTCTTCTTCTTCTTCTTCTTCTTCTTCTGTATCCTTGATCTTGAATGCATGAATGGTGATTCTGTTTATATTTGATTTGATTTGATCTTGGTTTAAGATTGAGGATTGATGAAACTTAGAACTGATTGATCTAAATTAATCACATAATTGAAGATTGAGATTTGTGATGAAACTTAGAGCTGATTGATCTAAACTATTCACGTAATTAAAGAGGTTAGGTTACTAATTTGTGCCTAGGTTAATTGAATTCGATACTTAAATTAACATAGATCTACATGAATGGTGCGATTGCAGATTAGTGTTTATCATTTGTTAATTGAATTCTAGATGATTTTCTAGTATGAATTCTGGATTTGATGTTGAGATCTCGGTTAGATCTAAGTTAACCATTCAAATGTGCTTCAAGTGTTTGTTGAAAGGTTTATGATTAAATCCACCTAATTTCGGATAGGTTTCTGAATTGACTGTTCTTTTAATTGTTATTTCTCTGTTAATCTTGTTTAGTGCAATCCTTGAACAATTAAACCCCATTTTCTAACTCAACTTAATTTGATTAAATTGCATTTACGATCCTTGAGGAGATGATCCGATGTTGTTCACTATGCTGCAAGCTTAGGTATAACTTCGGTTATAATTTTGACTGAGTTCGGTACTCGTCATCACCCTATCCGTTAGTCTATGGAAAACCTTGTCACTTGCCTCTAGAACTGAACATAAAGCATTTTGGCCCATTAAAGCTTTCAATTTAAATCTTGATGATGCTTGCAGAGTTACGCAAATTACAAATAAATGAACATGAGGAATTGAGAAATGATGCAATGAAAACTAAAAAATTTATAAAGATAGAACAAAAGCTTTTCATGACAAATCAATTTTGAGAAAATATTTTGAAATTGGTCAAAAATTTTCTTTATAATTCTCATCTTCACTTATACCCTGGAAAATTGAGATTTAGGTGGACTGACCCTTTTATTGTGAAACATGTGTATCCTTATGGGGCCATAGAAATTGAGAATCCTAGGAATGGTAATGTGTTTAAGGTCAATGGACAAAGACTTAAACCATTTTTGGAAAATCAAGTTACTGAGGTAGAATTCATTTCCCTTTCTAATCCTTGTCATGAGAAGAATTTGCTCTAATTTTGTGGCTTTATTTTTGCAGTTCTTTGTGACCTCGGTTAAGTGGCGGATAATGGTACTTCATGGCTCTCAAGTCGGTTTGTTTTTCAGTTTCCCATAATAACTGATTCCTTCTCCTTTAAAATGGATGTCATTCTCTCAAATTTAAGAAAGCATTTTCCTTCTCTTCCTCAAAATGCTCTAACAAAAATTTACAAAACTAGATGTGAAAGATTGAGACTATTAATGCACAAGGGTATCTTGGAAGATATACGCTGGATAATCGAAGCAAAAGTTCGTCTAACAGGTGAGTCTTCAATTTCATTTGACTCATACATGTCAGGCCTTGCTAAAAGTTCGTATTCTAAAAGGAAAAGAGCAAAAAGTTTACAAGTCTGTCACAAATCTGCATGATGGAATTGTAATAAGCGATATTGTTCTTTGGGATGGACACGGCCGTGTCCCCTTTAGAAATCCCAAAAATCTATAAATAGCCCCCTTGGAGCTTGGACGACTCTCTGCCTTCTTCCTTCAGTTTTTCTACTTCTTTTACATAGTTTTTCATATTTCTTGCATCTTTTGGTGGTTTCTTTCATTGTAACGGAGAGCTAAGTTACCTTCAGTCAATTTAGGACTCTTGAAGAGATTGTGGTTTGGATTCTTGAGACCTTGGTTCTAATGTATTTGATTTGTATTTGAATTCCTCTTCTTCTTCTTCTTCTTCTTCTTCTTCTTCTTCTTCTTCTTCTTCTTCTTCTTCTTCTTCTTCTGTATCCTTGATCTTGAATGCATGAATGGTGATTCTGTTTATATTTGATTTGATTTGATCTTGGTTTAAGATTGAGGATTGTGATGAAACTTAGAACTGATTGATCTAAATTAATCACATAACTGAAGATTGAGATTTGTGATGAAACTTAGAGCTGATTGATCTAAACTATTCACGTAATTAAAGAGGTTAGGTTACTAATTTGTGCCTAGGTTAATTGAATTCGATACTTAAATTAACATAGATCTACATGAATGGTGCGATTGCAGATTAGTGTTTATCATTTGTTAATTGAATTCTAGATGATTTTCTAGTATGAATTCTGGATTTGATGCTGAGATCTCGGTTAGATCTAAGTTAACCATTCAAATGTGCTTCAAGTGTTTGTTGAAAGGTTTATGATTAAATCCACCTAATTTCGGATAGGTTTCTGAATTGACTGTTCTTTTAATTGTTATTTCTCTGTTAATCTTGTTTAGTGCAATCCTTGAACAATTAAACCCCATTTTCTAACTCAACTTAATTTGATTAAATTGCATTTACGATCCTTGAGGAGATGATCCGATGTTGTTCACTATGCTGCAAGCTTAGGTATAACTTCGGTTATAATTTTGACTGAGTTCGGTACTCGTCATCACCCTATCCGTTAGTCTATGGAAAACCTTGTCACTTGCCTCTAGAACTGGAACATAAAGCATTTTGGCCCATTAAAGCTTTCAATTTAAATCTTGATGATGCTTGCAGGTTACGCAAATTACAAATAAATGAACATGAGGAATTGAGAAATGATGCAATGAAAACTAAAAAATTTATAAAGATAGAACAAAAGCTTTTCATGACAAATCAATTTTGAGAAAATATTTTGAAATTGGTCAAAAAAATTTTCTTTATAATTCTCATCTTCACTTATACCCTGGAAAATTGAGATTTAGGTGGACTGACCCTTTTATTGTGAAACATGTGTATCCTTATGGGGCCATAGAAATTGAGAATCCTAGGAATGGTAATGTGTTTAAGGTCAATGGACAAAGACTTAAACCATTTTTGGAAAATCAAGTTGTTGAGGTAGAATTCATTTCCTTTTCTAATCCTTGTTATGAGAAGAATTTACTCTAATGTTGTGGCTTTATTTTTGCAGTTCTTTGTGACCTCGGTTAAGTGGCGGATAATGGTACTTCATAGCTCTCAAGTCGGTTTGTTTTTCAGTTTCCCATAATAACTGATTCCTTCTCCTTTAAAATAGATGTCATTCTCTCAAATTTAAGAAACCATTTTCCTTCTCTTCCTCAAAATGCTTTAACAAAAATTTACAAAGCTATATGTGAAAGATTGAGACTATTAATGCACAAGGGTATGCTGGAAGATATACGCTGGATAATCGAAGCAAAAGTTCGTCTAACAGGTGAGTCTTCAATTTCATTTGACTCATACATGTCAGGCCTTGCTAAAAGTTCGTATTCTAAAAGGAAAAGAGCAAAAAGTTTACAAGTCTGTCACAAATCTGCATGATGGAATTGTAATAAGCGATATTGTTCTTTGGGATGGACATGGCCGTGTCCCCTTTAGAAATCCCAAAAATCTATAAATAGCCCCCTTGGAGCTTGGACGACTCTCTGCCTTCTTCCTTCAGTTTTTCTACTTCTTTTACATAGTTTTTCATATTTCTTGCATCTTTTGGTGGTTTCTTTCATTGTAACGGAGAGCTAAGTTACCTTCAGTCAATTTAGGACTCTTGAAGAGATTGTGGTTTGGATTCTTGAGACCTTGGTTCTGTAATGTATTTGATTTGTATTTGAATTCCTCTTCTCTTCTTCTTCTTCTTCTTCTTCTTCTTCTTCTTCTTCTTCTTCTTCTTCTTCTGTATCCTTGATCTTGAATGCATGAATGGTGATTCTGTTTATATTTGATTTGATTTGATCTTGGTTTAAGATTGAGGATTGCGATGAAACTTAGAACTGATTGATCTAAATTAATCACATAATTGAAGATTGAGATTTGTGATGAAACTTAGAGCTGATTGATCTAAACTATTCACGTAATTAAAGAGGTTAGGTTACTAATTTGTGCCTAGGTTAATTGAATTCGATACTTAAATTAACATAGATCTACATGAATAGTGCGATTGCAGATTAGTGTTTATCATTTGTTAATTGAATTCTAGATGATTTTCTAGTATGAATTCTGGATTTGATCTTGAGATCTCGGTTAGATCTAAGTTAACCATTCAAATGTGCTTCAAGTGTTTGTTGAAAGGTTTATGATTAAATCCACCTAATTTCGGATAGGTTTCTGAATTGACTGTTCTTTTAATTGTTATTTCTCTGTTAATCTTGTTTAGTGCAATCCTTGAACAATTAAACCCCATTTTCTAACTCAACTTAATTTGATTAAATTGCATTTACGATCCTTGAGGAGATGATCCGATGTTGTTCACTATGCTGCAAGCTTAGGTATAACTTCGGTTATAATTTTGACTGAGTTCGGTACTCGTCATCACCCTATCCGTTAGTCTATGGAAAACCTTGTCACTTGCCTCTAGAACTGGAACATAAAGCATTTTGGCCCATTAAAGCTTTCAATTTAAATCTTGATGATGCTTGCAGGTTACGCAAATTACAAATAAATGAACATGAGGAATTGAGAAATGATGCAATGAAAACTAAAAAATTTATAAAGATAGAACAAAAGCTTTTCATGACAAATCAATTTTGAGAAAATATTTTGAAATTGGTCAAAAAAATTTTCTTTATAATTCTCATCTTCACTTATACCCTGGAAAATTGAGATTTAGGTGGACTGACCCTTTTATTGTGAAACATGTGTATCCTTATGGGGCCATAGAAATTGAGAATCCTAGGAATGGTAATGTGTTTAAGGTCAATGGACAAAGACTTAAACCATTTATGAACAATTAAGTTGTTGAGGTAGAATTCATTTCCTTTTCTAATCCTTGTTATGAGAAGAATTTATTTTAATTTTGTGGCTTTACTTTTGCAGTTCTTTGTGACCTCGTTAAGTGGCGGATAATGGTACTCCATAGCTCTCAAGTCGGTTTGTTTTTCAGTTTCCCATAATAACTGATTCCTTCTCCTTTAAAATAGATGTCATTCTCTCAAATTTAAGAAACCATTTTCCTTCTCTTCCTCAAAATGCTTTAACAAAAATTTACAAAGCTATATGTGAAAGATTGAGACTATTAATGCACAAGGGTATGCTGGAAGATATACGCTGGATAATCGAAGCAAAAGTTCGTCTAACAGGTGAGTCTTCAATTTCATTTGACTCATACATGTCAGGCCTTGCTAAAAGTTCATATTCTAAAAAGAAAAGAGCAAAAAATTTACAAGTCTGTCACAAATCTGCATGATGGAATTGTAATAAGCGATATTGTTCTTTGGGATGGTTTCGCAAATCGAGAAGATAAAATATTCTTCATTAAGAATGGATTAAGTAAGGAGTCATTAGATGATATCTTATTAACTCTTGATATGCATTCTGATTGATATGTGCATCATGAACTTCTTAACTTGTGAAATCTCTTTAAGGATCGACAAAAACATTACAGTCTTAGGAATCTGACTCTAAAAGACCTTATTTGCCAATTTATAAGAAAATTAGATAGGAAGCTTATCCTCGGCTCATAGAAGGCGTTTAAGCCATTATTGGACATAAAACCAAAGGAAGATGTGACCCACAATCATAACAACATGTATATATTATCTTGTTCTTATTCTTCTAGAAAAAAAAGAAAAAAAAAAGAGATAAGGAGGGCGAAACTTCAGTTGTACTTGGTCTTTAATTAGATTAGGAACCCCAAGTGGTTGCTCATCTTGTCATAGACTTAGAAGGAGACTCTCGCACACTGGTCTGTAAATAAGGTTCATGTGCCATGCTCTGTAAAGAGCCACATGCTACATTCCCAATTCTTGGAACCAAGGATCTGTAGCCCTGATGGACAGATAGAAGTGTTCCGTCTTTACAGTGCATGTGAAACTATCACTGAGCGATATACTTACTTTAATTAGTAGGCCTCTATGGCGAGTTCTGATTGGCTGCGGTCAAGTACCATCTTCTTAGAATACAAGCCTTTAATTAGGTTTGCAGGAAGATAGAGGGTTGTTATTCTGTAAGCGGGATAAAAAGGGCTCAAAGGTTTTTGTGGCTTGTTTTGGCAGGGTGTTCCCAATCCTTGTGGAATTCTTATATTGCATTAGTGACACGTAACTCAAAGATATGTTACTACTGCACTCATGACGCATAGTATAAAGATATGCTATGAAAACTATACATAAAGGTATACCATCATTTGTTATTATATTTCTTTTATCTTTGTATGATTTTGTTGTATTTTGGTTTTGGACAGACGATTATTTGAGCAAGGTCCTTCAGGGGTTTCTAGACTTCTTTACCCTGATGGTTTTCTTGAAGTTCAAAAAAAAACATAAACAGTAAAAAAAACAAAAAAAAAATAAAAAAAATAAAAAAACAAAAAAAAATTAATGTTTCTTAATGTCAAACTTTTCTGACAATAGTTAGCCTACCCATATAGGTGCTATCATTACTTTTTCCATTCTTTTTCCTATTTAAACACTACATTTTCTTCACTTTTCTCAAACTCATAATCATTGTTAGGGAGGGTGAGTATAGAAATGGAAGGAACTTCTGTTCATAGACTTACAAATATCTGTGTTTTTTATGGGTCAAGTTATGGGAAGGGTTTAGAGTTTGTAAACGCAGCAAGCACTCTTGGTCGAACACTTGCTGTAAGGAACATTCGTGTAGTATATAGGGGAGGTAGCATTGGGTTAATAGGGGCTATATCACTCTTTGCACATCTAAGAGGTGGTTAAGTTTTAGGTGTCATTCCTGGAGTTTTAACTCAAAACATAACTAGACAAATAATTAGGTAGGAACTTCAAGTATCATCTATGCATAGACGAATGAGGACAATGCTTGAAAACTCAGATGCATTCATTGCCTTACCAGGTGATTTTGGTACTTTGGAAGAAGTTCTTCAAATTATCTCTTGGGCCCAACTGAACATCTACCATAAACCCATAGTTTTGTTGAATGTAAATAATTTCTTTCATCTTTTGTTATTTTTTCTTAACCATGATGTGGAACAGGAATTTATCACACATTTGACAAGACAACTCCTTATATTTGCTTCCACTGTTAATGAGTTAATTGATAAATTACAAGCTTTTGTTTATGAACCTGATCCAGCAATAGCTCAGATATATTGATCAAAAGGAAGCAATGAGGGAAACAACATGAAACGCAAGCCAGATCTGACACTTCATCTATAACTTTCCTTTACCTTTGGTTTTACTCATCGTACTTTGTTTCTGTTTAAATTTGTGTCAAGTCTAGCTTTTTAATAATTGCCACAATAGGTAATATCTTCTATCATTTACTCATCTATATTTTAACATTACGGACAATGTTGTGATTTGATTGGGGGAAGGATAGTTGATCAAAGAAAAAAATTAGGCAGTATGATATAATTGTCAGCAACTTACTAAACTAATTAAGGATGACAGAGTAAGGAGTAAATTTTACTCTTGAGATGCATCTTAATTGGAGAAGTATGTTTATTGATATGATTGTCAGAAACCTACTCATAGTAAAACCAATTAAGGATGGCAAAGTAAGGAGTAAATTTTGCCTTGGAGGTAATTTTATTCTTGAGACGCATCTTAATTGAGGAAATAATTATTGTGTAGAAGTAACAAATGGATTCTTGGATCATAGCATAAATTGTCTTCTTTCTTAAAAATCACATGCTTGGATATAAATATTGAATTGGTGGATTAAGAATGATAGAAATATGTCTTGTGAGATTTTGAGCCTAACGATGAATGGATTGAACATTTGAACCATACTCTTCTTTCTTGTGTGATTTTCACTCATGAAATTGTTACTCTAGAACTTGCTTTGATTCTTTTTTAGGCTAGATTTTCACATGCATACATAAACATGATTGAGGCATTTTTCTTGAAATAGCTACTTTAACCAAATAGCCAACCTTGCATATTTTCCTTTGCTTAACCCGTTTGAGCTTATTTGACCATTCTTTGTTTCCATCTCATTACGTGTCTTAAATGAAAAACCATTTTCTTACTCGGCCTTAGGGAATAATAAAACATTAGCTTTGTCATTGGATGAGTTCTTGAACAAGTGTAGGGGTGTGTGTGCAAAATAGTTGGTGAAAAAGGAAAGAATGGTTAATTAAAAAAACCTGTATATTTATATTAAAAAAAACAAATGTGTAAAGAAGGGCCAACAAGGAAAAAAGGGAAGGGAAAATAATATGTAAAGGGAATTTATATTAAGTGGAGTTAGGATGAACTTTCATTCTTGTTAATTGAAATTAGCTCTCACGCTCTTTTATTCTCTTTGGTTTTTAACTTGTCATATCCATATTACCTCCCTCCTTTAGCTTGACCCTATTACAACCTTGAATAAAGTCCTTGTGATTTATGTGTGCATGTGTTTTGAGTAGTGGAGAAGTAGAAGATAAGCAAGCTTATGGTAGTGCAATTTTTCATGGGTTGAATTGAGTGAAATACGTACATTTTTAATGCTTGAAGGATTGAGAGTGAATCTTGTGAGGATCTATCATTCTTGATTCATTCTTTTCAACTAAAGTTTCTTTGCTTATTGATTTGAGATGTGAAGAAATGTTACCTCATTAATGTTTTGATCCCTTGAATCTTTAGTTGCTCTTCTTGATTCATTGAGTCTTTTAGAGTTTTTAGTCTTTGAGTCTGTGTCGTTTTCTTTGTTCCCTATTTTTGGTTTTATGTGTTTAGCCCGGGAGTGCAAAATTAAGTGTGGGAGAATTTAATAGCAATATATTTTATTCATTTTATAATCTTCTTACTAGGCTTCTTAAGGTTCAATTAGGCTTAATTAAGTTAGTTTTGTCACATTTTATGATGTTAAGCTTAATTGGATCATTGAAGAAATTATTGCTTGAATTTGCCTTAATTTGTCTATTTGGCAGCATTTAGTAAACTGATTATAATTTGAGTTACAAATATCTGATTGATGTGATTCTGGTCTTGTTTGAAAGCTAAGACAATTCTCTACAACTTTCATGAGACCTCAAGAGCCAAATCACATGTTTGGATGATTTAAATTAGAGTTAAAGCAAGATCCAAAGTGTTGATCCTGAAAACTTGAACTCTATGCACTCATTAGACCCTATAATGAGTTGTAAGAGAGGTTTTGGACTGAAACCAGTGTCATTCAATAGTTAAGACCTAAATCTACAACTTTCTTTTAGAATACAAGAGTCAATTCAGATGGCTTGGAGGTCATATTGGGCTTGGAAATCAATATAGAGGAGCAGTAGTTGGGCTTGAGCAGTGTGTAGTGATTGGACTATACTTTGAGTTGTAGGATTCTGATTGGGCTAAAATGGCAGCATTGGAAAGCTAAAATAAAATCCTACAACTTTCATGAAGATCACTTTTCCATATTCAGACGACAACCATGAGTTCAAAACTGAATCATTCAGGAGACAAGAATGTCAATAATTTTCTACTCATTCACAATTATCAAACAACTCCCTTGGCATTTTTCACTCATTATCAAACCACTCCATTGTCATTTTGTACTCCTCAAGCTTTATAAAAGAGAGCATTAGCTAATCATTTAGGCATCTTGGCTTAGAGATCAAGATCATGCTATTGTGTTATTTGTTTCTCTTGTTGTAATTTTCTTTGTTCTAAATTGAAGTTATGTTCATCTTTTTCTTCTTATCTCTTTCTTTCTTCTTGTTCATGAGTAACTAATTTTCATTTTGCTTAGGTGAAAAGGTGAAACTTTTAGTAATAAATTAAGGTTCTATTAATTTCTTTCTTGTGCTTGAATGATGTATTATCAAGTGGTCATTATATGTATTGTATTTTGTTTCCAATCAATTTAGAAACCCTCCTTGTAAAGTGGAGATCTCAATTCATTGTAGACAAGATATTGGCATAATGAGTTCTTGAGCCCATTTATAAGTGTTGGTGTTAGTGGATAATTAAAAGAATCATAATATAATTATATATATAATCATAAATGAACTTTGAATATTGTATTTTCTGATTAGAACGTCCATTATGTGTGGATTTCGATTGAGTTATAAAAAGAAATAATTTTGTCTTTAATTTATTACCAAGAGTAGATCTCCTAGCCCAAGCAAATCTTTTTTTTCATTTGTGAATAACTTTTATTACCTTTATTGTTGTGAAAAATCTTTTCCTTACCTCAAAGAATTTTTCTTCATCAATTTCCTGTGGATTGACCTCAGACTCCTGAGAATTTATTACTTGAAACAACCTGCACTTAGGTTTGAAACTTATAATTCGCATCGCTTGATAATTGAATCAATATCAAAATCAGCATTAAAATAATTCAAGCATGCCAATAATGGATCATCATAACTAGAATTCATAAATGAGTCATGAGCCAAACTATTAATCAAATTCAATTCATGCACCTCATTATCATTATTATCAAGCATTTGTTTACTAATATGAAAAACTTTAAGTTCAACAGTCATGTTCCCAAATAATAGTTTCATAACATCACTCCTATAATTAATCAATGCATTAGATGTAGCAAGGAATGGGTAACCCAAAATAACATGAATTGGGGGATAGGGACCACAAATAGGCTCAGTATCAAGCACAACAAAATCAATAGGAAAGTAGAAATTCTTAATTTTTATCAACACATCCTTAACAATGCCCCTAGGATATTTAATAGATCTATCACCTAATTGGAGAGTCATCTTAGTTAGTTTCAACTCCCATAAACCCAAGTGCAAGTAAATAGAAAAGGCAACAGATTAACACTTGCACCTTGATCTAGTAAAGCTCTCTCAACATGATGATCCTCAATTTTACAAGCAATAGTGGGTGATCCAATGTCTTTATATTTAATAGGATATTTATTGAGAATCACATAACTTATTTACTCTTTGAAAAAGGCCTTGGAACATTAGACTTCCTCTTCACAGTAAGAAGATCCTTCAAGAATTTAACATACCCATACACTTGTCTAATAGCATCAAGAAAAGACAAGTTAATTTGCACTTGTTTAAAAATCTCCAAAATATCACCTGACTGCATAGTGTTCTTGGGGTTTATCAATTTGTAAGGAAAAGGGGCCCTATGAACATATTCTTTAACTGCAGGCCCTACAACTTTAGGAGTAGACACATTAAGCTTTGAAGGCACATTATCCTCATCTGAGTTATTCTTATCCCTACAACTACTGGCTTTTAACTTCATATTATCCTCACAGGTTCTACAATATGATTATCTATTTTCTTCCTATACCTAAAGGGGGTAATAGACTGAACCTGCTAAGATTCCCTATTAGAGCTAGATGTTTTATGAACAACATACTGTCCCTTTGGATTAGGGATAGACTGACTAGGGAACTTTCCTCTCTCTCTTTCTGTCATCTAATTGGCCAACTGACTCATCTGAACTTTTAACTTTGCTATGGCATTAGTGCGCACTTGAGTAACATTCTTTATCTCTTGAATGGCATAGGTAGTTGTAATATCCTAATACTAAAATTCTAGTATAACTGACTTATACCTGGATAAACAGTATTAGCTATGCTACTTCTAACTTAACCATTAATCTATCCTATAACATATATATAAATAAATCATTATGGAGAGCCTTGTGGAAACATCATCCACTTTAATACGTACAATTGTGTCTCAAGTGACAAAAATATAATATACATTTGTTTACAACTAATATCAAATATGCATGAGTATATAAAAATTTAACTATTAAAACAAAAACTAGACTAATAATCTTCAATCTTCTTCTGCTTCTTGCCTTGGGAAGAACCTCTACCTGGATTTACATGGCAACACATGGGGTGAGAATTAAATATTCTCAATATAAGTGTACTAATACCAACACTTACTCATATCTGCACTAAGTCTATTCGGTATTAAAACACTTACTCAATGTGCTTAAAAATACCAAACGAACTCAGTTTTCCTTCAAACTTTAACAGCACCTTCCTTAACTAATTTATGACTTAAAAACAACTTATCCATAATTATTTCCCTTATATAGGCAATTTGTGCCCTTTTCTGAGTTATGTTAGGCTACTTTTCACATTTTGTGTTATAGCAAAATGCCTAAACTAACTCAATTTTCCATGAAACTTCACATGCATGTCAAGCAAGTATTTGGCTATCTCTGGAACCCTACACAAGCTTGACATGTTCTCGGGCATGTTACATTTCTCCCCTCTTTTTTAAAATTTTGTCTTTAGAATTTGGTTTACCTAATGTAAGAAGTTTCATACAACCAAATCTTAAGGAAACAAAATCATATAAGCATACTAAGCCAAGAAAATAGAAACTAAACATGGAAAACTTTTAACTCACCACTACTCCTTGGGTTAAAGAAGTTGAATGAGCTCAAAGTTTCCTCTCTAATTTTATCCTCCTTAGGTTGCAACATGAATACTCTCCCTGGTCTCCTTGGGATTGTGGGTCTTGTATCCAACTTTACTTCTTCCTTTTATAGACATTCCCTCGCATAATTCCCTGGTTGCTCACACTTATAACATACAGTTTGTCCTACTAAGCAGGGTCTGTCACCATGATTTTTCTCATACTTAGGGCATTGAGCCCCTTTTCATACCTTTTGAACTTGATCATCCTCATCCTGAGTAAGACCAGCTTTTGAGGCACTCCTTTTGCCTTTCTTATATCTATCATCCTCACTTTTTCTTTTCTGAAGATCTTGTACTCCTTGCTCTGCTTGGAGTTAGAGATATCCTGATTCCACAATCTTGCTCTTATTTACTAAGGAAGGGAAATCTTTAATATCCAGTGGTCTTATCATCATCTTAATATCACTTCTCAACCAATCTCTAAATTTAACACACTTCCAATTTTCATTTAGGTTAAGCCTATACAAAGAAGAAAACTTTAATAGCTCATTAAACTTCATCTCATATTGACTTACAATCATGCTCCCTTGCTCAAACTTGAGGAATTCTATCTCTTTAGCCCCTTGTACTGTTCTAAAAAAATATTGTTCTAGGAATGTGTTTCTAAACACTTCCTATGTAATCTGCATTCCTGCTGCTTCTAACAATCTTCTAGTACTCCTCCACCAATGCTCTGTTGCCCCTCTAAACATGAAAGAAGCGAAGGAAACCCTCTGTACATCTGACCATCGCATAACCTCAAAGATCTTCTCCACTTTAGTCAACCACTCGTCAGCCTTAACTGGATCATATTCACCTTTGAAAGGCAAGCGATTCAATTTCTGAAACTCTGAAATATCTTGAAAATCTTAATTTCTAGCAATTTGTACCTCCTGTGCTGGTAGCGATTGCCCTGGTTGCTGATGTTGGTTGGCTTGCAGCATTTCCAACACTCTAGCTATCATAGCTGCCTAATCCCTTACTACATTTGCTGTGATGGTCGACTGCTCTCTCATTGCATCGACCATTGCCATTATTGCTTCAACCATGTTTGGTATTTCATTATCCATATTCCTGCTTCATCTGTTCCGCTTCCTCGAGTACGCCTTAGTGGTACCATAGTTTCCTGTGTATACAAAACATTACATATTGAGGAGATCAGTCTCAATATCATGCACTTGTGTAACAATATCTATTAGCAATCCAAACAAAGCAAGTGTTGTAATCCTATGCAAACATCTTACCAAAGCAAAAATTTACACAACACACACAAAACTTTCTGTTGAAAACTCCTAAATCTTCCTAAGCCTAGTCAGTCCATACCCCGGCTCACAGGATGAACTGCTCTAATACCATAATGTAACATCTTAATACTAAAATCCTAGTATATCTGACTTATACCTGGATAAACAGTTTTAACTATGCTACTTCTAACTTAACCTTTAATTTATCTCATAACATTTATATAAATAAATCATTAAGGAGAGCATTGTGGAAACATCATCCACTTAAATACATACAACTGTGTCTCAAGTGACAAAAATATAATATAGATCTTTTTGCAACTAATATCAAATATGCACTAGTATACAAAAATTTAACTATTAAAACATAAACTAGACTAATCTTCAAACTTATTCTGCTTCTTGCCTTGGGAAGAACCTCCACCAGCATTTACATGGCAACACACAGGGTGAGAATTAAATATTCTCAGTATCAGTGTACCAATACCCACAGTTGTAATATTCACAAAGAATAAACAACTCATAACATCATAAAATCATCTAGAACTATCAGTCAAACTACCTCTCAAAACTCAAGGAGCTAACACATTCACTCTCTAGGTGATGTCTCTAAGCAAACTATACCTCTGGACTAATTTACGTATAACACAATCAATCAATGATATTAGACAACCACCCACATAATTGTAAAATACCATTGAGCAAGGCCACACATTCATAAAGAATCACATATCACAAATACAATCAATTTTCAAGTAATGCAATGATTGTATGATGCATGATTATACTCAAGCAAAGATGTATGATAGTGTAAATGCAATGTTATGAAACTTGACTATTCTTCTTGGTAGGGAGGGAATCTGTTATCTGAACATGTTACCTCCTTAACCTACAAGGTATGAAGGGAATATATAACATCCTATGACCTACCTTAAATTGAGTGGACTTTTCCACTACCTCAAACTATTAGGAATAGCAAGTGTGTGTATGCATGTATGAGAAAAATGTGGTGCTATGTCCAACTCTTACATAACCACTGCATTAAAACTTTGTACTAAGTTTGTCTTTGCACTACAAGCTCTACCTCAACTCTATGATAGCTTTCATGCACTATAGCATTTGAATATTGTGAACTAGGCACTATGGTACTCAACTCTTGCCAACTAGGCCCTATGGCACTCAACTCTTGCCAACTAGGCACTATAGCACTCAACTCTTGCCAACTAGCTTGTTTACTTGTATTTACTTTCTCAATACTCTTAACAATGATTAAACAAGGGATTCTATCCATCAAAGAACACACACACTCGTACTAAACTTTCATAACTTAACTATAATTGTTAAAGGAGCTATTAGTGTTCCTAGGGATCAAATCTTCCCGAAACACCTCAATATTTGCCTAAAAAAAACTAATTTTCAAGATTGTACTAAATGTGCATCATAACTTCTAAAATTTTATAGGCAAATAGATTTTTCTCATATCATTTAAATTCTACAAACCTCACTTCATTTAGCTAGGTGTAAACAAAGTTATGCGACATTATGCAGAAGCTAAAAGAGGGCATTCACTATTTTACTCGATTCTGCCCTAACTTTAAACTAAAACTGGGAATGAACTAAAAAAGCTAAAATTTTAAAATTTTATAATCAGCTAGCCTTGCATTTTAGCTTTCAAATGCCCACTAGTTTCATGCAAATATGACATCAGAGCAAGAAATTATGCATTCACTATTTTACTCGATTCTGCCCTAACTTTAAACTAAAACTGGGAATGAACTAAAAAAGCTAAAATTTTAAAATTTTACAGTCACCTAGCCTTGCATTTTAGCTTTTAGATGCCCACTAGTTTCATGCAAATATGATATCAGAGCAAGAAATTATGCAATCTGGTTTAACAAGTGCCAAAATGTTGTTTTTGCATAATCTACCTTGGATTCAAATAGAAACTAGTGCTAATTGGGTTGATCTAAAAATATGATATTTTAACTACATGAAGCATTGTATCTTAGCTTTCAAATTCAACAAGAATCAAGTCATTCCGATGTATATAACTCAAGATATGCGATTAAAACTACAGGCTGTCAAGATGGATTCTGCATAATTTGGGTTACCCGAGATTTTTGCATAATTTGGCTTACCTGAGTTCTAACCTTTAAAAATCAATACCTAGATGATTTCTAACATCATTGAAGGCCTCTAATCATGTTGTAAATCACATACAACCTATTAACTCTCTTAATCACAGATTGAAGAATTAAACACCAACTTTAAAACTCCCTTTTTCAACTAACCACCCAAGTAGAAATCAAAGGGGTCTAATGATTCAAAGTTATACACAAGCTTCATACAAGCTAAAAAGAGGCTCACTTCTACCATAGAAGCAAGAAACAAGCATCTAGCTCATTAAACTCATCCAAACCCTAAACCCTAAACCCTAAACCTTAAACTTAGAAAACAAGATGAAGATGGAAAGGAAAAGGATAAAATCAAGCACCCCTATCTCTTTGTGGAGTTGATGCTTAAACCTTGGCCTTACCTCTTTTCGTTCTCTTCCTCTCCTCTTCTTCTTTCCCTTTTCTATTTTCCTCTTCTCTTCTCCCTGGTTCGTTTTCTGCTCTGTGAATGTCGTATGAAAAAGAATGAGAAAGAGTCATTTATTTAACCATAGGTAATAAAAAAATCTTAAGATTTATTCGATTTTCAAATTCATTATTATCTTTAATTTCTATATCTACACTAAGTTTATTCGGTATTAAAACACTTACTCAATGTGCTTAAAAATACCAAACAAACTTAGTTTTTCTTCAAACTTTAACTGCAACTTCCTTAACTAATTTATGACTTAAAAACAACTTATCCATAATTATTTCTCTTATCTAGGTAATTTATGCCCTTTTTTGAGTTATTTTAGGCTACTTTCCACATTTTGTGTTGTGACAAAGTGCCTAAACTAACTCAGTTTACCAGGTGTAACACCCCGAAAATTGATAATTTTGTGATAAATAGTCATTTTTATAATATTTGAGTTTTTTGTAAATTTTTGTGGATTTTTTCAGAAACGTTGAATATTTTAATACATTCCTCATTTTACGTACATACTGAGCGGAGCCGAGAAAATGGAATATTTTCTCCGAAGTTGGTAAACCTTGAACAGTAGAGATGTCGACGGGAGATCTTACTAAACCCGAGGTCGGGCACAGTTTACGAGGTTTGTGTTTTTCAAGATTTTTATCTGATAAATAAAAATTGCTTTATAATTCATTATCCGTTGGACAATGAATATTAGTGCTGTTAACTGTAACGATTGTCCATTGAGTAATAGCTTGTAGTAAAAATCCTTATCACCTTATCTAGAAATTTACTTTATGTCTAATCAAGTTGACTTTTGCAAAATCTAACCAAAGCTTCTCAAGGAAGTTTCCTAGAAATTTCCCAAGTAAGGCATGAAGCCATATTTCTCTCTCTTCCCTCCCCACACTCTCCATGACAAAGGCAATTTTGGGGAGCCAAAATTGTTTCTCACTTTATCACTTAACTCCCAAAATTCAAAACACAAAAATCTATTACTTTCTCTCTCTACCATTTTCCCTTCTCTCATTTTTTCTCAAGCACTCTTCCTTCTCTTCTTCTTCTTCCACGACACCCACACAAGGAAGGACCATCTTTACTTGTTTGCTAAACAAATTCCATTTCTTGCTTCATCTCATTATCCTAAGGCATTTTTCCTTGGTGGTCATCCTTTAGTTCTTTGTAACACCCCAAAATTTTATTTATTTTATGATAAATATTCATTTTCAAATATTTTTGATTTTCTAGAATTTTCTAAGAGCGTGAAATATTTTAATATTATTACTCGTTTTACGTGTAAACTGAGCGGAGCCGAGAAAATAAAATATTTTTCCATAGAACCTTGATCTGTGGAAATGTCGATAGGGGATCTTACTAAACCCGAGGCTGGACACGATTTACGAAGTTTCATATTTTTTGAGAATTTTATCAAATAAAATAATAAATCGATGTGTAAATTTTATCTGCTGGATAACTAATACTGATTTCTGTCAACTATAACAATTGTCGATTGGATAATAACATGTGTTAAAAATCCTTATCACACTATCCAAAAATCTACTTTGTGTCAAATCCATTAGCTTTATTTTCAAAATGAAGATTAAGTTAATTCAAAACTCATTATGGGAAGCTTCCAAGAAATTTCCTCCAATCACACATTTCTCTCTCTTCCCTCCCCACTCTTTTCCACAGCAGATGCACTCCTTGGGGGAGTCAAATTGAATTTTCTCACTTTTACCACCTCACTTCCATTTTTCTAAACACTTTTCTCTCCTCATTTTCTTCAAGCACCTTCCTTTCTTTTCTTCTTCTTCCTTCTCCACCGTACACCCACATATTGGAGATCATCTCCATGGTTTAATAAATCAACTACATTTCTAGCTTTCTTACACCATTCCAAGACTATTCTCTTTTATGACCATCCTTTGGTTTTTTCTTCTCCTATTATCCACCATTAAAGCTAAAGCTTTGAGCTTTGAGGTAAAGTCTTCACCTTTCTTCCATTTTCTTCTCATTCTCATTTTTCTTGGTCACCTATGTGACCAAGAACTCATCTTTCCATGGTTGAGTGGACATTGTGGAAGTCACTCACATTAGTGTTTTTTTGAAGGAGGAGAACGAAAATCAAGAGTAAAAAGGAGTAGCACTATTGTGTTGTCTTCAAATAGGTAAGAGGGAGATAATCCTCTTCAACCAATCTTGGTAGTAAGGAGATGTCTTGTGTGTTGTTGTTGATGAGAGAATCCATGTGGATTACTCTCTTTGCTATATTGTATGAACCTATGGACTGGTATTGTGGTTATTTGATTTGTATGAACCTATGGACTTGCATTATGTGTTTTGATGAATAATAATCTATTATTGGTTGTTTTGAATACCTTGATGATGTTTATTGGTTTGGTTTGGGTTTAGAATGGTTTAAGAACTCTGATTTCTTCATAAAACGAGCTTGTAATCGATTACAAAGCCCTTGTAATCGATTATAATGCTTCTAGAGCTGCAAAAATGGTTTCTGGGCTGGATGTAATCGATTACATCCTTTATGTAATCGATTACATCCTTTATGTAATCGATTACATAGCCTCTGGTTGAGACGTAATCGATTACAACCTGTGTGTAATCGATTACAGAGTTTCTGGTTAAGACGTAATCGATTACGTTAGTCATGTAATTGATTACCAAGCTCCTAAATAAGAGTTTTTGATCCAAAATTGATGGGAATAGAGTTCTTAACCCTTTGGGATCTAAATACAAACCTTAAACTTTAAATTTTGAATGATTATGCAACTAAATTACTTGGGAAAAACGCTTTGATGATAATGTGACAAGAGATCAAATGATAAATTTGAACATTCATGATGTGGACTTGTGATAATTGATGAACCATAAATATATGTTGATGTTGAGAAATGAATATATGCCATTATGGTATGCTTTATGATAAATGTATCATTGATAAACATACATGATGTACATTGCGTCGTCATGCATATGTGTTATCCGTTGGACATTGTTGGAAGGGCGATTGTATGCCTAGGAGCTTGAATAACACCTATGTGCGGGTGCGAATAGACTAAGCGTAGGGTCAAAATGGTTGGCCCTGGGGGCATCGGGGTGCGGGTGTCTCACAATAGACAGTGGTAGCTCCACTGGGGCCATGGGATAGACCGATGCAAACATACCGACGATCCGGACTGAGACGCTGTCCTATATCATGATCAACTGTTGAGGTGCCAAGTATAAGCCATTTGCGCAACTATTTTTATGAGATGAAGCACACTATTTTTAAAGACTAATGATATACTGGCATTACTCCTTGATCATTCACTCCGAAAATGTTAATGTCTAGCTCCATGGAGTAGAATTTTTGGTATCTTGTGCATTGTGAACTGTCAGTCTCATAATTCATTGAGCATGAACATTTATAATTGCTAATATAACTGTCCTTATTACTGCAATAATTATCTGATTATCTGAACTATTGACTGCTGGGAATATTACTGTCGTTTGCCTATTATTGCAATTATTATAATTAATTATTGTTGCTATGCTTTTACTGTTAATTCAATATTGTTATGATCAAATGTATAAATTGTGTTATCTGTGGGCATCCAACGCCATTTTGTTTTCTTACTGCCATATTGGTAATGAAAGCTGGGTCTCTCACCTCTTTCTGTGTTTCTTTTATTTCTGTCGGTCTGTTTACTTTTGAGAAGACACATGTGAGGAAGGGGAAGCTCTTGAGTTTCCCGGCTTTTGGCCAGACCGAGATTGAAGCTTGCTAAGGATGACGTCTCACCCTCGTGGATTTTTGGGCTACACCCGGATCATTTTTCATGGAGGTCCCGACTGCTGGCACATAAATGTACAGACGGACCGTTGCATGTACCATGGAGAGCTGACAATGTCCTTGGCATGGGGTTGTTATGACGCTCCTATTCTTGATTTTCATGCTTTTGTTTGGCTAGAGTTTTATATGCCCGTTAGGGATATATGGGCTGACATGTATTTCACCCACGTGATGACTCTTTTCTTTCTACTACTCGGGCTTCCGCCCGTTGCTCTGTAGCTCCGATGGATGTTTCATCGGACGAAGAGGACCCTGAGGAGGAGGACCCTTCTACGGTCCCTTCTCATCAATCTTAGGGACTGATTCTGTCGGTGGCTACTGATGGCTAACCATTATCTTTTTGGGGGAGCCTGACGTTTTGCTAGATTGATGGATGTAAATTTGTAACTATCTTGGGTGGGTAAAGCTTTTGTTTTTTTGTATATTTTGAAATGTAACTAAACAGGCTTATATATATATATATATATGAATATATATTGTGTATGGTTTAACTTATGTCAATTTTTATTGTGACTGTTCAAATTATTATTTCTATACTTAATGGATTCTTAAATTAACTCTTTTGACTCTACTTGGTAATAATATGATTTAAATTAAACAAAAAAAATATAGTGACAATTATAAAGGATCTTAAATAACCGTAAAATGAACCGGGTCTATGAACTTAAAAACAATTACCATCTTTCGCGGTTAAATTTATTTCGTTTCATCTTTCGCTTTACTATGGTGTAACGTTCCTTCTTCGCGAGTATTGAGAAAAAGGGGCGTTACACTGCCTTAGTATCAGAGCTCCCGGTTTATGTTTTCTTTTGGGTCATGTGGTTTTGGACTGTCTTGTTTGTGCTCTGTGAATTCTCTGTGTTTGGAATTCCGCAAGGATACATCTGACTTTTTATGTGTTTTGTGTAGTTTGACTTGAAAGAAAGTATGGCTCGCAGAGGAGATATGGCTACTGTAATTGAAGCAATACAAAAGATAGCTAAAGCAATGCTGCAGCAAAATCAGCAAACAACTCAATAGCAGGCGAGGGCTGCACAACAACTGGAGGCTACAACTGATGCCCAGAATTTGGCAGAGTTTCATTGCATGAACCCTCCGCAGTTCAAAGGAGACTTTGATCCTGAGAAAGTTATTCTCTAGATCAAAGAGCTGGAAAAGATATTTACTGGCATGAACTATGCCGATAACAAGAAGGTGACCTATACGGCGTTTATGCTAATTGGAGACGCTGAGGACTGGTGGATAGGAGAGCAATGGTTGTTGCAAACTGGGAATCGGGCGATTACTTGGGAAGTGTTCAGAGAGAGGTTCTTGAATAAGTATTTCCCTGAAAGTGCCAGACACACGAAGGAAATGGAATTTCTGGGCCTGCGACAAGGAAATAGCGAGTACGCTGCTAAGTTCGAGAGCTTGTTGAGGTTCTCAACTTACTTTCAACACTAACCCAATGAAACATGGAAGTGTCAAAAGTTTGAAGAAGGTCTGAGACATGACGTGAAGAGAGCATAACCTTGAAAATTACTCAATTTTCTAAGTTGCTTGATACATGCTGCCAGGTGGAAGGCTTGGACCAGGCACGTGATGCAAGAAATCGCAACTTTGGGCCTTCACGATCCCAAAGGGGAGGAGGCAGTAACGCAAGTCGTTACTAGAAGAAACCTTATGCAAGATCACTTGGAAGTCAGCAACAACGACCATAGGGTGGAAGTCCTAGTGGAAGTCCTAGTGGAAGCCCAGGAAGGACAAGTCAGACTGCGGCATCTACACCGAGGTGCATGAAGTGTGGGAAGGAGCACTATATAAGAGACTGCATTATCAAGGGGATCATTTGCTTTAGGTACGGGAAACCTGGACACGTTTCACGTGACTGCAATAAGACCAAGGCAAAACCTTCCGTCAATGCTGCTAGGACCACCAAACCACAGGCTGGAGGTCGGGTTTACACCCTGAGTGGTGCTGAAGCCTCTGAATCCAAAGATCTTAGACAAGGGGAAGGTCTCATCGAAAGTAATCTTTTAATTGTACTGTATGATTCTAGTGCAACTCATTCTTTTATTTCATATGACTGTGTGAAAAGACTTGGTTTTCCTGTGTCTTCTTTGCCTTTTGATTTGACTGTTTCAACTCCAACTACTAAACCTATTGTTACTACCAAAGTCTGTCTAAAATGTCCATTGACTGTCGAAGGTCGAATCTTTTTTGTCGATTTGATCTGTTTGCCCTTATCTCAATTAGATATGATCTTAGGAATGGATTGATTATCTACTAACCATGTCCTATTAGATTGTTCTAGAAAAACCATAGTTTTCCCTTTGGATGAGAATTCTAGATTTTTGACGGCCAACCAAGCGAAAGCTTTCTTGAAAGAAGGAGCTCAGGGATACATGCTGTTGTCTTCTTTAAAGGTCGAGAATGAGGTAGATGTGGACGCGATCTCTATAGTTTGAGAGTTTCCTGAAGTTTTCCCTGAAGATGTACCTGGTTTGCCACCGGAATGAAAAATCGAGTTTGCTATTGACCTTGTGCCTAGAGTTGGCCCTATTTCCATAGCGCCTTACCGTATGTCGCTAACAGAACTTGTGGAACTCAAGAAACAATTAGAAGAACTTTTGGAGAAACAATTCGTAAGACCCAGTGTATCACCTTGGGGAGCACCAGTGTTACTAGTTAAGAAGAAAGACAGTACTTCAAGGTTGTGTGTGGATTATCGTCAATTAAACAAAGTCACGATCAAGAACAAATATCCATTGCCGAGGATAGATGACTTAATGGACCAACTGAAAGGAGCGGCGGTGTTTTCCAAAATTGATTTGTGATCGGGTTACCATCAGATCCGAGTAAAGGTGGAAGACATTCCTAAAATGGCTTTTCGTACTCGTTATGGACACTACGAGTATTTGGTAATGCCTTTTTGGCATGACTAGTGCACCTGCTGTCTTCATGGACTATATGAATAGGATCTTTCATCCTTATTTGGATAGATTCGTCATTGTTTTCATCGACGACATCTTGATCTATTCACAAAATCAGGAGGATCATGTTGAACATCTCAGTATAGTTCTTCAGATTTTGAAGGAGAAAGAGTTGTACGCTAAATTGTCCAAGTACGAATTCTGGTTGGATGAGGTGAAATTCTTAGGCCATGTGATTTCAAGAGAAGGAATAGTTGTAGATCCTTCGAAGGTTGAAGTTGTACTACAATGGGAAAGGCCAAAGACGGTAACGGAAATCCGAAGCTTTGTTGAATTAGCAGGATATTACCGGAGGTTCATTGAAGGATTTTTTAAGATTGCCAGACCACTCACTCAACTCACCAGGAAGAATCAGGCTTTTGAATGGACAGATGCTTGCGAAGGAAGTTTCCAAGAGCTGAAGAGGAGACTTGTAACACCCTAACTTTTGGCTAAATTATAATTTTGCCCCAATTGTGTTGTTTTCTATTTTGTGTGTTATAAAATTAATTTGACTATTTCGTAACTATATTTGATTGTTTTGTGTGATTTGTTTCGAGTCAAGAAAATAATAATTTTCGAGCCCAGGAAAAATTGTTGTTTGATTATTTGGAGCTGGGGGATCTTACTAAACCCAATTCCGAATAATACCTATATCAATCTTTTAATTTTTAGAATTTATCTGTACAATAAAATAATTTTATATTTTTATAATATTATTTTATTAGTCAGTACAAATAAAACAACCATGGATCCGAAAAAGTCTGTGAGACCCACTTTTGGTTTGTGGGACCCATGTTTAGAAAAGCAGTCAACATTGATGACTTGAATTATTTTTAAGCCAATAGGAATTAGTCAACAAAGAGGGCTTGACTTAATCTGCACCATTGGATGAGAAGGTTTAGTTTTGAATATCAACCATTGATCTAATCAACGGTTGAGAAACAAACTTAATGAAGAAGCTTTGGATGATCACCATTGATTTAATCAATGGTGTGAGAGTAAACTTAGTTAGGAAGCTTTAGATGTTCACTATTGATCTTATCAATGGTTGTAAAGACAAGCTTAATAAGGAAGGCTTTGGATATCCACCGTTGATTTAATTACGGTGGAGATTGGTCTCACAAAGTGGCTAGGATCATTTGTGACCATTGGATGGAAAGTATGTAGAGAAGATCTTGACCCTCCATTTTTGAAAATGCATCTAATGGCTAGAATTTCATGGAGAAGAGATCCAATGGCTTAGATTTGATCATATCATTTGGAAGCTTCTACTTAATATCAACCATTGATCTAATCAATGGCTCTTGAAGCCTAAAATGGTGGCTAATGAATTTAGTCATTCCTTCAGTGTACAAGGGGGGGAGGCCATGGTTTTGACAAGTAAGAAGCCATAGGAAAGTGTTCATTTCTTTTCCATCACTCATCTTCATCATTTTCCTAAAGCAAATTCACAAAATTCTCTTCATTTCTCAAGAACAAAGCTCACGGCCATGGTGGAGAAAAACACCCTCCCATCTTCAATAATTTCTATTAACCTTACTTCTCAAATCTTCTAATCATTCTAAGACTATTCCTAGTTGAAAACAAAGGCTAGATCATCCATTTTCAAGGAGTTCTTTCAAAGCCAAACACAAAAACTCTTACTTTTCTCTCAACCAAGCTCATGGCCAAGAGGCCTAGTTCATACCTCCACTCTTCAATAATTTTAACCAACCTTGTTTCTTGAATCCTTACTTTATTCTAAGCAACTTTCATGTTGGAGACTTTCTCTAAATCATTCATCTTCAAGGACTTTCTTCAAGATCAAGTTCTAGGGTTTTAAGGTGGAGTTTGTGGAAACTTCACTACTTGTCTTATTTTCATGTTCTAAACCATGTTTTGATCCATGGTTTTCTTATTCAAGCTTTAGATATTGATTATGTGTGTTTACTTTGATTTTTAAAGAAGCTCTTGGTGGTGAAGGACTTGTACAAGAAGCAAAACAATGAGCTTTGGAGGTTTCTCCAAGAGATAAGAGGGAGATTTAATCTCATCAACCTTGTGTGGTGATGAGAAAATGGATTGTATGTGTGTGAAGAATCCATAAGGATTCACTTGTTTGGTTGTTTAATTGTTTTCCTATTTGTGCTTGATATTGTTTGTATGCATGCCTATAGCTTTCAAATATATTGCATATGTAGATAAATGCATGATTATTAATTAGGATGTGAATAACATGTAAGGAATGCATGAGTGTTCCAAAGAACACAATATGGAGCTCATGGCTTCACCAAGAAAAAGAGAACCAAAATGTTCTCAACCATTTTCTAAAAGGAGGATTAAATTGATTTAGGTAAATTACTGAATTTCAAAATGATTTAGAAGATGGAAAATAATTTAAAGATCAAATGCAAAGATTTTGGGGAATTCAGCCAACATGCCTTTTAATGGGTAATCAATCCAAAATTTGTTTTCCTAGTGTAAACTAGTGAATTAACCTAAAAAGAATTCAATTGTAATGGATTTTCAAGACTTAAAGAAGTAAACAAATTTTTATTAGAAATATGGTATCAAAGAGAAATAAACAAAACTCTTGAAAAATATTTACCTTTGAATTTTAAAGTATGATAGTAATTTTCAAAGTGCATTTTGTGATTATAATCTAAACAAAAGAATTTTTAAAGGAAAAACGTAGGAAACGTATTTTTAATAGAATTTTATAGACAAAATGCTGTCAAAATTAACTAGAAATGGACAAATAAAAGAGAAAGTTTTATAATATATTTATAACATAAGGAAAATATTCTATGTAATTTTAAAAGTATTAGAAATAGCTTACGCAGTTTTAAAATAATGATTTTAAAGCTTTACAGTTACGAAAATGATTTAAAAATCTTACGCGATTGAGAAAACGATTTAAACACGCTACACGATTTTAAAAATAGCAAAATATATTTATGCGATTTAAAAACATTTGTAAAAGTGACGTGATTGTGAAAAAGCAATAAAATTTCTATGTGATTAATTGGAACAGTGAGTTTTGCTATCGGGCCAAAGTGGTGGACCCAGACATGTTGAGATATGGTACTGTCAAGTGGAGACGTACTATATTTGAGAATTTTGAGATTGAGGGCGTTTTTGTAAATGTGATAACATTTTAAGACTAAGGGTAATTATGTAATTATGGTTCTTATTCATGCATTGAGAGTCGTGTCAATTTGGTTGATATTGGCGATTGATTGATGAGATGAATTACACCATGTTGTTGGTGTAACACCCCAAATTTCTTAACTATTTGACAGTAATTTTGACAGTTAAGAGAATTCTGTTGTTTAGTGATTTCTATGTACTGTAAAATTATTTTGATTATTCTATCAGTACATTTAATCGTTTTGTGTGATTTACTCCGTGTCAAGAAAATAATAATTTTCGGGCCAAGGAAAATCTTACGTAATTTAATTATTACTGATATGTCTTAATTATTTTACATAATCTGATTTGATATTCATGAATTTTCTAATTTTTATGATTTTATGGATGATTATGAAATTTTTATATTTCTCTGATTGTTTTTGGGCTGTCTGTGGGCCCAGGTGGCCTTATGTGGGCCCGGGGTGGGTCCCGAAAAGTGAAAATTTTTATGCGGATAGAAAAATTTTGTACTGTTAAGACGGAGAGGGGGGATCTTACTAAACCTGAATTCGAAAATAGTTTTTTTAAAAATTTTCTTTTATTGTGTTTTGTACTGTATTTAATTATCGGGCAATAAAAATACTATAAAAATATTATTCGAAGGGTAATAGTAGATAGAAAAATAAATATTATACTGCATAAGTTAACATTGGTGGTTTGGATATCCACTATTGATTTAATCAACGGTGGAGACTTGATCTTGATTTAATCGACGGTGGAGATTTGGTCTTATAAAGTGGCTAGGACCATTTATGACCATTGGATGTAAAGTTTGAAGGAGTAATCTTGACCCTTCATTTTGGAGATACATCTAATGGTTAGGATTTCAAGGAGAAAGATCCAATGGCTTAGATTAAGTCTTCTAATCTAAAGCTAAACCTAGAATCTATCTTAATCCTAACCATTGATCTAATTAATGGCTAGGAATGCTCTAAATGGTGGCTAGTGATAATGGTCACTTATTGAATGCATATGAAGAGGGGGGGATGGTTTTGGTGAATGCTTAAGAGCATAGTATGGTTTCAAGACCATTATTACTCCATCTTGATCATTATTGATCTTTTCCAAAAGCCTAAGCTCTTCAAAAATTTCTCTCTATCTCTTCTTCATGGTGGTTTTGGCCAAGACCCCTAGAATTACCTTCCATCACTCTTTAATTTCATACAACCTTATTTCTTGAATCCTTACCTTATTCTAAGCAACTTTCATGTTGGAGACTTTCTCTAAATCATTCATCTTCAAGGACTTTCTTCAAGAGCAAAGTTATAGGTTTTTTATGGTGAAGTGTAAGGAAACTTAATTTCTTAATTCTTTTTCATATTCTAAGCCATGTTTGATCTATGGTTTATCTTGTTCAAGCTTAATATGCTAATAAACTTGTGTTTTGTTTTGTATTTGAGAAGCTTTTGGTGGTGAAGGACTTGGAAAAAGAAGCAAACTAAGGAGCTTTTAAGGTTCTTCAAGAGGTAAGAGGGAGATCCATCTCACCAACCAAGTATGGTGGTGAGAGATGATTTTGTATTTGATGGATGGTGAATCCATGTGAGGATTCATATCCATGGTCATGTAATTATTTGTAGGAGTTTATGTGTTCATGTGGTTTATGTGTTTTGTATGGTTTATTTGTACTTACATGCTTGATATGATTTGCATGATTTATTGCTTTTGTTTATGGCATGCTTGTGACATATATGATGATTATGTATATGTATGCCATGATTTGATAATGGAAAGGAAAATAATTTTTGGTTTCAAGGACCAAGAGGAAATTTTGGCCAAGACACCTCAAAATAGGTGTTCACAAACTAATTTTGGGAGCAAGAGATTCTAAGTATTTTAATAATTATGAGTAATATGTTGATGATTTTAAGGATTTGCAAAGAAAGTGGACATGAAAATGAACAAATGATTTGGTTTTAAGACCATGAATCTCACAGTTTTTATTAAGGAATTTTAATGGTTTTGTTTGTGTAAAAACAAAAATGGTACTTAATTGATTTAGAAGGAAAAATATTTGATGGTTTCAATGGCCAAGTACCACGGTTTTGAAGGTTTGTAATGTCTTGGTTTTATGAAACAAAGTGATTTTCAAAGTGGAAATATAATTTGATTTAGTACAAGGATTTTGGAAAGGGAATCAGAGTGTTTTATCACTTGAGAAATAGAAATTTCGGTTATGAAAGGAAAATAGAGGTTGTAAGGGTTTGAACCTCAAATTATTTTGGAAGAGAATTGAATTTGAGAATTCATTTTGATTTATAAAGGAAACGTTGATGATTTAAAATTTACTAACATATAACTCATCCTTTGGGTTTTGGAGCGCGTTAGGGAATTTTAAATGAGAAACATTAATTTAATTCAATGAAACGGTGAAATTGTGGAATTTATTGCGAAAAGGATTTTCTTGAGTAAGAAATTGTGGAAAATAATATGAGATGTCATATTATTTTGAGGAAAGGATTTCTTAAAGGAAAAATGTGAAATATGATGTTGGAAATGATATTGATTTGTTTGAAAGTCCAAAAGAATGTTTGAAATATTGAGGAATATTTTACGTGATTGTAAAATGGTGAAAAATGTTTTACGTAACTTAAAAACGTGATTTTTAAGCTACGTGATTTGAAAAACGTTTAAATATTTTCACGCAATTTGAAAAATATTGAAATATTTCTACGCAATTTGGGAAGCGTTTAAATATTTTTATAAATTTGAGATATTGTTGAAAAATCGCTGCACGATTTAAAAATGGTAGGATATTTTTACGTAATTGAGAAAACATTGAAAAATCACTACGTGATTGAAAAATGATGGAATATTTTTACGTGATTGAGAAACAATGGAAAATTGCTACGCGATTTGAAAACGTAACAAAAATGTTACGAAATTGTGAAAACGTAACAGAAATGTTGTGCGATTGTGAAAATGCTACAAAAGTGTTTCGCGACTATGAAAATGCGATAACATGATTTCGCTATTAAATATACAGTATGATTACTGTTGAACCAGTGTATGGACACTGTGTAAGAAAATGATGAGTTTTGCCTGTGATTGGCATTGGTGCATTTTACATGCATGGATCAGTGTATGGACGCTATATGAGAAAATTATGAAATTAGCCTGTGATTGGCATTTGGTGCATTGTACATGCATTGGAAAATATGCAGTGAGGCATATGATGAAATTGAAAAATATGCAGTGAGGCATATGATGAATTTGAACAAAATTGCATTGAGATATTCGTGCATTGAACGAAAATTAATAGCTAATGCTATTGTGACCCTTGTGGTTGAAGAGGGAATGAGAACTGAAAAGTGAGGTCTATGATGGATCTTGGGGGTGTTAAGGCGCGGCGGTCGGCTAGTGGATATTAATTGGCAAAATGACCATGTGCCACTTGGCGATGCAGCCCGTTGCAACACATTGATGATACCTGACAATAACACGATTCTTTTCAAAAACTGAAGGTTATCTTTGGGCTAAGGCTGACAATTAACAGCATTCTTCTCGAAATTGTGAAAACCTCCATGGAGTAGGACATTGAGTCTACATGCATAACATATGCATCATTATTGAGTATTGGTTATGATAATTGAACTGTTGAATACTTGGATAATAATTGAGGGCATTATCATAAATATTGAATATTTATATCTATGTGATATATTAATTGAGGAATATTGGATGATGATGATGATAAATAATATTGATGGCATTATTGTAATTATTGTTATTTTATACATTATGATGATGACATAATTGTAATTATGGTATAATATACTTGTATGGTGTGTTGTTTGTGTTATCTCTATGCTACCATGTTAGTATTGACGTAGGTGATCTCACCACTTTGTTATATTATTTTGTTGTGCTTGTATTGTTAAAATTGTATAGTAGATGAAACGAGTTTCTTAGACGTGATGGGAAGTAGATATTCTGAGTTCGGTGACAACATCGAGGAGTGACCAACCCGGACTGGTTAGTGTGCAGTTTTAAGGAGGAACAGATATATGACGCACTAAGATAGATACAAGACGGAATAAGTATGTTGAGTTTTTATCGTTAGTGTTTTACCGTGCTATTAAGTAGGACCCGTCGTGGGGTTTGCTACTATTTAAAATTGAGTCTGTAAGTTTTATATTTCTTGAAAATTTGTTAAATATTACGTGGTATCTGTAATGTATATTAATCAGTTTAAATCTATTTTTCAGTATTACTTATAAATATCAGTAAGTTTATGTTTCCGCGAAAAGAAATGTTGAAACCCACCTTTTATAACTCAAACCTTTTATGAACTGATTTTCAGATTATAAGTTGGTAGTCAGAAATGTGATGCCCTAAGGAGGGTGTTACAGTCGGTGTGATAAGCGTAGTGTGGTTCATCGAGTGGACTTGGAGGCATTAGTGTGTGGAGTATTCCACATGTGGACAGTTGGTAGCTCCTCTGGGCTGTGGTAACTGGCAATACACTAATGATCTCGACATGCACTATTCTTAATCGAGATCTTGTGGAGACTGTTTAGTACAATGCCTGTAGTGCACGATGTGTTTGGACTGTGTACTACTGCACAATGTTGGACTGTGGGCTATAGACACAACGTTGGACAGTGTAATAGTTTGGTTGGGCAGCCTGAGGTACTGATAGTTCTTTTCGAGTCATTCTCTCTAATGTCTGTGTCTAGCTCCATGGAGTAGGAATGAGTCATATGCATCTGCATTTGTGTCATGCATCATAACATTATTATTTGTGATATTATATGATGTGTTAAACTGTGTATTTAATTATGATGTTGTGGTATGCATTATTGTGTCAAATTGTGTTATTATTAATGATGTTATGGTATGCTTTATTGTATTAAACTGTGATATCTGTTGTATTGTCGTTTTCTTATTTGTCATGCTGGTAATGGTGTAGATTGTCTCACCTCTTTGTTGTATCATTTTGTGTGTTTGTATTGTTAAAATTTGTATAAAAGGCAAAATGAGTTTCCTAAACTTAACTGGAGGCAATGTTCTGAGGTCGGTGATGGCGTCGAGGAGTGATCTTCCAGGTTTCGACAGTATGCAGTTTGGAAGAGGAATAGAACAAGTATGTGGAGTTTATTTCATTAGTGTTGAAGTAAGACCCGTCATTGGGTTTACTACTGTTTCTTGAGTCTGTAAGTTATGTTTTAAATGTTGTTGAATATTATGTGGGATCAGTATAATGTGTATTAATCAGTTCAGTTTATTTTCTATATTACTTATATATTTGGTAAGTTTATATTGTCAACAAAAAGAAAATTTTATAATCCATATTTTATAACTCAAAGCTTTTATGAAATGATTTTCAGGTCTTAAAATTTTTAGTCGAAAATGTAATGCCCTATAGAGGATGTTACAAGACTAACTACTTCACCAGTGTTAGTTCTGCCTAATCCAAATGAACCATTTGAGGTGTATTGCGACGCTTCCTACCAAGGGTTGGGATGCGTCCTTATGCAAGGCGGAAAGGTGGTGGCTTATGCCTCAAGACAATTACGAGGGCATGAAAAGAACTACCCAATGCATGATTTAGAGTTAGCTGCCGTGGTATTTGCTTTGAAGATATGGAGACATTATCTGTATGGGGCAACGTTCAACGTCTTCAGTGACCACAAGAGCTTGAAGTATCTGTACGATCAGAAAGAATTAAACATGAGACAGCGAAGATGGTTAGAATTCCTGAAAAACTATGACTTCCAACTTCAGTATCATCCTGGGAAGGTGAATGTGGTGGCTGATGCCTTAAGTAGGAAGACAATCAGTGTTTCTACCATGATGATTAGAGAGAAAGACTTGATAGAACAATTCAAAGACATATGGTCTTTTGTGGAGCTAATGCTAGGAAAAATCTGCATGAATATGGTCACTATTTCGAATGACTTGCTGGAAGACATCCGAGAAAAGCAGAAAGATGACAAGTTCATGCAAGAGGAAAGAGAACTAATGAGGCAGGGCGGTGTGTCAACGCTAGAAGAACTAAGTGATGGAATTTTAAGATTCCAAGGTAGAGTCTGTGTGCCCAAAGATAAGGAACTCAGGAAGTATATACTTGAACATGCTCATACGAGTCAGTTAAGTATGCATCATGGAATGACCAAAATGTATCAAGATTTGAAGAAGCTATTCTGGTAGCATGGAATGAAAAGAGATATCGCTAGATGCGTATCATCTTGTTTGGTTTGTCAGAAGACAAAGATTGAACATCAAAGACCGTCAGGATTTTTGCAACCCTTGACTATTCCCGAATGGAAGTGGGATAGTATTGCCATGGACTTTGTTGTCGGATTACCAAAAACTAGAAGAGGATATGATTCAATATGGGTGTTTGTGAATCGACTTACAAAGTCAGCACATTTCTTACCGATCAACATTAGATATCCTTTGGATAAGCTAACTCAGCTGTATATTAGTGAGATTGTCAGGCTACATGGTGTGCCTACAAGTATCATTTCCGACAGAGATCCTAGATTTACATCTAAATTTTGGCAAAGTCTTCAAGAAGCAACGGGAACAAAGTTACGATTAAGTTCTGCTTACCATCCGCAGACTAATGGTCAATCGGAAAGAACAATCTAATCATTGGAGGATTTGCTAAGAGCTTGTGCTATAGAACAGATTAGAAGTTGGGATGAAATCTTACCGTTGGTAGAGTTCACCTACAACAACAGTTATCACTCGAGTATAGGGATGACTCCCTATGAAGCTCTGTATGGACGAAGGTGTCGAACGCCTTTATGCTGGTATCAAGATGGAGAGCGACTTACAATCGGACCTGATCTCATTCAACAGACAACTGAGAAGGTTAAGATGATTCAAGAGAAGATGAGAACAGCTCAAAGTTAACAAAAGAGTTATGCAGACAAAAGAAGAAAACCTCTTGAGTTCGAAGAAGGAGAGCATGTATTTCTGAAAGTCACGCCTACGACTGGGGTCGGTCGGGTTCTCAAATCTAGAAAGCTCACTCTAAAATTCCTTGGACCTTATCAAATCCTTCGTCGGATAGGTCATGTTGCTTACCAAATAGCCTTACCCCCTTTCCTTTCAAATCTCCATAATGTCTTTCATGTGTCACAACTCCAAAAATACATTTCAAGTCCTGATCACGTCAAAGCACCTGATTCAGTACAATTAAAGGAGAACTTGACTTATGAACAACTCCTGTGAGGATTGAGAATAGGAGAATGAAGTAACTTAGGGGGAAAGACATTTCATTGGTGAAAGTGATCTGGAACGAGGCGACCAGAGATGCAACTTGGGAACTGGATGACAAGATGAAGGAGCAATACCCAGAACTATTTTAAGGTATGAAAATTTCGAGGACAAAATTCTTGTTTGTTGGGGAGAGTTGTAACACTCCAAAATTTTATTTATTTTATCATAAATATTCATTTTCTAATATTTGTGATTTTTTGAAATTTTTCTGGATTTTTTTTAGAATGTGAAATATTTTAATATTATTCCTCATTTTACGTGCAAATTGAACGGAGCCGAGAAAATAAAATATTTTTTTTCGAAAACCTTGATCTGTGGAAATGTCAACGGGAGATCTTACTAAATTCGAGGTTAGACACGATTTACGAAGTTTCATGTTTTTCGAGAATTTTATCAAATAAAATAATAAATCACTGTGTAAGTTTTATCCGCTGGACAACTAATACTGATTTCTGTCAACTGTAACAATTGTCCATTAGATAATAACATGTGTTAAAAATCCTTATCACACTATCCAAAAATCTAATTTGTGTCAAATCCATTAGCTTTATTTTCAAAATAAAGATTAAGTTAATTCAAAACTCATTATAGGAAGCATCTAAGAAATTTTCTCCAATCACACATTTCTCTCTCTTCCCTCCCCATTCTTCTCCACGGCAGATGCACTCCTTGGGGGAGTCAAATTGAATTTTCTCACTTTTACCACCTCACTTCCATTTTTCTAAACACTTTTCTCTCCTCATTTTCTTCAAGCACCCTCCTTTCTTTTCTTCTTCTTCCTTCTCCATCGTACACCCACATATTGGAGATCATCTCCATGGTTTGCTGAATCAACCACATTTCTAGCTTTCTTACACCATTCCAAGACTATTCTCTTTTGTGACCATCCTTTGGTTTTTTCTTCTCCCATTATCCACCATTGAAGCTAAAGCTTTAAGCTTTGAGGTAAAGTCTTCACCTTTCTTCCATTTTCTTCTCATTCTCATTTTTCTTGGTCACCTTTGTGACCAAGAACTCATCTTTCCATGGTTGAGTGGACATTGTGGAAGTCACTCACATTAGTGTTTTCTTGAAGGAGGAAAACAAAAATCAAGAGTAAAAAGGAGTAGCACCATTGTATTGTCTTCAAATAGGTAAGAGAGAGATAATCATCTTCAACCAATCTTGGTAGTAAGGAGATGTCTTGTGTGTTGTTATTGATGAGAGAATCCATGTGGATTGCTATCTTTGCTATATTGTATGAACCTATGGACTTGCATTGTGGTTATTTGATTTGTATGAACCTATGGACTTGCATTGTGTATTTTAATGAATATGAATCTGTTGTTGGTTGTTTTGAATACCTTGATGATGTTTATTGGTTTGGTTTGGGTTTAGAATGGTTTAAGGACACTGATTTCTGCATAAAACGAGCTTATAATCGATTACATAGCCCTTGTAATCGATTACAATGCTTCTGGAGCTGCGAAAATGGTTTCTGGGCTGGATATAATTGATTACATCCTTTATGTAATCGATTACATAGCCTCTGGTTGAGACGTAATCGATTACAACCTGCGTGTAATCGATTATAGAGTTTCTGGTTGAGACGTAATCGATTACATAGCTTCTGGTTGAGACGTAATCGATTACAACCTGTGTGTAATCGATTACAGAGTTTCTGGTTAAGACGTAATCGATTACGTTAGTCATGTAATCGATTACCAAGCTCCTAAATAAGAGTTTTTGATCCAAAATTGATGGGAATAAAGTTCTTAACCCCTTAGGATCTAAATACAAACCTTAAACTTTAAATTTTGAATGATTATGCAACTAAATTACTTGGGAAAAATGCTTTGATGATAATGTGACAAGAGATCAAATGATAAATTTGAATATTCATGATGTGGACTTGTGATAATTGACGAACCATAAATACATGTTGATGTTGAGAAATGAATATATGCCATTGTGGTATGCTTTATGACAAATGTATCATTGATAAACATACATGATATACATTGCATCGTCATGCATATGTGTTGTCCGTTGGACATTGTTGGAAGGGCGATTGTATGCCTAGGAGCTTGAATAACACCTATGTGCGGGTGCGAATAGACTAAGCATAGGGTCATAGTAGTTGGCCCTGGGGACGTTGGGGTGTGGGTGTCTCACAATAGACAGTGGTAGCTCCACTAGGGCCGTGGGATAGACCGATGCAAACACACTGACGATCCAGACTAAGACGCTGTCCTATAGCACGATCAACTGTTGAGGTGCCAAGTATAAGCCATTTGCGCAACTATTTTTATGAGATGAAGTACACTATTTTTAAAGACTAACGATATACTAGCATTACTCCTTAATCATTCACTCCGAAAATGTTAATGTCTAGCTCCATGGAGTAGAATTTTTGGTACCTTGTGCATTGTGAACTGCCAGTCTCATAATTCATTGAGCATGAACATTTATAATTGCTAATATAACTGTCCTTGTTACTGCAATAATTGTCTGATTATCTGAACTATTGACTACTGGGAATATTACTATTGTTTGCCTATTATTGCAATTATTATAATTAATTATTGTTGTTATACTTTTACTGTTAATTCAATATTGTTGTGATCAAATGTATAAATTATGTTATCTGTGGGCATCCAGTGCCGTTTTGTTTTCTTACTACCATATTGGTAATGAAAGCTGGGTGTCTCACCTCTTTCTATGTTTCTTTTATTTCTGTCGGTCTGTTTACTTTTGAGAAGACATGTGTGAGGAAGGGGAAGCTCCTGAGTTTCTCGACTTTTGGCCAAACCGAGATTGAAGCTTGCTGAGGATGACGTCTCGCCCTCGTGGATTTTGGGCTACACCTAGTTTATTTTTCACGGAGGTCCCGACTGTTGGCACATAAATGTGCAGATGGACCATTGCGTGTACCATGGAGAGCTGACAGTGTCCTTGGCATGGGGTCGTTACGACACTCTTATTCTTGATTTTTATACTTTTGTTTGGCTAGAGTTTTATATGCCTGTTAGGGATATGTGGGCTGACATGTATTACACCCCACGTGATGACTCTTTTCTTTCAACTGCTCGGGCTTCCGCCCGTTGCTCTGTCGCTCCAATGGATGTTTCATCGGACGAAGAGGACCCTGAGGAGGATCCTTCTACGGTCCCTTCTCGTCAGTCTTAGGGACTGATTCTGTCGGTGGCTACTTATGGCTAACCGTTATCTTTTTGGGAGAGCCTGACGTTTTGCTAGATTGATGGATGTAAATTTGTAACTACCTTGGGTGGATAAAGCTTTTGTTTTTTTGTATATTTTGAAATGTAACTAAACAGGCTTATGCATATAGATATGAATATATATTGTGTATGGTTTAACTTACGTCGATTTTTATTGTGACTATTCAAATTATTATCTCTATACTTAATGGATTCTTAAATTAACTCTTTTGACTCTACTTGGTAATAATATGATTTAAATTAAACAAAAAAAAATATAGTGACAATTATAAAGGATATTAAATAACCGTAAAATGAGCCGGGTCTATGAATTTAAAAACAATTACCATTTTCCGCGGTTAAATTTATTTCGTTTCATGTTTCGCGTTACTATGGTGTGACGTTCCTTTTTTGCTGGTATTGAGAAAAAAGGGGCGTTATATTCTTCATCTTCCATTTTCCACCATTAAAGCCCAAACTTGAAGCTTTTGAGGTAAAGTTCTTAACTTTCTTCTCTTTTCTTCTCTTTTTCATTTTTCTTGGTCACCTATGTGATCAAGGACTCCTCTTTTCATGGTTTGAGTGAACATTTTGAAAGTTGCTCACCTTAGGGTTTTCTTGAAGGTGGAGGACGGATTTCCCAAAGTAAAAGGAGCTTGCTTTCCTTGATATTTCTCTAGGTAAGAGGGAGATAATCCTCTTTAACCTATCTTGGTGGTGAGGAAACGTTTATTTGATGTTGTTGATGAGGGAATCCATGTGGGATTACTCTTTTGTTGTATTGTTTTTCATGATTTTGTTGTTATTTTGATTTGTATGAATCTATGGATTTCCATTGTGTATTTTGATGACTATGAATCTATGGATTTTCATTGTGTACCTTGATGACTATGAACCATGTATTGGAATGTTTGAAATTGATGAGAAACTTTGAAATGGGAACAAGATTCTGCAGAAAACGAGTTCTGCAGAATTCTTGCTGATGCACGAGCGCTCAGGCACTGTGTAGAGAGCGCCCATGCACTCAACCAGCACTCAGGCGCTGTAGCTTGGACACCTAAGTGCTCAATGCCCAAAAGAATTTTCTTGTAACGTAGCTTGGTGAGCGCTCTAGCGCTGCGAAGAGAGTGCCCAGACGCTCGACCAGCAGTTAGGCGCTGCAGAGATGGCACCTAGAGCAGAATCAGCTAGGTATATGTAAGATATACTAGGACTTCAGTATAAGGATGTTACAATTAAACTAAAGTAAAGAACTTGACTATTTAAGAGAAATGAAGATTTAATGAGGATTACAAGAGAATTCCTCTAGGGAACGATTTCATAAGAACTGTTAAGCTAAAGTGAAATTCTATAATGAACCTTAAGGACTGTTTTACCACTTTTAAGAACTTGATACTATGTTATTGTGGGTCTATGAATGGGACCAAGGAATTATTGATGTTTAACTTGATCCAATTGTGATATGTTATGGATGAGTATATCATTTGTTGAATAAACATGAATATGCATTGAGTCATCATGCATTGTGAAAGTCTGATGCACTCTATTGTAAGAATGTATATCTAGGAGATTGAATCACACTTTAGTGCAGGTGCGAATAGACTAGTGTAGGTCATATCGTTGACCTTGGGGGCGTCAGGGTGCGAGTGTTCCATGAATGAACAGTTGGTAGCTCCTCTGAGCCGTGGGATAGACCGATGTAAATGCATCGACGATTCGAACCGATACATTGTCCTATATCGTGATCCTATGAGAATGCCGCTATATAAAGCCTTGATGCGCAAATTATGAATTTTCTGGAAAGGCACTTGATTTTATGGCTGACAAGATACTGGCATGTCTCCTTCATCATTCCCTCTGATGTTTTGTGTCTAGCTCCATAGAGTAGGATTTGTAGTACCGAATGCTGGATTTTGGTACCATATGCATGTGCAAAGTGAGTCAGCATATCATTTGACATTTATTTATTCATAAGATGATGGAACTGTTGTTTATTGATGTATAACTACCTGGAATTGCCAATCTATTTATTATGTGAATCTTGATGCTAATTATTATTTTTGTTATGCTATGTGGGCGTCTTGCGCCGTTCTGTTTCTTTACAGCCATAATTGGTATTAAATGTAGGATGTCTCACCTCTTTTCTGTATTTCTGTTACTCTGTGTATTTATATATTTCTCTGAAGATGGTGGTGAAGAAGGGGTAGTGCACGAGTTCCCTAGCTTTTGGCCTGGTCTTGACTAGTACTTGTTGGAGCATAACGTCTCGTTCACGTGGCTTTTTGGGTTATGTTAAACTGACTTTTCATGGAGGTCCGGATTACTGGCTCATCAACCTACGTACAGATTACTGCATCTACCATGGAGACGTGACAGTGTCACTGGCTTGGGGTCGTTATGACCCATCTGTATTTACTTTCACTGTAAATGTTCATTTAGAGTTTTACTTACCCATTCGTGATATGTGGAGTGATCTTTACTACACTCCACGTGAGGATTCATTTTTATCCTCTGCACGAGCCCCCACTTGTAACTCGGTTGCTCTGATGAGGGTTTCCTCATACGATGAAGACCTCGAGGAGGATCCAGTCACGATTCCTTCTTGTTAGTTTTAGGGGCTGATGTTGTTGATAGTCACTGATGGTTATCTGTAAATCTTTTGAGGGCCTGATATTTTGTCTTTTGGTGGGCTGTACATGTGTAATCTTTTGGGGCGGGTAAAGCTTTTGCTTATTTTGTATATCTGTTGATGTAACTAAACAATGATGATATAAGTATATATATATATATATATATATATATATATATATATATATATATATATATATATATAATGTATGGTTTATTTCTTATGTTAATTATACCGTAATTATGTTTCATCATTTTCTTACAAAAAAAAATTTGCTAAATTAATATATATATATATATATATATATATATATATAAACAAACAGCTTATCAATATTTAAATGAACCGGGTCTTAATTTATGTTTTATTTTCCGCATTGTCCTTTTTGGTGTGACGTTCCCTCCTCAAAAAGGGGCGTTACACCATGAACCTTCACAGGCATGTCAAGCAAATTTTTGGCTATCTCTAGAAGCCTACACAAGCCTGACATATTTTCGGGGATGTTACAGTAGTCACTTGGCTGGTATTTCTCATTTCTTGCATAAATTGACCAAGAGTCTCCTCTAGTGATAACTATTGCCTATACTGAACTGCTCCTTGATTTGGAAAATATGATGGTTGTTAGTAACCTTGGTTACCACCTAAGTTACTTGAAAAGTTATTTTGTTTCCAAGAAAAATTAGGGTGATTTCACCAATTACGATTATAAGTATTTGAAGTATTAGCAAAAGATCTCCCTATTGTGTTTCTCTGCTCAATAAAACAATAATTATTTGATGCAAAAGAAGAGCACATAGAAGAAGCATGCATATTACTCTCACAAAATGCATAATTTTCCTGTTGGACACTATTAGCCCAACCAACACCTTTATTGAGTGATAGGGACTTCATGTACAATAGCATCTATTCTAGCTTTGAAATTTGTATTCTGACTAACCTCATATAAACATCCCTTCTTAGGTTAGTTTGATCTATCCCTACGATTTGCAAAATATTACTGTTTAGAATTTTCAGAAAAATCTTCAAAAAATTGATAACCATCATGTGCATTCAAATTCAAAAATGTGCCACCATTCATAGACTTAACCAAGCTCCTATTAAATTGTGTCAACTCATTATAAAAATACTGCACAAGGCGCCATTTTTCAAAATCATGATGAAGGCACCTCACAAGCAAGTCTTTAAACCTCTCACAGCTTTCAAAGAATTTTTCATGGTCTTCTTGACAAAAATATGAAATTTCCCTTCTCAAAGAATTTGTTTTAGACATGGGAAAAAATTTAGATAAAAACTTTTGGCAACATTTTCCATGATGTAATAGAGTTAGAAGGTAAATAATTCAGCCAAGTTTTTTCTTTATCTTTCAATGAAAAAGGAAAGAGATGCAAACGCACAGATTCTTCATAAAAATTTTGAAATTTAAATGTTTCAAAAATTTATAAAAAATCCTTGACAAGCAAGTATGTGTCTTTCCTATCTAAGTAATGAAAAATTGGATACAGATTGATAACTTGAGGTTTAATCTCAAAATGGGTAACAGTAATTGCAAGCAAAATAATGCATGAGGGTGGATTCACAGAAATTGGACAAAATAATTCCTTAAGTGGTCTAACATCATCTCCTTGCATAGCTACATCAGTCTCTACTATAGTTTCTAGACCAATTCCTTGCACACCCATATTCATCTTTGTTATAAGTTCTATATCAACTCTCACTAATCTATGTATATGATCACGAACCCAAGTTGTCATGCAATGCTCAAACAACAAAAAATAAAATTTAAAAAAAATAGAGCAATTAAATTTAAAAAGAAAAATAAGATAAGGCAAATAAGAAAAATAATAATAAAAAATTAACTAGTAGAAGAGAAAAATTTAACAAATTCTTAACTTTTAACTAACTAAGTCCCCAGCAACAACGCCAAAAACTTGTTGTGACTTTTTTAAAAGCATTTAAATACTCGCAAGTGCACAAGTCGTGCCGAAATACAGTTGAGCAAGTACGAGATTGATCCCACAGAGACTTAGAGTTAATTTTAATATTAAAAAATTCTTTCTAATCTAGTCGCACCAATTGATGAGCAAAATATGAAAAAAGTTAAATTAAATAAATAAATAAAATAAAAAAATTAAAAGAACGCAAGTATATGAGTGAGGTTTCTACCAGATGTAAAGGAACTAATGGTCAAAATCCACTAAGATTAGTTTTAACATTACTTATATTAAGCTATTATACCCAAATAATTTATCTCATGAACATCTAACGGCAAAGCATGTGATCACGGAAGATCTATGATTGAAGCACTAAAAATAATAATCAAGTGTATGATAAAATTTTTTTAATTGATAGTAAATTATCAAATTATCATATATATCCCTAATAAGAAATTACAATTGATATCCTACAATTACCACCAACACTTAGATAACATAAATAAATTCTAAAGAATGATAAAAACATGATTGAACTCATTTAAAAATTCATTCATATAATTTGATAGGAGAATAGAATCAATAAACATTAAATCCTAAAATTGGGTAAAAACAATTCAACATAATAATGCCAAAACAATCAAGGTTTCATTTTCCCCTTAATATAAAGATTTTAACAAAATATAATAAGATTAGAACACAACAAAATTATCTCACTAAAATATTCTATTGATACTGCTCTTCTTCTCTGCACTGCATGATGATGCGCTCTATCTGCAATCTCGTTCTCCAATCTGTCTTATGCGACGCTGTGTTTGCCTCAATATGTTTTCCACCAATATTTATAGTAAGTCATTGCACTGCCCAACTCTTGTGTCCAATTCACTCACGGGCTCCAACTTTCAATTGCAGCATTTTCATTGTAATTGGACCATGGCACACACATTAGATTTATTTCACAATGCTTGGTTAATACTTTGTGCATAAAAGCATTTTTCTATGGCCCAACCAAGCGCTATTTCTTCTTTCTTTGATTAAACTACTTGTCAAATTGTCATTATTTTGTTGTCCAATATTTTTAACAAATTTTTTACAATTATCACAATAATTAAATTAATGACTTCTTCAAATAAATCAATCAATAGTATTATAAAGTCACTAAAATTAAATATAATGAGATATAATAATACCTATTTTTAAAAAAAATATATATAAAATTAGGCTATTATTAATAACCACATTTTTAGATTGAAAAAATCCATTAGTTTGCTTTCCTCTTTAACATGCCTCACAAAACAAATCTTCTTCAAACTTGATCTTAGGGAGTCCCCTTATAAGATCACTTTTCACAAGTTTAGAAAGCAGTTTCATGTTACCATGTCAAGTTTCTTATGTCAAACCCATTTTTCATCATTCTTAGAGACTAAGCATGTTACATTTTGACTATTTAACTCCTCTAGATCAACCTTATAGAGGTTGTCATACCTCTTGGTAGTAAAAAAGGTAAAGTAATTTTTAGAATCTTTTACAACACCAAAGGTGTAACACCCTAAAAATTTCGTATCTCTTAACCAGTAATTTTGACAGTTAACAGAATTTTACTGTTTAGTAATTTCTAAGCGCTGTAAAATTATTTTAATTATTCTGTCAGCGTATTTGATCATTTTGAGTCATTTACTCCGTGTCAGGAAAATAAAAATTTTCGGGCCGAGGAAAACTTTACGTAATTTAATTTTTACCGTTAGGTTTTAATTATTTTAAGTAATCTGATTTGATATTTGTGCATTTTTTAATATTTGTGATTTTTGTGAATGATTATGAAATTTTTTACTACTTGTGGGCCCAGGGGGTGTATGTGCGCCTAAGTGGCCATATGTGGGCCCAGGTAGGTCCCGCAAAGTAAAAAAAATTTTACGCATAGAAAAATTTGTTCTATTTAGACGGAGACAGGGGATCTTACTAAACCTGAATCCGGAAATAGTTTTAAAAAATTTCTTATACTGTATTTTGTACTGTATTTAATTATTAGGCGATAAAAATACAGTAAATATAATTTTGTGGGGTTTAGCAGATAAAAATAAATATTATACTGCTTAAGTCAACATTGGTGGTTTGGATATCCACCATTAATTTAATCAATGGTGGAGATTTAGTCTAAACAAGCTTAATAAGGAAGGCTTTGATATCAACCGTCGATTTAATTAACGGTGTAGAATTGGTCATATAAAGTGGCTATGACCATTTGTAACCATTGGATATGGATTTAATCAATGGTAGAGATTTGGTCTCAAAAAGTGACAAAGACCATTTATGACCATTGGATGAAGAATTAATCAAGGGTGGAGAATTGGTCTTATAAAGTAACAAGGACCATTTAAGACCATTGGATATAAATTTAATCAATGGTGGAGATTTGGTCTTAAAAATTAACAAAGACTAATTATGACCCTTGGATTAAAAGTAAGAAGGAGTAATCTTGACCCTTCATTTTGGAGACACATCTAATGGTTAGAATTTAAAGGAGAAAAGATCCAATGGCCTAAATTAAGTCTTCTATCTAAAGCTACACCTAAAGTCTACCTTAATCCTAACCATTGAATTAATCAGTGGCTTAGAATACTTCAAATAATTGCTTGGACTTTCAAGATTGAATCTTAATCATTGATTTAATCTATGGTTGAAATTTGATCTTATATAATTGCTTGGATTTCAATTGTGACCCTTGGATGGCAACATGGAAGGAGAGATCTTGACCATCCATTTAGTAGCTTCATCTAAAGGCTAAGATTAAAGAAGGAAGAAGATCCAATGGTCCAAGTTTGTTACTATCACTTGGAAACTCTCCAATTATTTGGTGTCTTTGACTAACACTCAAATAATTCACTTATTTCTCTCTTCACTCTACGGCAATTTAAGGAAAAAGGGGGGCCAAAAAGCATTTCATGCATTTGCTATCATAATTCATCTTTGTCTCCTCCAAAAAGCCAAAGTTCTTAGCAAAACTTTCTCTCCTTCTTCTTCATGGTGGGTTTCGGCCATGGCACCCAAATATGTCCTCCATCACTCTTTAATTTCAACTAACCATATTTCTTGAATCCTTACCTTATTCTAAACAACTTTCATGTTGGAGATTTTCTCCAAATCATTCATCTTCATGGACTTTCTTCAAGATCAAAGTTATGGGGTATTTATGGTGAAGTGTAAGGAAACTTCGTTTCTTCTCTCTTTTTCATGTTCTAAACCATGCTTGATCCATGGTTCCTCTTAATTAAGCTTAGTATACTAATTTTTATGTATTTTATTTTGTATTTGAGAAGCCCTTGGTGGTGAAGGACTTAGAAAGAGAAGCAAAACAAGGAGCTTTTGAGGATCTTCAAGAGGTAAGAGGGAGATCCATCTCACCAACCAAGTATGGTGGTGAGAGATGGTCTTATATTTGATGGATGGTGAATCCATGTGAGGATTCATATCCATGGTCTTGTAATTATTTGTGGGTGTTTATGTGTTTGATTTATTTGTTCATGCTTTGTATGATTTGCATGATTTATTGCTTTTGATTATGGCATGCTTATGGTAGCTTATGGTATATATGATGAAATATGTATGTGTATGCCGTGATGTGATGATGGAAAGAAAATCAATTTTTGGCTCCAATGGCCAAAGGAAGAGTGGTCATGGTTTTGACACTCATGATTAGAGTTTATGTTGAAAATTTTCAAGAACAAGAGAATTAATTTTTGGTCCCTAGAACATGGTGAATTTCGGCCAAGACACCTCAAGATAGGTGTTCACAAATTAATATTTTCATGGATGATGAAATGAGATGTTTAGAAAAACAAGGAAAATAAACAAAGGATTTATTTTTCAAAGAGTACATGAACACGGTTTTAGAAGGATTTTTATTGATTTATTTTGTGTAAAAAGTTTCTAAGTGTTTTACTAAACATGAGTTTTAAATGAAAATAGCAATGTTGATTTTAAGGATTTGCAAAGAAAGTGAAAAAAGATTTGTAAAGAAAGTGAAAATGGATTTGCAAAGAAAGTGAAAAATGAAAATGAACAAATGACTTGATTTCAAAGACCAAGTGTTCACGGTTTTTGTAAAGGATTTTTAATGGTTTTGTTTGTGTAAAACCATATCAATTTAGAAGGAAAAATATTTGATGGTTTCAATAGTCATGTCCACGTTTTTGAAGGCTTGCAATGCCTAAATTTTTATAGAACAAAGTGATATTTTATAAAATGAAGTGTTTTGTCTCTCGAAAGATTTGACAGTTTTCAATGAACACGTTCACGATTTTTGAAGACTTGCGGATACCTTGATTTTATAACAAAATGATTTTCACACAAGAATTTAGAAAGGGAATTAGAGCGTTTATCACTTGAGAAAATCAAGTTTTTGTAAACGAAAATATTTTCGAACTTCAATTTATTTTGAAAAAGGTTGTGTTTGGAAATGATTTGGGAAAAATGAAGAATATAATGGTGTTTTGAAAATTTATTAACGTATAACTGATTTTCGAGTTTTGAAATATATTAAAAAATGTTAAGTTTTGAAACGTTGATTTATATCAATGGAAAAGTGATTTTTTTTTTGGATTATATTTTGGAAAAGGATTTCTTGAGTAAAGAAATGTGGAAAAAGATTTTCTTAAGTAAGAAAATGTGAAAAATGAAATTCAAAGTCATATTATTTTGAGAAAGGTTGAAAAAGAATTTTTGAAGGTTAAGAAATATTTTCTGTAATGAAATGGTGATGAAAAATATTTTACATATCTTAAAAATGTGATTTTTAAGCTACGCAATTTGAAAAATGTGTTGAAAATGATATTGATTCATTTAAGTCCTAAATAATGTTGGGGAATATTTTACGTGATTGTAAAATGTTGAAAAATATTTTACGTATCTTAAAAATGATTTGAAATACAGTAAAATATTTCTATACGATTTGAATTATGTTTAAATATTTTACGTAATTTGAACTATTATTGAAAAATCAATATGTGATTTAAAGGTAATAGAATATTTTTACGTGATTGTGAAAATGACAGAAAATTGTTATGTGATTTGGAAAGTGTTTTAAATATTTTGAGAATGATAGAAAATGATTTACGCAATTTAAAAGAATGATTTTTAAGTGACGCGATTTTGAAACAGTGGAAAAATACTATGCGATTTGAGAAGCATATATTTTTACGCGATTGAGAAAAACGTTGAAAAATTAGTACGTGATTTAAAAGTGCAACAGAAGAGTTGCAGCATTTTAAAAACATAACAGAAATGTTACAAAATTTTGTAAATGTAACAGTAGTGTTACGGTATTGTAAAAACGTAATAAAAATATTTTAAAATTTTAAAACGTAACAAAAGTGTTACGGTATTTTGAAAATGCAACAGAAATGTTGTGGTATTGTGAAAACGTAACAGAAGTGTTACGGTATTGTGAAAATATAATTAAAATGTTTTGGAATTGTGAAAACGTAGCAGAAATGTTACGTGGTTGTGAAAACACGACAAAAGTATTTTATGACTATAAAAACATAATAACATGATGATTACTGTTGAACTAGTGTCCATACACTGTATGAGAAAATGATGAGTTTTGCCTATGATTGGTATTTAGTACATTTTATATGCATTGGAAAGATATGCCTGTGATTGGTATTGGTGCATTATACATGCATTGGAAAAATATGCATTGAGGCATATGATTAAATTGAACAAATGAAATTGAAAAGATTTGGCCCTTGTGGTTGGACTTGCATTGATATATTCGTGCATTGTATAAAGTATAGCTAATAAGTATTTTGGCCCTTGCGGTTGGACTTGCATTGATATATTCGTGCATTGTATAAAGTATAGCTAATAAGCTATTTTGGCCCTTGTGGTTGAAGAGGGAATGAGAATTGATAGTGAGATCTATGATGGATCTTGGGGGTGTTAAGGCGCGGCGGTCGACCAGTGGATATCTGTCTGTGGGCTAAGGCTGGACCATATGCCACTTGGCGATGTAGTCCGTTGCAACGCATTGACGATACCCGACAAGAACACGATTCTTTTCAACGACTGGGAGATTGTCTGTGGGCTTAGGCTAGACAATTAACCAGAGCATTCTTCTCAAAATTGTGAAAACCTCCATGGAGTTGTTTTTGAAAAACTGAGTCTATGTGCACATGCATGAATTTGAGCATTTATATCTGTATGATATATTAATTGAGGAATATTGGCTATGACAACTGTTTTGAATACTTGGATTTATATATGATTGGATGATGATAGTTGATTAATATTGAATATATTATTGGAAGTCTGGTATGATATCCCTGTATGATATTGCTGTTTGTGTTATCTTTGTGCTGCCATATTGATATTGGTGTAGGTGATCTCACCTCTTTGCTATGTTGTCTTGCTGTGTCTGTATTGTTAAAACTATACTGTAGAAGGAACGAGTTGTCTTAGACATAACGGGTGGTAGATATTCTGAGATTGGTGACAACATGGAGGAGTGGTCACTCAGGACTCGTTGGTGTGCAGTGTTAATAAAGAACAGATGTCTGATGCATCAAGATGGATACAAGAAGGAATAAGTACGTTAAGTTTTCTCATTAGTTTTATACCGTGCTATTAAGTAGGACCCGTCATAGGGTTTGTTACTGTTAAAAAGAGATAGTTTTCTGTTAGTTTTATATTTTTCTTTAAATTGTTAAATATTAATTAGTGTCAACATTGTATATTAAATATATTTTCAGTAATACTTACGAATTTCAGTAAGTTTATGTTTCAGTAAAGAAGAAATTTTAAAACTCACATTTTATAACTCAAACCTTGTGCGAACTTCTTTTCAGATTATGAGTCGGGAGTCAGACATGTGATACCCTAGGGAGGGTGTTACATTAGTTGGTATCAGAGCATGGTTTGAGTCTTTTGGGGTTTGTGGTTAGGTCTATTTTGCTTATGTTGTGTTCTCCGTGTTGTTGTTTTCCAAAAGAAAATAATGTTGTTTATAATGGATATCAGATCCATTGTATTTCGATCCGCACGCCTCAAGAAGAAAAAAAAAAGAAATGGCTCGGATAGTTGTACTTGTGTGGAAGTGGAACATGTTACTAGTAATGCAGTTGCAGCTACGGGAGCAATAGGAGCAATGTGGAAAGACGACTGCACGAACAGAGGATCACTAAACAGTGGAAACTGGAAGTTGAAGTTCAGGATCTGATGGAAGAGAATCGGTCTTGGAATATAAGATTTCGTAATTTTGGAACCTGATATTTTTAGGGATATTGGGAAAGTAATTGATTTCAATGGAAAACATATCTACGATTATTGGGAAATTAGCAGGAGCAGTAAACATGTGGAGGTAGTGCTTGTAGCAGTAAATCCAGTTGGATCGTGACGTCTTTATTGTTATACAAGAAATGTGGAAGGGAACACTTAACGAAGGATTGTATATCCAAGGAAATAATTTGTTTTAAGTGTGGGAAGTTTCGAACACAATCTTTGAAAATAGAGTTCCTTTGAAAATAGAGTTTTCTATTAGTAAAATCTTGGATGATAAGGAAAATTGTTACTCTAAGCAGAATGGGAGTGTTCTGAGCTGAAGACTTAATTAAGGGAGATTGTATTGCAGAAGGTAATTCTTTGATCATAGTGTAGGAAACCTGTTCTTTGTGTAATATGATTGAGTAGATCAATTATATTTTAGAGTTATCCATAATCCTCTGGTCTGTTTCTTTCTATTTCTATTCTTAGCCGATCGAGCTACTTGTGTTATTCAAATATTGTTATAGATCAAATCTTTGTGTTAGTTTGATCTGTCGTTCAAAATTTTTGTGTTAGTTTGATCCATTTTTATAAACAGACGTGATCTTTAAAAATGGATTGGTTATTTTTCAACCATATCCTATGAGATTATTTCAACAAAGTGTGAGTAATTCTGAGAAAATCTATTCTTGAAAATTGGGGTTACATCCAATTCTTTGCTGGATATGTTCGATAACATATTCAATTCATTTTGTTATTTTCCATGATGTTTTCTTTCATCTCCTGCAATTGCAGGAATATCTTGCAAGAAAGGATATTCCTATACTTATATCTGTGTCATCGTATCAAAGTGGCGCAGTGGAAGCGTGGTGGATTCTTCAAAAGTTGAAGAAGTCCGTCTATGGGAAAAGTTAAGACGGTAATGAAAAATCGTAGAAAAAAATTTATTGCGATATTTGTTTGATCAGGAGAAGTGAACAAGAGATAAAGAACTTTCATTGGTTAAAATCGTTTGGAATAACGTAAGAGGTGAAACTACGAAGGAACTGGAAGAAAAGATGGAAGAGGAATAGTTGTATTTATTCCAAGGATGTGAAATCATGGTTATTAAATTTCGAGGACGAAATTTCTGTAATAGGGGGAGTATTGTAACACCCTAAAAATTCTGTATCTCTTAACCAGTAATTTTGACAGTTAACAGAATTTTACTGTTTAGTAATTTCTAAGCGCTGTAAAATTATTTTAATTATCCCGTCAGCGTATTTAATCGTGTTGAGTGATTTACTCCGTGTAAGGAAAATAAAAATTTTTGGGCTGGGGAAAACTTTACGTAATTTAATTTTTACTGTTAGGTTTTAATTATTTTACGTAATCTAATTTGATATTTGTACATTTTTTAATATTTGTGATTTTTGTGGATGATTATAAAATTTTTTACTGCTTGTGGGCCCAGGGGGTGTATGTGGGCCCAAGTGGCCATACGTGGGCCCAGGTGGGTCCCGCAAAGTGAAAATTTTTCTACGCATAGAAAAATTTGTACTGTTTAGACAGAGACAGGGGATCTTACTAAACCTGAATCCGGAAACAGTTTTAGAAAATTTCTTATACTGTGTTTTGTACTATATTTAATTATCGGGCGATAAAAAAATAGCAAATATAATTTTGTGGATTTTAGCAGATAAAAATAAATATTATACTGCTTAAGTCAACATTGGTGGTTTGGATATCCACGATTAATTTAATCAATGGTGGAGATTTAGTCTAAACAAGCTTAATAAGGAAGGCTTTGATATCAATCGTCGATTTAATTAATGGTATAGAATTGGTCATATAAAGTGGCTATGACCATTTGTAACCATTGGATATGGATTTAATCAATGGTAGAGATTTGGTCTCAAAAAGTGACAAAGACCATTTATGACCATTGGATGAAGAATTAATCAAGGGTGGAGAATTGGTCTTGTAAAGTAACAAGGACCATTTAAGACCATTGGATGTAAATTTAATCAATGGTGGAGATTTGGTCTTAAAAAGTAGCAAAGACTAATTATGACCCTTGGATTAAAAGTAAGAAGGAGTAATCTTGACCCTTCATTTTGGAGACACATCTAATGGTTAGAATTTAAAGGACAAAAGATCCAATGGCCTAAATTAAGTCTTCTATCTAAAGCTATACCTAAAGTCTACCTTAATCCTAACCATTGAATTAATCAATGGCTTAGAATGCTTCAAATAATTGCTTCGACTTTCAAGATTGAATCTTAATCATTGATTTAATCTATGGTAGAAATTTGATCTTATATAATTGCTTGGACTTCAATTGTGACCCTTGGATGGCAACATGGAAGGAGAGATCTTGACCATCCATTTAGTAGCTTAATCTAAAGGCTAAGATTAAAGAAGGAAGAAGATCCAATGGTCCAAGTTTGTTACTATCACTTGGAAACTCTCCAATTATTTGGTGTCTTTGACTAACACTCAAATAATTCACTTATTTCTCTCTTCACTCTACGGCAATGCAAGGAAAAAGGGGGGCCAAAAAGCCTTTCATGCATTTGCTATCATAATTCATCTTTGTCTCCTCCAAAAAGCCAAAGTTCTTAGCAAAACTTTCTCTCCTTCTTCTTCATGGTGGGTTTCGGCCATGGCACCCAAATATATCCTCCATCACTCTTTAATTTCAACCAACCATATTTCTTGAATCCTTACCTTATTCTAAACAACTTTCATGTCGGAGATTTTCTCTAAATCATTCATCTTCATGGACTTTCTTCAAGATCAAAGTTATGGGGTATTTATGGTGCAATGTAAGGAAACGTCATTTCTTCTCTCTTTTTCATGTTCTAAACCATGTTTGATCCATGGTTCCTCTTAATCAAGCTTAGTATACTAATTTTTATGTATTTTGTTTTGTATTTGAGAAGCCCTTGGTGGTGAAGGACTTGGAAAGAGAAGCAAAACAAGGAGCTTTTGAGGATCTTCAAGAGGTAAGAGGGAGATCCATCTCACCAACCAAGTATGGTGGTGAGAGATGGTCTTATATTTGATGGATGGTGAATCCATGTGAGGATTCATATCCATGGTCTTGTAATTATTTGTGGGTGTTTATGTGTTTGATTTATTTGTTCATGCTTTGTATGATTTGCATGATTTATTGCTTTTGATTATGGCATGCTTATGGTAGCTTATGGTATATATGATGAAATATGTATGTGTATACCATGATGTGATGATGGAAAGAAAATCAATTTTTGGCTCCAATGGCCAAAGGAAGAGTGGTCACGGTTTTGACACTCATGATTAGAGTTTCTGTTGAAATTTTTCAAGAACGAGAGAATTAATTTTTGGTCCCTAGAACATGGTGAATTTCGGTCAAGACACCTCAAGATAGGTGTTCACATTAATATTTTCATGGATGATGAAATGAGATGTTTAGAAAAACAAGGAAAATAAACAAAGGATTTATTTTTCAAAGAGTACATAAACACGGTTTTAGAAGGATTTTTATTGATTTATTTTGTGTAAAAAGTTTCTAAGTGTTTTACTAAACATGAGTTTTAAATGAAAATAGCAATGTTGATTTTAAGGATTTGCAAAGAAAGTGAAAAAAGATTTGTAAAGAAAGTGAAAATGGATTTGCAAAGAAAGTGAAAAATGAAAATGAACAAATGACTTGATTTCAAAGACCAAGTGTTCACGATTTTTGTAAAGGATTTTTAATGGTTTTGTTTGTGTAAAACCATATCAATTTAGAAGGAAAAATATTTGATGGTTTCAATAGTCATGTCCACGTTTTTGAAGGCTTGTAATGCCTAAATTTTTATGGAACAAAGTGATATTTTATAAAACGAAGTGTTTTGTCTCTCGAAAGATTTGACAGTTTTCAATGAACACGTTCACGGTTTTTGAAGACTTGCGGATACCTTGATTTTATAGCAAAATGATTTTCGCACAAGAATTTGGAAAGGGAATTAGAGCGTTTATCACTTGAGAAAATCAAGTTTTTGTAAACGAAAATGTTTTCGAACTTCAATTTATTTTGAAGAAGGTTGTGTTTGGAAATGATTTGGGAAAAATGAAGAATATAATGGTGTTTTGAAAATTTATTAACGTATAACTGATTTTCGAGTTTTGAAATACGTTAGAAAATGTTAAGTTTTGAAATGTTGATTTATATCAATGGAAAAGTGATTTTTTTTGTGGATTATATTTTGGAAAAGGATTTCTTGAGTAAAGAAATATGGAAAAGGATTTTCTTGAGTAAGAAAATGTGAAAAATGAAATACAAAGTCATATTATTTTGAGAAAGGTTGAAAAGGAATTTTTGAAGGTTAAGAAATATTTTCTGTAATGAAATGATGATGAAAAATGTTTTACATATCTTAAAAACGTGATTTTTAAGCTACGCAAATTGAAAAATGTGTTGAAAATGATATTGATTTATTTAAGTCCTAAATAATGTTGAGGAATATTTTACGTGATTGTAAAATGTTGAAAAATATTTTACGTATCTTAAAAATGATTTGAAATACAGTAAAATATTTCTACGCGATTTGAATTATGTTTAAATATTTTACGTAATTTGAACTACTATTGAAAAATTAATATGTGATTTAAAGGTGATAGAATATTTTTACATGATTGTGAAAATGACAGAAAATAGTTATGTGATTTGGAAAGTGTCTTAAATATTTTGAGAATGATAGAAAATGATTTACGTGATTTAAAAGAATGATTTTTAAGTTACGCGATTTTAAAACAGTGGAAAAATACTATGCGATTTGAGAAACATATATTTTTACGCGATTGAGAAAAATGTTGAAAAATTAGTACGTGGTTTAAAAGTGCAACAGAAGAGTTACAACATTTTGAAAACATAACAGAAATGATACAAAATTTTGTAAACGTAACAGTAGTGTTATGGTATTGTGAAATTGTAATAAAAACGTTTTGGAATTTTAAAACGTAACAAAAGTGTTACAGTATTTTGAAAATGCAACAGAAGTGTTGTGGTATTGTGAAAACATAACAGAAGTGTTACGGTATTGTGAAAATATAACTAAAATATTTTGGAATTGTGAAAACGTAACAGAAATGTTACGCGGTTGTGAAAACACGACAAAAGTGTTTTATGACTATAAAAACATAATAACATGATGATTACTGTTGAACCAGTGTCCATACACTGTATGAGAAAATGACGAGTTTTGCCTGTGATTGGTATTTGGTGCATTTTATATGCATTGGAAAGATATGCCTATGATTGGTATTGGTGCATTATACATGCATTGAAAAAATATGCATTGAGGCATATGATTAAATTGAACAAATGAAATTGAAAAGATTTGAAGAGGGAATGAGAATTGATAGTGAGATCTATGATGGATCTTGGGGGCGTCAAGGCGCGGCTGTCGACCAGTGGATATCTGTCTGTGGGCTAAGGCTGGACCATATGTCACTTGGCGATGCAGTCCGTTGCAACGCATTGACGATACCCGACAAGAACACGATTCTTTTCAACGACTGGGAGATTGTCTATGGGCTTAGGCTGGGCAATTAACCAGAGCATTCTTCTCGAAATTGTGAAAACCTCCATGGAGTTGTTTTTGAAAAACTGAGTCTATGTGCGCATGCATGAATCTGAGCATTTATATCTGTATGATATATTAATTGAGGAATATTGGCTATGACAACTGTTTTGAATACTTGGATTGATATGTGATTGGATGATGATAGTTGATTAATATTGAATATATTATTGGAAGTCTGGTATGATATCCCTATATGATATTACTGTTTGTGTTATCTCTGTGCTGCCATGTTGATATTGGTGTAGGTGATCTCACCTCTTTGCTATGTTGTCTTGCCGTGTCTGTATTGTTAAAACTATACAGTAGAAGGAACGAGTTGTCTTAAACATAACGGGTAGTAGATATTCTGAGATTGGTGACAACATGGAGGAGTGGTCACTCAGGACTCGTTGGTGTGCAGTGTTAATAAAGAACAGATGTCTGATGCATCAAGATGGATACAAGAAGGAATAAGTACGTTAAGTTTTCTCATTAGTGTTATACCGTGCTATTAAGTAGGACCCGTCATAGGGTTTGCTACTGTTAAAAAGAGAGAGTTTTCTGTTAGTTTTATATTTTTCTTTAAATTGTTAAATATTAATTGGTGTCAATATTGTATATTAAATATATTTTCAGTAATACTTATGAATTTCAGTAAGTTTATGTTTCAGTAAAGAAGAAATTTTAAAACTCACATTTTATAACTCAAACCTTGTGCGAACTTCTTTTCAGATTATGAGTCAGGAGTCAGACATGTGATACCCTAGGGAGAGTGTTACAAAAGGCTTGTCAAAAGAAACATTATATCCACTATCACATAATTGACTTATGCTAAGTAGATTATATTTCAAAACATCAACTAACAACACACTATTGATAGAAGGTAAAGAATTGTTACAAATCTTAATAATACTATTGATAATTTTGTGATAACTAGTCATTTTATAATATTTATGATTTTTGTGAATCTTTGTGCATTTTTCTAGAAACGTCTAAATATTTTAATATATTTCTCATTTTACGTGCGTGCTGAGCGGAGCTGGAAAAATGAAATATTTTCTCTAACGCTGGTAAACCTTGAACTGTGGAAACGTCGACGGGGGATCTTACAAAACCTAAGGCCAGGCACAGTTTACGAAATTTATGTTTTTCAAGATTTTTCTCTGATAAATAAAAATCACTGTATAATTTATTATCCGTTGGATAATAAATACTGATTTTTGTTAACTGTAACAATTATCCATTGAGTAATAACATGTAATAAAAATCCTTATCACCTTATCTAGAAATCTGCTTTATGTCTAATCAAGTTGACTTTTGCAAAATCTAACAAAAGCTTCTTAAGGAAACTTCCTAGAAATTTCTCAAGCAATGCATGAAGCCATTTCCCTCCTCTCTCTCTCTTGTTCCATGACAAGGGCAACATAGGAGAGCTAAAATTTGTTTCTCATTTTATCACCTTCATTTCTAATTTCAAAACACCAAAAATCTATTACTTTCTCTCTCTACCATTTCTATTCCCTCATCTTCTCTCAAGCCCTTCTCTTCCTCTTTTCTTCTTCTTCTTCTACGGCACCCACACCATGGAAGGACCATCTTCACTAGCTTGCTAAACTACTTCCATTTCTTGCTTCCTCTCATCATCCCAAGACATTTTTCCTTGGTGGTCAACCTCTAGTTTTTCCTCTTTCACCTTCCACCATTGAATCCCAAGCCTGAAGCTTTTCAGGTAAAGTTTTTGAATTTCTTCTATTTTCTTTTCTTTTTCGTTTTTCTTGGTCACCTATGTGACCAAGGACTCCTCTTTTCATGGTTTGAGTGAACATTTTGAAAGTTGCTCACTTTAGGATTTTCTTGAAGGAAGAGGACGAAATTCCCAAAGGAAAAGGAGCTTGCTTTCCTTGTTATTTCTCTAGGTAAGAGGGAGATAATCCTCTTTTTTAACCTATCTTGGTGGTAAGGAAATATTTGTTTGGGGTTGATTGATGAGGGAATCCATGTGGGATTGCTTTCTTTGTTATATTGTTTTTCATGATTTTGTTGCTATTTTGATGTGTATGAATCTATTGATTTTCATTGTGTATCTTGATGACTATGGACCGTGTATTGGATTGCTTGAGATTGATGAGAAACCTTGAAATGGGGATCAAAATTCTACATAAAACGAATTCTGCAGAATTCTTGCTGATGCATTGGCGCTCAACTAGAGCTCAAGCATTATAGCTTGGACGCCCAAGCGCTCAACGCCAAAAAAAAATTCCTGTAACGCAGCTCGGTGAGCGTTCAGGCACTACGAAGAGAGCACCCAGGTGCTCAACCAACGTTCAGGCGCTGAAGAGATGGCGCCTAGGCGCTTAGAGCAAAATCAGCAGGTATAAGTAAGATATACTAGGACTTCAGTATGAGGATGTTCCAATTAAACTAAAGTAGAGAACTTGATTAATTGAGAGAATTCCTCTAGGGAAGGATTTCATAAGAATTGTTAAGCCAAAGTGAAATTTCATAATGAACCTTAAGGAGTGTTTTATCACTTTTGAGAACTTGATACTATATTATTGTGGGTCTATGAGTAGGACCAAGGAATTATTAATGTTTAACTTGATCAAATTGTGATATGTTATGGATGAGTATGTAATTGGCTAGCTGACATGGAAAATAGTTTTGATGATAACAAACATGATGAAGATGATGTATAGTTCAAGTACCAAGAGTAAGCATTGCAACAAGAAAGCAAAAATCTGATTTATGCTTAACTCACAGAGAAGAAGGTTTTGATAACAACAAAATCATGTCGAAGACCAAGTCCAAAGGAAGATTAAATGGTATAGCTTATAGGACTTAAGGTCTTTTTGTAAGAAGCCCTCTAGATATCTCAAATATGTTTTCAAATATTTAAAAATGGTTTTCACATATTAAAATACCCAACAAACAAGTTTTGAAGGTTTAGTTATGATGGTAGTTCAAATTTATGAAAAATAGCAAAGTTTGAGTTTTGAAAATCTGACCTTTGGTTACTCTTTTGATCATAACTTTCAAAATAATTTGATTTTTGTTTTGAAACTTATTTTATTTGAAAATAGACTCAAATATCTTTCCAATGACTGGTCATTTGCTTTAAACGGATAAGAAATGAAGAAGTTATGACCATTTAAAGTTGGATTTCAAAATCAGAGTGGTGTATTCGAATACAGCATATAGGTATTCGAATACCACACCCAAGAAATGTCTCCAACGTGTTTTTAAGGATCTATTCGAATACCACACAAGGTATTCGAATACCTGTAGAAAACGTTCTAAAACACATTTTTGAAGGATCTATTCGAATACCACACAAGGTATTCGAATACCACAACCCATAAATCACGTAACGGCTATTTTCTCGGAGCTTTTAATGAATGAAATTAATACCCAACGGCTCTTTTTCTTGGAACACTATAAATACATGGTTTTGGTCATCTTTTACACTAGCCCCATGATCTGAACTATTTTTGCTTGTGCCAAAAACGTGATTCTCTATCATATTTTCTGTGCTCTTTTCGCCAAAACCTTGAGATATCATAAGAGAGCTTCCTAGTGCTTCAATTTGTAACATTTGCTCTTTGTGAGAGTTTCTCTTCATCTATATTCTATTTCTTTGTAAAAGGGTGAGGTATCCCTTAGTGAAATTGTGAGGGTGAGGTATCCCTTGTTGTAAAGAAGGTGAGGTATCCTTCAAAGGGGTGAGGTATCCTCTAAAGTTTGTGTAAGGGTGAGGTATCCTGCAAAGTGAGGCTTTAGCACAAGGGTAGAGTTTCCCTGTGTGTGAAAAGTGCTCTATTGTGTAAAGGTTGCAAGCACCTGTTGTTAAGCTTGTATTGAATAGTGAAAAATCTCGAACCGTGTTTTGGGATGGACGTAGGCCACAAGTGGTTGGTGGTCGAACCGGGATAAATATCGTGCTGCGCTTTTCTAATCTTTTATCTTTATGCACTTTATTTATTCTTGCAATTTAATTATTAATTGTTCTTCTTATCTTCATCTCATTCACGACTTTTAATAATTAAATTCAGTATAATTTATTTGTTTAAGGCTTTTGCGAAAAATCCTTAATTACTCAATTCACCCCCCCTCTTGAGTACTGAAGCCACTTGGGTAACAGAGTATATCATTTGTTGAATATACATGAATATGCATTGAGTCATCATACATTGTGAAAGTCCAATGGATTATGTTGTAAGGCTATGTGCCAAGGAGATTGAATCACACCTTAGTGTAGGTGCAAATAGACTAGTGTAGCTCATATCGTTGACCTTGGGAGTGTCGGGGTGCGGGTGTTGTACGAACAGATAGTTGGTAGCTCCTCTGGGTCGTGGGATAGACTGATGCAAACACTTCGACGATTCGGACCGAGACACTGTCCTATATCGTGATCATGTAAGAATGCTGATGTATAAATCCTTGAGGCGAAAATTATGAATTTTCTGGAAAAGCAAATGATTTTATGGCTGACGAGATACTGACATGTCTCCTTGATCATTCTCTCTGATGTTTTGTGCCTAGCTCCATGGAGTAGGATTTGTAGTACCAAATGTTGGATTTTAGTACCATATGTACGTGCATAGTGAGTCAACATATCATTTGTCCTTTATTTATTCATAAGATGATGGAACTGTTATTTATTAATGTATAACCGCCTGGAATTGCCAATCTGTTTATTATGTGAATCTTGATACTAATTATTATTTCTGCTATGCTATATGGGCGCCCTGCGCCATTCTATTTCTTTACTGCCATAATTGTTATTGAATGTAGGATGTCTCACCTCTTTTCTGTATTTATGTTACTCTGTATATTTATATGTTTCTCCAAAGACAGTGGTGAAGAAGGGGAAGTGCACGAGTTCTCTAGCTTTTGGCTTAGTTTTGACTAGTACTTGTTGGAGCATGATGTCCCGTCCACGTGGCTTCTTGGGTTATGTTAAGCTAACTTTTCATGGAGGTCCAGATTGCTGACACATCAACCTGTGTACGAATCGCTGCGTCTACCATGGAGACGTGACGACGTCACTAGCTTGGGGCCGTTATGACCCTCCTATTTTTACTTTCACTGTAAACCTTCATTTAGAGTTTTACTTACCCGTTCGTGATATGTGGAGTAATCTTTACTACACTCCATGTGAGGATTCATTTTTATCCTCTGCATGAGCCCCCGCTTGTAACTCGGTTGCTCCGATGAGGATTTTCTTTGACGATGAAGACCCTGAGGAGGATCCAGCCATGGTTCCTTCTCGTTAGTTTTAGGAGCTGATGTTGTTGATAGCCATTGATGGTTATTTGTAAATCTTTTAAGGGCCTGATATTTTGTCTTTTGGTAGGCTGTACATGTGTAATCTTTTGGGGTAGGTAAAGTTTTTGCTCGTTTTGTATACCTGTTGTTGTAACTAAACAAGTATGAGATAAGTATACATACATATATATATATATATATATATATATATATATATATATATATATATATATATATATATATATATATATATATATATATATATATGTATGATGTATGGCTTATTTCTTATGTTGATTATGCTGTAATTATATTTTATTATTTTCTTACTAAAAAAAGAATTCACCAAATTACTTATATGATTTACCACTAGACAGGCTTATCGATATTTAAATGAATTGGGTCTTAATTTATGTTTTATTTCCGTAATGTCCTGTTTGGTGTGACGTTCCCTGTTTAAAAAGGGGCGTTACACTAGTTTGGTATTAGAGCCTTGGTTTAAGTTTTTCTTTTAGGTCTTTGTGGTTAGGTCTGTCTTGTTTGTGCTTTGTGATTCTCTGTGTTTGGTATTCTAAAAGGGTACATGTAATTCTTCTTTGTGTTTTGTTCTGTTAACTCTGAAAAAGTGAAATGGCACGCGGTGGAGGTATTGCTACAGCTCGTAACAACCCTCCTCAGTTTAAGGGAGAATTTGATTCAGAGAAGGCTAGTCTATGGATCAAGGAGCTAGAGAAAATTTTCAGAGGCATGAACTGTGCGGATGACAAGAAAGTAACTTATGCTGCTTTCATGTTGATCGGAGACGCAGAAGAATGGTGGAACGGAGCACAGAGACTGCTAGAAGCTGAAGGTCGAGTAATCACCTGGGAGGTATTCAAGGACAGATTCTTAGAGAAGTATTTCCTAGCAAGTGCAAGACATACAAAAAAGATGGAGTTCCTCAATTTGAGACAAGGAACCATGACTGTCAGCGAGTATGCTGCGAGGTTCGAGAGCTTGTCCAAATTCTCGACGTATTTCCAACATCAGCTGAATGAGGTGTGGAAGTTTCAGAAATTTGAAAAAGGATTAAGGCATGACGTAAAAAGGGCGGTCATAACCTTAAGGATCAACCAATTTTAGAGCTGTTGGATACGTGCCACCAAGGGGAAGATCTGGATCAAGCGCGGGACACGAGGAACCGTAACTTTGGACCTACTAGGTTCCAAAGAGGAGGTGATAACAATGCAAACCGTTATTAGAAGAAACCATATTCCCGACTACTGGGAAATCAGCAACAGTCACCTAGTGGAGGTCCTAGCGGAGGTTCTGGTGGAAACCGAAATGGTTAGAATGTGGCATCTACGCTAAAGTGTATGAAGTGCGGGAAAGATCACTTGATGAGGGATTGCACCATCAAAGGAATCATCTATTTTCGATGCGGGAAGCCTGGACATGTCTCTCGTGACTGCAATCAGGCTAAGGCAGAGCCTTTGGTCAATGCTGCAAGAGCTGTAAAATCGCGAGCAGGAGGTCGAGTCTATACTATGAGTGGAGTGGAAGCTGTAACACCCCTTGATCTAATAACTGCGGCACAATCGTCATTACACTACAGTCACTATATCAAGACGCGCTATAATTTACAACAAGTCTGAAAATTTTAATCATTGTGCATATATATAAAATACGAGCCACGACATGAAATATATATATAGTACCCAACCATTAAAGTACAACCACTGAAGAAAAACATATTTCATATATAACATATTCATCCTTAACACAAAGCACTGACAACACTAAATATAGTACTTATATATTCAAATAAAATATAGTAGGTACTAAAGCACAAAAGGGAAAAGTAATAACCCTATGATAGGTACTACTAGCAAATAAAGTCGCAACCCCAAAAATAGATACGACGCTCGGTGTCCCAGTCGACACGCCAGGCATCAATACCCCCATGGAGTTGCACCTGTGCGTAACCGAAGAAATCTCGTCCCGACACCATATTGAAAACAGTGAATCAGCCCAATCCAATTAGTAAGGGTGTGGTCCCTCGTCTTCTTCCTCACGATCTTTTAACAAATATATATATATATATATATATATATATATATATATATATATATATATATATATATATAAAAAAAATACAAGAATACAAGAAAGAGGTGAGACATCCTACTTACATTACCCATTATGGCAGTAAAGAAATAGAACGACGCAGAGCGCTCACATAACAGAGCAATAACATTTAAGCAACAGTAATCACATATGATAAAAGAAAACAACAATAGAATCTCAGATAATGAACAATTAAAACATTTCAGATAATCATGACATCAATAACATAATAGTATAATCATCATATAAATGAGTGTCAAATGATATGTCGACTCACAATGCATGTGCAATTGGTACTAAGATTTTCCATTTCCATTAAAAAAATGAACGTTCTAGAAGATCTGTCCCCCCTCAATGATAGTCTACAGGACCACGAAGAGAATAGTGCTTGTCAGGCGCATGATGCGTTGCAATCGGTTTATCATGGCCAAGGATATATAAAGTGATATCATCATCACGAAATGAACCACCACGCCTCACGATCCTCAATCAGATCCATCAGGGATCACACTATGCAATTCTCGTTCATTTATCACAAAAAGAATGGTGATTTGTCGGGCCTGTAATGCGTGCAATCAACTTTCACCGTGCCTTACGCCCCCCATAGATCCATCACAAATCACACCACTAAATTCTCATTCATTCACCGAGTAAATAATAGTGATTTGTCGGGCCCGTAATACGTGCATTCGGTATACATCGCGCCTTACGCCCCCTATAGATCCTTCCACTGGATCTCACTTATTCAATTCTAATTCATAGGCTCATACAGCCTTTTAACAGTCATCAACTGAGCAAATATTCAGTGCATGTTGACTCAATGCATAATCATGTATATTCAACAATGATGATACACTTTCCAAAATATGCCACAATTAGGACAAGTTAAACATCAATAGGATTTTAGTCCCAAACACGGACCCACAATAGCATAGTATCAATGTCCTCAAGAGTGACAACACAATTTAATTAACATCTCTTATGAATTCACTTTCTAGAAGGAGTCTCTTGAAGTCCTTATTCAATCTTTACTCCTTTAGATTGATCAAGTTCCTTAATCTAATCAATTATGCTCACTTAAAAATTACTCTAAGGTTTTGCAAGTCTCACAAACTCTTTTGTTCTTCCCGTATGCCTAAAATCATTTTAAGTCATAATATAAAGTCCAATTCTTTGTTCTTTCCATTTTATGAATTCTTAACAAATCTAGAATTCTCTAATCATCTACATCTCCATTTTAGCACTACATTTCGTGACATTTTGCCTTAGGAACCCGTGAGCCTTATTATGACAAAGTCTAACCCTTTTTCCTTCACCACAATGTTGATCACTTATCATTTAATCACTTAAAACCCAAGGTTGCACAAAGATCGCAACTTAACCTAATAAATCTCCTAGAGGCCGTGAGCTTCCCAATGGTATGAATCTAACCAATCTTTCCACCACATTGTTAGTTACTTTCATTAAATTACTTGAGTTCCAAAGTTGCTACAAATTTAAGTCTTGAAACCTAACAATTATTCAAGAGGCCGTGGGCCTCCCAATGGGTAGGAACCCAAAGTTTTCCATTTTATTCATTTGCCCTTTAACTCTTCATCACCTAAGTTCCAATCTTTACAAAACCACACCTTGAACACCCAAAAATTTGGCCTATTGACCGTGTATCCAAAAGGGCAAAGAACCCTAAAATCTCTTCACATAACAATCCAAGCAATCCAATATATTTTTATATAGTCATCAAGACATATAATAACAATCAATAAATCATACAAGTCAAAATAACACAAAATCATGAAGAACATCACAACTAAGAGAGCAGTCCCACATGGATTCCTCATCAAAAACATAAAGAAAGAATTTCCTCACTACCAAGATAGGTTGAAGAAGATTATCTCCCTCTTACCTCTTGAAGACAACACAAGAAAGTAAGCTTCTTGGTCTCTTGTAGAGATTTTCGTACTACACCTTCAAGGAAACCCTAAGGACATCAAAACTTACCAAAATCATCATCAAAACTTAGAAAAGGAACCCTTGATCAACCAAGAGATCAAGGATCATGAAAATGAGGAGAAAAGGTGGAAAAGCTATGAACTTTACCTTAAAGTCTCCAACTTTGAAGCTTGATGGAACAAAATGAAAATGGTAGATTTTGGTGATGGTCACAATATGAAAGTTGCTTAGAATGGTGTCTAGATTCAAGATCAAGAGTTGGTTGGAATTAAAGAAAATGGATAGTGTATTTTGAGGGGTGAGGCCGCGAGCCTCCAAGGAGAAAGGTGAGAGCTTTTTGCTTGATCTCTTTGATAGGAATTATGAGACAAACAAATGAGTGGTAGAATGAAGTGAGGTGAAGAGTTTGGCCACAAAGAGCCCTAAAAAATGTGTGGTAGAGAGGAAGAGAGAAGAAATGTGGCTTCTTGAAGAAGCCAATAAGAAAGTGCAAGGAAGCTTCCTCCAAGCTTCTCCAACAAGCCAAAAGGAATGTGCTAGGAAGCTTCCTCCCTTTGAAAAGTCAAAGTGATGTCATGGTGATGATGTCACCATGGTGATATCATTAAAGTGTTCTCTAAAATATGACTAACACTGTATCGGATATATTATCAGTGGACAGAAATTACAGTTAACAAAAATTGATATTTATTATCTAATAGATAATAAAATTATTCGATGATTTTTATTTATCAGATAAAAATTTCAAAAAACGTGAAACTTCGTAAACTGTGTCTAGCCTCGGGTTTAGTAAGATCCTCCGTCGATGTTTTCATAATTCAAGGTTCTCAGAAAAAATATCTCATTTTTCCAGCTCCGCTCAGCTCGCACGTAAAATGAGAAATAATATTAAAATATTCCACATTCTCAGAAAATTCCAAAAAAATTCACAAAATTCACAAATATTATAAAACGACTATGTATCATGAAATTACTAATTTTTGGGGTGTTACAACTCTCCCCTTCAAATAGAAATTTCATCCTCAAAATTTTCATTACTTAGTGTAAACATGGATGTTGTTTCTTTATCTTATCCTCTAACTTTCACATCGCGTCCCTAGTCATGTCAACTCAGATCACTCTTACCAATGTAATCTCTTTGCCTCCGTGTTGCTTTGCTCTCTGACGAGCGCCGAACTCAATCAAAATTATAACCGAAGTTATTACCTAAACTTGTAGTATAGTGAACAACACCGGATCGTCTCCTCAAGGATCGTAGATGCAATTTGATCAAATCAAGTGATAGTTAGAAAAAGGGGGGTTTTGATGGTTCAAGGATCGCAGTGACAAGATTTAAAGAGAAATAACAATTAGAAGAACAGTCAATTCAGAAATCTATCCGAGATTGGGTGGATTCAATCATAGACCTTTCAACAAACACCTGAAATACATTTGAATGGTTAACTTGGATCTAACCGAGATCTCTGCATCAATCCATAATTCATACTAGACAATCGTCCAGAATTCAATTGACAAGTGATAAATACAAATCTGCAATCGCACCATTCATGTAAATATATGTCAATTTAAGCACCGAATTCAATTAACCTAGGCACAAATCAGTAACCTAACCTCTTCAATTACGTGATTAGTTTAGATCAATCAGTTCTAAATTTCATCACAATACTTAATCTTAAACCAAGATCAAATCAGATCAAACATAAACAGAATCACCATTCATGCATTCAAGATCAAGAGAACAGAAGAAGAAGAGAAGAGGAATTCAAATATAAATCAAATACATTACATAACCAAGGTCTCAAGAATCCAAGCCACAATCTCTTCAAGAGTCCCGAATTGACTAGAAGTGACTTAGCTCTCCATTACAATGAAGGAAAAATATACAAGAACTATGAAAAGCTATCTCTAACACTAAGTGTGTGTTGTGTTTAGAGCTCTCCACATGCTTCCTTTTATAAAGGATTCAGAGTAGTAGTAGATGGGTAGATGATATTAGTAGGTGGAATTAGTAGGTGAGATTGGTAGGTGAGCTTGGTAGGTGAGCTTGGTAGGTGAGCTTCCTTGTCTCCGAAAGTATTCATTGCTGAACTCATTGATTTCGTCATTTCTGAGCCAAGTGGTCTTCATGAAAATTCTAGGAAATTGTCTAAGCTTTCCAATGGCTCTGAAAGCACCTAAAAATTCGTCCTACAGCCCAAGATATGACCCAATTACTACAGACTGTTCAGGACCAGTTTCAGCACCTCTGTTTTGACTTTCAGACCCAATATCTCCATCAAGGAGCCCGAATCAAGTTTTGTGTTTGTCATGAAAGTTGTACATATGGGTCTTATCTTTCAGATTACAAATTTTCAGCCCATTCTATAAACTCAAACTCGAATTATGTTCTAGTTACTACACACTATTCGGGTTCCAGTCACAAATCCCGTATTCTGATTTCCATGCCCAATTAGCTCCACTAGATGTCTGAAATTGACTTTGAGCTCTTCATCAAAGTTGTAGAGCTCTCTTTTATCTTTCCTACAAGATAAAATTCATAATTATCAGACATTTAGAACTCAAGATATGGCCAAAATACAGAAACAGTGTAAGACTCGAATAATGCTGAAAAATCAATTAAGTCCGATTCGAGTTCAAACTTACAAAACATAATCAAATTCAGTCAATTAAGTACATGAAGAGTGTAAATGACTAATAATGAGGGTTTCTTAATGAATAAAATATGTGATTATCAAATTTTCCCACACTTAGCTTTTTGCACTCCTGGGCAAAACATATAAAACTAAAGTTAGAAGACAAAGACAAACGACACAAACTTAAAAGTTAAAAACTCTAAAGGACTCAATGAAGCAAGAAGAGCAACAAGAAATTCAAGGGATCAAAGCATAAATGAGGTAACATTTCTTCACATCTCAAACCAAAATGCAAGGAAACTTCCGTTGAAAAGAATGAATTAAGAATGATGGATCTTCACAATATTCCCTCTCAATCTCTCAAGTGTTTAAAAGGTAGGTATTTCACTCAATTCAACCCATGAAAATTGCACTACCATAAGCTTGCTTATCTTCTACTTCTCCACTACTCAAAACACATGCACACACAAATCATGAGGACTTTATTCAAGGTTGTAGTGAGGTCAAGGTAACAGAAGAGGATAAAATGGATATGAGAAGATAAATACCAAAGAGAATAAAAGCAAATGAGAGTGAGTTCAAATAACGAGCATAAAAGTTCATCTCAACTCTAATGTATATCCCTTTACATATTCATTTCCCAATCCTTTTCTCTCTTTTTTTTTTTTATATATGAACATAACTATATACATACATTTTTTTTTTTTTCTAGGCACTCTTTTTTTTTTTTTCAACAACCATTTTGTACACACACCCCACACTTGTTCAAAAACTCATCCATTAACCAGGCTAATGTTCTTTTATTCCCTAAGGTACAGTAAGAACACGATTTTTCATTTAAGGCACATAATGAGCTAGAAACAAGGAATGGTCAAATAAGCTCAAAGGGGTTAAGCAAAGGAAAATATACAAGGTTGGCAAGAATCAGAGAATTTTCGAGAGGTCAAAAGAATGCTTGATATCATATTGAAAACAAGGTTGGCTATTTGGTTAAACTAGCTAAGAAAGAGGGCCTCAATCATGTTCATGCATGCAAGTGAAATGTAGCCTCAAAAAGAATCAAAGCAAGTTCTAGAGTGGTCATTAACATAAGTGAAAATCACACAAGAAAGAAGAGAATGACATAAATGTTGAATCCATCCATTAGGCTCAAAATCTCACAAGGTATGCATCCATCAAACTCAATTCATCAATTCAATCATCCATCACCAAGCATATCAGTTCAAGAAGGGAGAAAAATTATTCAATCATGCAATGAACCCCTTTTTATTATTTTTTTTTATTTTTTTGAATTTTTTTTTTGAAATTTTTTTTTTGAAATTTTTTTTTTTAACAAACGAAAAGAAACAGAAACATGCTAAAATCTCTCCCCCACACTTAATGTAACATTGTCCTCAATGTGAAAGAAAGAGATAGAAAAGAGCAACACAACCTGATAAGAAGTGAATCAACGCTAAGCAGAAAAGAAACACACCTGTCGGTCTTTGCAGATCGACCTCGAAAAGAAATCAAACAAGAAAACGTTAGTACTTCTACAATTCAATACTAATTAATTACTACCTAAAAACTCCTTACTCGCCACCAATTAAGATGCGTCTCAAGAGTAAAATTACTCCTTACTCTGCCATCACGAATTGGTTTAATAAGTCCATGACAATCATATCATACTAAACAAAACAACAACAAATTTTTTTTTTTTAAATCAAACCCTTTAAAGAGAAAGTTTCAGATCGGCTCTTGTTTCTTGTTACTTCCTTCGCTGCTTCTGTTGACCAATCTATCTGAGCTAATACCTGATCAGGTACATACTCAAAAGCTTCTAATTTATCAATGAGCTCATCAATAGTGGAGGCAGAGATAAGAAGTTGTCTTGTCGAAGGAGTGATAAATTTCTGTTCCACAGCTTTGTCAAGAAAAAATAACAAAAGATCAAAGAAATTATTAACATTCAACAAACCATGGGTTTATGGTGGATGTTCAGTTAGGCCCAAGAGACAATTTGAAAAATTTCTTCCAAAGTACCAAAACCACCTGGTAAGGCAATGAATGCATCAGAGTTTTCAAGCATTATCTTCATGCGTTCATGCATTGATGATACTTTAAGTTCCTCCCCAATTGTCTTTCCATTGATGTTCTGTTGAGCTAAAGTTTCAGGAATGACACCTAAAACCTGACTGTCTCTTACAAAGGCAGCAAGTGATACAGCCCCCATTAACCCACGACAACCTCCCCCATATACAAGATGAATATTCCTCGCAGCAAGTGATCGACCAAGAGTGCTAGCTGCGTTTACAAACTCTAATCCCTTCCCATAACTCGACCCACAAAAAACACAGACATTTTTGAGGTTACAAATAGAAGGCCCCATTCTATACTCTTCCTCCCTTTGAGTGTTTCTGAGTTTGAAGGAAAATGGAGAAAATGGAGTGTTTAAATAAGAAAAAGAATGGAAAGGGAAATAATTGCACCTATAAGGGTAGGTTGGCTGTTGTCAGAAAGGTTGAAATTAAGAGACACAGAATCTTTTTTTTTTTTTTTGACTTCAAGAAAACCATCAAGGTAAAGAAGTCTAGAAACCCCTGAAGGACCCTGCTCAAAGGATCGTCTGTACAAAAATCAAAATACAACAAAATGATACAAAGATAAAAGAAATAGAAAATGATGACATACCAGTATGTACAATCTCCATGGCGTATCTTTATACTTTGCATACGTCATGAGTGCGATGACATCACGTCCTTTTTTTTTTTTTTTTTTTTTTTTGAAATTGTTAGAAAAACTTGATGAAAGATGAGTGTATACTTACTTAAGATTGGGATGGAGGTAGTCTGCTCTTTCGGCTTGTGCCAAAGCATTGTTGACCAAGATTCGACCCATTCAAGACCAACATGAACATAGGGCTCCCAAAAGGGACAAGTGGCCATAATACGACCGGCCGCCTCACATGTGGGATACAATCTACCTTCTTTGTTTTTCAATTAAGAAGGCTGGATCAGATGCATGCATTTCCCCATTCACGGTTTGTGTTACCAAAGCCAATCCTAAGAAGTATACATTTTTTTTTTCATTTTTTTTGTTTTTTTTTTGTTGTTTTTTTTTGTTTTTTTTTTTTTTTGAAAAATGACATGAAGAAGAAGAAGATGATGATATGTACAGATTGTTTGTGGATATGGCTCACATCCGCCTCTCTGTTTAACGTCCAGTAACGGCTTAAACGTCTTCTATGAGTCGAGAATAAGCTTCCCATCCAATTTTCTTATAAATTGGCAAACAGGGTCTTTTAGAGTCAGATTCCCAAGACTGTAGCGTTGTTCTTCATCCTTGAAGAGATTCCACAATTTAAGAATTTCACGATGCATCAATCCACAAGAATGCGTCTCAAGAGTCAATAAGATATCATCTAATGACTCCTTACTCAGTCCATTCTTAATGAAGAAAATTTTATCTTCTCTATTTGCGGAAACCATCCTCTTAGTACGACATCGCTTGTTACAGTTCCATCGTCCACATTTGTGACAGACTTGTAACTTTTTGCTCTTCTCCTTTTAGAATATGAACTTTTTCCAAGACCGGGCATATATGAGTCAAATGAAATTGAGACTCACCTGCTAATCGGACCTTTGCTTCAATTATCCAAATAGACATCTTCTCGGCATACCCTTGTGCATTAATATTCTCAATCTCTCACATCGAACTTTGTAGATTTTTCTCAGAGCATTTTGAGGAAGAGAAGGAAAATGTTTTCTCAGGTTTGAAAGAATGACATCCATTTTGAAGGAGAAGAAGAGTTCAGTTATTTTGGGAAACTGAAGAATAAACCGACTCAAGAGTCACGGAGTACCGTATCCGCCACTTAACCGGCAACACAAAGAACTCAAGAACTTGGTTTTCCAGGAATGGTTGAGTCTTTGTCCATTAACTTAAGCGCAGTACCATTCCTAGGATCCTCAATATCTACGTCCCCAGAGTAGGTGCAGACGATAATCTCAAAGCAGAACTTTTTGACCAATTTCTGCAGCTTTTGCAAAAGGTGTAACAGACCTTTAATAAAGTAGGCCAATAAAATCCATACTGCAAGATTTTCGCAGTTGTTGTCGCTGAAGAAAAAATGACCTCCACATGCTTCTGAGCGACACTACCTACCTCATTGTCGGGCACACATTTCTTTTTTTTTCTTTTTCTTCTCTTTTTTTTTCTTCTTTTTTTTTTATTCATAATATGGATGGAGAAGGTTCATCACCTCCACTTCTGCATTCTCTGGAAGTTCATGACACTGTTTGAGGCGGTGTCCATTTACGATGAAAGCTTTGGCAGTCACCTCACTTTTAATCTGAACAAAGACTGTAAGAAAAAACATTAGTAACAATAAATGGTCCATCCCATCTAGACCTTAATTTGCCAGGCATGAGTCGGAGACGGGAGTTATAAAGGAGAACTTTTTGACCAATCTCAAATGTTTTCCTCAGAATCAACTTATCATGGAAGGCTTTGGTCTTCTCCTTATAAAGTTTAGAATTTTCATAAGCCTCCAAGCGGATCTCCTCCAATTGTTGCAGTGCAGCAGCTTCCTCTCCAAACTTGCTTGATCTAGGTCCAAGTTGCACCTTTTCACCGCCTATAATGCTCGATGCTCAATTTCCACCGGTAGGTGGCAGGCTTTTCCAAAAATAATCCGATACGGAGACATCCCGATTGGTGTCTTATAAGCAGTCCGGTAAGCCCATAAAGCATCCTCAAGCCTCTTGCTCCAAATCCTTTCTGTTAGGTTGAACTGTCTTCTGGAGTATCTGCTTAATTTCTCTATTGGAGACCTCGGCTTGCCCATTGGTTTGGGGGTGGTAGGGTGTAGAAACCTTGTGTTGGACTCCATACTTCTTCATCAAAGCCTCCATGCTTCGATTGCAAAAATGTGAACCTTGATCACTAATGATGGATCTCGGGACTCCAAACCTACGTAAAATCGTGATCTAATAAAATCCACAACAACTTTAGAATCATCGGTCCGAGTGGCCTTAGCCTCCACCCATTTAGATACATAATCCACAAAGAAGCGTAATGTAAACAAAACCAAATGATACAGAAAAGGACCCATAAAGTTAATACCCCAAACATCAAAAATCTCACAGAATAATAAGGGTTTCGGGGCATTTCATTCCTACGAGAAGTATTCCCTGTTCTCGGCATTGATCACAAGATTTGCAAAACATATATGCATCATGAAATAGAGTGGGCCAATATAATCCGAGTCTAAAACTTTCCTAGCAGTCCGTTGAGGACCGAAGTGGCCGCCACATGCAAGTTTATGACAAAAGCTAAGAATGGAATGGAATTCATCATCAGGCACACACCTCCTAATTACTTGGTCACTACAAAATCTCCATAAGTAAGGATCATCCCACACATAATACTTTGACTCACTTTTCAATTTATCAATCTTAGCCTTAGTGAAATGTGCGGTATTGCTTTAGCAACCAAGAAATTAATCAAATCAAGAAACCAAGGGATGTTGCCTTGCAACTTGAAAAGCTGCTCATCATGGAAAACATCATGGATGGGAAAAACATCTGCCTCCCTTTCAATTCGACTCAAGTGATCAGCCACCAAATTCTCCGTTCCACTCTTGTCACGGATCTCAATATCAAACTCCTGGAGGAGCAACATCCACCTAATCAACCGAGGCTTGGCATTGGGCTTCTTCAGGAGAAACTTCAATGATGTATGATCTGAAAACACAACCACTCTGGAACCAAGCAAATATGATCAAAATTTATCTAAAGCAAAAACAATTGCTAAAAGTTCCTTTTCAGTTGTGGTGTAGTTGATTTGTGCAGGATCTAAAGTTCTCGAAGCATAGGAAATGACATGAGATACTTTACCGACCCTTTGTGCAAGAACAACTCTCAATGCATAATTAGAGGCATCACACATCAACTCAAATGGAAGTGTCCAATCCGGTGGTTGGATGATAGGTGTACTGGTCAATGCCTGCTTCAATTGATTGAAGGCATCCTGGCACTTCTTGTCAAAGTGAAACTCCACATCTTTTTGCAGTAAGTTGGATAGCGGAAGTGCAATTTTGCTGAAATCCTTTATGAACCGTCGATAGAAACCTGCATGACCAAGGAAAGAACGAATCTCCCGCACGCATGTGGGGTAAGATAGGCATGAAATAACATCTATTTTTGCAGATCTACCTCAATACCCTCACGAGATATCACATGCCCTAAGACTATACCTTGTTCTACCATGAAATGACATTTCTCAAAATTTAGAACGAGGTTAGTCTTAATGCATCTATGCAAGACCTGAGCCAGACTATCTAAACATGCATCAAAGGAAGATCCATAGACAAGAAAATCATCCATGAATACGTCCATGCAATTTTCTAAAAATCGAAAAGATACTTACCATACACCTCGAAAGGTGCCTGGAGCATTGCATAGACCAAAGGGCATCCTCCTGTATGCAAATGTGCCAAATGGACAAGTGAAAGTAGTCTTCTCTTGGTCTTCTGGGGCTATATGAATCTGAAAATAGCCCGAATATCCATCCAGGAAACAATAATGTGACTTGTCAGCTAACCGCTCCAACATCTGATCAATGAAGGGCAGCGGGAAATGATCCTTTCTGGTAGCCTGGTTGAGCCGCCTATAATCAATGCAAACTCGCCAACTGTTTTGAACTCGTGTGGGCACAAGCTCATTGTTCGATTCGCAACCACTGTGACCCCACATTTCTTGGGAACCACTTGCACGGGGCTCACCCATTGACTGTCAGATATGGGATAAATAATGCAGCTTGAAGTAGCTTTGTAACTTCCTTCTTCACCACATCTAGAATCAGGGGATTTAGTCTCCTTTGGGGCTGTCTAACTGGTTTGATCCCTTCTTCCAATAAAATCTTATGCATGCATGTGGAGGGACTAATACCAGAATATCTGCAAGAGTCCATCCGATGGCTTGCCTATTCTCGCCTCAAAATCTGCAGTAATTTTTCTTCTTGATCAGGTTGTAAGTTTTTAGCAATGATCACCGGAAGTGTCTCACCATCTCCCAAATATGCATATTTAAGATGGTTTGGTAAAGTCTTCAACTCCAAAGATGGAGGTTGCACAATGGAAGGTAACAAGTGATCTCGAAACAACTATCTCAAAGAACATTAATTTCAAGCATGGTACGACTCTCATTCTCAATTGTTGCATCATCGGCAGAACATCATTACTCATAAATAAATCTCAAGACATGCAAAGACATGGTTCAACATCACAAGTGGCACATGTATCACAAGAAACAGAACCAAGATAGTCAACAATATCGGGGAATTCAAAGATATAAATCAAGATAGACATCATCAACCAAAGATCTCAATCATATCAACATGGAAAACAGAATGCTCCTCTCTGGGGGTGTCTCATAGCATCAAAAATGTTAAATTGTACCAAATCGTCGCCAAACTCCATAGAAAGGGTGCCGGCATGCACGTCTATCTTGGTCTTGGCGGTCTTGAGGAATGGTCTCGCCTAGAATCAATGGAGCATGGTTTGTTGGAGACTCATCTTCCATGTCCGTAATGTAGAAATCTACTTGGAAAAATCAACTCATTCACCCGACTAACACATCTTCCAAAGACACCTGCGGATGAGCGGTGGCTCTATTTGCCAACCGAATCACGATACCGGTGGGTTGCAAAGTACCAATGTTTAAACACTTATACACCGACATGGGCATGACATTGATCGAAGCACCCAAATCTAGCATTGCATGCTCAAATCTAGAGTTGCCAATTGTGCAAGAAATTGTGAAAGTTCCAGGATCTTTGCATTTACGTGGCATGCTTGGCGAATCATTGCGTAAACATTTCTTCCCATGCTGATCTTCTCATCCCCTTTCAACCTTCTCTTATGAGTGCACAACTCCTTGAGAAATTTAGCATATTTTGGAATTTGCTTGATTGCATCTAGGAGGGAATATTGATTTCCACTTTCCCGAATGTCTCCATGACTTCTTTTTCCATTTCTGCTTGCATTGTTCTCTTGGATTGTGTGATCCTATTTGGAAAAGGTAATGGAATGGCAACATCTGAATTTTCTCGCAATTTTCTTCAAGTGGCACGTTTTCGACCGAATTATCCATTTCTGCCGTTTTTGGTCAATTTCGATTCTTTGTAAGGTTGGAACATCAACTTCTTTGCCACTTCTCAAGGTAATTGCACTTACGTTGCCTCTTGGATTGTTGATTTGTTTATGAAGGCAATTGGCTAGAACCTTGACTCTTTAGCTCGCTCACGGTGGTTGCCACCGCCTACAATTTGAGTTTGTAAATTCTCGAATATTGGCACCGACGTTCTGCTTTGGAACCGAATGTTATTTGTGGCCATTTGTTTCATCGGTCTTCCAATGATGGCTCACCGGAGTGGATTGACAGATCTACCGAACGAATGTTCTTGTTGTCCGAATACGGGGGTATTTGTTGGTATTTGTTGCTTGGACCTGCAGCCTTGGTATCTAAATTGTTGTTCTTCTTGGTGGGGCCGTTGTTCTTCTTGGTGGGTTTGTTGTTGCTTGGCTAGGATTCCCATATCTCAAATTGGGATGGTCTCGCCAACCAGGATTATAAGTGCTAGAAAATGGATCATATCTAGATTGTTCTTGTTGTTGCTTGATATTGGGGTCTACCAGAAAAACACCAGGTAGAAGAACACATTGATCTGGAAAAGCGGAACCATCTTCCCGAAGTGTAGGGCATGAATCGGTAGGGATGAGATGAATTAGAGCAAATTCCACACACCGATGCGGTCATACGCATGGGTGGTTGTTGACCCATCACTATCTGTCTTACCAAAGAAGTCAATTCATCTAGTGTGTGTTCCATTCTTTGTTGGTCCATATGAGATGCTTGAATTTCATTAACTCCTCTGGTTGCGGTGATGATCCGCGAGCCAAACTGTTGGGTATTGGCTGCCATGTTTGCTATCAGATCTCTTGCGGCGGTAGGAGTTTTGTCTACTAAGGCTCCTCCAAAGGCAGCATCGATCATGCTTCTATCATTTGGCAGCAAACCCTCATAAAAGTATTGAATCAAGAGTTGGTCACTAATTTGGTGATGAGGGCAGCTCGAACACAACTTCTTGAATCTCTCCCAGTATTCATGCAAAGTCTCACCAAACATCTGTCTGATGCCACATATATCCTTCCTGATTGCAGCAGCTCTCGAGGCAGGGAAGAATCTCTCCAGGAACAACCTCTTCATGTCATTCCAACTTCTGACTGAACCTGGTGAAAGATAAAACAACCAATCTTTGGCTGCATCGACAAGTGAGAAGGGAAATGCCCTTAACTTGATGTGTTCCTCAGAGATGCCTCGTGGCTTCATGGTTGAACACACAACATGGAACTCTTTCAGGTGCTTATGAGAATCTTCACCCGCAAGACCATGAAACTTTGGTAACAAGTGTATCAAACCATATTTCAACTCAAAATCTGCATCAAGATCGTGGATATTGAATGCACAAAGATTGGTAAGATACATCGAGCAAAGAAAGTTCCTTAAGGGTTCTATTATGCATGTTATCGGCCATGATTTCGGGATTACTTAAGTTATCGGTTCACTCCCAAAATTAGGTTCAGAATTAACTCGAATTTATCACACGAGATCTAATTAATCTATGCAAGGTCCTATCAATCTCGGGATCAAGATCAAGCAAGATATCAGGATTGGATCTAGTCATGCATCAACTAAAGCACAAAAACACAAAAACTGCAACTAAGCAAAATACACTAAACAACACTCAAAATATGCAAAAATAAATCTAGTTAATATGTCTAAACATTTTTAAAAATTATGGAATCAACACAGAACAAAATCTACATAAAAATGAAACTAGAAAATGCAATAAAAAATATTAAAAAATTGAAAAAGTGGTCTAAATGATAGAATTTCGAAAAACCAGGGGTGACCTCACAGTTTACTGTGAGTCTTGTTTATCAGGCTGTTTTCCTTCAACCGACCAAGTTTCAGCTCATTCTGGGCATGTTGCAGTTCGAAAATTGCAATAGTTACCCGTAATCACTTTGTTTTCCGTCTTTCCTAAATCAAAAAATTCAAAAGCTAAGATAAAAACATTAGTATGGTATGAACAATGTTAGTAAATGAAAAATAACTGTTAGAATAGGTAAGAAAGAACAAAAATTAGTAAGGTTACTCAAAATGAAAAGATTACACCTACGAGTTCCCAAGAACGCGCCAAAATTTTGACGAGCGCTACCAAACTCAATCAAAATTATAACCGAAGTTATTACCTAAACTTGTAGTATAGTGAACAACACCGGATCGTCTCCTCAAGGATCGTAGATGCAATTTGATCAAATCAAGTGATAGTTAGAAAAAGGGGGTTTTGATGGTTCAAGGATCGCAGCGTGACAAGATTTAAAGAGAAATAACAATTAGAAGAACAAATCAATTCAGAAATCTATCCGAGATTGGGTGGATTCAATCATAGACCTTTCAACAAACACCGAAATACATTTGAATGGTTAACTTGGATTTAACCGAGATCTCTCGCATCGATCCGAATTCATACTAGACAATCGTCCGTAATTCAATTGACAAGTGATAAACACAAATCTGCAATCGCACCATTCATGTAAATATATGTCAATTTAAGCACCGAATTCAATTAACCTAGGCACAAATCAGTAACCTAACCTCTTCAATTACGTGATTAGTTTAGATCAATCAGTTCTAAATTTCATCACAATACTTAATCTTAAACCAAGATCAAATCAGATCAAATATAAACAGAATCACCATTCATGCATTCAAGATCAAGAGAACAGAAGAAGAAGAGAAGAGGAATTCAAATATAAATCAAATACATTACATAACCAAGGTCTCAAGAATCCAAGCCACAATCTCTTCAAGAGTCCCGAATTGACTAGAAGTGACTTAGCTCTCCATTACAATGAAGGAAAAATATACAAGAACTATGAAAAGCTATCTCTAACACTAAGTGTGTGTTGTGTTTAGAGCTCTCCACATGCTTCCTTTTATAGAGGATTCAGAGTAGTAGTAGATGGGTAGATGAGATTAGTAGGTGGAATTAGTAGGTGAGATTGGTAGGTGAGCTTGGTAGGTGAGCTTCCTTGTCTCCGAAAGTATTCATTGCTGAACTCATTGATTTCGTCATTTCTGAGCCAAGTGGTCTTCATGAAAGTTCTAGGAAATTGTCTAAGCTTTCCAATGACTCTAGAAGCACCCAAAAATTCGTCCTACAGCCCAAGATATGACCAAATTACTACAGACTGTTCAGGACCAGTTTCAGCACCTCTGTTTTGACTTTCAGACCCAATATCTCCATCAAGGAGCCCGAATCAAGTTTTGTGTTTGTCATGAAAGTTGTACATATGGGTCTTATCTTTCAGATTACAAATTTTCAGCCCATTCTATAAACTCAAACTCGAATTATCTTCTGGTTACTACACACTGTTCGGGTTCCAGTCACAAATCCCGTATTCTGATTTCCATGCACAATTAGCTCCACTAGATGTCTGAAATTGACTTTGAGCTCTTCATCAAAGTTGTAGAGCTCTCTTTTATCTTTCCTACAAGGTAAAATTCATAATTATCAGACATTTAGAACTCAAGATATGGCCAAAATACAGAAACAGTGTAAGACTCGAATAATGCTGAAAAATCAATTAAGTCCGATTCGAGTTCAAACTTACAAAACATAATCAAATTCAGTCAATTAAGTACATGAAGAGTGTAAATGACTAATAATGAGGGTTTCTTAATGAATAAAATATGTGATTATCACTCTCCCAACCTTGACCTTTACAGGAAGCATTCCATAAATCAAACCCTCTTTTAATTGTACTGTGTCCAGTTCGATGACATGGCTGGATCGGGGATATACTTTCGCAATTATGACATATGGAAGATACCATGAATATTTTGAAAGAAAGGATGACAAAATCAGTTGATAGGCTACTGGACCAATTCGAAGAGGAATTTGATATAGTCTGAAGGATTTAAGAGTGAGTTTGCTAGCAGCTTCGACAAGATGACACTGAAGCTAGGCGTCATACTCCTTCAAAAATTCTAATCACCTTCTCTGTCTCGTGTTCAGCCCCTTTTTATCGAATGGATACTTTAGGCCCTTGTGATTGCTAAAGGCATTGAACATTGCTTCATACAGAAAGTGTCTCCATGTCCTCAGAGCAAATACAACTATGGCTAACACCAAGCCGTGAGTTAGGTAATTCTCCTCATGCACCCTCAACTACCTCGAGGCGTAAGACACAACTTCCCAACTTTACATGAATATACATCCTAGACCTTGATGTGAAGCATCACAAAACACTTTGAATGTTTTATTGAGATCGGGTAGAATCAAAATCAGAATATCTCCTCAACCTTTGAAAACTTTCTTCACATGTGTTGGTCCATAAAAAGTTTGATCCTCTTCTTATAGGCTGAGTAAGACATTCTACTATCTTGGAGAATCCATCGACACTCCTTCGATAAAAACTAACTAATCCCACCAGCTACGAATCTCATTTATGGTCTCTGGTCTTTCCTTTTGAAGAACTGCTTCAACCTTTTGTGAATCCATAACAATTTCCTCCATTTGAAATTCCATGACCCAAAAACTGAACCTCATCCAACCAGAATTTGTATTCTGATAATTTGGCGTACAACTATTTTCCTTTAAGGTCTGGAAAACTATATTGAGATGTCCCATGTGTCTCTCCATATCTTCGAGAATATATCAGAATGTCATCATTAATGACAATGACAATTCTGTCCTAGGTAAGGATGGAAGATCGAACGCGCTTTGGACATCACGAGATACTGACGAGCGCCGAACTCAGTCAAAATTATAACCGAAGTTATTACCTAAGCTTGTAGCACAGTGACAACACCGGATCGTCTCCACGAGGATTGTAGACGCAATTTAATCAAATCAAGTGAAAGTTAGCAAAAGGGGGGTTTAACAGTTTAAGATCGCACTTAACAAAATTAAAGGAAGAAATAACAATTAAAGAACAGTCAATTCAGAATTCTATCCGAGATTGGGTGGATTCAATCATAAACCTTCCAATAAACATTTGAAGCACATTTGAATGGTTAACTTGGATCTAACCGAGATCTCAGCATTAGATCCAGAATTCATACTAGACAATCATCCAGAATTTAATTGACAAGTAATAAACACAAATCTGCAATCGCACCATTCATGTAGATATATGTCAATTTAAGCATCGAATTCAATTAACCGAGGCACCAATCAGTAACCTAACCTCTTCAATTACGTGATTAATTTAGATCAATCAGTTCTAAGTTTCATCACAAATCTTCAATCTTTATTTATGTGATTAATTCAGATCAATTAGTTCTAAATTTCATCACAATACTTAATCTTAAAACAAGATCAAATCTGATCAAACATAAACAGAATCACTATTTATGCATTCAAGATCAAGAAAACAGAAGAAAAAGAAGAAGAAGAAGAAGAAGAAGAAGAAGAAGAAGAAGAGAAGAAGAATCCAAATATAAATCAAATACAATACATAACCAAGATTTCAAGAATCCAAATCGCAATCTCTTCAAGAGTTCCAAATTGACTGAAAGTAACTTAGCTCTCCATTACAATGAAGGAAATCATCAAAATATACAAAAGCTATGAAAAACTATGAAGAAACAAGAAGAAACTATAAGAGAATTGAAGGAGAATACAACTTGTTGTTAATGATAACCAATGGTGCCCTTTTATAGAAGTCTAGGGTAACAAAATGACAAAGGGGAGTGGGTGGATGAGTGGGTTGGTGAGAGGAGTGGTTGAATGGGTTGGTGAGTGGGTTGGTGAGTGGAGTGGTTGAGTGGAGTGGTTGAATGGGTTGGTGAGAGGAGTGGTTGAGTACGAAAATTTTGACGTCTGACTTGGAAGCCAAAAACGACCAACTATACTTCAGATCCACGAAAAGTACTCTTCATGAAAGTTGTAGATCTTTGTCTTGGCTATAACATGCATATCTGGATCGTCCAATTTGGCTTCCTGCAGCCCAAGATATGGCCCAAATACCGCAGGTCACTCAAACCCAACTTCAGCACCTCTGTTCCGACTTGCAGGCTCAAACTGACCCATTAGACTTCATTTTTTCAAAAAGTGTTCTTCATGAAAGTTGTTTATTTGGGTCTTAACTATCAAATATCCAAATTTCAGCCCATCTCCATTATTACAGCTTGGGATATGATTTTATGAGTGCACACCGTTCGGATTCTAGTGACAGAACCCGTATTCTGACTTCCATGTAAACTTAGGTCCCTTAGACATCTGAATTGGACTTCGAGCTCTTCATCAAAGTTGTAGAGCTTCTTCCTAGCTTTCCTACAAGGTAAAATTCATGATTATCAGATATCAAGAACTCAAGTTATGGCCAAAATACAGAAACAGTGCCAAATCTCAATAATGCTGAAAATATAAAATTAGGACCAATTTGAGCTCAAACTCACAAAATCATACCAAACTCAATCAATTAAGAATATGGAGAGTGTAAATGACTAAACATAAGGGTTTCTTAATGAATAAAATATGTGATTATCAAATTCCCCCACACTTAGCTTTTTGCACTCCTGAGCAAAACTCAAGACCAAAACAAGGACATAAGAGATTAACAAAAATTTAAATTCCAACGACATTCAAGAGCCCAAAATTTTTCAATCAAGAAGAACAACCAAAGGTTCAAGGGATCAAAACATTCACGAGTTAACAATTCTCCACATCTCAAACCAACAAGCAAGGTATCTTCAACATGAATCGAGAATGATAGATCTTCACAAGATTCCCTCTCAATCTCTCAAGTGTTTAAAAGGTAGGTATTTCACTCAATTCAACCCATGAAAATTGCACTACCATAAGCTTGCTTATCTTCTACTTCTCCACTACTAAACACATGCACACACAAATCATGATGACTTTATTCAAGGTTGTAGTGAGGTCAAGGTAACAGAAGAGGATAAAATGGATATGAGAAGATAAATACCAAAGAGAATAAAAGCAAATGAGAGCTGAGTTCAAATAACAAGCATAAAAGTTCATCCCAACTCTAATGTATATCCCTTTACATATTCATTTCCCAATCTTTTTTTTTCTTTTTTTTTTTTTTTTTTTTTATATATATATGAACATAACTATATACATACATTTTTTTGTGTTTTTTTTTAGGCACTCTTTCCTTTTTCAACAACCATTTTGTACACACACTCCCACACTTGTTCAAAAACTCATCCATTAACCAAGCTAATGTTCTTTTATTCCTTAAGGTAAGGTAAGAACACGATTTTTCATTTAAGGCACATAATGAGCTAGAAACAAGGAATGGTCAAATAAGCTCAAAGGGGTTAAGAAAAGGAAAATATACAAGGTTGACAGGAATCAGAGAATTATCAAGAAATCAAAAGAGTGCTTGATATCATATTGGAAACAAGGTTGGCTATTTGGTTAAACTAGCTAATTAAGAAAGATGGCCTCAATCATGTTCATGCATGCAAGTGAAATGTAGCCTCAAAAAGAATCAAAGCAAGTTCTAGAGTGGTCATTAACATGAGTGAAAATCACACAAGAAAGAAGAGAATGGCATAAATGTTGAATCCATCCATTAGGCTCAAAATCTCTCAAGGTATGCATCCATCAAACTCAATTCATCAATTCAATCATCCATCACCAAGCATATTAGTTCAAGGAAGAAAAGTTATTCAATCATGCAATGAACCCTTTTTTTATTTTTTTTATTTATTTTTTTTTTACAAAAAGAACATGCTGAAATCTCTCCCCCACACTTAATATAACATTGCATTCAATGTGAAAGAGAGATATAGAAAAGAGCAACACAACCTGATAAGTGAATCAACGCCAAGAAGAAAAGAAACACACTGTCAGTGTCGCATCAGACCCTGAAAAGAAGTCAAACAATAAAACTTTAGTACTAATTAATTACTACCTAAAAAAACTCCTTACTCTACCACCAATTAAGATGCGTCTCAAGAGTAAAATTACTCCTTACTCTGCCATCACTAATTAGTTTAATAAGTACATGACAATCATATCATACTTTCCAAACAAAACAATTTTTTTTTTGGGTCAACTATCCTTCCCCCCCAACTAGATCACAACATTGTCCTCAATGTTAAAATATAGATGAGGAAAGGATAGAAGATATTACCTGTTAGAGAAAGCTGACACAAATTTAAATAGAAACAAAGTACAATAAAATCAAACCCATTAAAGAGAAAGTTTCAGATCTAGCTTTTTTTTCTTGTTACTTCCTTTGCTGCTTCCTGTTGACCAATCTATCTGAGCTAATGCCTGATCAGGTACATACTCAAAAGCTTCTAATTTATCAATGAGCTCATCAATAGTGGAGGCAGAGATAAGAAGTTGTCTTGCCGAAGGAGTGATAAATTTCTGTTCCACAGCTTTGTCAAGAAAAAATAACAAAAGATCAAAGAAATTATTAACATTCAACAAACCAATGGGTTTATGGTGGATGTTCAGTTCGGCCCAAGAGACAATTTGAAAAATTTCTTCCAAAGTACCAAAACCACCCGGTAAGACAAGAAATGCATCAGAATTGTCAACCATTGTTTTCATTTGTCCATGCATAGAGGTTACCTGAATTTCTTCTCCAACTGTCTTTCCAATGATGTTATTTTCAGCTAAAGGTATAGGAATAACACCTAAAACCTGACTGCCTCCTATAAAAGCAGCAAGTGATACAGCCCCCATTAACCCACGACAACCTCCCCCATATACAAGATGAATATTCCTCGCAGCAAGTGATCGACCAAGAGTGCTAACTGCGTTTACAAATTCTAATCCCTTCCCATAACTCGACCCACAAAAAACACAGACATTTTTGAGGTTACGAATAGGAGGCCCCATTCTATACTTTTCCTCCCTTTGAGTGTTTCTTAGTTGAAGAAAAATGGAGAAAATGGAGTGTTTAAATAGGAAAAAGAATGGAAAGGGGAATAATTGCACCTATGAGGGTAGGTTGGCTGTTGTCAGAAAAGGTTGAAATTAAGAAACACAGAATCTTTTTTTTTTATTTTTTTTTGTTGTTTTTTTTTGTTTTGTTTTGTTTTTTGTTTTTTTTTTACTTCAAGAAAACCATCAAGGTAAAGAAGTCTAGAAACCCCTGAAGGACCCTGCTCAAAGGATCGTCTATACAAAAATCAAAATACAACAAAATGATACAAAGATAAAAGAAATAGAAAATGATGACATACCTGTATGTACAGTTTCCATGGCGTATCTTTATATTAAGATTGGGATGGAGGTAGTCTGCTCTTTCGGCTTTGTGCCAAAGCATTGTTGACCAGTATTCGACCCATTCAAGACCAGCGCAACATAGGGTTCCCAAAAGGGACAAGTGGCCATAATACGACTGACTGCCTCACATGTGGGATACAATCTACCTTCTTTGTTTTTCAATGAAGAAGGCTGGATCAGGATGCTTTATTTCCCCATTCACGGTTTGTGTTACCAAAGCCAACCCTAAGACGTATACATAATTTTTGTTTTTTGTTTTTTTGTTTTTTTTTTTTTTTTTTTTTTTTTTTTTTGTTTTTTAAAAGATGACATGAAGAAGAAGAAGAAGAGGATGATATGTACAGATTGTTTATGGATGTGGCTCACATCCGCCTCTGTTTTAACGTCCGATGTCGACTTAAACGTCTTCTATGAGTCGAGGATAAGCTTCCCATCCAATTTTCTTATAAATTGGCAAACAGGGTCTTTTAGAGTCAGATTCCCAAGACTGTAGCGTTTTTCTTCATCCTTGAATAGATTCCATAAATTAAGAATTTCACCCCGCATCAATCCATAAGAACGCGTCTCAAGAGTCAATAAGATATCATCTAATGACTCCTTACTCAATCCATTCTTAATGAAGGATCTATTTGCGGAAACCATCCCCAAAGAATGACATTGCATGTTACAATTCCATCGTCCACATTTGTAACAGACTTGTAACCTTTTTGCTCTTCTCCTTTTAGAATATGAACTTCTTCCAAGACCGGGCATATATGAGTCAAATGAAATTGAGGACTCACCTGCTAATCGGACCTTTGCTTCAATTATCCAGCGTACATCTTCTGGCATACCTTTGTGCATTAACAGTCTTAATCTTTCACATTGAACTTTGTAGATCTTTCTCAGAGCATTTTGAGGAAGAGAAGGAAAATGTTTTCTCAGGTTTGAAAGAATGACATCCATTTTGAAGGAGAAGAAGGGTTCAGTTATTTTGGGAAACTAAAAAATAAACCGACTTGAGAGTCACGGAGTATCTTATCCGCCACTTAACCGGCAACACAAAGAACTCAAGAACTTGATTTTCCAAGAATGGTTGAGTCTCTGTCCATTAACTTTGAGCACATTACCATTCCTAGGATCCTCAATATCTACGGCCCCAGAGGATACACATGTTTGACAACAAAGGAACCGCGCCACCTAGATCTCAATTTCCCAAGGAGTAGGTGCAGATGATAATCTCAAAGCAGAACTTTTTTTGACCAATTTCCGCAGCTTTTGCAAAAGGTGTAACAGACCTTGAATAAAGTAGGCCAATAAAATCCATACAGCAAGATTTTTGCAGTTTGTTGTCGCTGAAGAAAACAAAAATGACCTCCACATGCTTCCGAGTGACAAAATTTTATGGCACTACCTACCTCATTGTTGGGCACACAGCTATTTTTTTTCTCTTTTTTTTTCTTTTTTTTTATTCATAATGCGGATGGGGAAGGTTCATCACGTCCACTTCTGCATTCTCTGGAAGTTCATGATACTGTTTAAGGCGGTGTCCATTGGTCTTATTAAGTGAGGTTGGTGAAAAGACTCCACCAGGATCCCATTGGTTGAAACATGATGACCAGGTTATGGTTGACACAACATGATAGCTTCCACTACGGTCCCATTGGTTGAAGTGTAACAACCAAGTGAAGCTTGAAGCATGAGGGTTCATATTGGGGTCCCATTAGTCTTCCTTGACTTCACCAATGGCATGCAAAACGTGTAATTTTGCAATCCTGCTTTCATTGATAATGCTGGACCATGGCCTAAAAACAAAATCCACTTCAGTAGTTACTAGCATCTACTGACTTTCCTCTTTCTTTGAAAATTCCTCAATGGCCTTCAACTCCACCTCCCTATATGTTTCAGATTCTGCAACTACATTGTTGATAGACCCTTCTATATCATTAGATCCTGCGTAAACAGAATCATTAGTTTTCAAATATGCAGAAATTTCAGCACACACAACACATTTTATATCACCATCATGATCAGCACATGAGTTGCAATTGATAGAATCATCAAAACTAATTAAATCAAGAAATTCAGCACACAACTCATCATGAGTTTCCTCAACTAAGTCTGCATATAAATCAATATGACAATTAGAATGCAGGGAGTTGGGAATTGCTTGGGGAAAGAGTTGGCCTGACTCTTGACATCTCAGTTCATTAACAGTGGTTGTCAATTGGTCAATTTGGGTTGTTAAATCCTGAATAGTGGCAGTGAAATTCTGCTGGAACTCAATTTGGGTTTTCATCAAGTCCTCCCATGAAGGCTCAAGTTTTGTGGTTGATGAACTTGTTATTTGCTGGAATGGCTACTCATATTGAAATGATTGTTGCTGTAGCGATGTCGTATTGCCATATCCCAGATCCGGATAGTATTCCCAGCTAGGGTTGTATGTGTTGAAGAAGGGGTCATAACTCTGTTGCTGCTGCTGGAACTGTGGTTCATCAAGAAAATAACCAGCTGCTGCAACAAATTGATCTGGAAAACAGAACTACCATACTGAGGTGTAGGGCATGCACATGTGGGGTGAGATGAACAAAAACAAATGTTACACACAAGTGTAGCTTCCTGCACAGGTGATTGTTGTCTCACTACTATATGTCTTACCAAAGAAGTCAACTCCTCAAGTTTTGACTCCATTATGCATGGTCCATTGTATCCTTAAAATGCAACAGAATGCAACAAAATGATAATGAAAGAAAAAGAAAAAATTAAAAAGAAAGAGTTAGTATGGGATCAACACTCAAAATATGCAAAAATAAATCTAGTTAATGTATCTAAACATTTTTAAAATTTAAGGGAGCAACACAGGACAAAATCTACATAAAAATGAAACTAGAAAATGCAATAAAACATAATAAAAAATTAAAAAAATGGTCTAAATGATAGAATTTCGAAAAACCAGGGTTGACCTCACAGTTTACTATGAGTCTTATTTATCAGGTTGTTTTCCTTTAGCCGACCAAGTTTCATATTTTTCTGGGCACGTTCAGTTCGAAAATTATATCAACTACCCATAATCACCAGTTTTCCGTCTTTCCTTCACTAGAGAAATTCAGAAATCTAAGAAAAAAAATAGTTAGCGTAGTATGAACAATACTAGATAATGGATAAAAATGTTAGAAAAGTTAATAAAAAGCAAAAGTTAGTAAAAACACTTAAAATGAAAAGATTACACTTACTAATCCCCAAGAATCATGGCCAAAATTTTGACGAGCGCCGAACTCAATCAAAATTATAACCGAAGTTATTACCTAAGCTTGTAGCACAATGACAACACCGGATCGTCTCCTCAAGGATCGTAGATGCAATTTGATCAAATCAAGTGAAAGTTAGAAAAAGGGGGGTTTTGATGGTTCAAGGATCGCAGTGACAAGATTTAAAGAGAAATAACAATTAGAAGAACAGTCAATTCAGAAATCTATCCGAGATTGGGTGGATTCAATCATAAACCTTTCAATAAACATTTGAAGCACATTTGAATGGTTAACTTGGATCTAACCGAAATCTCAGCATTAGGTCCAGAATTCACACTAGACAATCGTCCAGAATTCAATTGATAAGTGATAAACACAAATATGCAATCGCACCATTCATGTAGATATATATCAATTTAAGCACCGAATTCAATTAACCTAGGTACCAATCAGTAACCTAACCTCTTCAATTATGTGATTAGTTTAGATCAATCAGTTCTAAGTTTCATCACAAATACTTAATCTTAAACCAAGATCAAATCAGATTAAACATAAACAGAATCACCATTCATGTATTCAAGATCAAGAAAACAGAAGAAGAAGAAGAAGAGAAGAGGAATTCAAATATAAATCAAATACATTACATAACCAAGGTCTCAAGAATCCAAACCACAATCTCTTCAAGAGTCCCGAATTGACTGAAAGTAACTTAGCTCTCCATTACAATGAAGGAAATCATCAAAATATACAAGAGCTATGAGAAACTATGAAGAAACAAGAAGAAACTATAAGAGAATTGAAGGAGAATACAACTTGTTGTTAATGATAACCAATGGTGCCCTTTTATAGAAGTCTAGGGTAACAAAATGACAAAGGGGAGTAGGTGGCTGAGTTGGGTGGTTGAGTGGGTTGGTGAATGGGTTGGTGAGTGGGTTGGTGAGTGGAGTGGTTGAATGGAGTGGTTGAATGGGTTGGTGAGAGGAGTGGTTGAGTGGGTTGGTGAGAGGAGTGGTTGAGGATGAAAATTTTGACGTCAGACTTGAAAGCCAAAAATTACCAACTAGACCTCAGATCCACAAAAAGTACTCTTCATGAAAGTTGTAGATCTTTGTCTTGGCTATAACATGCATATCTGGATCGTCCAATTTGGATTCCTACAGCCCAAGATATGGCCCAAATACCGTAGGTCACTCAAACCCAACTTCAGCACCTCTGTTCCGACTTGCCGGGTCAAACTGACCCATTAGACTTCATTTTTTCAAAAAGTGTTCTTCATGAAAGTTGTTTATTTGGGTCTTAACTATCAACTATCAAAATTTCAGCCCATTGCCATTACTACAGCTTAGGATATGATTTTATGAGTGAATACCGTTCGGATTCTAGTAACAGAACCCGTATTCTGACTTCCATGTAAAATTAGGTCCCTTAGACATCTGAATTGGACTTCGAGCTCTTCATCAAAGTTATAGAGCTTCTTCCTAAATTTCCTACAAGGTAAAATTCATGATTATCAGATATCAGGAACTCAAGTTATGGCCAAAATACAGAAACAATGTCAAATCTCAATAATGCTGAAAATATTCAATTAGGACCAATTTGAGCTCAAACTCACAAAATCATACCAAACTCAATCAATTAAGAATATGGAGAGTGTAAATGACTAAACATAAGGGTTTCTTAATAAATAAAATATGTGATTATCAGATACCCATAATGTCCAAAGCGCGTTCGAAAATCATTTTGGGAACATCCTCAAATTCCCACGAATCTAATAATGACCAGTACATACATCTATCTTGGAGAAAACAATGACTCCCTTCTCGCCGGTCCATCAAATCATTTATCTTCTTTTGAGAATTCTCATCCTCGATCGTATTCTTGTCCAATTGGCGACAGTCCTCATCTCACCAAGAAGCTCCATTCTTTTCCTTAACTACAGCACTGTAGCTCATCATGCAAAAGTCACTGGCTACGCGAGTGGCATTTATATTCCCCTTGCTTTTGTCCTCCAAAGAAGACATTAACATGTATCCTTGGATTCTTTTTCCTCACAAAGCTTCGACTTTGTTGACCGTTACGAACTCAAAAGTCTTAGTTTCAGGAAACACTAAGGTCTTTATTGAAATGATCTAGTAGGATATAGCTAGGAAAATAACTAATCTATTCTTAAAGTCACGAACTCTAATAGGTGTGATTTTAGGTAAGCAAGTTAAATTAACAAAAGATTCAATCTTTAGTAGAAATAGGATAGGTTAAACAAACTTAAGTGTCAACGACAAGTCTTAGTAATAGAAGTAGAAACAACTAGGTCAAAGATAATTGAAGACACAGATGAATCCAAATGATCCATACGGTCATACGCTATAAAGAAATGGGTTGTCCGTAGAATTGTACAGCACAGTTACGAGATCATCGCTTGAGGCACAATCTCCATCGTTTAGATTTTCAGTCTAGGAAACTTTCGCTCCATCCAGGGTGTAATCTTTCCCTTCAGCTGGGGATCTTGAAGCACACACATCATTAACAGAAGACTTCTTCTTCGCTAAAGCACAATGTTTAGAAACGTGTCTGGGCTTTCCGCACCTGAAGCAGATTATCCTTTTGATCTTATACTCCTTCGTTAAGTGGTTCTTTTCATATTTCTTACATCTTGATAAAAATGTTGAGGTCTGACTGGATTTACTGCCACTAGCACTTTCTCCATGAGTTGGATATTGCGGTTGCTTCCCTGATAATGGTGAATACGGTTTCTGCTTAAATTTATTAACCTTTCTATTATTCCTCCTTTGGAATCTAGGCAGTCCAAGGTTATCCCAAAATCGACTTTCCGTCAACAAATTCTGAACCTCAGTTTCCAATTCTTGCTGTTGTGTAGCCCTTTGATCTTGGTGAGTTGTCACCTCAGCTATCCTTTGCATTTCTTCTGCAGTCGCAGTCATACTTCCATTATCTCATCCTGCGCTCACATGCGTATGTCTATCACGAGCCATTTCCCTTGTATGCCTACCGCGAGCCATTGACTTTCTTCGAAGACAGACAAAATATGACATAGCAAAGCAAACGTAATTATTTCAAACAACATTATCTCCTTTCGGAAACCTAACAGTCTCCAACTCGAGCTTCTTCATTCAACCCTCTACGGCATAACCTCTTGCAAGTCATCAACCCCCAAACAGCTTCTCAAACCAAACTTACACCAGTTATTCCTTTCTCCAGAAGATCGGCTTTCCAAAACCTCTTGATCTCCTTACTAAAAGAATTTCCTATTCCCCTAATACAGTATGCCTAGGCGAAGTCAAAGTTTCCTGTACACACAGAACATTACATATTGAGTAGGCCAATCCTCAGTATCATGCAGCTGTATAATAGTAGCTACCAATATTCAACCTATGGCAAGCCATGCATTCCTTTCCCATCATCTCAATCAAGAGATAAGGAAGTGCACAACATACAAAAACTCTAACATGTCCAAACATAACAAGTCCATACCTCGGCTCAACAAGATGAACTGCTTCGATACCACCTAATGTAACACCCCTTGATCTAATAACTGTGGCACAATCGTCATTACACCACAGTCACTATATCAAGATGCGCTACAATTTACAACAAGTCTGAAAATTTTAATCATTGTGCATATATATAAAATATGAGCCACGACATGAAATATATATATAGTACCCAACCATTAGAGTACAACCACTAAAGAAAACCATATTTCATATATAACATATTCATCCTTAACACAAAGCACTGACAACACTAAATATAGTACTTATATATTCAAATAAAATATAGCGAGTACTAAAGCACAAAAGGAGAAAGTAGTAACCCTAAGATAGGTATTACTAGCAGACAAAGCCGCAACCCCAAAAATACATACGATGCTCGGTGTCCCAGTTGACACGTCAGGCATCAATGCCCTCATGGAGTTGCACCCGTGCGTAACCGAAGAAATCTCGTCCCGACGCCATATTGAAAATAGTGAATCAGCCCAATCCAATTAGTAAGGGTGTGATCCCTCATCTTCTTCCTCACGATCTTTTAACATATATATATATATATATATATATATATAAAAATACAAGAATATAGGAAAGAGGTGAGACATCCTACTTACATTACCCATTATGGCAGTAAAGAAACATAAAGGCGCAGAGCGCCCACATAGCAGAGCAATAACATTTAAGCAACAATAATCATATACAATAAAAGAAAACAACAACAGAATCTCAGATAATGAACAATTAAAACATTTCAGATAATCATGACATCAATAACATAATAGTATAATCATCATATAAATGAGTGCCAAATGATATGCCGACTCACAATGCATGTGCACTTGGTACCAAGATTTTCCATTTTCATTAAAAAGATGAACGTTCCAAAAGATCTGTCCCCCCTCAATAACAGTCTACGGGACCACAAAGAGGATAGTGCTTGTCAGGCACGTGATGCATTGCAATCGGTTTATCATGGCCAGGGGTATATAAAGTGATATCATCATCATGAAATGAACCACCGCGCCTCACAGTCTTCAATCAGATCCATCAGGGATCACACTATCCAATTCTCGTTCATTCACCACAAAAAGAATGGTGATTTGTCGGGCCCGTAATGCATGCAATCAGCTTTCACCGTGCCTTACGCCCCTTATAGATCCATCACAGATCACACCACTAAATTCTCATTCATTCACCGAGTAAAGAATAGTGATTTGTCAGGCCCGTAATGCATGCAATCAGTATACACCGCGCTTTACGCCCTCCATAGATCCTTCCACTAGATCTTACTTATTCAATTCTCATTCATAGGCTCATAAAGCCTTTTAACAGTCATCGACTGAGCAAATATTTAATGCATGTTGACTCAATGCATAATCATGTATATTCAACAATGATGATACACTTTCCAAAATATGTCATAATTAGGCCAAGTTAAACATCAATAGGATGTTAGTCCCAAACACGGACCCATCATAACATTGTATCAATGTCCTCAAGAGTGACAACACAATTTAATTAACATCTTTTATGAATTCACTTTCTAGAATGAGTCTCTTGAAGTCCTTATTCAATCTTTACTCCTTTAGATTGATCAAGTTCCTTAATCTAATCAATTATGCTCACTTAAAAATTACTCTAAGGTTTTGCAAGTCTCACAAACTCTTTTATTCTTCTCGTATGCCCAAAATCATTTTAAGTCATAATATAAAGTCTTATTCTTTGTTCTTTCCTTTTTATGAATTCTTAACAAATCTAGAATTCTCTAATCATCTACGTCTCCATTTTCGCACTACATTTTGCAACATTTTGCCTTAGGAACCCGTGAGCCTTATTATGACAAAGTCTAACCCTTTTTCCTTCACCACAATGTTAATCACTTATCATTTAATCACTTAAGACCCAAGGTTGCACAAAGATCACAACTTAACCCAATAAACCTCCTAGAGGCCGTGAGCCTCCCAATGGTATGAATCTAACCAATCTTTCCACCACATTGTTAGTTACTTTCATTAAATTACTTAAGTTCCAAAGTTGCTACAAATTTAAGTCTTGAACCCTAACAATTATTCAAGAGGCCGTGGGCCTCCCAATGGGTAAGAACCGAAAGTTTTCCATTTTATTCATTTGCCCTTTAACTCTTCATCACCTAAGTTCCAATCTTTACAAAACCACACCTTGAACACCCAAAAATTTGGCCTATTGGCCGTGAATCCAAAAGGGCAAAGAACCCTAAAATCTCATCATGTAACAATCCAAACAATCTAATATATTTTTACATAGTCATCAAAACATATAATAACAATCAATAAATCATACAAGTCAAAATAGCACAAAATCATGAAGAACATCACAACTAAGAGAGCAATCCCACATGGATTCCTCATCAACAACATAAAGAAAGCGTTTTCTCACTACCAAGATAGGTTGAAGAGGATTATCTCCCTCTTACTTCTTGAAGACAACACAAGAAAGTAAGCCCTTGGTCCCTTATAGAGATTTTCATACTACACCTTCAAGGAAACCCTAAGGACATCAAACCTCCATCGTTTAGATTTTCAGTCTAGGAAACTTTCGCTCCATCCAGGGTGTAATCTTTCCCTTCAGCTGGGGATCTTGAAGCACACACATCATTAACAGAAGACTTCTTCTTCGCTAAAGCACAATGTTTAGAAACGTGTCTGGGCTTTCCGCACCTGAAGCAGATTATCCTTTTGATCTTATACTCCTTCGTTAAGTGGTTCTTTTCATATTTCTTACATCTTGATAAAAATGTTGAGGTCTGACTGGATCTACTGCCACTAGCACTTTCTCCATGAGTTGGATGTTGCGGTTGCTTCCCTGATAATCGTGAATACGGTTTCTGCTTAAATTTATTAACCTTTCTATTATTCCTCCTTTGGAATCTAGGCAGTCCAAGGTTATCCCAAAATCGACTTTCCGTCAACAAATTCTGAACCTCAGTTTCCAATTCTCGCTGTTGTGTAGCCCTTGATCTTGGTGAGTTGTCACCTCAGCTATCCTTTGCATTTCTTCTGCAGTCGCAGTCATACTTCCATTATCTCATCCTGCGCTCACATGCGTATGTCTATCACGAGCCATTGCCCTTGTATGCCTACCGCGAGCCATTGACTTTCTTCGAAGACAGACAAAATATGACATAGCAAAGCAAACGTAATTATTTCAAACAACATTATCTCTTAAGAACCCGACATCAAAACTTGCCTTAGGAACCCGTGAGCCTTATTATGACAAAGTCTAACCCTTTTTTCTTCACCACAATGTTAATCACTTATCATTTAATCACTTAAGACCCAAGGTTGCACAAAGATCACAACTTAACCCAATAAATCTCCTAGAGGCCGTGAGCCTCCCAATGGTATGAATCTAACCAATCTTTCCACCACATTGTTAGTTACTTTCATTAAATTACTTAAGTTCCAAAGTTGCTACAAATTTAAGTCTTGAACCCTAACAATTATTCAAGAGGCCGTGGGCCTCCCAATGGGTAAGAACCGAAAGTTTTCCATTTTATTCATTTGCCCTTTAACTCTTCATCACCTAAGTTCCAATCTTTACAAAACCACACCTTGAACACCCAAAAATTTGGCCTCTTGGCCGTGAATCCAAAAGGGCAAAGAACCCTAAAATCTCTTCATGTAACAATCCAAACAATCCAATATATTTTTACATAGTCATCAAAACATATAATAACAATCAATAAATCATACAAGTCAAAATAGCACAAAATCATGAAGAACATCACAACTAAGAGAGCAATCCCACATGGATTCCTCATCAACAACATAAAGAAAGCGTTTTCTCACTACCAAGATAGGTTGAAGAGGATTATCTCCCTCTTACTTCTTGAAGACAACACAAGAAAGTAAGCCCTTGGTCCCTTATAGAGATTTTCATACTACACCTTCAAGGAAACCCTAAGGACATCAAAACTTACCAAAATCATCATCAAAGCTTAGGAAAGGAACCCTTGATCACCCAAGAGATCAAGGATCACGAAAATGAGGAGAAAAGGTGGAAAAACTATGAACTTTACCTTAAAGTCTCCAACTTTGAAGCTTGATGGAACAAAATTAAAATGGCAGATTTTGGTGATAGTCACAACATGAAAGTTGCTTAGAATGGTGTCTATATTCAAGATCAAGAGTTGGTTGGAATTAAAGAAAATGGATAGTGTATTTTGAGGGGTGAGGTTGTTAGCCTCCAAGGAGAAAGGTGAGAGCTTTTTGCTTGATCTCTTTGATAGGAATGATGAGATGAACAAATGAGTGGTAGAATGAAGTGACGTGAAGAGTTTGGCCACAAAGAGCCCTCAAAAATGTATGATGGAGAGGAGGAGAGAAGAAATGTGGCTTCTTGAAGAAGCCAATAGAAAAGTGCAAGGAAGCTTCCTCCAAGCTTCTCCAACAAGCCAAAAGGAAGGTGCTAGGAAGCTTCCTCCCTTTGAAAAGTCAAAGTGATGTCATGGTGATGATGTCACCATGGTGATGTCATTAAAGTGTTCTCTATAACACCCTAATGAGGATGTCACATTTCTGATGCAATAATAAATAAAACCTTACCCAAGTTATAAAACGTTTAATATAATAATAATATGAGTTGTAAAATTTCCTTTTTATAGTAGATGTCATTAAATAAAATAAAACGAATCACAAAACAAAACAAACTATTACTACACACCATAATGTACATATGATTTTGTCTTTGGTATACAAATAATTTACAACTACAATTATTTAACAAAGCAGTAAAAGTCAACGTAATACTAAAAACATATACATACCCAAGTGCACATCAAAGATTTCTAACCCTCTGAAGGATCATCCTCGGATGGATCATCGGATGACAGAAATCCTGGATGTCTCGCAGCTCTACGAACACGAGTCCGTGCTGTCGACACACTACTGATCTCACTAGGCGCATGAAAAAGTCCTCCCCAATAACGCCTAAGACTCAAAGGCATCTCAAGATGTAAGTACAGAGTAGTAGTAAAAATAGGTGCTCCATCAAACTCTCTACGTAGGGTCACAGCTAGACGCCCCACATAGACTACCGATCCTCTATCTTTACGTAGTTGCCAAGCCTCCGAACCTCCGTGAAAATCGAGTCTCACAAAACCAAAGAAATCAGGCAATGCCATCACCACAAGATCAATCCAAATGATATAGGTGATCTAATGGCTTGCCTTCCTCAAACTGGTCACTCGGTTGCTGTTCCTCCAGGTACTGAATATCAAGAGGCTGCTCCTCTTCCTCTTCCTCAACCTCTTTACAGAATATAAAAATAATATAGAAAATGCATACAAAGAGGTGAGACAATATACATCATTACCAGTATGACAATAAAGAAAACGACAATACAAATAACTACCACAATTTAATACAATAATGCATACTATCATGTCATATACAATATCTCAAATTAACAGGTCATACATAATATCACAAGTTACAGTCAATATCAAGATGCATATCATAGATGCAAATATATACCTACTCATTCCTACTCCATAGAGTTAAACATAGACATCAGAGAGAATGATCCGAAAAAACCTATTCGTACCTCAGGCTGCCCAACCAACTATTACACTGTCAAACGTCGTGTCAATAGCCCACAGTCAAAACATCATGGTAAGTAGTACACAATCAAAACGTCATGCACCACAGGCATTGTACTAGACAGTCTCCACAAGATCTTGATTAAGAATAGTACTTGTCGAGATCATTAGTGTGTTGCCCATTACCATGGCTCAAAGGAGCTACCAACTGTCCACATGTGGAATCCTCTGCACACTAACGCCTCCAAGTTCAATCAATGAACCACACTACGCCTATCACACCCACAACACAGTGTAATTCATCTCGTCAGCCAATCGCCAATTTCAACCAAATTGACACAACTCTCAATGCATGAATAAGAACCATAATTGCAAAAATACCCTTAGTCTCAATATGTCACCGTATTTACATAAATACCCTCAGTCTCAATATTTTCAAATATAGTACGTCATCACTTGACAGTAATATTTCTTAACATGTCTGGGTCCACCACTTTGGCCCGATAGTAAAACTCACTGTTCCTTCAGTCGCGTAAAGATTTTATCGCGTTTTCACAATTGCGTCGCCTTTTCAAACGTTTTTAAATCACGTAAATATTTTTTGTCGCTTTTAAAATTGCGTAGTATTTTAAAATCATTTTCTCAATCACGTAAGATTTTTAAATCGTTTTCTCAACCGTGTAGCTTAAAAATCATTATTTTAAATACGCGTAAGCTATTTCTAGTACTTTCAAACTACGTAGAATATTTTCCTTACGTTATAATTACATTATGAAACTTTCTCCATTATTTTTTCGTTTTTAGTGAATTTTGACTCCATTTTGTCTAGAAAATTCATTAAATGATATTTTCTACGTTTTTCTTTAAAAACTATATATTTTCACTTTAACCATTATTTATACCTTGAAACTTGCTAATGTGCTTCAAAACTCAAAAAATGAGCTCTATGTTAGTATTTTTCAAGTATTTACTTTATTTCTTTCTTATAATAAATTCCTCTAATTTAGGTTTCTAAAACTAAATTCATTCATTTTATTCCCCAAAAATTCATTGAAATTAAACTCTTGTGTAGTTAACAACTTAACCTACCTTAGAAAATCATTTTGGAAATCAAATATACATTGCATGGCATGTTGGCCGAATTCAACATATTCTTTACAAATGGTCTTTAAATCATTTTCCATCTTCTAAATCATTTTCAAATTCATTGTTTTACCTAAATTCATTAAATAATTGTTTTAGAAAATGGTTAAGAACATTTTGGTTCTCTTTTTCTTGGTGAAGCCGTGAGCTCCTTTTGTGTTCTTTGCAATACTCATGCAATCCTTACATGTTATTCACATCCTACAATAATAGTCATACATCTATAAACACATACAATATATTTTAAAGTTATAGACATGCTTACAAATAAAATCAACCACAAATAGGAAAGCCTTAAACAACCAAGTGAATGAATCCTTATGGATTCTTCACTACAAATACAATCCATCTTCTCATCACCACACAAGGTTGATGAGATTGAATCTCCTTCTTACCTTAAGGGAAGACAAACTCCTTCTAACTCCTCCTCGTAATTTCGTGTGGCTCCCAAAGAGTTCCTAACAAGCTTAAACAAATTTTAAAGAGTTATACCTATAGGAAAAAAATATAAATCATGGATTAATCATGGCTTAGAATATCAAAAATCAAGTTAGAAATAAGAAACAAGGATTTTCACCTTGTAGGAAAAATCTTCAAGATGATTTTCCAAGCTCAAGATGAATTTTTTTGAAAGAATTCTCAACTAGAGATGTTCTTAGAATGATATTTAGATTTGAGAAGTAAGGTTAGATGAAAATTTAGAAGAGTATAGGTATTGGTTTATGGTGTTGGCCGAATGGCTCAAAGAGAAAGGCTTTGGAATTTTTCTTGGTGTTCTTGAAGAGAAAGAAGTAAAGACTTAGATGATAGCAAAGATGAAAAATGAAGTGAAATGATCTTCTCTCCTATGCATGGCCGTAGGACTCAATGGAGGTGGCCTCCTTTATTGACCTTCCAAGGCTTCTTAACCACCTTAGATGTGATCAAGGGTGGATAACAAAGGCTTGGCTCCAAGCTTGTTTCTCATTGGTGTAGGAAAACCTAGTCACCAAGTGACTAAGCCCTTCTTGAAGCCCTTAGGAATAGGAAACTAGGTTTTGGTTCATTTGGTTTCCTAGTTAGGTTTAGGCAAATTTAGTTAGGCTTCTTAGTTGCTTAGTTAGCCATTTAGTTAGCTAGGATGACTAACCATCTCTTAGATTTCTCTAGAACCTTCTTTAACTAGAACTTAAATAGATAGCTAACTAGGTTTCCTTCATTTAGTTACTAAACAAGCTTCCTATGCTAACTTGGTTAAGCTTTCTAGTCATAATTCAACAAGTCCAACCACTTTTATGGACTTGCTTCCTATTGGTCTAGAAATTTCAAGCCACTAATGTTGACTAGCTCTCTTTGGCTTAGGATTTAATCTAGCCAGAAACGTTGATAGGTTCACTAAACGTGGGTCCCACAGACTTTTCCTAGTCCGTGGTCTATTTTAGAGCAAATTTCTACTATTTTCAAGACAGTAAGTACTGTCAAATAAAATAATATTATAATAATATAAAATTATTTTATTGCATAGTTAAATTCTAAAAATTAAAAAATTAATGCATGTATCATTCAGAATTTGGTTTAGTAAGATCCCCCAGCTTTGAATAAATTAAGATTTTTCCGGCCAGAAAATTTTTATTTTCTTAACTCGGAGTAAATCACACACAATGATCAAATACAATCACGAAACAGTCAAATTCAATTTATAACTCACAGAAAACATAAAACAGTACATTTAAGACAATATCGTACTTAACTCAAAAGTTGGGGTGTTTCAACTCTCCCCCACTAATAAAAATTTCGTCCCCGAAATTTATCATACCTTAGAATAGGTGAGGGTATTGCTCCCTCATTTTATCTTCCAGCTCCCAAGTAGCATCACCTGTTACATCATTCCATATTACCTTTACTAATTCAATCATCTTCCCTCGAAGCTGCTTCACTCTCCTGTCCTCAATCTTAACAGGAAGTGTTTCATATGTCAAATTATCTTTCAACTACACTTCATCGGGCTGTATAACATGCGTTGGATCAGAAATGTATTTCCTCAACTAAGATACATGAAATACATCATGTAAATTAGATAGAAAAGGCGGTAAAGCTATTTGATAGGCTACAGGACTTATCCGATGAATGATTTGATAAGGTCCAATGAATTTAGGAGTGAGCTTCCTAAATTTGATAACCCTTCCGACACCAGTCATAGGTGTTACCTGCAAAAACACATGCTCACCTTTCTCAAATTCAAGAGGTCGCCTTCGCTTGTCAGCATAGCTCTTCTGTCGGCTTTGAGTCATCCTCATTTTCTCCCGAATCATTTTCACCTTTTCTGTAGTTTGTTGCACAAGATCAGGACCAATGGTCATAGTTTCTCTATCTTGATACCAACACAAAGGAGTTCGGCATCGTTGTCCATATAGAGCTTCATAGGGTGTCATCCCTATACTTGAGTGAAAACTATTGTTGTAGGTAAATTCTATCAGAGACAAGAATTCATCTCAACTCCCTTGTTGTTCCAACACACCAGCACGCAACAAATCTTCCAACGACTAGATTGTTCTCTCTGTTTGACTATCCGTCTGCAGATGATAGGCAGAACTCAGACGTAACTTAGTTCCCATGGCTTCTTGCAAACTTCGCCAGAGTCTCGATGTAAGCCTTGGATCTCTATCAGAAACTATACTCGAGGGTATACCATAAAGTCTGACAATTTGACTAATATACACCTGGGTTAATCGCTCCAACGAATACTTAATATTGATCGGCAAGAAATGTGTTGACTTCGTAAGCCTATCAACTATAACCCATATAGAATCATGACATTTCCTCGTTCTTGGCAATCCGATAACAAAATCCATCAAGATACTATCCCATTTCCATTCTAGAATAGTTAAAGGTTGTAATATATCGGCTGGTCGTTGATGTTCCACTTTTGCCTTCTAACAAATAAGACAAGACGCCACTCGTTCTGCCATATCTTTCTTCATTCTTGGCCACCAAAACATCAGCTTAAAATCTTGATACATCTTAGTCATTCCTGGATGCATACTTAAACTGCTAGTATAAGCTTCATCCAAAATTGCTTTCTTAAGATCGGGGTCATTAGGTATACAAATTCTTCCCTCAAATCTTAAGATTCCATTAGATCCTTTCTCCACTGTCGCCTTATGACCTTGCTTCAAAAATTCATTTTCATTATGTAAAAACGAATCTTCATCCTGTTTTTCTCGAATCACATCTAGCAAGTCATTTAAAACTACAACTTTACTTAGACGAATCTTTCCTGGTACCAATTCCACTAACAACCACAGATCTCTAAACTGGTTGATCAATTCCTCCTCTTTTATCATCATGGTAGAAACACTAATCACCTTTCTACTCAAGGCATCCGCCACCACATTCGCCTTTCCTGGATGGTATTGAAGCTGAAAATCATAGTCCTTCAAGAATTCTAACCATCGCCTCTGCCTCATGTTCAATTCCTTCTGATCAAACAAGTATTTCAAACTCTTGTGATCACTAAAGACATTGAACATAACTCCATACAGAAAATGCCTTCACACCTTCAACGCAAAAACTACTGCGGCTAACTCCAAATCATGGGTTAGGTAATTCCTTTCATGTACCTTCAACTGTCTTGAAGCATAAGCCACCACATTCGTATTTTGCATTAACACATATCCTAAACCTTAGTAAGAAGCATCACAATACACCTCAAAAGACTTGTTAAGATCTGATAAAATCAGCACTTGTGCAGTCGTCAGTCTCTTCTTCAACTCTTGAAAACTTGCTTCGCGTTCCTCTGTCCACTCAAAAGCTTGACTCTTCCTTATAAGCTGCGTAAGTGGTCCAGCTATTTTAGAAAAACCTTCAATAAACCTTTGATACTATCCGGCCAATCCAACAAAACTTTGGACCTTCGTCACTGTCTTTGGCCTTTCCCACTGCAAAATAGTTTCCACCTTCGATAGGTCCACAACAATACCTTCCTTGGAAATCACGTGACCTAGAAATTGAACTTCTTCCAACCAAAACTCACACTTTGCCAACTTTGTATGCAACTACTTTTCTCTCAAAATCTAAAGAATTATGCTAAGATGTTCAATATGCTCTTTCTGATTTTGAGAGTAGATTAGAATGTCATCGATAAAAACAATGACAAATCTGTCTAAGTATAGATGAAAAATCCTATTCATATAATCCATGAATATTGCAGGAGCATTCGTCACTCCGAATGGCATCACTTGATACTTATAATGCCCATAATGAGTTCGGAAAGTTATCTTAGGTACATATGCTACCTTGACTCGAATCTGATGATAACCTGATTGCAGATCTATCTTAGAGAAAACAACTGCTCCTTTCAACTGATCCATCAAATCGTCAATCCTCGGAAGTGGATACTTATTCTTTATCGTGACCTTGTTCAGCTGACGATAATCTACACAAAGACGAGAAGTTCCATCCTTTTTCTTGACTAGCAACACCGGCGCTCCCCACGACAAAACACTCGATCGTACAAATTGTTTCTCCAGTAGTTCCTCCAATTGCTTCTTCAACTCTACCAACTCCACTGGTGACATCTGATATGGTGCAATCGAAATAGGACCTGCTCTTGGTACCAAATCAATGGAAAACTCGATTTCTCTTTCCGGTGGTAAACCAGGTACCTCATCTGGAAAAACTTCCGGAAACTCATTAATGACAGGAATAGCATTCACATCTTTCTCGTTCTTGACTTCTAAAGAAGACAACATCATGTATCCTTGAGCTCCATCTTTCAGTAATGACTTAACTTTGACGGGAGTTAGAAATCTAGAATTTTCATCCTTAGGAAAAACTATGGTTTTGTTGGCACAATCTATTAGGATATGGTTAAAAGATAACTAATCCATTCCCAGTATTACATCTATCTCAACAAGAGGTAAACAAACTAAATTGACAGAAAATACATGACCATTTATAGTGATAGGACAATTCAGACATATTTTGAATGTAACAACAAGCTTGGCAGTAGGTGTAGAAACACTCAATTGAAAACTCAGAGAAGACATAGGCAGTTTCAACTGTTCCACACAATCATATGCAATAAATGAATGCGTCGCACCTGAATCATATAACACATTCAAAAGATTACCTTCAATGACACCTTCCCCCTGAATAAGATCTTCAAACTGAGAAGCTTCAGCTCCCGTCATCGTATACACTTGCCCTCCAGATCGTGGCAGTGTTGCACAAACATTGCTCACAACTGGCTTCCTTTCAGGTTGAGTACAATCCCTAGAAACATGTCCAGGTTTACTGTAGTTGAAACAGATTGTTCCTCTGATCGAACAATCCCTAGATAGGTGGCCACTCTTTCCACACTTAAAACATCTTGGCGTAAATGCCACATTTTGGCCAGCTCTATTACCACTAGAACTTCCCCCAACAGATGGACGTTGAGGTTGACTTCCCAGTGGTCTCGAATAAGGTTTTCGCTGAAATCGGCTATTGCTATCATTGCCTCCTCTTTGGAACCTAGTCGGTCCAAAGTTACGATTTCTTGGATCTCTTGACTGTTCCAGCTCCTCGAGTCGTCGACATATATCCATCAAAGCAGGAAATTCATTCATCCTTATAGGTAGCACTCCTCGTTTCAGTTCTACCCTCAGCCCTTCCTCAAACTTACGACATTTCCATGCCTCATCAGGTTGAATCTGGAAATACCTTGAGAACTGCGACAAGCTCTCAAATTTGGCAGCATATTCACCAACGGTCATATTGCCTTGACGTAAACCAAGAAATTCCATCTCCTTGGCATGTCGGGCACTTGCAGGAAAGTAGTTTTCTAGAAATACTTCGCTGAATACCTACCAGGTAATTTCAGTCCCTTCGGCATGTAATAATTAGCGGGTTCCTCTCCACCAGTTCTCGCCATCTCTTCTCAACATAAAAGTAGCATACGTCACCTTTTGATCACCAGCGCATCCCATTCCTTCAAATATTCTTTCTAAGTCTTGTATCCAAAGACTCGCCTTCTCAGGATCAAATTCGCCTTTGAACTACAGCGGGTTGTTGCACCTAAACTCAGATAAGTTTAGAGCATCAGTAGTCGCATCTTGCTGTTGGGCCGCTCGTTGATTTTGTTGGGTAATTACTTTCGCCATTCACTGCATAGCCTTAGCAGCTGCAGTCATTGGGTCCACGTTATGTTCTACGTTCGCACGCGTTCTTCTACCGCCTGACATCTTCTTTCTTCAACAAGACAAAACAAAGTCAGATTTTCTGAAACAAATCACAGAGAATCACACAACACAAGCAAAAACAGACCCAACCACAACCCCAAAAGACTCTAACTTGGGCTTTGATACCAACTAATGTAACACCCTAATGAGGATGTCACATTTCCGATGCAATAATAAATGAAACCTTACCCAAGTTATAAAACGTTTAATACAATAATAATATGAGTTGTAAAATTTCCTTTTTATAGTAGAAGTCATTAAATAAAATAAAACGAATCACAAAACAAAACAAACTATTATTACACACCATAATGTACATATGATTTTGTCTTAGGTATACAAATAATTTACAACTACAATTATTTAACAAAGCAATAAAAGTCAGCATAATACTAAAAACATATACATGCCCAAGTGCACATCAAAGATTTCTAACCCTTCGAAGGATCATCCTCAGATGGATCATCGGATGACAGAAATCCTGGATGTCTCGCAGCTCTACGAACACGAGTCCGTGCTGTCGACACACTACTGATCTCACTAGGCGCATGAAAAAGTCCTCCCCAATAATGCCTAAGAGTCAAAGGCATCTCAAGATGTAAGTACAAAGTAGTAGTAAAAATAGGTGCTCCATCAAACTCTCTACGTAGGGTTACAGTCAGACACCCCACATAGACTACTGATCCTCTATCTTCACATAGTCGCTAGCCCTCCGAACCTCCGTGAAAATCGAGTCTCACAAAACCAAAGAAATCAGGCAATGCCATCACCACAAAGATCAGTCCAAATGATATGGGTGATCTAATGGCTCGCCTTCCACAAACTGGTCACTCGGTTGCTGTTCCTCCGGGTACTGAATATCAAGAGGCTACTCATCTTCCTCTTCCTTGAACTCTTTACAGAATATAAAAATAATATAGAAAATGCATACAAAGAGGTAAGACAATCTACATCATTACCAGTATGGCAATAAAGAAAACGACAATACAAATAACTACCACAATTTAATACAATAATGCATACTATCATGTCATATACAATATCTCAAATTAACAGGTCATACATAATATCACAAGTTACAGTCAATATCAAGATGCAGATCATAGATGCAAATATATACCAACTTATTCCTACTCTATGGAGCTAAACACAGACATCAGAGAGAATGATCTGGAAAAACCTATCTGTACCTCAAGCTGCCCAACCAACTATTACACTGTCAAACGTCGTGTTAATAGCCCACAGTCAAAATATCGTGGTAAGTAGTACACAGTCAAAACGTCGTGCACCACAGGCATTGTACTAGACAATCTCCACAAGATCTTGATTAAGAATAGTGCTTGTCGAGATCATTAGTATGTTACCCATTACCATGGCCTAGAGGAGCTACCAACTATCCACATGTGGAATCCTTGGCACACTAACGCCTCCAAGTTCAATCAATGAACCACACTATGCCTATCACACCCACAACACGGTGTAATTCATCTCGTCAGCCAATTGCCAATTTCAACCAAATTGACACAACTCACAATGCATGAATAAGAACCATAATTACAAAAATATCCTCAGTCTCAATATGTCACCGTATTTACATAAATATCCTCAATCTCAATATTTTCAAATATAGTACGTCACCACTTGATAGTATTATTTCTTAACATGTCCGGGTCCACCACTTTGGCCCGATAGTAAAACTCACTGTTCCTTTCAGTCGTGTAAAGATTTTATCGCGTTTTCACAATCGCGTCGCCTTTTCAAACGTTTTTAAATCACTTAAATATTTTTTGTTGTTTTTAAAATCGTGTAGTATTTTTAAATCATTTTCTCAATCGCGTAAGATTTTTAAATCGTTTTCTCAACCGTGTAGCTTAAAAATCATTATTTTAAATACGCGTAAGCTATTTCTAGTACTTTCAAACTACGTAGAATATTTTCCTTATGTTATAATTACATTATGAAACTTTCTCCATTATTTGTTCGTTTTTAGTGAATTTTGACACCATTTTGTCTATAAAATTCATTAAATGATATTTTCTATGTTTTTCTTTAAAAACTATATATTTTCACTTTAACCATTATTTATACCTTGAAACTTGCTAACGTGCTTCAAAACTCAAAAAGTGAGCTCTACGTTAGTATTTTTCAAGTGTTTACTTTATTTCTTTCTTATAATAAATTCCTCTAATTTAGGTTTCTAAAACTAAATTCATTCATTTTATTCGCCAAAAATTCATTGAAATTAAATTCTTGTGTAGTTAATAACTTAACCTACCTTAGAAAATCATTTTGGAAATCAAATATACATTGAATGGAACGTTGGCCGTATTCAACATATTCTTTACAAATGGTCTTTAAATCATTTTCCATCTTCTAAATCATTTTCAAATTCATTGTTTTACCTAAATTCATTAAATCCTTGTTTTAGAAAATGGTTGAGAACATTTTGGTTCTCTTTTTCTTAGTGAAGCCGTGAGCTCCTTTTGTGTTCTTTGGAATACTCATGCAATCCTTACATGTTATTCACATCCTACAATAATAGTCATACATCTATAAACACATACAATATATTTTACAGCTAGAGACATGCTTACAAATAAAATCAACCACAAATAGGAAAGCCTTAAACAACCAAGTGAATGAATCCTTATGGATTCTTCACTACAAATACAATCCATCTTCTCATCACCACACAAGGTTGATGAGATTGAATCTCCCTCTTACCTTAATGGAAGACAAACTCCTTCTAACTCCTCCTAGTAATTTCGTGTGGCTCCCAAAGATTCTTAACAAGCTTAAACAAATTTTAAAGAGTTATAACTATAGGAGAAAAATATAAACTATGGATCAATCATGGCTTAAAATTTCGAGGACGAAATTCCTATTTGTTGGGGAGAGTTGTAACACCCCAAAATTTACTTTTCTATTATCAGAATTCATTCTAAAAATATTTGTGATTTTCTGGAATTTTCTTGGAATTTTCTGAAGGCGTGAAATATTTTAATATATTTTTCGTTTTACGTGTGTACTGAGCGGGACCGGAGAAATGAGACATTTTCTCCGAGAACCTTGAACTATTGAAACGTCGACGGGGGATCTTACTAAACCCGAGGCCGGACACAGTTTACAAGGTTTTACATTTTTCGAGACACTCTAACAGCTACAATAATAAAACACTGTAAAGGATTTATCTGTCAGATTTGTTAATGCCGACTTCTACCAACTATAACTATTGTCCAATAAATAATAACATGTATTAAAAATATTATCACATTATTCAAAATCTGATTTTTGTATCACACCTATTAGTTTAATTTCAAAAGAAAGATTAAATCTAATCCAAGCTTATTATGGGAAGCTTCCTAGCAATTTCCCCTTGCAACACATTTTTCTCACTCCTTTTTTCCCACTCTACTATGGCAGACACTACAAGGGGGGGAGTCCAAATATTTCCCTTCCATTACTTTCATATTCATTCTCACTTCTCTACACCCAAATACCCATTTCTCTCTTTTTCTCTCTTCTTCTTCCTCTCCACCGAACACACACACACACCATCACATTGGAAGACCAACTTCCTCATTTTCCAAACCAATCATATTTTCTTGTTCCTTCCACCATTCCAAGACTACTCTCCTTGGTGGTTATCTCTTGGTTCTTCTTCTTCTTCCATTTATCTTCCACCATTAAAGCTAAAGCTTGGAACTTTGAGGTAAAGTTTTCAACTTTCTTCCATTTCCTTGCTATTTTCGTTTTCTCTTGGCCACCTTGGTGACCAAGAACCTATTTTTCATGGTTGAGTGAACATTGTGGTGATCACTCACATTGAGGTTTTCTTGAAGGTGGGAAAACAAAAATCTAAGACAAGAAGGAGTAGCACATTGTGTTGTTTTCCATATAGGTAAGAGGGAGATGATCCTCTTCAACCAACCTTGGTAGTAAGGGAATGTCTTGTATGTGCTTTGTTGTTGATTTTTGAATCCATGTATAAAGTCCTCTCATTTTTATGTTGTTCTTGATAATAATGTATTTTGTTGGGTTTGTATGATTTATTGATGTCTCTTGCATGATTTGAAGGTGTATTTGAGCATTTCATGGATTAAATATGATGAGGAATGGTTTGGTTTGAGTTAGAGGACCTGAGAACTCTGTTTTTCTGCAAGTTTATGCGTGGTAATCGATTACACGGGGCTTGTAATCGATTACCAAGCTCTTAAAGATACAAAATCGTGATTCTGGAAACCTGGTAATCGATTACATCTGGTGTGTAATCGATTACAGAGGTTCTGTTTGGCTTGTAATTGATTACAACATGAGTGTAATCGATTACCAAGCCTCTGATGTCACGAAATGGTACTTCTGGGAATCACATAATCGATTACACAAACGTAGGTAATCGATTACGGAGGTTCTGCCCAATTGGTAATCGATTACCACGGTTGTGTAATCGATTACACAAGGTCTGAAGTTACGAAACGTGATTCTGGAATCACGTAATCGATTACAATGAGATTGTAATCGATTACAGAGGTTCATTTCTCAGGTAATCGATTACAAGGGTGTTGTAATCGATTACCAAGACCAAAAATGAGATTTTTGAGCTGGAAATGATTGAGATTATGGTTCTTTATCCTTTGTAACTCAAACATAACCTAAAAACCCTGGATTCAAGGATTTTACTTTATTAATTTGTGATAGGAAGGTGCATTCATCCCAATAGGGAAGAAATGATTTGGATATGGAATCCTTGGATCCATGATATGGAAATTGTGGTATGTGTGTAATGAGGAATGCATGTTGATGCTGAAATTATTGATGTAGTACTCAATGAGATAAGGGTGATGATGTGCCATTGAGGCAAGGTTTTAAATAAATGTATTGATTGATATGTCATGTTGGGCATTGAATATTACTTATGTGCCATTGAGGAAAGGCTTATGCTGAATGCATCATTAATGAACATACATGATTAGACATTGTGTCATCATGCATGTGTATTATCCGTGGGACATTGTTGAGAAGGCTATGTTGCCTAGGAGTTTGAATAACACCTATGTGCAGGTGCGAATAGACTAAGCGTAGGTGTCATATGTTGTTGACCTTGGGGGCGTCGGGGTGTGGGTGTCTCACAATAGACAGTGGTAGCTCCACTGGGGCCGTGGGATAGACCAGTGCAACACACCGACGATCCTGCCTGAGATGCTGTCCTATATCGCGATCAACAGTCGAGGTGCCATGTGTGAGCCATTTTGCGCAAATGTTTTTATGTGATGAGCACACTATATTTTTAAGGCTAACGATACACTGGCATTACTCCTTGATCATTCACTCCGAAAATGTTTATGTCTAGCTCCATGGAGTAGGAACTTTGGTACCCTTGTTGCATTGTGAGTTGTCAGTCACATGGTTCATTGAGCATTCATGATTGGATAATGTGCTTACTATTATGACAGTGATATTTATCTGATTCTTAGTAATACTGATGTTGCTAGTTGGCTATGGATGATATTAATTACTGTTCCTTGTTGCTTTACTCTCATTAATTGCTTTCATGTATTTCTGTACTTGTACATATTGATTGTGTCTTATGTGGGCGTTCAACGCCGTTTATTTTCTTGCTGCCTTGTTGGTACTGAAAGCTGGGAATCTCACCTCTTTCGGTACTTTTCTCTATTTTGTATCTTGGTTGAATCATATGCTCTATAGAAGACACTCGTGAGGAAAACAAGGAAGCTGCTGAGTTTTAAGGTTTCTGGCCTTATCTCGATTAAGACCGGAGTTGCTGAGAATGTCTTTTCGCCCCCGTGGATTTTTTGGTTATGTGCGGATCAACTTTAATGGTGGTCTGGACTGCTGGCATATCAACGTGCAGACTGACCGCTGTGTGTACCACGGCGAATTGACGGTGTCTTTGGCATGGGGACGCTACACTGCTTCTATTTTTGACTTTCATGCTTTTGTATGGTTGGAATTTTATATGCCTGTAAGATATATGTGGGCGGATATGTACTATACCCCACGCGACAACTCTTTCTTGTCTCTTGCTCGCTCGCTCCTTGCCCGCACGTTCTCGTCTGTCCCGATGGATGTCTCGTCGGACGACAAGGACCCCGAGGAGGATCCATCTACGGTTCCTTCTCATTCCAGTGCGATCTTAGGGTTGGTTGTAAATTGATGGCTACTGATGGCTGTCCGTTTATTTTTTTGAGGGAGCCTGACGTACTACTGGATTGTGGGTAGACATATTTGTATCTCTCGGGGTAGGTACACATTTTGTTTTTTTTTGTATATCTTTTGGAAATGTAATTTAAATAGGCTTGTAATTATGGTACAAAGTATGTAACTATTTACATTGTATATGATGGTATGTTTCATTACATGTTGACTTCTCTTTAACGTTTTTGATAAGAAGTTTTATACGAAAGATGGAACTTTGGATTTTAACTCAATCACGCGATATATTTACAAGCAGGTATATGTACACTAATGGAAGTTCTAACCGAATGTATGTTAAAAAAAAAGGGTGTTCAAATTTTTCGTAGTCATTATTGTGTTGTTTCGCAATAGTGCGTCGTTCCTTCTTCTCACCCACCATGATACAGGGGGGAAAAGGGGCGTTACACTGTCTTGATATTAGAGCTCCCGGTTATGTTTCTTTTGGGTCGTGTGGTTTTGGACTGTCTTGTTTGTGCTATGTCATTCTCTGCGATTTTGTTGTTTGGTATTCAAATGAATACATCTGACTTTCTCTGTGTTTTGTGTAGTCTAATCTGAAAAGGAACAATGGCTCGTCGAGGTGATATGGCTGCTGCCATAAAGGCAATACAGAATATGGCTGAGGTAATGTTACAGCAGAACCAGCAGACAGCTCAACAACAGGCTAGGGCTGCCCAACAGCTAGAGGCTACAACGGATGTTCAGAACTTGGAAGGATTTCGTCGCGCCAATCCTCCACAGTTTAAAGGGGAGTTTGACCCGGAGAAAGCTACATTGTGGATTCAAGAGTTGGAGAAAATATTTACGGGTATGAATTGTGCTGACGATCGGAAGGTTACCTATGCTGCATATATGCTGGTTGGAGATGCAGAGCATTGGTGGACTGGAGAGCAAATGCTACTGCAAGCCGCGAACAGGGTGATAACCTGGGAAGTGTTCAAAGAAAGGTTCTTGAACAAGTATTTTCCTAAAAGTGCCAGGCACGCAAAAGAAATGGAATTTCTAAGATTGTGACAGGGAGGCATGACTGTGAGTGAATACGCCGCCAAGTTTGAGAACTTGTCCAGATTTTCAGCCTATTTTCAACTTCAACCCAATGAAACTTGGAAGTGTCGGAAGTTTGAGGAAGGCCTGAGGCATGATGTGAAGAAAATCATGATAGCTTTGAAGATCACTCAGTTTTCTGAGCTACTCGACACTTGCTGCCGATTGGAAAGTGTGGAACAAGAACGCGAGGCAAGAAGCAGAAACTTTGGGCCCGTTCGGTCCCAAAGAGGAGGTGGTGGTAACGCGAGTCGTTATCAAAAGAAGCCTTATTCCAGACCCTCTGGAAGCCAACAACCACAAAAGTTTCAAGGAGGAAGTCCAACTGGAAGCCCGGCAAGGATGAGTCAGAATGCTACGACTACTCCGAGATGCATGAAGTGCGGAAAGGAGCATTTCACAAGGGACTACATAATCAAAGGAATTATTTGCTTTCGGTGAAGGAAACCTGGTCACGTTTCTCGAGACTGTAACCAGACCAAGGTGGAACCATCCGTCAATGCTGCTAAGACTTCTAAACCACAAGTTGGAGGCAGAGTCTACACCCTGAGTTAGATCCCCTTCTTCAATTCAGAATCATCAAGCATACAGATTCTTCCCTTAAACCTTAAGATTCCATCTGCTCCTTCCTCTACCGTCGCCTTATGACCTTGCTTTAACAATTCTCTTTCATTCTGCAAAAATGCATCTTCCTTTTGCTTATCTTGGACTACATCGAGAAATTCATTTATGATCACGACTTTACATAAGCGAACTCTTCCAGGCATGAACTCCACTGACAACCATAGATCTCGGAATTTGTTAATCAAATCCTCCTCCTTTATCATCATTGCCGAAACACTAATCACTTTTCTGCTCAAGGCGTCAGCTACCACATTAGCTTTTCCTGGATGGTATTGGAGTTGAAAATCATAATCCTTTAAGAATTCCAACCATCACCTTTGCCTCATATTCAATTCTTTCTGATCAAACAAGTACTTTAAGCTCTTGTGATCACTAAAGACATTGAACATTGCTCCATACAGAAAATGTCTCCACACTTTCAGAGCAAAGACCACTGCGGCCAATTCCAAATCATGTGCTGGATAATTCCTCTCATGAACCTTCAACTGTCGAGAAGCATACGCCACAACATTCCGATTTTGCATCAACACGCATCCTAACCCTTGGTAAGAAGCGTCACAATACACATCAAAAGTTCCCTTAGAATCCGGTAAAATTAACACTGGTGCAGTTGTTAACCTCTTCTTCAATTCTTGGAAACTAGCTTCACGTTCTTCCGTCCACTCAAAAGCTTGACTTTTCCTCGTAAGCTGCGTAAGCGGTCCAGCAATCTTAGAAAAACCTTCGATAAACCTCCGGTAATATCCAGCAAGTCCAATAAAACTTCGAACTTCCGTCACCGTCTTAGGCCTTTCCCACTGTAAAATAGTCTCTACTTTCGATGGGTCTACTGCAATACCTTCTTTCGAAATCACGTGACCTAGAAATTGGACTTCTTCCAACCAGAACTCACACTTTGCCAATTTCACATATAGCTGCTTCTCCTTCAAAATCTGAAGAACAATACCAAGATGTTCAGCATGTTCTTCCTTAGATTGAGAATAGATCAGAATGTCATCGATAAAAACAATGACAAATTTGTCTAGATACGGACGAAAAATCCTGTTCATATAGTCCATAAATATGGCAGGAGCATTTGTCACCCCGAACGGCATTACCTAATACTCATAATGTCCATAACGAGTTCGAAAAGCTATTTTGGGTATATCCTCCCCCTTAACACGAATCTGATGATAATCCGATCTCAGATCTATTTTAGAAAATACCACTGCTCCCTTCAACTGATCCATCAAATCGTCAATTCTTGGAAGCAGATATTTATTCTTGATAGTCACCTTATTTAGCTGACGATAATCCACGCAAAGTTGAGAAGTTCTGTCTTTCTTCTTGACCAAAAGCACTGGTGCTCCCCATGGTGAAACACTAGGTCGCACAAACTGTTTCTCCAACAGTTCCACCAATTGTTGTTTCAGCTCCACCAACTCTGCTGGCGACATTCAGTATGGCGCAATTGAGATAGGACCTGTTCCTGCTACTAAATCAATCGAAAACTCGATTTCCCTCTCAGGTGGCAAACCAGGTACGTCATCAGGAAAAATTTCTGGAAACTGATTGACAACAGGAATAATATTTACATCTTTCTCATTCTTGACCTCTAAAGAAGACAATAACATATATCCCTGCGCTCCCTCTCTCAATAATGACTTGACTTTAACAGCAGTCAAGAATCCAGACTTTTTTTCCTTAGGAAAAACTATGGTTTTGTTCGCACAATCTATAAGGATATGGTTAGAAGATAACCAGTCCATCCCTAATATTACATCTATCTCAACAAAAGGCAAACAAATTAAGTTGACCAAAAACATACGGTCCTTTATAACAACAGGACAATCCAAACATATCTTAGATGTAACTACAGGTTTAGCAGTTGGCGTAGAAACACTCAATTTAACATTCAGAGAAGACACAGACAACTTCAATCTTTCCACACAATCATATGCAATAAATGAATGTGTCACACCAGAGTCATATAACACAGTCAAAAGATTACCTTCAATGACTCCTTCTCCCTGAATAAGGTCATCAGATTGAGAAATTTCCGTTCCCGTCATAGTGTATACTCGTCCTCCTGACCTCGGTTGAGTACCTCCTGACTTTTGCTGATTTGTTTCCTTTCCGGCTGAGTACAATCCTTAGACATGTGCCCAGGTTGTTTACAATTAAAGCAAACTGTCCCTCTGATTGTGCACTCTGGAGAGATATGGCCTTTCTTTCTACACTTAAAACATGTTGGAGTAAATGCCACTCTTTGACCAGCTCCACTACTACTAGCACTTCCCCTAACTGGTGGTCGTTGAGATTGACTCCCTGGTGATCTAGAATACAGCTTGCGCTGAAACCGATTAGTATTACTACCACCACCTCTCTGAAACCTTGTTGGCCCAAAGTTACGATTCCTCTGATCTCGTGACGACTCTAACTCCTCGAGTTGCGCACACGCATCAACTAAAGCATGAAACTGATTCATTCTCAAGGATATCACCCCTCGTTTCAGTTCCACTCTCAACCCCAATTCAAACTTCCGATATCTCCACACATCATCTGGTCGAGTTTGAGCATAATCTGAGAACTGAGACAAACTCTCAAATTTAGCAGCATACTCATTCACCGTCATATTACTCTGACGCAAACTAAGAAACTCCATCTCCTTGGCATGCCTAGCACTCGTAGGAAAATACTTCTCTAGAAATGCATCAAAAAATACCTCCCATGTAATTTCCGTTCCTTCAGCCTGCAATACCCGGTGGGTTCCTCTCCACCAATGTTCTCCGTCTCCCCTTAACATAAAGGCTGCATACGTCACCTTCTTCTCATCAGAGCATCTCATTCCTTCAAAAATTCTCTCCAAGTCTTGTATCCATTGACTCGCTTTCTCAGGATCAACTTCGCCTCTAAACTGCGGCAGATTGTTACGCCTAAATTCAGATAAATTTAGGGCATAATTGCTATTGAGTTGCTCTCAGGTTCTGCTGTGTAATTACCTCAGCCATTCGCTGCATAGCTTCAGCAGTCGCAATCATAGGATCCACTTCCCGATTTACATTCGCACGTCCTCGTCCTCTACCAGACATCTTCTTTCTTCAAACATAACCAAACAAAGTTAGATACATCCTTTCGGAAGTAAATCACAGAGAATCACACAACACAAACAAAAACAGACCCAACCACAATCCCAAAAGACTCTAACTTGGGCTCTGATACTAACTAATGTAACACCTTTGTGGGGATGTCACATATATAAATAAAATAAAAGAAAGATAAATAAAATCTACCAAAGTTGTAAAACATTTGTAACATAGTATTGTGGGTCGTAAAATTCTTCTTGTTAAATAGAATAGTATTAAATAAAATAACGCGGAAACACCAAATAAACAAACACACCTCACACATAATATACATATGGTTCCAGTTTAGTCATAAGTTATACAAATAATTTACAACTATAAGTATTTAAACTAAAACAGTAAACAAAGCAGTAAAAGGTCAATATATACAAACGTAGATGCGCCTAAGTACACATCATGTATATCTAACCCTCTGAAGGATCACTTTCAAATGAAACTTCAGGTGATAGATATCCAGGATGCCTCGACCCTCTACGGACACGAGTCCGTGCAGTCGATACGCTGCTGATCTCACTAGGCGCATCAAACATACCACCCCAATGACGCCTAAGAGATAGCAGCAACTCCACATGTAGATACAACAAGGTAGAAAAGATCGACACTCCATCAAACTCTGTAGGTATGGTCACTGTCAGACGCCCTACGTACGTCACCGAGTCTCTATCTTCTCGCAGACGCCAGGCTTCAGAGCCTCCATGGAACTCCAGTGGCACAAACCCAAAGAAACCTAGTAGCGTCATATCCACACAATTAACCCAAAGGATATGGATGATCGGATGGTTCTTGATCGTAGAACTGATCTTCAGCTTGCTGCTCCTCCTCCTCTTCGGGATACTCACACTCAAGAGGCTGTTCCTCTTCCTCAAACTCTTTATCACATAATTTACAATATACAGATAACACATACAAGAAAGAGGTAAGACAATCTAAATCATCACAAACATGGTAAATAAGAAAACGACAATACAACAGATAAAACAATTCATACAATATAGAATGCCATAGCAACATAAGCATAAATTCAGTACATTTCAGATATAATATAAGAATTAAATTTATATGATATCACAGATAAAAATATACTGATGTACAACACGTATACATATGCAATATGACACGATCCTCCTGGAGCTAACCACATACGACATCGAGAGAATGACCCGCAAAATCTATTAGTACCACGGTGCCCAACCAAACTATTCTGCGGTCTCACGTTGCGTCTATAGCCCACAGTCACATGGCGTGGTGTAGCACACTGTCTAACGTCGTGTCACTACAGGAAATGTACTATTAAACTTTACAAGATCTCGATTAAATATAGTGTGTGTCGAGTCCATTAGTGTGTTGCCAGTTACCACGACCCAGAGGAGCGACCAGCTGTCCACATATGGGATACCGCACACTAACGTCTCCAAGTCCATAAAGAAAATGAACCACATTACGTTTATCGTACCGACAACACGATGAGATTCACCTCGTCAATCAATCCACCAAAAATTGGCATTAACTCAATGCATGATAGAAAAATTATCAGAATACCCTCAATGGTATATAAGATATGCGTATTTATGCAAATGCCCTCAATGGCACCAATTTATGCCCTCATGGCAGAAACTCATGCCCTCATGGCAGAGAAAAATATACAATAAGTCCCACAGGACAAATACTGTTTCACAACCTGTCCGGGTTCACCACTTAGCCCGACAGTAAAAATTCACTATTTTCGTCAATCGCATAGAAATTTTATCGCGTTTTCACAATTCCATCATTTTTACAAACATTTTTAAATCGTGTAAATATATTTTACTGTTTTTAAAATCGCGTAGAGTTTTTAATACGTTTTCTCAATCGCGTAAGATTTTTAAATTATTTTCTTGTCCGAATTCCTTAAAAATTACTGTTTAAATAAACAGAAATAATATTTAGTACGTTTAAACTACGTAGAATATTTTTCATACCGTATACTATCTTTTAGACATCTTTTCTATCTTATTTGTCCATTTTTACTAAAAATTGACAGTATTTTGTTCAGAAACTTATAATAATGGTTTCCTAACTTTTCTGTAAAAATTCCTTTTACTTAATTTTTAGCCGTATAATTTAACTTTTGAAAACCACTAACATGCTTCAAAATATAATATGAGCTATATGTTAGAAATTTACAAAAGCTACTGTATTTTCTTCTAATAGTAAAATCATTAGTTTTAACTTCTTAAATTTAATTCTAATTAATTTATTTCTTCAAACTCATTGTAGAAAAATTCTTTTTAACATATATTGCTTCTTTTTAATTGAAAATGGTTTGGAAATGATTTTAGACACCATAAATCCTTGGCTTTGGCATATTGTCCGAAATACTTAAAATTTGCCATTTGATCTCTACATTCATTTTTCTTGCTCTAAACAATTTTGCATTTTATTAATTTTCCTAAGTTAATTAAATCACACTCTTAGAAAATTGATGAGAACATTTTGGTCTCCTTTTTGGTTGAGGCCGTGAGCCTTAGTGGTGTGTTCTTTGGAACACTCATGCAATCCTTGACATGTTGTTCACATCCTACTATTTACACATGCATCTACTAACACATACAATATTTCAAAGCTTGTAGACATGCAAATTAATACAAATAACAAATAGAAAAGCTAATAACAAACACACAAATGAATCCTTATGGATTCTACAATCACAAACAATTTCCATCTTCTTACCACCACCCAAGGATGATAAGATTAAGTCTTCCTCTTACCTTAAGTGAAGACAAATACTCTTTCACTCCTTTCAAGGATTTCAGTTTTCACTCCTCCAAAACCTAACAAGCTTAAACAAAATTCTACAAATTATAATCATGAAAGAAAGCTTAAACCATGGATCAATCATGGCTTAGAACTTTGAAAAAGAATTTAGAAATGAAAAACAAAGAGTTTCACCTTCTAGGTAAAATCTTCCAAGTAGGTTTTCAAGCCCAAGATGAAAGATTTTGCAAGAACTCTCAACTAGAGATGTTCTTAGAATTGTGTTTAGGTTTAGAAAAGTTGGTTAGAAGAAATTTTGGGTGGATGGATGGTGAACTAGGGTTCTTGGCCGAATGCTTCACAAGGAAACAACAATGGAGTCTTGTGTTTTTTTTTGGAAGAGAGAGAAGAGAGAAAATGCATGAAAATTAAGTGAAGAATGGCCTTGAATGAGTGAATGGCCGTAGACTTCAAATGGCAAGAGGTGTCCATTTTGGTTGGCTCCATCCTAGCCTTAGAATTGATCAATGGTGAGGATTAAGACTTGATCACCAAGCTTTGCTCTCATTGGTTAATCCTAGCCTTGTCACTAACCTTTTCATCAAGCTTAGTCACTAATTAAGCCTAGTCATTAAGCTTAGTCACTAACCTAGTCACTAACCTAATCATTTGGAATCTGCTCTAGCTTAAAACATTACCTGCTTTGCTAAATGTGGGTCCCACAAGACATTTTCGGGTCCACTGTCATTTATTTATACTGACTAATAAAATAATATTATAATAATATAAAATTATTTTATTTTACAGTTAAATCCTAAAAATTAAAAGATCACTAACCGTATCATTCCGAATTGGGTTTAGTAAGATCCCCACTCGAATAATTAAAATAAGATTTCTCCAGCCTGGAAAATATTATTTTCCTGTCCCAGAGCAAATCACACAAAAAGTTCAAATAAAATAACAGACAGTAATATAACCCAGTAATTCATACAGAAAAACAACAAACAATACAAAAAAGACATAACGGTCATTTATTCTAAAGTTGAAAAACATCAAACAGTGCATTCGGGGCACAACAGTAAATCACCCAAAAGTTTAGGGTGTTACACCACATACACTATTATCACTATGAGAATCACTTATGACACTCACGTAACGATCTACGTAGCGTTCTCATGGCAGGTCTGTCCAATACATCATTACTCTAATATGTATCCATGTGTAGACTTGATATCTCATATCCATGACCCGTGAGATGTGGTCATCAGTCTACGCACATACTAGTCTCAATGCATTATTATTGTCCTAATTAATAATAATACTTGACTAAGGACATTTAAGAATAGTGTTTTATCTAATAGGATCTCATGATCAAGTCATCCACTTGATGTCCTATGGTATCAAATTTACTATTCTAAGGACTTTATTATGTCTACCAAAAAAGAACACAATAAATGAAATGCCTCAATATCAAAAATAGCATAATACAATGTATGTAAATACAAACAAAATGTATTGGCCACTAGGGCATACACCAACTTTTGGTACCAAGTGCACATGCATTGTGAGTCGGCATATCATTTGGCACTCATTTATATGACGATTATGCTATTGTGTTATTGATGTCATGATTATCTGAAATGTTTTAAATTGTTCATTATCTGAGACTCTGTTGCTATTTCTTTTATCATATATGATTATTACTATTTAATGTTGTTACTCTACTATGTGGGCATTTTGCGTCTTTATGTTTCTTTACTGTCATAATTGGTAATGTAAGTAGGATATCTCACCTCTTTGTTGTATTACCTTGTCTTATGTTATGTTTGGATAAAACCTGTGAAGAGTGCGAGTTGAATTAGCTTAGTTTAGTTTAGGATCGACTTTTGTCTCTTCACAATGGCATCGGGACAAGTTTACTTCAGTTGCATGTGGATACAGTTCCATGGAGGCTTGGAAGCCTGGCATTCCGACCGTGATGCGGAACATTTTATGTACATGGGAGATGTGACTATAATTCAGAGTGGTAACTATCTTGGAGCTGCTATGAGCATCTCTCATACTTTTATGTATGTGGAGTTCCCTATACCCATCAGGGAGTTGTGGGATAATCGCCACCTCTTTCCTAGAGAGGTTTCGGTTATGTCATCTATTCAGGTTCCTATACATCATGACGTGTCTCAGGAGGAAAGTTCATCAGTTGGAGATCCAGAGGAGGATCAAGTGCAGGACCCTTCCATTCAGGTATATGAATTTGGGAGAGGTCAAAGTTTTATATGGTAGTTATGCTATGCAAAACTTATGTTTAATTATGTTGTATGTTACTTCTATGTATGGATTATGGAATTGTAACTTTATATTAAGCTGACATTGTATTCTGGATGCGAGAAAACATAAATATATATATCATGTCGTGGCTCGTATTTTCTATATATGCACAATGATTAAATTTTTCAAACTTCTTGTTAAATTGTAGCGCGTCTTGATTTAGTGACTGTGGCAATAATGACGATTGTGCTGTGGTTATTAAATTAAGGGGTGTTACACATAATACATGTGCAGTACCATTCATTCATTACAATCTCATATGTATGTTTGGGTTACTTTGCTATTCAAGTAACTTTATGCATTACATAACCAATTCTCAATTCAAGGAATGCACAATACAAGGTCATGTCAATTGCACATTGCCAAGCACACCAAAACTAGGAGCAAGAAATTCTTATTCAATCCAATTGTATCATAGTCCATCCACAATATGTATATTCCATACATATGCACTCAAATCAAGCTCAAAAAGACATTTTAAAAATGGGTAAACATCAAAACCCATTCCTTCAAATATCAATTTATAGAATTTAAAGCTCAAACCACATTCAAACTCATACATAACCCAAGGTCATCATCTAACTTCATCAATCCAACAATCATATTATAACTCACAATCAAAGTTTTAACACAAAACTCTTTTAGAAATGAGAAAAGAATATATGAAGTAAGGAAAAGCACCCATAATCCCAAAATCACCTAACAACTCAAAATCCAAGATATATTAAATGTCTAACACATGCTTCAAGGATTAAGAAAGAAAAAAACAAAACATGGAGGTGGAAGAATGAACCACTACCTTAACTCCAACCTCACAAGGAAGATGAGAAAGAAATGGTAGAGTTAGCTTGACGCTGAAATAGATTACACTAATAGAGAGAGCTCGATGTGGTGAACAAATTACCTAACTAGAGCTACTTGAGTTGATGAAGTCTTGGCCAACATACATGAACTTGAAGCTTAACACCCACGCCTGCCTTCCTTTCTCTCTACTACCCCTCTATCTCTTTCTAATTGTTTTTTTTTCAATACTATATGCTTGTTTTAATGAGTAAAAGAGTGTGTGGTTGTTGTATAAAAAAGTGAGTGACGAGAATGAGAGACATTGAATGGTTGAAAGGGTGGCAGTGGAAGGAGAATAAGAAGATAAAATCAAGTTGTGTGGTCAACATTTGATGTGATAGACTTTTCTCTTTGAGATACTTTGATATTTTACTAATGAATTTTATAGCTTTCATAATTGTTTTAGAAAATTTTAGAATCTCATTAAGTTCCCATACACATCATTTAGTAGTTATTAGGCTCTATTACTTTTCTGCATATTAATATAACCTTAAGGAAATAACTAATACGTATTTGCTCTAGCCTGTATTTGTTGACAAGTATCTACCTTAACTTGTAACTATTTTTAAAATAAAGTCCATCCTCTATTTAACAACCCCATAAGTTTTCATAATTTTTCGAGCTACTCTCCTATTTAATCTTTATCTTCAAACACTTATTTTATTTATTAAAAATGTCAAACTACTTTATTTAATTTCCTAAAAATTACCATAATTCATTCTAATTATTTATGACCTAAAAATAATTTTTTCTTATTTATTTCCTTCATTTAAGCATTCTAAGCTAATTTGTGGGTTATTTTCCATGTCTTGTGTTAAAACATTATGCTCAAACTAACTCAAAAAATCACCAGAATTAATAGATGATTCATATAAGGGTTAATAAGCTACTATAACCATCATTAAGGCTAATTGTTAGGGAGGATGTTACATTGAGAAAGATGATAATTAGTGGGCACTAAAGAGAAATTAAAGGCATTGCTTGAGCATTGGCACATTTTCATGAATTTGCTATTTAAATCATTAATTTGATAATGAATATTTATATATTGAGTGAATTGTAAATATTATAGAGATAGTGTGAGATGATTTATATGCGATTATATTTCTAGAAGGTTCCATGATTTATTAGTTGATGTGCTGGTAAAGTTGTGTACTGCTTGGGTATATGTTTATAAAATTTGTTGTTCAATGATTAAAATTGAACTTATGTCCTCGGGAAGAGAAATGAATCAGTTTAGCATTTGCCACCTTTCTATGAAATATTTTAAAAAATGATATAATTCCTCGAAATAGTTGGAATTATTGTGATGACATCATATATGTGTGTGTGTGTGTGTGTGTGTGTGTGTGTGTATTACAAATATATGTTTGTACCCCGAGTTACTATATAAAATTTCTATGGTATCCGATTAGATAAATGTGCAAGTTTCTAAAGTTCTATTAGAAGGACTCAAAAAGAAAATAAATAGACATTAAAGGAATGATTAAATCTTGGTTTGTAATGTGAATGCTTATGTCATGGAGATTATGAAGATTTTGATGATAACAAAGCCAAGACGATGACCAAGTCCAATGGATACAAAGCTGGCATAATTTATAGGACTTATAATTATCTTGTAAGAGGCTCTCTTGGTATCTCAAATGGTTTTCAAAATATTTCCCTACAATGTTTTTCAAATAAATAATGTTTTTGAGCTTGGATAATGCAAACCATGTTTAAATCTTTAAACAATCCAAGTTTTCTAAATTACAATATTCACAAAGCCTAATTAGGCATAAAAATAGGTTCAAGGATGATTATAATCTTATCCTTAGGCTTAGTAATCAATTTACAACTTCTTTGGAAGCTTGCAATTGATTACAAAGGCCTAGTAATTAATTACATTCATGCGGGAATCAATTTTTTAAAAGTCAAAAGCCTTGTAATCGATTACACTACTTCTAGAGGCTTAGTAATCGATTACATAAGGTTTGTAATCGATTACCATCAGCCTAGAAATCGTAGAACGTGTCTTAAGAACAATGTAATCGATTACAACATGGCTGTAAGTGCACAATAGTATTTTTCTAAGCATTTAATGAGACCATAAATTACCCCAATGGCTCTTTTCTTATAGAACTCTATATATGGACACTCTTAGGCCATCTTTTATAGGCAACATACATTGAGAAACATATTTCTATGGTGATTACTCTGAGGTTCATCATTTTTCCTTTCCTGCTCTATTTTGAGAGTTTTTGAGATATCCTTGAAAGAGCTTCATAGGACTTCAAGTTGTGATATACATTTTTTTGAGAGTTTCTATCTTGTTAATTCTTGATTAATTGTAACGAGGGTGAGGTATCCCTCAGAAAACTTGTAAGGGTCAGGTATCCCTGCAGTCGAAGCTCAAGCATAAGGGTGAGGTATCATAAAGAGTGAGGAGCACTCAAGTTTGTAACGGTAGCAAGCACCTATTGAAGCTTGCATTGATAGTAGAAAATCTTGGGTGATTTCTTGAGGACTGGACGTAGGTCACAAGTGGTTAGTGACTGCACCAGGATAAAACGTTGTGTTTGCCTCTTTGAACCCTTTCTCTCTATATTTGTTTTTTAACTTCATATAATTGTTTAACTATTCTTTTTATTGGCTTGTTAAATTTGCGAGATTTTTTCTATCTTCTCTATTTGTTCTTTTCAATCGATAAATAGCTTCAACAGAAATTGTTTTAAAAGTGTTTATGAAAAGTTTTCAAAGAAATTTTAATCACTCAATTCACCCCCTCTTGTGTAAAGAAGCCATTTGGCTAATAGGTAACTTAGTGGAGGCATTCAACCATGCTCTTCATTTGAGCAAAAATCAACCCTTACAAGGCTTGAGTAAGAAATAGAATTGGTATAGTTAATTATCGAGGTAACTAAAAAGTTTAGTTGTGACGTGTCTAAGCCTAAGTGCTTCAATTCAATCTAGATATACGTGGAGCAATTAGTCATGGGGTGTTACACTCCATCGATCACTCCCATGTCCAAAGAAGGTTCTTGTCATGACATGTTAATGACATACTACTTAAAACTGAGCAACTGTCCACTAACTCCTCCAACACTTTACACATATCAGTTATTCAACTTCAAATTTGTTTCCATTTTGGGGTTTGTTTCTTTTTACAATCAAATAGTCATCTCATTTCTTAGTTAGCACTCAACGTTGGATTCCAAATTTTGCAGGAACTGTCATTGCCATACTTGTGCCAATTGTCTCTTTTGTTGTACTTCTCAACTTTATTGTGTACATCTATTTAAAGAAAGAGGAAGTGAAGGAAGTATTTTGGAAGTAAGTCCATCTACTATTTTCTTTGATCTGTTAATTATGAAGTCAGGCCTATACTGTGGTAATGAAATGCTTGCATAAAAAGTTAACTACATAATTAGAAAATTACTATTTAGAATTAATTTTGGAAATCATACATATAATTTCCTAAAGGAATTCGGTTTTCCTTTAGGAACCTGCTCCTTTTGTGCCTCCTCCTAATGCTCCACCACAATCAAGATCATCTAACAATGTTAGCTACTCCTGAACTAGTCTATGACCCACAATGGTATCCTAATTCTGGTGCCATCAACCGTGTGACTGCTAATTCTAACAATCTCTCTTAAAAAACTGAGTACAATGGCCCTAATCAACTTCATGTTGGTAATGGCATAGGCTTTCAAATTCAAAGTATTAGTTCCTCTTTAGTTTAATCCCCTTTTAATTCCAATGTCACTCTTTCCCTCAATAATATTCTTCATGTTCTTTCAATCACTAAAATTTGCTTAGTGTTAATCATATTGCTAAAGTTAATGCTATTTATTTTAAGTTTCACCCATATTCTTGCCTTGTTTTCATATGCCAATCATGAAATCCTTTTGGAAGGCACACTACAACCTAATTGCTTGTATTACTTCTCCAAGTTCCATCTTCAATTACCACATGTTTCTAATTCCAAGTCTATAAATATCATTATCTCTACGTGTTCAATTCTGTTAAATCTGAGTGTTCAAAGTTGAATTCCTTTACTTTGTGGCACTGTAGATTAGGTCATCCCCATTCTACCATGGTACTTAAGCTTTTTACCATTTGTAATATACCTCACACAAATAATACTACTAATAATTTGTGTACTACATGTTGTACTACCAAAGTTCACATATTACATTCTCAGTCTTCTCAAACTATTTATAAGCATCCTTTAGAATTAGTTTTTACAAACTTATGGGGTCCAACTGTAACACCCCAAAACTATTACTACTAGTATATCAAGATTTATACAAAAGTATAGGTTTTGGCACGTCACTACTATACTAACATCTTTCTTTGATACTCAACAAACTATATAAATATGAGCTTTATGAAGAAAAGTAATATATGTACATATAAATGGAAAGTTTGTTCCATATAAACTAGTGCATCAATGTGCAAATAATACAAACTAAGTCTTATTAGGTATAAATACATAGAAAATATTTACAAAACCATTGCGTATCTATAAAGCAAAGCAATGGCTAAATTAGTAAATAGTCCAATGCTACATCACTTTCTGCACTTTTACTCTTTGGGATGATCCTGCTGATAATCACATATTTTATACATTAATAAACCCTTATTTTTAATTATTTACACTCTCCATGTACTTAATTTATTGAGCTTGGTCATGTTTTTTAAGTTTGGGTTCAAATTAGGCTTAATTGATATTTTTCAACATTATTGAGATTTTATACTATTTCTGTATTTCAGTCATATCTTGAGTTCTAGATATCTAGAAAATATGAATTTTATCTTGTAGGAAAGTTGAGAGAAAGATTTACAACTTTGATGAGAGCTCGAAGTCTCAATCAGACATCTAGTAGAGCTAATTGGGCCTGGAAGTAAGAAAATAGGTTCTGTCACTATAACCCAAGCAGTGTGCACTAATCAGGGCATAACATGGGTTGTAAGAATTACATTGAGCTGAAACCAGTAGCATTGGAAAGCTAAGACAAAAGCCTTCAACTCTCGTGAAGACCACTTTTCCAGAAAATGACATTTTAATAGAGTTATAATCGTGTGAAGATAGTTGAATTAGTTGGTACAAGTGCAGAGACAAGCATGATAATCATCCACCCACTCATTAGTCATCTACCTACTAAATAATCATTCACCCACTCATTAATCATCCACCCACTCATTAAATAACACCATTGTCATTTTCCACTCATCCACCCATCATCTACCCACTCATTAAATAACTCCATTATCATTTTGTACTCCTCAAGCTCTATAAAAGGGAGCATTGATTGATTATCTTGGGCATCTTGGCTTAGAGATCAAGATCATGCTATTGTGTTATTTGTTTATCTTGTTGTAGTTTTCTTTTGTTCTTAATTGAAGTTATGTTCATCTTTTTCTTCTTTCTTTCTTTCTTTCTTCTTGTTTATGAGTAACTAATCTTCATTTTGCTTAAGTGAAAGGGTGAAGCTTTTGGTAATAAAATAAGGTTAGATTAATTTCTTTCTTGTGCTTAAATGATATATTATCAAGTGGTCATTATATGTGTTGTATTTTGTTTTCAATCAATTTAGAAGCCCTCCTTGTAAAGTGGAGTTCTTGATTCATTGTAGACAAGTGGTTGGCACAATAAATGCTTGAACTGTAACACCCCAAACTTCCTAAATAATTGACAGTAATTTTGACAGTTAACAGAATTCTACTGTTTAGTGATTTCTGTAATGCCCTTTTTGGGAGGGAACGTCACATTGTCAAATAAAAGAAAATGCGAAAAAGTAAAGTTTTAACATTTCAAGACCCGGTTCATTCGTTTAAGTTTAACTTGTTCAATTCTTAAATACGCGAGCAAAATAGCAGAAATATTTTTTTTTGTTTTGATAATCATTTTAACCATGCGGAATATAAATGACGGTGAAGGATAAAATAGTAGGCAAAACTCACATCTGAATAACATGCATATAGATATATATATATATATATATATATATATATATATATATATATATATATATATATATATATATATGATATCATTTACACTTAGATACAAGCCTGAATCATCCAAAAAGCAAAACTATACCTGCCCCAAAGGATTATACAAATATACCCCAGAGATACCAAAATATACAGCCCACAAAAATATACATCAGGCCCCAAAATAAAACACTAGTAGCCATCAGTAGCTACCAGTAAACTCGATCTCGGATGAGGAGGGACCGTATCCGGGTCCTCAGCAGGATCCTCCTCTTCAGAGGAAACCTCCATGGGAACCACAGAACCACGGGCAGGAGCCCGAGCAGTAGAATCAAAAGAGTCCTCCCAAGGGGTGTAATAACGATCACCCCACATCTCACGGATGGGCAAGTAAAACTCCAGTCGCAGGCTGATGTGGCAGGTGAGGACAGGTGCCTCATGACGTCTCCAGGCTAGGGCGATCGACACATCTCCCAAGTAGACGCAGCGATCGGAATTCAAGTTGATATGCCAACACTCCGGCCCTCCGAGGAAGGTCAGACGCACATCACCAAGAAATCCGCGCATACGTGCCGCCATCGTCTCAGTAGAAGCTAGTCTCGTTCGGGCCAAAAGCCGGGAAACTCGGGATCTTCCGCCTCCTTATCGTCGTCTTCGATCAAGACAGTATACACACATACAGCAAGTAATAGAGATATAAGAAAGAGGTAAGACATCCTACCATCATTACCAATTATAGCAGCTAGAAACAGTACGGCGCCACGCGCCCAAATAGCAATTCAGAATATCATATTCAACTAATAAGCAGTAATTCCAACAGTAAGCAAATAAACAATTCCAGTGCGAGATAGTCATCTCGGTAATAACCAAATCACCATAGATATGGAAAAATAAATATTAACAATGACAATGTATATCATGACTCACATGCATGCTTTCCCAAATTCCTACTCCATGGAGCTAGACTCAAACAATCGGAGAGAAAGATCGGGAGACATGTCTCAGTAACTCCTACCGCCGAGGCCGGTGCTATCAATAAATGTTCTCGTGCACAATCATGGCATTGTACAGACATTCTACACTAGATCACGATATAGGACAGTGTCAAGTCCGGATCGTCGGTGCGTTTGCATCGGTTTGCCCCACGAGCAGAGGAGCTACCAACCGCCCTTGTGAAGGACCCGCACCCGACGCCCCAAGGTCATAACATAACCCACACTTGTCTACTCGCACCCGCACTAAGGTGTGTTCAATCTCCTAGGCAACTTGGCCTTACAACAGTCCACAAGGACATTCACAATACATATGATACTATGCATGGACATGTATGATTCACAAACTCATACCATTACATAACATGCCACAATAGGCCAATATAAGCATCGATATATGTTCCTTATCACACACATACCACAATTTCCATGTCATGGATCCAAGAATTCAATTTTCAAAATCATTTCTTCTCCATCAGTATGAATATATATTCCTATCACATTTAAGTAAAGTAAAATCCTTGAATCCAGGGTTTTTAGGTTATGTTTGAGTTACAAAGGACAAAGAACCATAATCTCAATCATTTCCAGCTCAAAATTCTCATTTTTGGGTCTTGTAATCGATTACATCACCCTGTAATCGATTACCAATAAAACAGAATCCTGTAATCGATTACAATCTCATTGTAATCGATTACATGATTCCCGAACTACGATTCGTAACTTCAGACTGGTAATCGATTACACAAGTAGTGGTAATCGATTACCAATCGAACAAAACTCCGTGTCGATTACCCACAAGTTGTAATCGATTACGTGATTCCCAAAGCACCATTTCGTGACATCGAGGCTTGGTAATCGATTACACCACTCTTGTAATCGATTACAAGCTAGACAGAAATCTTTATGTCGATTACACACAAGATGTAATCGATTACAGATTTCCAGAATCACGATTTCGTACCCTTAAGAGCTTGGTAATCGATTACAAGCCTCGTGTAATCGATTACCACACGTAAACTTGCAGAAAATAGAGTTCTCCAGGTCCTTTAACTCAAACCAAACCAATCATTATCATATTTAATCAACAAGTTACTCAAATATACCTTCAAATCATGCAAGAGGCATCAATCAATCATACAAACCCAACAAAATGCACTATCATGAAGAACAACATAAAAATGAGAGAACTTTATACATGGATTCAGAAATCAATAACAACACACATACAAGACATTCCCTTAATTCATTTAAGTTGTACACTTGTTAAATTAGGTCACCAAGAACCCTAAATCTTGGCCTCAAAACCGTAGCCATCACATAGGCTTCAATTCCAATTTTCTTCTTCCATTAAATTCCATCTTGTTACTTGATTAATTCTAGTCTCATGCTTGTTACACATTAACCACAATTTATCTAATCTTCCACCCCCAAAACCGTAGACCTCCAAGAAGGTTGTTCAATTATTTTTATTTTTTTTTTGCCCATTTCAAACCATTCAATCCAATCCAACATTCCATTATATACAACAAATCAATCCAATAGCATAAATCAATTAAAATCAACACATAGACATACTAATCACAAAATCAAAGGATAACCCTCATTAGGGTTTTTCCACCAACAACACAATCAAGGTTCCTAGATGCTAAGAGAGGTTGAGGAGGAGTGTCTTCCTCTTACCCAAATGAAGAAATCAAGAGAGCTCCAAGAAGTCTTCTTGCAATTTTCGGATTTGACCCCAAAAGAACCCTAAAAATGGTGACTTTGTTAGAATAGCATAATGGCTTGGAAAATGAAATATGGATGGCCAACATGAAGACCATGACCACGAAAATGGAGGAGAAAGAAGAGAAGTCTTGAATCTTACCCAAAAAGCTCAAAGCTTGGAGCTTGGAGAAAATGGTGAAGATGGAGGAATTTCAAGAAACTCCAAGAAGAAAAGATGCTTAGAATGGTGAGAAGATTAAGGAAATGTAGTTGGTTTAATTTTTTGTGATGGTTGAGGGAGAAGAAGAGCTGCTGGCCATAGCAATGGTGGAGAGAAGGAGGAGAGAAAAACTCAAAGTGAAGAAGAAGAAGAAAGGATGAGAGAGAAAGTGCTTTTGGTAATTAAATGAATTTGTGAGATAGATGAATTAATGGAAATGCAATTATTTGCCTTGCATGGCTGCCTTCCAGCCGTGTGGAGAGAGAAGAGAGAGGGTGAGAATTGGCTTCCAAGAGAAGCCAAGGGCATTTGAGTCAATGTTTGGTCAAAGCTTCTCAAAGAAGCTTTGATTATTTAACATTAAATTTGAATTAAAGTGGATTGATTAGACATAAAGTGGATTTCATTTGGATAATGTGATAGGATTTTTATTATACACTATTATCCTATGGATAATAGTTACAGTTGACAGAAGTCATTATTTAATTAATCTGACAAATAAATTTTTCGCAGTATTGATTTATTTTATCTGTTAAGATTTCTCAAAAATTATGAAACCTCGTAAACTGTGTCCAGTCTCGGGTTTAGTAAGATCCCCCGTCGACATGTCCATAGTCCAAGGTTCGCGGAGGAAACATCGCGTTTCTCCGGTTCTGCTCAGTGCCCATGCAAAACGAGAAATATATTAAAATATTCTTCATTTCTGAAAAATTCTAGAAAATTCCTAAAAATCAAGAATAATATAAAATGATCATTTATACTTAAACAGATATTTTTCGGGATGTTACAACACTCCCCTACTAAAAGGAATTTCGTCCTCGAAATTTACATACCTCAAAATAGTTCTGGATGTTGCTCCCTCATCTTGTCTTCCGGTTCCCAAGTTGCATCACCAGTTGTTTCATTCCAGATCACCTTCACCAATGGGATCTCCTTGCCTCTAAGTTGCTTTATCCGTCGGTCCTCGATTCTCGCAGGAGGCGCCTTATAGGTCAAGTTCTCTTTTAGTTGTACTGTGTCCGGTGCTATGACATGACTTGGATCAGGCAAATACTTACGAAGTTGTGACACATGGAAGACATTGTGTATGTTGGAAAGAAAAGGGGGTAAGGCTATCTGGTAGGCTACTGGACCTATCCGTGAAGGATTTGGTAAGGTCCAAGAAATTTTGGAGTGAGTTTTCTAGATTTCAAAGCCCGGCCGACCCCAGTCGTGGGTGTGACTTTCAAGAATACATGCTCACCTTCCTCAAATTCAAGAGGCTTTCTCCTCTTATCTGCATAACTCTTTTGCCGGCTCTGAGCAGTTCTCATCTTTTCTTGAATCATCTTGACCTTCTCAGTTGTCTGCTGAATGATATCTGGTCCAATCGTAAGACGCTCTCCGTCTTGGTACCAACACAATGGTGTTCGACACCGTCGTCCATACAGAGCTTCATAGGGTGCCATCCCTATACTCGAATGATAACTGTTGTTGTAGGTGAACTCTATCAGTGGTAGAACTTCATCCCAACATCCAGTTTGTTCCATAGTACAAGCTCTAAGCAAATCTTCTAAAGATTGGATTGTCCTTTCCGATTGACCATCGGTTTGTGGATGGTACGCTGAACTCAGACGTAACTTCGTTCCCAACGATGCTTGTAAACTCTGCCAAAATTTTGAAGTAAATCTCGGATCCCTATCCGAAACAATACTCGTAGGCACACCATGTAGCCTAACGATCTCACCAATATACAACTGGGTCAACTTTTCTAAACTGTACCTCATGTTGATCGGTAGAAAATGGGTTGACTTCATGAGTCGATCCACTATTACCCATATCGAGTCGTGTCCTTTCTTTGTCCTCGGCAAACCCACAACAAAATCCATCGCAATGCTGTCCCATTTCCATTCAGGAATAGATAATGGTTGTAGCAATCCCGCTGGTCTTTGATGTTCCACTTTAGCTTTTTGACAAACTAAACAAGTCGACACACATCTAGTGACGTCGCTCTTCATTCCATGCCACCAGAACAATTTCTTCAGATCTTGGTACATCTTAGTTATGCCTGGGTGCATACTCAGCTTGCTGGTGTGAGCATGTTCCACAATATATCGCCTAAGCTCTTGGTCACGGGGAATACAAACTCTACCTCGGAATCTCAGAATTCCATCCGTTCCTTCTTCAAATTCTGTCTCTTTGCCTTGCCTTATCAATTCTCTCGCTTCTTGCAAGAATTCATCGGCTTTCTTTTTCCCGTATGTCATCCATTAGTTCACTTGAGATGGTGACCATATTCATACAAATCCTTCCGGGTTCCAACTTAACAAATGACCATACATCCCTAAACTGTTCTATGAGGTCTCTTTCCTTGATCATCAAGGCAGAAGCACTGATAGTCTTTCTGCTCAAGGCATCAGCCACGACGTTCGCCTTGCCAGGGTGGTACAACAACTGGAAATCATAGTCCTTCAGGAATTCTAGCCATCTCCGCTGCCTCATATTCAGCTCTTTCTGATCATACAAATATTTCAAGCTCTTGTGGTCACTGAAGATGTTGAATGTTGCTCCATAGAGAAAATGTCTCCATATCTTTAGAGCAAAGACCACGGTCCGCAAGTTCCAAATCATGTGTAGGGTAGTTCTTTTCGTGTACTCGCAACTGTCGCGAAGCATAGGCTACAACTCTTCTATGTTGCATAAGAACACATCCCAATCCTTGATACGAAGCATCACAGTACACCTCGAATGGCTCATTCGGATCAGGTAGCACTAACACCGGTGAGGTAGTTAGCCGTTTCTTCAACTCTTGAAAACTTTGCGTGCAACTATCAGTCCATTCAAAAGCTTGGTTCTTCCTTGTCAACTGAGTGAGCGGTCCAGCAATCTTGGAAAACCCTTCTATATATCTTCTGTAATATCCGGCTAAACCCATAAAGCTACGAACTTCCGTCACTGACTTTGGTTGCTCCCACTGTAATATTGCTTCTACTTTCAACGGATCCACTGCAATCCCTTCCTTCGAGATCACATGGCCTAAAAACTTCACCTCATCAAGCCAAAACTCACATTTCGATGGCTTGGCATACAATTCCTTCTCCTTTAGAATCAAGAACTATGCTTTGAGGTGCTCAGCATGATCCTCCTGATTCTGGGAATATATCAGGATATCGTCAATGAAGACGACAACAAACTTGTCCAAGTAAGGACGAAAGATCCTGTTCATGTAGTCCATGAAGATAGCAGGTGCATTCGTAACACCAAACGGCATTACAAGGTACTCATAATGACCGTATCGGGTACGAAAAGCAGTCTTGGGCACATCCTCCGTTTTCACTCTTATCTGATGGTACCCAGATCTCAAATCAATCTTTGAAAACACTGCTGCTCCCTTCAGTTGGTCCATCAAATCATCAATTCTTGGGAGTGGATACTTGTTCTTGATCGTCAGCTTGTTCAATTGCCTATAGTCCACACACATCTTGAGGTACCGTCCTTTTTTTTCCGAACTAACAGTACTGGTGCTCCCCACGGTGACACACTCGGTCTAACAAACTGTTTCTCCAAAAGCTCCTCTAGCTATTTCTTGAGCTCGGCCAATTCTGTTGGCGACATACGATAAGGTGCTATAGACACGGGACCAGCTCCCGATACCAGATCAATGGCAAACTCGATCTCACGTGTCGGTGGTAAACCAGGTACTTCTTCTGGAAAAACTTCAGAGAACTCTCTTACTACCGGAATAGTGTCCAGGTCAGCCTCGCTCTCAATTTTCAAAGAAGATAGTAGCATGTACCCCTGAGCTCCTTCTTTCAAGAAAGCTCGTGCTTGGTTGGCCGTCAAGTACCTAGAATTCTCATCCACAGGGAAAACTATGGTTTTTCTGGAACAATCTAATAGAACATGGTTGGAAGATAACCAGTCCATCCCTAGGATTATATCTAACTGTGAAAGAGGCAAACAGATCAAATCGACAGAAAAGATTCGACCTTCAACAATTAAGGGACACTTCAAACAGACTTTGGTAGTAACTACCAGTTTATCAGTGGGGTTGAAACAGTCAATTCAAAAGGTAGTTCAGACACAGGTAAGCCAAGTCGTAGCACACAGTCATATGATATGAAAGAATGGGTTGCCCCAGAGTCATACAGTACTTTTAAAAGATTACCTTCTATGGTGCCTTCTCCTTGAATCAAGTCTTCGGATTCGGAGGCTTCAGCTCCGCTCATAGTGTAAACTCGACCTCCGGCTTGCGGTTTCTTGGCTCGAGTCGCGTTGACTGAAGGTTCAGCCTTTGCTTGATTGCAGTCTCTGGACATGTGGCCCGGTTTGCCACATCTGAAGCAGATGATTCCCTTGATCGTGCAATCCCTCGTGAGATGATCTTTTCCACACTTTAGGCATCTGGACGGGTAGGTCACATTCTGCCCAGTTCGGTTCCCAGAGGAACCTCCACCAGAACTTCCACCGGTTTGCTGCTGACTTCTCGCTGGTCGGGAATAAGGCTTCTTTTGGAAGCTGTTTGAACCATTGCCTCCACCTCTTTGGGACCGTACAGCCCCAAGCTCCTGTTTCTTGAGTCTCTAGCCTGTTCCAAGGCTTCAACTTCACAGCAAGTGTCTAACAATTCTGAGAATACCTTCATCTTCAGGGTGATCACAACTTTCTTCACCTCATACCTCAATCCCTCGGTGAACTTCCAACACTTCCAGGCTTCATCGGTTTGGTGTTGGTAGTCTGTTGAGAACTTCTCTAGGTTCTCAAATTTAGATGCATACTCACTGACGGTCATGTTCCTTTGTCTCAAGTTGAGGAACTCTAGCTCTTTCGCATGTCTCACATTAGCAGGAAAATATTTGTCCAAGAACTTGTTCTTGAACACATCCTATGTGATGTCAGTTCCTTCGGCTTCCAATGCTCTCTGAGCTCCGTTCCACCAGTCTTCGGCGTTGCCCACAAGAATAAAGGTAGCATAATTCACCTTCTTGTCTTTGGCACAGTTCATGCCACGGAAGACTTTCTCTAATTCTTTGATCCACAGACTAGCCTTGTCAAGATCAAATTCTCCCTTAAACTGAGGAGGGTTGTGACGATGAAACTCCGCCAAGTTCTGGGCATCGGCAGTCGCCTCGAGCTGTTGAGCAACTCTCTCTTGTTGTTGAGCCTCACACTCATTTTGCTGCACGATGACTTCTGCCATCCGCTGCATTGCCTCAACAGCAGCTGCAATTTCTCCACTGCTCGCCATCTTACTCTTTCTCAAATCAGGTTAGTTGAAAACCACAAGGTAAGTTAGAGGAATTCATTTCAAAACACAAACCACAGAGATTTCACACAGCACAAACAAGACAGACTCACACACAAGACCCAAAGAAGACATAAACCGGGGCTCTGATACCAACTTAATGTAACGCCCCTTTTTGGGAGGGAACGTCACATTGTCAAATAAAAGAAAATGCGGAAAAGTAAAGTTTTAACATTTCAAGACCCGGTTCATTCGTTTAAGTTTAACTTGTTCAATTCTTAAATACGCGAGCAAAATAGCAGAAATATTTTTTTTTTGTTTTGATAATCATTTTAACCATGCGGAATATAAATGACGGTGAAGGATAAAATAGTAGACAAAATTCTCATCTGAATAACATGCATATAGATATATATATATATATATATATAATGTGCTTGACATCATTTACACTTAGATACAAGCCTGAATTATCCAAAAAGCAAAACTATACTATGCCCCAAAAGGATTATACAAATATACCCCGAGAGATACCAAAATATACAGCCCACAAAAATATACATCGGGCCCCAAAATAAAACACTAGTAGCCATCGGTAGCTACCAAGAAACTCGATCTCGGATGAGGAGGGACCGTATCCGGGTCCTCGGCGGATCCTCCTCTTCGGAGGAAACCTCCATGGGAACCACGGAGTCCACGGGCGGGAGCCCGAGCAAGTAGAATCAAAAGAGTCCTCCCAAGGGATGTAATAACGATCACCCCACATCTCACGGATGGGCAAGTAAAACTCCAGTCGCAGGGTGATGTGGCGGTGAGGACAGGCGCCTCATGACGTCTCCAGGCTAGGGCGATCGACACATCTCCCAAGTAGACGCAGCGATCGGAATTCAAGTTGATATGCCAACACTCCGGCCCTCCGAGGAAGGTCAGACGCACATCACCAAGAAATCCGCGCATACGTGCCGCCATCGTCTCAGTAGAAGCTAGTCTCGTTCGGGCCAGAAGCCGGGAAACTCGGGATCTTCCGCCTCCTTACCGTCGTCTTCGATCAATACAGTATACACACATACAGCAAGTAACAGAGATACAAGAAAGAGGTAAGACATCCTACCATCATTACCAATTATAGCAGCTAGAAACAGTACGGCGCCACGCGCCCAAATAGCAATTCAGAATATCATATTCAACTAATAAGCAGTAATTCCAACAGTAAGCAAATAAACAATTCCAGGCAGATAGTCATCTCAGTAATAACCAAATCAGTCATAGATATGGAAAAATAAATATTAACAATGACAATGTATATCATGACTCACATGCATGCTTTCCCAAATTCCTACTCCATGGAGCTAGACTCAAACAGTCGGAGAGAAAGATCAGGAGACATGTCTGTAACTCGGCTGCCGAGGCCAGTGCTATCAATAAATGTTCTCGTGCACAATCATGGCATTGTACAGACATTCTACACTAGATCACGATATAGGACAGTGTCAAGTCCGGATCGTCGGTGCGTTTGCATCGGTTTGCCCCACAGGCAGAGGAGCTACCAACTGCCCCTTGTGAAGGACCCGCACCCCGACGCCCCCAAGGTCATAACATAACCCACACTTGTCTACTCGCACCCGCACTAAGGTGTGTTCAATCTCCTAGGCAACTTGGCCTTACAACAGTCCACAAGGACATTCACAATGCATATGATACTATGCATGGACATGTATGATTCACAATCTCATACCATTACATAACATGCCACAATAGGCCAATATAAGCATCAATATATGTTCCTTATCACACACATACCACAATTTCCATGTCATGGATCCAAGAATTCCATTTTCAAAATCATTTCTTCTCCATCGGTATGAATACATATTCCTATCACATTTAAGTAAAGTAAAATCCTTGAATCCAGGGTTTTTAGGTTATGTTTGAGTTACAAAGGACAAAGAACCATAATCTCAATCATTTCCAGCTCAAAAATCTCATTTTTGGGTCTTGTAATCGATTACATCACCCTGGTAATCGATTACAGTAAAGAATCCACATCGATTACAATCTCATTGTAATCGATTACATGATTCCCGAAACTACGATTCGTAACTTCAAGGACTGGTAATCGATTACACAGCCGTGTGTAATCGATTACCAATCGACAAACCTCCGTAATCGATTACCCACAAGTTGTAATCGATTACGTGATTCCCAGAAGCACCATTTCGTGACATCAGAGGCTTGGTAATCGATTACACCACTCTTGTAATCGATTACAAGCTAGACAGAATCTCTGTAATCGATTACACACAAGATGTAATCGATTACCAGATTTCCAGAATCACGATTTCGTACCCTTAAGAGCTTGGTAATCGATTACAAGCCCCGTGTAATCGATTACCACGCGTAAACTTGCAGAAAACAGAGTTCTCCAGGTCCTTTAACTCAAACCAAACCAATCATTATCATATTTAATCAACAAGTTACTCAAATATACCTTCAAATCATGCAAGAGGCATCAATCAATCATACAAACCCAACAAAATGCACTATCATGAAGAACAACATAAAAATGAGAGAACTTTATACATGGATTCAGAAATCAATAACAACACACATACAAGACATTCCCTTAATTCATTTAAGTTGTACACTTGTTAAATTAGGTCACCAAGAACCCTAATTCTTGGCCTCAAAACCGTAGCCATCACATAGGCTTCAATTCCAATTTTCTTCTTCCATTAAATTCCATCTTGTTACTTGATTAATTCTAGTCTTATGCTTGTTACACATTAACCACAATTTATCTAATCTTCCACCCCCAAAACCATAAACCTCCAAGAAGGTTGTTCAATTATTTTTTTTTTTTGTCCATTTCAAACCATTCAATCCAATCCAGCATTCCATTATATACAACAAATCAATCCAATAGCATAAATCAATTAAAATCAACACATAGACATACTAATCACAAAATCAAAGGATAACCCTCATTAGGGTTTTTCCACTAACAACACAATCAAGGTTCCTAGATGCTAAGAGAGGTTGAGGAGGAGTGTCTTTTCTTACCCAAATGAAGAAATCAAGAGAGCTGCAAGAAGTCTTTTTGCAATTTTCGGATTTGACCCCAAAAGAACCCTAAAAATGGTGACTTTGTTAGAATAGCATAATGGCTTGGAAAATGAAATATGGATGGCCAACATGAAGACCATGACCACGAAAATGGAGGAGAAAGAAGAGAAGTCTTGAATCTTACCCAAAAAGCTCAAAGCTTGGAGCTTGGAGAAAATGGTGAAGATGGAGGAATTTCAAGAAACTCCAAGAAGAAAAGATGCTTAGAATGGTGAGAAGATTAAGGAAATGTAGTTGGTTTAATTTTTTGTGATGGTTGAGGGAGAAGAAGAGCTGCTGGCCGTAGCAATGGTGGAGAGAAGGAGGAGAGAAAAACTCAAAGTGAAGAAGAAGAAGAAAGGATGAGAGAGAAAGTGCTTTTGGTAATTAAATGAATTTGTGAGATAGATGAATTAATGGAAATGCAATTATTTGCCTTGCATGGCTGCCTTCCAGCCGTGTGGAGAGAGAAGAGAGAGGGTGAGAATTGGCTTCCAAGAGAAGCCAAGGGCATTTGAGTCAATGTTTGGTCAAAGCTTCTCAAAGAAGCTTTGATTATTTAACATTAAATTTGAATTAAAGTGGATTGATTAGACATAAAGTGGATTTCATTTGGATAATGTGATAGGATTTTTATTACACACTATTATCCAATGGATAATAGTTACAGTTGACAGAAGTCAGTATTTAATTAATCTGACAGATAAATTTTTTGCAGTATTGATTTATTTTATCTGTTAAGATTTCTCGAAAATTGTGAAACCTCGTAAACTGTGTCCAATCTCGGGTTTAGTAAGACCCCCGTCGACATGTCCATAGTCCAAGGTTCGCGGAGGAAACATCACGCTTCTCCGGTTTGCTCAGTGCACACGTAAAACGAGAAATATATTAAAATATTCATCATTTCTGAAAAATTCTAGAAAATTTCCTAAAAATCAAGAATAATATAAAATGATCATTTATACTTAAACAGATATTTTTCTGGATGTTACAATTTTTGTGTACTGTAAAATTATTTTGAGTATTCTGTCAGTATATTTGATCGTTTTGAGTGATTTACTCCATGTCAAAAAAATAATAATTTTCAAGCCAGGGAAAATCTTTAAGCATTTATTTCTCTTGACTGTTAATTATTTTTAACAATCTGACTTGATTTTTATACGTTTTCTAATATTTGTGATTTTTGTGGATGATTATAAATTTTTATGTTTATCTGATTGTTTTTGGGCTGTTTGTGGGCCCCAATGGTCCTACGTGGGCCCGGGGTGAGTCCCAAAACGTGGAAATTTTTCTATGCATGAAAAAATTCGTACTGTTGAGACAGAGACGGGGGATCTTACTAAATCAGAATCTAGAAAACAATTTTAGAAAATTTCTTGTACTGTGTTTTGTACTGTACTTAATTATCGGGCGATAAAAATACAGTAAATATATTCTTTCGTGGGGTTATAGCAGATAAAAATAGAAATTATACTACTTAAGTCAACAATAGTGATTATGACAACTTTTGACGGACCAATAGGAAATAAGTTTAATTCTTTTGATGGATCAATAGGAAGCAAGTCTAATATTGAAGACTTTGATATCAACCGTCGATTTAATCAACTGTATAGAATCGATCTAATAAAATAGCTATGAACATTTACAACCATTGGATCAAGAGTTAATCAAGGGTGGAGATTTGATCTTATAAAATGCTAGGACCATTTGTGACCGTTGGATTTGGATTTAATCAACAGTAGAGATAGATCATTTATGACCATTGGATGTGGATTTAATCAATGGTGGAGATTTGGTCTTCTAAAATGGCTATGACTAATTATGGATTGAAAGTAAGAAGGAGAAATCTTGACCCTTCATTTTTGGAGATGCATCTAATGGCTAGGATTTCAAGAAGGAAAAATCTAATGGCCTAGATTAAGTCTTCTAATCAAAAGTCTACCTAAATCCTAACCATTGATCTAATCAATGGCTCTAAATGGTGGCTAGAAAAGATGACAACTTTGTTGAATGCATGGATGGAGGGGGGATGGTTTTTGTGTTGTTTAGGAGCTAAAGGAAAAAGTTTGAAGACATTATTAGATTGTTTTAGTCAATATGGATCATTATTGATCATTTTGCACTCTTAGGAGAATGCATGAAGGGGGGCTACGGTTTTGGTGTCTTAAGGCCATAGCAAAAAGTCTATGACCATTATCACTCATTATTGATCATTCTTGATCATTCCAAAAACCTAAAGCTCTTAGAAAATTTTCTCTTCTTCTCCTTCTAGCATGGTTCGGCCAAGCACCCTAAATATGTCTTCCATCACTCAACAATTTTAACCAACCTTATTTCTTGAATCCTTACCTTATTCTAAGCAACTTTCATGTTAGAGACTTTCTCTAAATCATTCATCTTCATGGACTTTCTTCAAAATCAAAGTTATAGGGTATTTGTGGTGAAGTGTAAGGAAACTTCATTTCTTCTCTCTTCTTCATGTTCTAAGCCATGTTTGATCCATGGTTTATCTTGTTCAAGCTTGATATGTTAATTAACTTGTGTTTTGTTTTGTATTTGAGAAGCCATTGGTGGTGAAGGACTTGGAAAAAGAAGCAAAATAAGGAGCTTCAAGAGGTAAGAGGGAGATCCATCTCACCAACCAAGTATGGTGGTGAGAGATGGTCTTGTATTTGATGGATGGTGAATCCATGTGAGGATTCATATCCATAGTCATGTAATAATTTGTGTATGTTTATGTGCTTTGATTATTTACCTATGCTTGGTATAATTTGCATGATTTATTTGCTTTCATTATGGCATGTTTGTTGTAACACCCTCCGTAGGGTGTCACATTTTAAATAAAACATAAAACCAACTGAAATCATTTTATAAAAGCTTTGATTTTTAAAAGATGAATTTTTAACTTTCTTTTCGCGAAAATATAAACTTACCAAAAATTATAAGAAAAACAGAAATTAAATTGAATTGATTAATACACATATCATATATGTCACAAAATATTCAACAACAATTTAAAACATAACATGTACAGACTCAGAGAAACAATAGCAAACCCAAAGACAGGTACTACTAATAGCACGGTAACAACACTAATGAAAAAAAACCCAACTTACACGTTCCGTTTCTTCACCAACTGCATCCTGTTGAAACTTGGAAGATTACACCTTGACGTCGTCACCATCTTCAGAACATAGCCTCCAGTAGGTCTAAGAAATTTCCCTCGTCTACTATACGAATTTAACAATACAAACACAACAAAGTAATATAGTAAAGAGGTGAGATCCCCTTTCACCAAGCATCAAGATGCGCAAAGAATAATACGAATGACAAAGTCATTCCATACACACAGATATCACAAATGCAATCATTTTATCAATTTATAAATAAATCAAATAAGCATATATCATAATAAAATGAACAACAATAACATTACCAAGATAGATATAACAATTCATACAATATAAAATGCCATAACAAAGATAGATAATGATATAATATAAAAATTAAAAACAATAACAACATATAACATCACGTATAAAAATATAATAAATAACAACACGGATAAAAGTATCACGGATAAAAATATAATAAATAACAACACAAATAAAAATATCACGATAAAAATATAATAAATAACATAATAAATAACAACACAGATACATGTGCAATATGACACAATCCTACTCCATGGAGCTAAAAACACAGACATTAGAGAGAATGATCCTCAAAATCTATTAGTACCACGGCTGCCCAACCAAACTATTCTGCGGTCTCACGTTGCGTCTATAGCCCACAATCACATGGCGTGGTGTAGCACGCTGTCTAACGTTGCGTCACTACAGGCAATGTACTATTAGACTTCACAAGATCTCGATTAAGTATAGTGTGTGTCGAGTCCATTAGCGTGTTGCCAATTACCACGGCCCAGAAGAGCCACCAACTGTCCACATATGGAATTATGCACACTAACGTCTCCAAGTTCATTCAAAATTGAACCACACTACGCTTATCGCACCGACAATACGATGTGATTCACCTCGTCAATCAATCCACCAAAAATTGGCATTAACTAAATGCATGATCCAAAAATAAGAAATTATCCAAAAATAAGAAATTACCAAAATACTCTCAAAGGTATAAAAAAATATGCCCTCATGGCTTTCCCTCAATGGCAAAAATATACAGTAAGTCCCACCGACAAATCATCGTTCCAAAGCTCTCATGGGGTTCACCTCATAGCCCGACAACGAAAAATATACAGAATACCCTTAACGGTATAAAATATATAGTTCCAGTCAATCGCGTAGAAATTTTATCGCGTTTTCACAATCTCGTCATTTTTATAAATGTTTTTAAATCGCGTAAATATATTTTACTGTTTTTAAAATCACGTAGAGTTTTTACTACGTTTTCTCAATCGCGTAAGATTTTTAAATCATTTTCTTGTCCGAATTCCTTAAAAATTACTATTTAAAATAAACAGAAATAATATTTAATACATTTAAACTACGTAGAATATTTTTCATACCGTATACTGTCTTTTGGACATCTTTTCTATCTTATTTGTCCATTTTTAATAAAAATTGATGTGATTATGTTTAGAAAACTTATAATAATGGTTTCCTAACTTTTCTATAAAAATTCTTTTACTTAATTTTTAACCGTATAATTTAACTTTTTGAAAACCACTAACATGCTTCAAAATATAATATGAGCCATATGTTAGCAATTTACAAAAGTTACTTGTATTTTCTTCTAACAAGAAAAATCATTAGTTTTAACTTATTAAACTTCATTCTAATTAATTTATTTCTTCAAAACTCATTGTAATAAAATCCTTTTGGCATTTATTACTTAACCTTAGTTGAAAACAATTCTATAAATCACAAAAAAAATTTAAATTTGGCATATTGACCGAAAATCATTCTATGCTTTATAATTCATTCCTAATTATTTCTATACATTTAATCTCTTATAAAACTCTTGATCTAGTTTATTTTTATTAAATTATCTAGTCAATAGTTAGAAAATAAATTTGGATCAAAAGTATGTGGCATGTTGGCCAAATTTAACAAAGTCTTTGCATTTGATCTCTAAATTATTTTTCATCTTCTAAATCCATGTCAAATTTATTGTATTACCTAAATTCATTAAATCATTGTTTTAGAAAATGGTTTGGAAATAATTTTAGAAATCATAATTGCTTGGCTTTGGCATGTTGGCCGAAATACATAATTTCATCCATTGATCCATAAATTCATTTTTCTTACGCTAAACAAATTGGTAACTTGTCAATTTTCCTAGGTTAATTAAATTCCACTTTTAGAAAATTGATGAGAACATTTTGGTTCTCCTCTTTGCCTTGAGGTCGTGAGCTTGGATTTGTGTTCTTTGGAACACTCATGCAAATCCTTGTATGTTATTTACATGCTACAATAATTATCATGCATATATGTACACATACCATATATTAAAACGACCATAAAACACATACAAAATATTAAAGCTATTAGACATGCTTGCACACATAATCAATCATAATTAGGAAAAACAATAAACAATCAAGTGAATGAATCCTTATGGATTCTTCACCACAAACACAAACATTCCTCACCACCAACACATGGTTGATGAGGGTAATCTCCCTCTTACCTCTTGAAGAACCTCCAAAGCTCCTTGTATGTCTCCTTCAAGCAAATTTTCTCCACCAAGAGCTTCTTGAAAATCAAAGAAAACATACAATATTAATACCTAAGGCTCTAAACTAAAATAATCATGGATTAAAATCATGATTAAAACTTTGAAATGGATAGAAACATGAAGATTAAAGAACCCTACCTTCAAGGCTTCCAACTTAAGCTTTGAAGAACAAGATAGAAAAAGGATGATTTAAGCTTAGGTTTCAACTACAAAGTGTCTTGAAATGAAGTAAGGAAGTAAGAAATAAGGTAGTTTAGAATTATAGAAGAGTAAGTGATGGAAAAGGTGAGGAGGCCGTGAGGTTGGAGAAGAAAAAGAGAAGAAATATTTGAGAGCTTTTGCTATTTGGAAATATTTGGAGAAAGATGAAGGTTTTGACTATGCATGGCCGTAAATGCATAGGAATAAGAATGAAATGAAATGTAATAATTGTCTCCCTAAATCATGCATTGCCGTAAATGCATAGAGAGTGAGAGTGAATTGGAGTGTTGGAATTGTCTTCCTAAAGCATGGAATTGCCGTAGAAACACATGCAAAAAGCCATTAAAATTGACTTTGTCTTACTTGGTTAATTAAATTGAGAGATAGTAAGAATTGAATTGTAATATTGGCTTCACAAAAGTTGCTTTGCCGTAGAATGAAATCAAAGAGAAGAAACCAATGTTGACTAGTCTTTATTTGGTTTAACTTAAGTCTTCTACGTGAATTCACAAAGTGAATTAATCATTTAGAGAAATTTTTTTCTTCTCCTTCACCGTAGCATCAACAACTTCAATAAGTATAATATTTGTTTAAAAGCTTGCTTCCTATTGGTCCTTAAAGAGTCAAGCCATTATTCTTGACCAATTTCTATTGGTTGAATATTTACTATCTTGATTCCTATTGGTTGTTATTTTTGTTGACCAATTTCTATTGGTGCACACTATATATTTTCTAGTATACTTTAACCAATGTACAATAATTACTATTTATAAGGTCAGTGTTTATTGTCTAATGGATAATAAAATATACCTAGATTTTTATCTTATACTAACAGAGTAGCAATTATTATTGATCATTTTTTTTCTACTGATTGCCCTTGATGAGTCATAAAGCGAGTCATCAAAGAGAAATTTCTAGAATATGTGACTCATTACGATGAGTCAGTATGATGAGTCATCGTGGAACTATCTAGAACGGGTGAGTCAGCATAGATATTTTCCAAAACAGGTGAGTCAGCATGGTGAGTCAGCATGCTGAGTCACTGACTGTGTCATAACTGCATCACTGGTTGTGTCATTAATGGTGAGTCACAGCGTTGAGTCATCAGTTGAGTCATCATAGAAGTTTCTGGAACAGGTGACTCACTACGGTGAGTCACAGGGCGAGTCACCGCTTCTGGAACCTTCCGGAATCTGCTGAGTCATGGTGCTGAGGTGTCACGCCATGTGTCAAGTTTCTATTGGCCCGTTGCGATGAGTCATAGCCACCAATTTTGACCAGCTCCTCATTAGTCCACGTGTAAAGCACTTGATGACTAAATGTGGGTCCCGCAAACATTTCTGGGTCCGTTGTCACTTATTTGTACTTGACTAATAAAATAATATTATAATAATATAAAATTATTTAATTTGATGATTAAATCCTAAAAATTAAAAGATTCACAACTGATGTCATTCAGAATTGGGTTTAGTAAGATCCCCCAGCTCCGAATAATTAAAACAAGATTTCCCCGGTCTGGAAAATTATTATTTTCCTGCCCCGAAGTAAATCGTACAAAAAGTCCAAACAAAATCACAGACAGTAATATAAAACACTGTATCATACAGAAAAATTTAAAACAGTACATTCGAGACGTAATGGTCATTTTTTTATTTTTCCCCACAACCGAGCAAATCACTCAAAACACTCAAATAAAATTATAGATAGTATTATATATCTGTATTTCACACAGAAAAATTTAAAACAGTAAATTTGACAAAATTTTTATTTTACTGTCTCGAAGCAAATTACGCAAAATGACCAAATAAAATTAGAGCCTGTAAAATATACTTGTATTTCATGCAGAAAAACAAGAAACAGTAAAATCGGGACATAACGGTCATTCACCCAAAAGTTGGGGTGTTACAACTCTCCCCTCCTAAAAAGAATTTCGCCCCCGAAATTCGTAGCAGTCTCTAAACAATCATAGATACTACTCCTCCACTCTTGTCATTTAGTTCCCACATTGCATATCCGTTTACGCCATTCCAGATTTCCTCGACCAACGAAAACTCCTTGCATCGCGTAAAACAGGAGAACCACACTAAGATATTTAGCATGTTCCTCATGATTTCAAGAATAGATCAGAATGTCGTTAATAAAGATAATGACAACTCTGTCTAGATAAGGACGAAAAATACTATCCACCACGCTTCCGCTGCGCCACTCTGATCAGCACCACTTGAAAGTTCCCTGCCTTTGTACCGCTTCACTCTCCTGCCTTTGCTTTTAACAGGAAGTGCCTCACAAATTAAGTTCTCTTTTTCAACAATACTGTATTTGATACTTATGACATAATTTTAACTAAGAATATCTTTTCTTTTGCAATTGCAATACACAAAAGGACATTATAAAAATTTAGAAAGAAAAGGTAGAGAAACTATTGGAATTGTTACCAGACATGTCCAACAAAGAATTTGACATTGCCTGATTTTAAGAATAAGTTTTCTGAGACACCAAAGTTTTACTGAAACAATCTATAGGATATGATTAAAGATAACCAATCCATTTATAAGATCACATCTATCTCACGAAAGAGGTAGACAGTTTAGATTAACAGAAAAGATTGTTTAAGGAACTGGATAATAACAATGGATTTGGTAATAAAAGCAGAAATAGATAAGTCAAAAGGTAATAAAGATATTGATAGCTCTAATCAACTCAAATAGTCAATTAGTCATAAAAGAATGAGTTAGACCAAAGGTACATTTCCGCATATTTTGCAATTGCGGCATATGAAAGATATCATGAAGGCATAGAAATAAGAGATGATAGAATCATCCATACCACCGAACCTATCCAATAAAGAAATTGATATGGTACGATGAATTTAGAAGTGAACTTTTTAAGTTGAATACTTCAACTGATAAGTCTAACAAAGCATGGATGGTTGGAAAATGCCCAATCCTATTTTTAAATTGCGTCTGTTTTTGAAAAAGAGGTACACCCATTGAATCAACAGAAAAAATTTAATTATTTAACAGACTTAGGATGGTTTAAGTAACTCAAGTCCTCAACCACATGTTCTAGTAACAGAAATAGAAACAATCAGGCCAAAAGAATAATGAAAGCACAGATAACTCTAATTGACCCACATAATTATATGCCATAGAGAAATAGGTTACTTTCGGAATTATACAGTATAGTTAAAGAATCACCTTTTTGTGATACAATCTCTTTTGTTTAGGTCCTCAGTCTAAGATGTTTTTGCTCCACTTGAAGAATCGTTGCTCCATTCTACTTAAGATGTCAAAGCACGTACGTTACTAACAGATGACTTCGTCTTTGGCGAGATACACTTTTCAGCAAAATGTCCGGGCATCCTACACTTGAAATAGATGATTCCTTTGATTGTACCGCCCCTCGTTAGATGATCTTCCCCACACTTCTGACATTTTGGCGCAGATGTCACAGTCTGACCAAATTTGCTATCGCTAGCTTTTCCTCCACAAGATTGTTGTTGTTGTTGACTTCCCGATGATCACGAATACGTTTTTCCACTGGAATTGCTTGACCGTACGATTCCTCCTCCTTGAGAACCAATATGGTCCAACATTACGAAACCTCGCCTTCCAAGATTTATTTTGACTTTGTCCAATCCTCTGATGATGTTGTATTGTTCCTTCAGTTGTTCTTTGCATTGCTTTCGTAGTTGCAGTCATATCGCGGCTATCATGTCCTGCTTCCTCACGTGCACGTTTACTACGAGTCATCGCCTTTCTTCAAAGATGAATAAATCATAATACAATGGAAACCGAATGTAACCATTTCAAACAAACATTGTCTCCTTTCGGAGTCCAAGCATAGAGAGTCATACAGCACAAACAAGACAGACCTAACCACAAACCCCAAATGACTCTAACCGTGCTCTGATACCAACTAATGTAACACCCTCCGTAGGGCGTCACATTTTAAATAAAACATAAAACCAACTGAAATCATTTTATAAAAGCTTTGATTTTTAAAAGATGAATTTTTAACTTTCTTTTCGCGAAAATATAAACTTACCAAAAATTATAAGAAAAACAGAAATTAAATTGAATTGATTAATACACATATCATATATGTCACAAAATATTCAACAACAATTTAAAACATAACATGTACAGACTCAGAGAAACAGTAGCAAACCCAAAGACGGGTACTACTAATAGCACGGTAACAACACTAACGAAAAAAAACCCAACTTACACGTTCCGTTTCTTCACCAACTGCATCTTGTTGAAACTTGGAAGATTACACCTTGACGCCATCACCATCTTCAGAACATAGCCTCTAGTAGGTTTAAGAAATTTCCCTCGTCTACTATACGAATTTAACAATACAAACACAACAAAGCAATATAGTAAAGAGGCGAGATCCCCTTTCACCAGTACCAGTACGGTAACAAAGAATAATACGAATGACAAAGTCATTCCATACACACAGATATCACAAATGCAATCATGTTATCAATTTATAAATAAATCAAATAAGCATATATCATAATAAAATGAACAACAATAACATTACCAAGATAGATATAACAATTCATACAATATAAAATGCCATAACAGTATAGATAATGATATAATATAAAAATTAAAAACAATAACAACATATAACATCACGATAAAAATATAATAAATAACAACACGGATAAAAATATCACAGATAAAAATATAATAAATAACAACACAAATAAAAATATCACAGATAAAAATATAATAAATAACATAATAAATAACAACACAGATACATGTGCAATATGACACAATCCTACTCCATGGAGCTAAAAACACAGACATTAGAGAGAATGATCCTCAAAATCTATTAGTACCACGGCTGCCCAACCAAAATATTCTGCGGTCTCACGTTGCGTCTATAGCCCACAGTCACATGGCGTGGTGTAGTACGTTGTCTAACATTGCGTCACTACAGGCAATGTACTATTAGACTTCACAAGATCTCGATTAAGTATAGTGTGTGTCGAGTCCATTAGTGTGTTGCCAATTACCACGACCCAGAAGAGCCATCAACTGTCCACATATGGAATTATGCACACTAACGTCTCTAAGTTCATTCAAAATCGAACCACACTACGCTTATCGCACCGACAATACGATGTGATTCACCTCGTCAATCAATCCACCAAAAATTGGCATTAACTAAATGCATGATCCAAAAATAAGAAATTATCCAAAAATAAGAAATTACCAAAATACTCTCAAAGGTATAAAAAAATATGCCCTCATGGCTTTCCCTCAATGGCAAAAATATACAGTAAGTCCCACCAGACAAATACTATTCCAAAGCCTGTACGGGTTCACCTCATAGCCCGACAGCAAAAAATATACAGAATACCCTTAACGGTATAAAATATACAGTTCCAGTCAATCGCGTAGAAATTTTATCGCGTTTTCACAATCTCGTCATTTTTATAAATGTTTTTAAATCGCGTAAATTTATTTTACTGTTTTTAAAATCACGTAGAGTTTTTACTACGTTTTCTCAATCGCGTAAGATTTTTAAATCATTTTCTTGTCCGAATTCCTTAAAAATCATTATTTAAAATAAACAGAAATAATATTTAATACATTTAAACTACGTAGAATATTTTTCATACCATATACTGTCTTTTGGACATCTTTTCTATCTTATTTGTCCATTTTTAATAAAAATTGACAAGATATTATGTTTAGAAAACTTATAATAATGGTTTCCTAACTTTTCTATAAAAATTCTTTTACTTAATTTTTAATCAGTATAATTTAACTTTTTGAAAACCACTAACATGCTTCAAAATATAATATGAGCCATATGTTAGCAATTTACAAAAGTTACTTGTATTTTTCTTCTAACAAAAAAAATCATTAGTTTTAACTTATTAAACTTCATTCTAATTAATTTATTTCTTCAAAACTCATTGTAATAAAATCCTTTTGGCATTTATTACTTAACCTTAGTTGAAAACAATTCTATAAATCACAAAAAAAATTTAAATTTGGCATATTGACCGAAAATCATTCTATGCTTTATAATTCATTCCTAATTATTTCTATACATTTAATCTCTTATAAAACTCTTGATCTAGTTTATTTTTATTAAATTATCTAGTCAATAGTTAGAAAATAAATTTGGATCAAAAGTATGTGGCATGTTGGCCCAATTTAACAAAGTCTTTGCATTTGATCTCTAAATTATTTTTCATCTTCTAAATCCATGTCAAATTTATTGTATTACCTAAATTCATTAAATCATTGTTTTAGAAAATGGTTTGGAAATAATTTTAGAAATCATAATTGGTTGGCTTTAGCATGTTGGCCGAAATACATAATTTCATCCATTGATCCATAAATTCATTTTTCTTACTCTAAACAAATTGGTAACTTGTCAATTTTCCTAGGTTAATTAAATTACACATTTAGAAAATTGATGAGAACATTTTGGTTCTCCTCTTTGCCTTGAGGTCGTGAGCTTGGATTTGTGTTCTTTGGAACACTCATGCAAATCCTTGTATGTTATTTACATGCTACAATAATTATCATGCATATATGTACACATACCATATATTAAAACGACCATAAAACACATACAAAATATTAAAGCTATTAGACATGCTTGCACACATAATCAATCATAATTAGGAAAAACAATAAACAATCAAGTGAATGAATCCTTATGGATTCTTCACCACAAACACAAACATTCCTCACCACCAACACATAGTTGATGAGGGTAATCTCCCTCTTACCTCTTGAAGAACCTCCAAAGCTCCTTGTATGTCTCCTTCAAGCAAATTTTCTCCACCAAGAGCTTCTTGAAAATCAAAGAAAACATACAATATTAATACCTAAGGCTCTAAACTAAAATAATCATGGATTAAAATCATGATTAAAACTTTGAAATGGATAGAAACATGAAGATTAAAGAACCCTACCTTCAAGGCTTCCAACTTAAGCTTTGAAGAACAAGATAGAAAAAGGATGATTTAAGCTTAGGTTTCAACTACAAAGTGTCTTGAAATGAAGTAAGGAAGTAAGAAATAAGGTAGTTTAGAATTATAGAAGAGTAAGTGATGGAAAAGGTGAGGAGGCTGTGAGGTTGGAGAAGAAAAAGAAGAAATATTTGAGAGCTTTTGCTATTTGGAAATATTTGGAGAAAGATGAAGGTTTTGACTATGCATGGCCGTAAATGCATAGGAATAAGAATGAAATGAAATGTAATAATTGTCTCCCTAAATCATGCATTGCCGTAAATGCATAGAGAGTGAGAGTGAATGGAGTGTTGGAATTGTCTTCCTAAAGCATGCAATTGCCGTAGAAACACATGCAAAAAGCCACTAAAATTGACTTTGTCTTACTTGGTTAATTAAATTGAGAGATAGTAAGAATTGAATTGTAATATTGGCTTCACAAAAGTTGCTTTGCCGTAGAATGAAATCAAAGAGAAGAAACCAATGTTGACTAGTCTTTATTTGGTTTAACTTAAGTCTTCTACGTGAATTCACAAAGTGAATTGATCATTTAGAGAAATTTTTTTCTTCTCCTTCACCATAGCATCAACAACTTCAATAAGTCCAATATTTGTTTAAAAGCTTGCTTCCTATTGGTCCTTAAAGAGTCAAGCCATTATTCTTGACCAATTTCTATTGGTTGAATATTTACTATCTTGATTCCTATTGGTTGTTATTTTTGTTGACCAATTTCTATTGGTGCACACTATATATTTTCTAGTATACTTTAACCAATGTACAATAATTACTATTTATAAGGTCAGTGTTTATTGTCTAATGGATAATAAAATATACCTAGATTTTTATCTTATACTAACAGAGTAGCAATTATTATTTATCATTTTTTTCTACTAATTGCCCTTGATGAGTCATAAAGCGAGTCATCAAAGAGAAATTTCTAGAATATGTGACTCACTACGATGAGTCAGTATGATGAGTCATGTGGAACTATCTAGAACGGGTGAGTCAGCATAGATATTTTCCAAAACAGGTGAGTAAGCATGGCGAGTTAGCATGGCGAGTCAGCATGCTGAGTCACTGACTGTGTCATAACTGCATCACTGGTTGTGTCATTAATGGTGAGTCACAGCGTTGAGTCATCAGCTGAGTCATCATAGAAGTTTCTGGAACAGGTGACTCACTACGGTGAGTCACGGGCGAGTCACCGCTTCTGGAACCTTCTGGAATCTGCTGAGTCATGGTGCTGAGGTGTCACGCCACGTGTCAAATTTCTATTGGCCCGTTGCGATGAGTCACAGCCACCAATTTTGACCAGCTCCTCATTAGTCCACGTGTAAAGCACTTGATGACTAAACGTGGGTCCCGCAAACATTTCCGGGTCTGCTGTCACTTATTTGTACAGACTAATAAAATAATATTATAATAATATAAAATTATTTTATTTGACAGTTAAATCCTAAAAATTAAAAGATTCACAACAGTATCATTCAGAATTGGGTTTAGTAAGATCCCCCAACTCCGAATAATTAAAACAAGATTTCCCCGGTCTGGAAAATTATTATTTTCCTGCCCCGAAGCAAATTGCACAAAAAGTCCAAACAAAATCACAGACAGTAATATAAAACACTGTATCATACAGAAAAATTTAAAACAGTACATTCGGGACGTAATGGTCATTTTTTTATTTTTCCCCACAACCGAGCAAATCACTCAAAACACTCAAATAAAATTACAGACAGTATTATATATTTGTATTTCACACAGAAAAATTTAAAATAGTAAAATTGACAAAAATTTTATTTTACTGTCTCGAAGCAAATTATGCAAAACGACCAAATAAAATTAGAGCCTGTAAAATATACTTGTATTTCATGCAAAAAAATAAGAAACAGTAAAATCGGGGCACAACAGTCATTCACCCAAAAGTTGGGGTGTTACATTTGTGATATATATTTGAATATGTATATGTATGCCATGATTTGATGATGGAAAGGAAATTGATTTTTGGTTCCAAAGACCAAGAGGATTTCGGCCAAGACACCTCAAAATAGGTGTTCACAAATTAATATTTTCATGAATGATAAAATTGGATGATTAGAAAAGCAAGGAAAATAAACAAAGGGTTTGTTTTTCAAGAAGTGGTGTTCACAGTTTTGAGAAGAATTTTTATTGATTTATTTTGTGTAAAAACAAGAATGGAATTTAATGGAACTCAAAGACATTTTTAAATAAAGCAATGAGTTGATGATTTTAAGGATTTGCAAAGAAAGTGAAAAATAAAAAAAATGAACAAATGATTTGATTTCAAAGACCAAGTGCTCACGGTTTTTGTGAAGGATTTTTAATAGTTTTGTTTGTGTAAAACCATATTGCTTAAAAGGAAAAATGTTTTGATGATTTCAATAGTCATGTCCACGTTTTTGAAGGCTTGTAATGCCTTGATTTTATGGAAACAAAATGGGAATATAATTGATTTAGTATAAGGAATTTGGAAAGGGAATCAGAGTGTTTTATCACTTGAGAAAATGGGATTTTTGTATATGAATGGAAAAGAAAGGTTGAAAATGTTTGAAACTTAATTTATTTTGAAGAGAATTGATTTTAGAATTTATTTGAGAAAATTGGAGAATATAATAATGATTTGATATTTTCTAACGTGTAACTCATCCTTTGGGTTTTGGAGAGCATTGGTAATTTTTAAAGTTAGAAACATTGATGTAATTCAATGGAATTGTCAATTGGTGGAATATATTGTGAAAAAGATTTTCTTGAGTAAGAAAATATGGAAAATAATGTGAAAAGTCATATTATTTTGAGTAAAGAATTTCTTAAAGGAGAAATGTGAAAAATGATGTTGGAAATGATATTGATTTGTTTGAAAGTCCAAAATAATGTTTGGAAAATTGAGAAATATTTTACGTGATTGTAAAATGGTGAAAAATGTTTTACGTATCTTAAAAACATGATTTTTAAGTTACGTGATTTGAAAAATGTTGAAATATTTCTACGCGATTTGAAAATCATTTAAATATTTTGAAAATGATGGAAAATGGTTTACACTACTTAAAAGAATAATTTTTAAGTTACGCGATTGTGAAAATGGTAGAAAATCGCTACACGATTTGAGTAACGTCTAAATATTTTTACGTGATTGAGAAAATGTTGAAAAATCAATACGTAATTTAAAAATGCAACAGAAGTGTTACGGAATTGTGAAAACGTAACAAAAATGTTGCGCAATTGTGAAAACACAATGAAAGTGTTTTGTGACTATAAAAACGCGATAATATGATTTCGCCGTTGAAAATACCGTATGATTACTGTTGGGCCAGTGTGTGGACCCTGATTATGAGATTATGAAATTGAACTAAGAATGGGCCAATGTGTGGACCCTGAATATGAAATTGTGAATTTGAACTGAGAATTGTGCATTTTACATGCATAGACTAGTGTGTGAACACTGTATGAGAAAATGATGAATTTTGTCTATGATTGGCATTGGTGCATTGAACATGCATTGAAAAGGTCCAATGGACTGTATGAGGCTATTTGCCTAGGAGAGATGTACACCTCTTGAGTGCGTATGATACGCGTAGTGTAAGTCACTTGTTGACCTTGGGGGCATTGGGATGTGGGTTGCCTACAGTGGGCAGTGAGTAGCTCTACTGTAACCGTGGGTTAGACCGACGCGACACACTGATGATCCTGACCGAGACACTATTCTTAATCAACATCTAGTAAAGACTGTCGTGTATATACTAGATGTGCAAAAATCAAAATGAGGATTATAGCACGTGGTCTGAGGCATTTTGGTACAGACAGATCTTTCTGATCAACTTCTCCGAACTAAGTATTAGCTCCATGGAGTAGGACATTGAGTCTATGTACGCATGCATGAATCTGAGCATTTATATCTGTATGATATATTAATTGAGGAATATTGGCTATGACAATTGTTTTGAACACTTGGATGATGATGATGATAATTGGATAATGATGAGGGGATCACCACAAATATTGAATGATATTTGAACTAATAAATGATTTGATGATAATAATTGAATAATGTTAATGGTATGATATATCTGTATGATATGTTGTTGTGTTATCTGTGCTACCATGTTGGTATTGGCGTAGGTGATCTCACCTCTTTGTTATATTGTTTTGCTGTGTTTGTGTTGTAAAAAAATTATATAATAGAAGGAATGAGTTATCTTAGACATAATGGGTGGCAGATATTCTGAGATGGGTGACAACATTGAGGAGTAGCAATTCAAGATTCGATAGTGTGCAGTGTGAACAAGGAACAGATGTCTGATGCATCAAGATGGAAACAAGAAGGAATGAGTATGTTAAGTTTTACAGTTAGTGTTGTACCGTACTATCAAGTAAGACCCGTGATAGGGTTTGCTACTGTTAAAAAGAGAGTCTGTTAGTTTTATATTTCTCTTTAAATTGTTAAATATATTTTCAGTAATACTTATGGATTTCAGTAAGTTTATGTTTCTGTAATAAGAAATTTTAAAACTCACATTTTATAACTCAAACCTTTTATGAACTTCTTTACATATTATGAGTTTTAGAGATTAGGCATCACTTAGAGGTTTTTCTCGTTATAATTTTCTTTTGTTCTAGTCGGAAATGTGATACCCTGAAGAGGGTGTTACATTAGTTGGTATCAGAGCACGATTTGAGTCTTTTGGGATTTGTGGTTGGTCTGTTTTGCTTGTGTAGTGTTCTCTGTGTGTTAATTTCTAAAAGGAAATAAATGTTTATTTGAAATGGTTACATCTGGTATCCATATTATTTTGATTCGTCCATCTTTGAAGAAAGGAAATGGCTCATGGTAGACGTACGCATGTGGAAGCGGAACGTGACATTAACGTTATGGTTGCAGTTGTGGGAGCAATGTGGAGGATAACTGACGTGACAGTATAACAGGAACAGAGGATCGCCGAATAGCGGGAATTGGAAGTTGAGATTCAGGATCTAATGGAAGAGAAACAGTTTTGAAATACAAGATTTTGTAATTTTGGAATTGGGTATTCTAAAGGAGGGATATTAGGAAAGTAATTGATTTCAACGGAAAACATATCTACGATTGTGAAAACATATCCAACAAATTCTTCCTCTATTCTTTTAACTTTTTAACTTACTAACTTTCTAACTTACTGACTTACTAACTAACTTATTTATTTGTCATTTATTTTTGCTTTCTGACTTACTAACTTGTATATTTTTTTATTTATTTTAAGTCATTTATTTATACTTAATATTTAATGGTTGGTTTATACCGCCGACTTGTATAATATTATTTTTTTATTTTTAGTCATTTATTTATACTTAATTAGTATCGTGATTCAAATTATGGTCATTTAGTTAAAATTAATCCTAGTACTTTATATATTGATTTGTTTGAATCATAATCACACACAATTGCTAAAAATGAAAGTGTACATGATGAACATGAAAATTAACCATTGCGAACCATGCGTGAATATTTGCAACCACCTCGAAATTCTAATCCATCATGTTTTATCTTTCCACTCAATGCTAACAATTTTAGATTTAAACCAAGTATGATTTTATTACTTCCTAATTTCCATGGTTTAGAATCTGAAAGCCCATATTTACATATAAAAGAATTTGAGGAAGTATGTATCACTTTCAATGATCAAAATTATACTGAAGATATTGTTAAGCTTAAATTATTTCCTTTTTCTTTGAAAGATAAAGCAAAAACTTGGCTTAATGCAAACTAAGATCAATTGGCACAATGCAAGAAATGCAAGGTGAGTTTTTAAAGAAATTTTTTCTAACACAAAAAACCAATGCTTTGAAAAGACAAATCCAAATTTTTTTCCAAAATTCAAATGAAGCATATTTTCAATGTTGGGAACATTTTAAAGATTTGTTAAATTCTTACCCATATCCTGGTTTTAAAAAATGGTGCACTATAAGCTTCTTTTATGAAGGTTTAACACCTGAAACCAAACAATTTATGAAAACAATATGCAATGGTAAGTTTCTTGATAAAGAACCTCAAGAAGCTTTAGACTATTTAAATCAGTTTGCTCAAAATTCTCAATCTTGGCATGGTACTAACTTTCTGAAAATTCAATTAGATCTAACCTTGTAAGTACTAATAAAAGAAAATATCACCTTAGTCAAGAAGAATATCTAAATGCAAGGTTTACCAGTTTGACTAGAAAGATTGAATCCATGGAATCTGGAATAGTGAGGAAATCAAATCCTTGCAAAATGAATAAATTTGGGGCATCTGCGATGAATTAGGACACTCAACACATGAATGTCCTAAGATTCCTATTTTTAAAGAAGTTATACATGAGCAAGTAAACGCAACGAATAATTTTAAAAAGTCATTTACTTTTTCTTTTTCAGATTTATACAATCCGAGATGGAGAAATTACCCGAACTTCAGCTGGAGGAATAATAATCAGTCACAATTCGTGCAACCACCACCTCCTCAGACACAACAGAGCTTTCAAAATTCTAAAGGATATGTACCTTATGTCCCACCATATAGAAAAAATTATGAAGAAACATTGCATGTATTCATGGAAAAGCAAGAGGCCATTAACAACCAAATTACTCAAGCCATGATTGATATAAAAAGACACTCTTACTAAACTTTATTCTGCACTCACCATTCATGAGAAAGAAAAATTTCCTTCTGAACCTCAACCAAATCCCAAGGGTCAATACAGTCTAAATGAGAGTACTTCAGAAAGCCAACAAATAGATCAAGTCAAGTTAGTGATAACTCTTAGGAGTGGAAAGCTTGTTGAAAAATAAATTCCCAAACCTTGTGAGAGAGATGATGAACTAATTCCCCAAGAAAATGAAGAAGTTGATCAAAAGGAGACCAAACTCTCGTTTTCACCCCCATTTCCTCAACCATTAAATAATTCAAAGGAATTGAACCATAACACTGAAATTTTTGAAATTTTGAAATAAGTGAAGGTCAATATTCCTCTGTTAGATGCTATTAAGCAGATTCCTTCTTATATCAAATATTTAAAGGACTTGTGCACTATTAAAAGGAAACTATATGTGAAAAAGAAAGCCTTTTTGGCTGAATAGGTAAGCTTCATCCTTTAGAATAAAAATGCCTTGAAATATAAAGACCTAGGTTGTCTTACAGTTTCATGCATTATTGGAGAACATAAAATTGAAAAGCTTTACTTGATCTTGGTGCTAGTGTTAATTTGCTTCCATATTTAGTTTATCAGCAACTCAATTTAGGTTAGTTGAAACCAACTTTTGTAATTCTTCTACTTGTCAATAGATCAATTAAAATTCTAAGAAGAATAATGGAAGATGTGTTGGTACAAGTTGATAAATTCATATATCCTGTGGATTTTATTGTCTTGGATACTGAACTTATGGTTGATAGTTGTAAGTCAATTCCTATTATTTTAGGTCGTCCATTTTTAACAACATCTAATGTTTTGATAAATTGCAGAAATGAAGTGGTGAAGCTAACATTTGGAAATAAGACACTGGAGCTCAATGTTTATAACATGTGTAAGCAACCACAGGAAGTACATGATGAAAAGGAGGAAGTTGAAGGGATTGAAGCCATTGTAGATGATCATATTCAAACAAGGAGTTCTTCTGACCCATTAGAAATTTGTTTAATCAATTCATTTGATTCAAGCATACAATTAGATGATGATATTTCTGAAATATGCTCTTTGTTTAATTGTACACAGGTAATAGAGTATAATAGATGAAAGCTAAGATTTGAAGAGCTAAAATCCATGAATGATAATGCCCATGAAGAAGTACCTACACTAAAACTAAAGTCATTACCTGCTGGGTGGAAGTACACATTTTTGGGAGAAGAGCAAAACCTTCTAGTGGTAATTTCCTCGTCCCTTACTAGAGAACAAGAAGATATATTAACAGAAGTACTTAAAAGGCATAAAAGTGCAATTGAATAGACATTAAAGGACATAAAAGGGCATTAATCCATTAATATGTACACATAGAAAACATTTAGAGGATAATATTAAAGCATCTCAACAACCTCAAAGAAGATTAAATCCACACATGAAAGAGGTAGTTAGAGCTTAAGTTCTTAAATTACTTGATGTTAAATTATCTATCCTATCTTTGATAGCTAGTAGGTAAGCCTTACACAAGTTGTGTCTAAGAAATCTAGAACAATAGTGGTTGAAAATGAAAAAGGTGAATTAATAGCTATGCCAGTCTCATCCAGTTGGTATTTGTGTATTAATTTTAGAAAATTAAATGCTACTACTAGGAAAGATCATTTCCCCTTGTCATTTCTTGATCAAATTCTGAAAAGGGTAGCAGGACATTCATACTACTATTTTCTTAATGGTTATTCGGGTTATAATCAAATATCAATTACATTAGAGGATCAAGAAAAGACCACTTTTACATGTCCTTTTGGTACTTTTGCATATAGAAGAATGCATTTTGGCCTTTGTAATGCTCCGACAACATTCGAAAGATGCATGCTAAATATTTTTAGTGACATGATTGAGCATTATTTAGAGGTTTTCATGGATATCATGACATTTTTTGGAAATTCATTTGAAAATTGTCTTAATAATTTGGAAAAAGTTTTTAAAAGATGCGAAGGAAAAAAATTGTGCTAAATTGGGAAAAATGTCATTACATGGTTACCTTAGGAATCGTGTTAGGTCATGTGATATCTTATAAAGGAATTGAAGTTGATAAGGCCAAAGTTGAATTAATTGCTCATTTGCCTTCCCCAATAACAGTCAAAGAAGTTCGTTCCTTTTTAGGACCTATAGGATTTTACAAAAGATTCATTAAGGACTTTAGTGTCATATCTAGACCATTATGTAATCTTCTGTTACAAGATGCATCATTTGATTAGACTCAAGAATGTCAAAAATCTTTTGAAAAATTAATCGATCTTCTGACATTTGCTCCTATCATGCAATCTCTTGACTGGTCTTTGGCTTTTGAGTTGATGTGTGATGCTAGTGATTTTGCTGTTGGCGCTGTTTTAGGCCAAAGAAAGGAAGGTAAGCCTCATGCGATTTGTTATGCATGTAGAACTTTAAATAATGCACAAATGAATTACACCATAACTGAAAAAGAACTACTTGCTATAATATTTGTATTGGACAAATTTTGATTTTATTTAATTAGTTCTTCTATTGTAGTTTTCACTAATCATGCTGCTGTTAGATATTTGATGTCTAAGCAAGATGCCAAACTAAGATTGATGCGGTGGATCTTGTTACTTCAAGAATTCAACATCATAATAAAAGATAAGAAATGAACTAAAAATATTGTCGCAGATCATTTGTCCAAACTTACAATGGGCTCACCTTTTGATAACACACCTATCAATGATTCTTTTCCCAATGAATTTTTATTTTCTATCAATTCCATGCCTTGGTTTGCTAACATAGTCAATTTTCTTGTAACAGGAAAGATGCTGCCTCAATGGACATACCAAGACATAAGGAAATTTTTGACAGAGGTAAAAAATTTTTATTGAGATGACTCATATTTGTTCAAATTTTGTTCACATCAAATCTTTCGGAGATGTGTGCCCGATAGTGAGGTAGGTAGTGTCATTAAATTTTGTCACTTAGAAGCATATGGAAGACATTTTTTTCAAAGAAAATAGCTGCAAAAATCTTACTGTGTGGATTTTATTAGCCCACTCTATTTAAGGACGGTTATACCTTTTGCAAAAGTTGTGAAAACTATCAGAAATTGGATTCCATTTCTAAAAAAACATGATGCCTCTGAACCCTATCCTTGTCATTGAAATTTTTAATTTTTGAGGAATTGATTTCATGGGTCTATTTTCATCCTTATTTGGATTTGTGTATATTTTGGTTGCAGTTGATTATGTCTCAAAATAGATTGAGGTGATTCCATACTGACACAATGATCATAAAACTGTTCTCAAACTTTTAAAAGAAAATGTCTTGTGTCGATTTGGAATCCCTCGAGCTATCATCAGTGATGGGGGAATACATTTTTGCAATAAACCATTTGAATCTTTAATGAAGAAATATGACATTACACAGAAAATTGTCACACCTTATCACCCTCAGATAATTGGATAAGTTGAATTAGAAAATAGGGAGATTAAACAAATTTTGAAAAAATGGTTAACCCAAATCGTAAAGATTGGTCTTTAAGACTAAACGATGCACTTTGGGCTTACCGTACTACTGTCAAAACATCTTTGGGCATGTCATCCTATCAGTTAGTCTATGGAAAACCTTATCATTTGCCTGTAGAATTAGAACATAAAGCATTTTGGGCCATTAAAGCTTTCAACCTAAACCTTGATGATGCTTGCAAGACACACAAATTGCAATTAAATAAACTTGAGGAATTGAGAAATGATGCATATGAAAACTCAAAGATTTATAAAGCTAGAGCAAAAGCTTTTCATGACAAGTCAATTTTGAGAAAATCTTTTGAAATTAGTCAAAAAGTTCTGCTTTATAATTCTCGTCTGCAACTATTCCTTGACAAATTAAGATCTAGGTGGAGTGGTGCTTTTGTTGTCAAACATGTGTATCCTCATGGGGCCATAGACATTGAGAATCCCAGGAATTGTAATATGTTTAAAGTCAATGAACAAAGACTTAAACCATTTCTGGAAAACTAAGTTAATGAAGTAGAATTCATCTCTCTTTCTAATCCTTGTTATGAATATAATTTATTCTAATTTTGTTGCTTTCATATTGCAGCTCTTTGGATTCTCGGTTAAGTGGCAGATAATGGTACTCTGTGGCTCTCGAGTTAGTTTGTTTTTTAGTTTCCCATAATAACTGAATCCTTCTCCTTTAAAATGGATGACATTCTCTCAAATTTAAGAAAACATTTTCTTTTTCTTCCTCAAAATACTCTAACAAAAATCTACAAAGCCATGTGTGAAAGATTGAGATTGCTAATAGACAAAGGCATCCCAAAAGATATACGCTGGATAATCGAAGCAAAGGTCCATCTAGCAGGTGAGTCTTCAATTTCATTTAATTCATACATGCCAAGTCTTGGTAAAAGTTCATATTCAAAAAGGAGATGAGCGAAAAGAATGCAAGTATGTCATAAATGTGCAAGATGGAATTGCAACATGCGATATTGTTCTTTGGGAATGGTTTCCACAAACAGAGAAGATAAAATTTACTTTATTAAGAATAGACTGAGTAAGGAGTTATTAGATGATATCTTATTGACTCTTAAGATGCATTCTTGTGGAGTTGTGCATTGTTAACTTCTTAATTTGTGGAATCTCTTCAAAGACGAACAAAAGCATTATAGTCTTAGGAATTTGACTCAAACATACCTTGTTTGCTAATTTATAAGAAAATTGGATGGGAAGCTTATCCTCGACTAATAAAAGGCGTTTAAGCAGTTGCTAGACGTAAAACTAGAGGAAGATGTGAGCCACAATCACAACATGTATATATTATCTTGTTCTTCTTCTTCTTCAAAAAAAAAAGAGAAGGGCGATCGAAAAAGTACCATGCTCTTAATTGAATATGGAGCCCCTACTAGTGGTAGACCCATCATTGACTCGGATGGACCTTTGCACGCCAGTCTGTAAGTAAGGTTCATGTGTCATGCTCTATAGAGAGCCACGTGCTACATTCCCAGTTTTTGGAACTAAGGTTCTGTAACGCTGATGGATAGATAGAAGTGTCACGTCTTTGCAGTGCACGTGAAACTGTGATTGAGCCATATACTTACTTTAATTAGTAAGCCTCTATGGTGAGTTGTGACTGATTGTGGTCAGGTACCATCTTACAATACAAGCCTTTAATTAGGTTTGTAGGAAGATAGAGGGCTACTATTTCGTAAGCGGGACAGAAAGGGCTCAAAGGTTTTTGTGGCCTGTTTTGGCTGGGTGTTCCCAATCCTTATGGAGTTCTTATGTTGCATTGGTGACACACAACTCAAAGATATATCACTACTGCACTCATGATGTGCAGTATAAAGATACGCCATAAAAACTATACATAAAGGTATGCTATCATTTGTTTTTATATTTCTTTTATCTTTGTATGATTTTGTTGTATTTTGGTTTTGGATAGATAATCCCTTGGATAAGGTCCTTCAAGGGTTTCTAGACTTCTTTACCTTGATGGTTTTCTTGAAGTCTAATAAGTCATATATATATATATATATATATATATATATATATATATAATTAAAAAATATGTGTTAATTTAAAACTTTTTTGACAACAGCTAACCTACCCATATACGTGCTATCATTACTTTTTCTTATTTAAACACTCCATTTTCTTCACTTTCCTCTAGCTCATAATCATTCAAAGGGAGGGTGAGTATAGAAATGGCACCTTCTATTCGTAACATTAAAAATATCTGTGTATTTTATGGGTCTAGGTATGGGAAAGGTTTAGAGTTTATAAACATAGTAAGTACTCTTAGTCGAACACTTATTGCGAGGAATATTCATATTGTATATAGAAGAGGTTGTTATGGGTTAATGAGGGCTATATCACTCTCTGCATTTCTAGGAGGCAGTCAGGTTTTAGGTATCATTCCTAAAGCTTTAGAAGAAGTTTTTCAAATTGTTATTTTGGAAGAAGTTTTTCAAATTGTCTCTTAGGCCCAATTGAACATCCACCAAACCCATAGGTTTGTTGAATGATAATAATTTTTTTTTTGGTTTGTTATATTTTCTTAACCATGCCATGGAACAGAAATTTATCACACCTTTGGCGATATTACTTGTTATCTCTGCTTCCACTCTTGATGAGTTGATTAATAAATTAGAAGCTTTTGTTTATAAACCTGATCTAGCAATAACTCAGATAGATTGGTCAAAAAAAAGTACAGAGGGAAGCAGTATGAAACGCAAGCCAGATTCGACACTTCATCTATAACTTTGCTTTACCTTTAGTTTTATTTATCGTAATTTGTTTCTGTTTAAATTTATGTCAGATTTATCTTTTCACTAATTGCCGCAATAGGTAATATCTTCTATCATTTACTCATATATATTTTAACATTGGACAATGTTGTGATCTGGTTGGGGGGAAGGATAGTTGACCCAAAAACAAAATTAGGAAGTATGATATGATTGTCAGTAACTTACTAAGCCAATTAAGGATGACAGAGTAAGAAGTAAATTTTACTCTTGAAACACATCTAAATTGAGAAAATATGTTTATTGATATGATTGTCAGAAACCTACAGCAAAACCAATTAGGGATGGCAGAGTAAAGAATAATTTTACTCTTAAAGTAAATTACTCCTGAGACGCATCTAGACTGGAGAAGTAACTATTCTGTGTTGATTTGTGGAAGTAACAAAGTTTTATCATTTGATTTCCTTTTAATGATTCAAGTGAATAAACTCTCACATCCTTTAAAAGATTATCAAAAGATTATCAGAATCTCCTGATATACCATGTGGCATATCTATACCTAGAATAATGGTGGAAGCTTGCAAACAACAGGAAGATAAGGAGAAGGTTCAGGCCTAATAATGAATTCAACCCACTAATTTGGGATTGATCTTCAACAAACATTAGACAAATATTGGTCATTGTTCTTTATGAGATTTAAACTGAATGTTCTCAAACATCTTCTCAACTCTAATTGTACCATAATGATCTTCTATGCTCTTTGGTATTTTAACTTGTCATATCCATATTACCCCCTCTCCTTTACCATGGCCCTATTACAACCTTGAAGAAAGTCCTCTTGATTTTTGTGTGCATGTGTTTTTGAGTAACAGAGAAGTAGAAGATAAGCAAGCTTATAGTAGTGCAATTGTTCATGGGTTAAATAAAGTGAAATACTTACCTTTTAAACACTTGAGGGATTGAGAGTGAATTCTATGAGGATCTATCATTCTTGATTCATGCTTTTCAACTTAAGTTTCTTTGCTTGTTGATTTGAGATGCAAAGAAATGTTACCTCATGAATATTTTGATCCCTTGAATTTTTGGTTGCCCTTCTTGTTTATAAACTTTTGTATTCTTGAATATAATTGGAAATTGAGTCTTTTAGTGTTTTTAGCTTTCGAGTCTGTGTCGTTTTTCTTTGTTTCCTAGCTTTGGTCTTATGTGTTTTGCCTAGGAGTGCAAAAAACAAAGTGTGGGAGAATTTCATAATCACATTATTTATACATTAATAAACCCTCATTTTTAATAATTTACACTCTCCATGTACTTAATTGATTGATCTTGGTCATGTTTTGTAAGTTTGGGTTCAAATTATGCTTAATTGATCTTTTCCAACATTATTGAGATCTTACACTATTTCTATATTTCAGCCATAGCTTGAGTTCTAAATTTCTAGAAATTATGAATTTTATCTTGTTGGAAAGCTGAGGGAAAGATCTACAACTTTGATGACAACCTTGAAGTCTCAATTAAACATCTAGTAGAGCTAATTGGGCTTGGAAGTCAGAAAACAGGTTTTGTCAGTAGAACCCAAGTAGTGTGCACTAATCAGGGCATAACTTGGGTTGTAAGAGTTGTATTGAGCTGAAACTGATAGTATTGAAAAGCAAAGACAAAAGCCTTCAACTCTCATGAAGACCACTTTTCCAGAAAATGACATTTTAATAAAGTTATAATCATGTGAAGATAGTTGAATTAGCAAGTACAAGTGGAGAGACAAACATGATAATTGTTATGCCCGTATTTTATAACCCTAAATTGGATAAATTGTGATGCTTTGATTGATTTATAATGGAATTTATGCCACATTTAATATATTTATCCTTGTTATCTCATAATTGGTCTTTATCTATGTTTTTAGGTCTAAAAGAGTTGTTTTGATATGGCTCTATGAAGCTTTGGAAGGATTTATTACAATGGAGTTGAGATCGAAATTTATATTGCCAAGATTCATAGAGTTTTTGATCTTTGTGCGATAAAATGAGCATAACTTGAGCTACAAAGGTCAAAACTAGGTGAATTAGGTGTCCTTGGAAAGCTAAGAAAAAGATCTACAACTTTCATGAAGGTCACTTATCCAAAAAATGACGTTTTGAGCAATTAAAGAGTTAGACACGATCATGTCTGACTCATGTAAAGCTTCTTCCAGCTCACACGACCATGTCTAACTAATCTGAAGCTTCTAACTTGGAGGCATAACCATGTCTCATTTAGGCATGACCGTGTAAATACTATTCACTCACGGATCTACTGTTTCTACGCGTTTCGGAATGACTTTTGATGTTTTTCTCAGAGATTCGACCATGTCTCATTTAGGAACGGCCGTGAGTACTGTTCACTCACTGGATTTTACTATTTGGATGCGTTTTTTTGATGAATTTCACATGATTTCTAATGAGACTTGGTCGTGTCTCAAATAGACACGACCGTGTCTCCCATTAGACTTGTCAAGGATGCTAAAAGCTTCCCCAATTGATTATAAAAGAATGGGAAGGAGCTGCAGCAAAAGGAGGGACGTAGAGAGCAAGGGGAGAGGCTGCTAAAACACCAAAGGAGGTCCCCTGGAAGGGAGAAACCGAAGAAGGGAGTGACAGACCTCTAAGGTAGATCCTGGAAAGGGGAGAAAAGTCCTAAGGGGAGAGGTCCCCAAGAGAGGAAGCCCAAAGGAGGAAACTCTGGGGCAGAAATGGAAGATTAGCTGCAGAGGAGTTTGAGAGGCACAAGGATTTGAGGCAAGGGTTTGGGAGGCAAGATTAAGAGCTATTGAAGATCAACCAATGATGTTCTTTTTCTCTATCTTTTCTTTTATTTTGGAATCATGGTTGTCTCTTTAATCTCTATTCTTGTTTGTGCTTTAATTGTCATGAGTGGCTAAACCTCTTTATGTAGGATTGGGATGAAACTCTTTATTTCTTTATGTTGAATTGATTATTGTTGTTCTTGATTCATTCTTAGTATTCTTAATGTTTGTGGTATGTTGCGTGTCATATTTACACGATCTTAGGCTTTAGATGAAGGATCGAAAGAAGAAGTCTAATTGCTTGATAATTTAAGAATTGAACTTAGGAATTAATGCCTAGACATAGGGTTAAATCCTTCGAGGGTCAAATGATTGTCATGAATCTTAATGGGTTAGATCTTGGATTAATTACCATGAGAATGAGATTGATGAGGTTTTAGCACGTTTTTAATGCCAAGACATTGGGCTTCAAATAACTTAGGACATATCGCCTTCAAGAACATGAACAATTTAGCATAAAGAATATTGTAGTGGATTCCCAGTCCTAGGCCTTTATCCATGGTTGAATCTCAACTCTTCTTAGTTTAATTGCTTTTATTTTATTTTGATTTTAATTTAGCTTTCACCATTGTGTTTGTTCGCTTAAATAATCGAAATCGCCGTAAGAGTTGGTAATCAAACGATCCTCGTGGGAACGATATTTATTTTACTACTTGTACGACCCGTGCGCTTGTGGAAAATGTCACAACAAGTTTTTGGCACCATTGCCGGGGATCGTTTTGATATTAACACGAGCGGTAATTTGATTAATTAAGCATTTTTTACTTGATATTAACATTTTCCTATTTTTATTTTGCAGTTAGCCAATGTTGTGTCGGCTTAAGTGCCTCTCTGAGTTCGAAGCATTTGTAGGGGGATGTATATACTGTCGGCCACCAAAAAATTTTTTTTTTTCTCTTTCATTTAATTTATTTATCTTTGCATTTAATTCTTATATTTTGTTTTTCTTGGTTTGTTTCTCAATTTTTAGTTTGATTGTTTTTCGCTTTTTAGTTTGATTGTTTTTCAATTTTTGGTTTGTTTTTCAATTTTTGGTTTGTTTTTCTTATGCAGTTTTAGACCATATGTCGCTACTCATGAAGATCAGTTGTTTGAGTTTATAGCTACATGCCTCTTTCCCCACCCTTTCCCACCACCTTCATTATCTTGAGTTCACATTTTCAGGGAAGTTTCGTTGTCCTTTGTACTGTTATTTTTCTTATTTAAACATTAAGGACAATGTTTCTTTCAAATGTAGGGGGAATCGTTTTTCACTTACTTATTGCATTGAATCATGCGGGAACTGTGTTTTAATTTCTTGATTATTTCTGAGCTGATAGGAATTTGTTTGATAGGGAAATTCACTACTATTTTTGAACTATTTTTGTGTAAGGCAATCTTTTTCAATTGAATGTCGACCTAGAATAATTTAGCATTTTATTTGGAAAATTAGTCATGTCTGCTTGCATTTTTTCTCTTTGCTAATTAAAGCCAGAAAGTGAATTTTGAACCTCTATTGATTGGATTTATCATAAACTGAATCCTATTTTCCTTCTGGTGTGAGTTTTCTTTTGATTTTTGGTATGCTTGAACTTGCTTTGATATCTTGTTGAGACTTTAATGGTTCACATACATTCTTGGACATGATGATGGCAGTTAGGTTTAATTCTTTCTTGACTTCCAGAGTTTCATTTTAAAATAATCCATTAGTTGCCCCATTTGAGCCTGAAATTGATTTCTTTGAATACCCAGTTGATTAATCAGGTTGTATTCTTTGGAGCTTCTAATGTGTTAATTGAAAAGTCTTGAAAGGTTACTTTTATCTTCAAGGGTTGAAAGAAATAAAAAAAAATGTATATAAATGAAAAAAAAGGGAGAGATTATTGGTGATTAAATGATGAAAATATTGGGTTGAAAGTGAGATTTGGTTATATCCTTATGCATTATGCTCTATTGATTACCCTCTCAACCTGATTCTGCTCTATACAGCTTTACCCACAAACATTCTTCACCTTTATTCATATTTTTCCTTCCATTTATTTTACCCTTGGCCTCATTATAACCAGATAAAGTCCTTATGATTCTTGTTTTGTATGTGATCTTGAAAGTGGAGGTGATATTGATAATCAAGGCTATGGTCATGCATTTGTTGAGAGAGATTTGAGTGGTCTATTTGCCCTTAAACACTTGAGAGATGGAGAGATGAGTGACCTGAATTGTTTGGTAGAGAGAAAAGATGCATGCTAGACTTAAACCTCTAATTGTATTAAGTGTTGAATTTTCTTGTTTGATTGGATTTGATTGCCCTGTTTAATTGAATTTTATTTTATTTTTAAAACCGTGAATACCCCTGGATTCTTATTTTTTGATGTTTAGTTTGATGTTGACTTTGATTCATATTCTTTGCTTGAGGACAAGCAAAGTTCTAGTGTGGGAGAATTTGTTATGCCTGTATTTTATAGCCCTAAATTGGATAAATTGTGATGCTTTGATTGATTTATGTAAGAATTTATGCCACATTTAATCTATTTATCCTTGTCATCTCATAATTGGTCTTTATCTATGTTTTTAGGTCCAAAAGAGGTGTTTTGACATGGCTCTATGAAGCTTTGGATGAATTTATTATAATGGAGTTGAGATCGAAATTTATAATGCCAAGATTCATAGAGTTTTTGATCTTTGTCCAATAAAATGAGCATAACTTGAGCTACAAAGGTCGAAACGATGTGAATTAGGTGTCCCTGGAAAGCTAAGAAAAAGATCTACAACTTTCATGAGGGTCACTTATCCAAAAAATGACGTTTTAAGTGATTAAAGAGTTAGACACGGCCGTGTCTAACTTATGTAAAGCTTCTGTCAGCTCACACGACCATGTCTAACTGATCTGAAGCGTCCGACTTAGAGACACGGTCATGTATCATTTGTGCACGGCCGTGTGAGTATTGTTCACTTACGGATCTGCTACTTTTTTACGCATTTTCGGATGACTTTTGACATTTTTCTCAGAGACACAGCCATGTTTCATTTAGGTACGGTCGTGTGAGTATTGTTCATTCACTAGATTTTACTATTTGGATGCGTTTTCTGACGAATTTCACGTGATTTCTAATGAGACATGGACGTGTCTCCCATCAGACTTGTCAAGGACGCTAAAAGCTTCCCCAATTGATTATAAAAGAATGGGAAGGAGCTACAGCAAATGGAGGGACGTAGAGAGCAAGGGGAGAGGTTGCTGAAACCCCAAAAGAGGTCCCTTGGAAAGGAGAAACCAAAGAGGGGAGTGACAAACCTCTAAGGTAGATCCTAGAAAGAGGAGAAAAGTCCTAAGGGGAGTGGTCCCCAAGAGAGGAAGCCCAAAGGAGGAAACTCTGGGGCAGAAATGGTGGATTAGTTGTAGAGGAGTTTGAGAGGCACAAGGATTTGAGGCAAGGGTTTGGGAGGCAAGATCAAGAGCCATTGAAGATCAACCAATGATGTTCTTTTTCTCTATCTTTTCTTTTATTTTGGAATCATGGTTGTCTCTTTAATCTTTATTCTTGTTTGTGCCTTAATTGTCATGAGTGGCTAAACCTCTTTCTGTAGGATTGGGATGAAACTTTTAATTTTTTTATGTTGAATTAATTATTGTTGGCCTTGATTCATTCTTAGTATTTTTAATGCTTGTGGTATGTTACGCACCATATTTACATGATCTTAGGCTTTAGATGAAGGATCGAAATAAGAAGTCTAATTGCTTGATAATCTAAGAATTGAACTTAAGAATTAATGCCTAGACATAAGGTTAAATCCTTCGAGGGTCAAATGATTGTCATCAATCTTAATGGGTTAGATCTTGGATTAATTGCCATGAGAATGAGATTGATGAGGTTTTAGCACATTTTTAGTGTCAAGACATTGGGCTTTAAATAACTTATGACATATCGCCTTCAAGAACATGAACAATTTAGCATAAAGAATATTGTAGTGGATTCTCAGTCCTAGGCCTTTATCCATGGTTGAATCTCAACTCTTCTTAGTTTAATTGCTTTTATTTTATTTTGATTTTAATTTAGCTTTCACCATTGTGTTTGTTCGCTTAAATAATTGAAATCGCCGTAAGAGTTAGTAATTAAACGATCCTCGTGGGAACGATATTTATTTTACTACTTGTATGACACGTGCGCTTGCGAAAAATGTCATAACAAGTTTTTGGCGCCGGTGCCGGGGATCATTTTGATATTAACACAAGCGGTAATTTGATTAATTTAAGCATTTTTTACTTGATATTAACATTTTCCTATTTTTGTTTTGCAATTAGCCAATGTTGTGTCGGCTTAAGTGCCTCCTTGAGTTCGGAGCATTTGTAGGGGGATGTATATAGCTGTCGGCCACCAAAAAGATTTTTTCTTCTTTTTCATTTAATTTATTTATCTTTGCATTTAATTCTTGCATTTTGTTTTTCTTGGTTTGTTTCTCAATTTTTGGTTTGATTGTTTTTCGTTTTTAGTTTGATTGTTTTTCAATTTTTGGTTTGTTTTTCAGTTTTTGGTTTGTTTTTCAGTTTTTGGTTTGTTTTTCTTATGCAGTTTCAGACCATATGTCACTATTCATGAAGATCAGTTGTTCGAGTTTATGGCTACATGCCTCTTTCCCCACCCTTTCCCACCACCTACATTATCTTGAGTTCACATTTTCAGGGAAGTTTCGTTGTCCTTTGTACTGTTATTTTTCTTAATTAAACATTAAGGACAATGTTTCTTTCAAGTGTGGGGGGAATCATTTTTCACTTGCTTATTGCATTGAATCATGCGGGAACTGTGTTTTAATTTCTTGATTATTTCTGAGCTGATAGGAATTTGTTTGATAGGGAAATTCACTACTATTTTTGAACTATTTTTGTGTAAGGCAATCTTTTTCAATTGAATGTCGACCTAGAATAATTTAGCATTTTATTTGGAAAATTAGCCATGTCTGCTTGCATTTTTTCTCTTTGCTAACTAAAGCCAGAAAGTGAGATTTAAGTCTTTATTGATTGGATTTATCATAAACCGAATCCTATTTTCCTTCTGGTGTGAGTTTTCTCTTGATTTTTTGTATGAACTTGCTTTGATATCTTGTTGAGACTTTAATGGTTCACATACATTCTTGGACATGATGAAGGCAATTAGGTTTAATTCTTTCTTGGCTTCTAGAGTTGCATTTTAAAATAATCCATTAGTTACCCCATTTGAGCCTGAAATTGATTTCTTTGAATACCTAGTTGATTAATCAAGTTGTATTCTTTGGAGCTTCTAATGTGTTAATTGAAAAGTCTTGAAAGGTTACTTTTATCTTCAAGGGTTGAAAGAAATAAAAAATATATATATAAATGAAAAAAAAGGAGAGATTATTGGTGATTGAATGATAAGAATATTAGGTTGAAAGTGAGAATTGGTTATATCATTGTGCATGATGCTCTATTGATTATCCTCTCAACCTGATTCTGCTCTGTATAACTTTACCCATAAACATTCTTCACCTTTATTCATATTTTTCCTTCCATTTATTTTACCCTTGGCCTCATTATAACCAGATGAAGTCCTTTTGATTCTTGTTTTGTATGTGATCTTGAAAGTGGAGGTGAGATTGATAATCAAGCCTATAGTCATGCATTTGTTGAGAGAGATTTGAGTGGTCTATTTGCCCTTAAACACTTGAGAGATGGAAAGATGAGTGACCTCAATTGTTTGGTAGAGGGAAAAGATGCATGCTAGACTCAAACCTCTAATTGTATTAAGTGTTGAATTTTCTTGTTTGATTGGATTTGATTGCCCTGTTTAATTGAATTTTATTTTATTTTTAAAACCATGAATGCCCTTTGATTCTTATTTTTTGATGTTTAGTTTGACCTTGACTTTGACTCATTCTTTGCTTGAGGACAAGCAAAGTTCTAGTGTGGGAGAATTTGTTATGCCTGTATTTTATAGCCCTAAATTAAATAAATTATGATGCTTTGATTGATTTATGTTAGAATTTTGCCACATGTAATCTATTTATCCTTGTTATCTCATAATTGGTCTTTATCTATGTTTTTAGGTCCAAAAGAGGTGTTTTGACATGGCTCTATGAAGCTTTGGATGGATTTATTACAATGGAGTTGAGATCGAAATTTATATGGCCAAGATTCATAGAGTTTTTGATCTTTGTCCAATAAAATGAGCATAACTTGAACTACAAAGGTTGAAATGATGTGAATTAGGTGTCCTTGGAAAGCCAAGAAAAAGATCTACAACTTTCATAGGGGTCACTTATCCAAAAAATGACGTTTTGAGTGATTAAAGAGTTAGACACGGCCGTGTCTAGCTCATGTAAAGCTTCTATAAGCTCACATGGCCATGTCTAACTGATCTGAAGCTTCTGACTTGGAGACACGGCCATTTCTCATTTAGGCACAGCCGTGTGAGTACTGTTCACTCACGGATCTGCTATTTTTACGCTTTTTTCGGATGACTGTTGATGTTTTTCTCAGAGACACGACCATGTCTCATTTAGGCTTGGCCGTGTGAGTACTGTTCATTCACTGGATTTTACTATTTGGACGTGTTTTCTGAAAAATTTCACGTGATTTCTAATGAGGCATGGCCATGTCTCCCATCAGACTTGTTAAGGACATTAAAATCTTCCTCAATTGATTATAAAAGAATGGGAAGGAGCTACAGCAAAAGGAGGGACATAGAGAGCAAGGGGAAAGGCTGCTGAAATACCAAAGGAGGTCCCCAGGAAGGAAGAAACCGAAGAGTGGAGTGACAGATCTCTAAGGTAGATTCTGGAAAGGGGAGAAAAGTCCTAAAGGGAGAGGTCCCCAAGAGAGGAAGCCCAAAGGAGGAAACTCTAGGGCAGAAATGACGAATTAGCTGTAGAGGAGTTTGAGAGGCACAAGGATTTGAGGCAAGGGTTTGGGAGGCAAGATCAAGAGCCATTGAAGATGAACCAATGATGTTCTTTTTCTCTATCTTTTCTTTTATTTTGGAATCATGGCTGTCTCTTTAATCTCTATTCTTATTTGTGCTTTAATTGTCATGAGTTAAATCCTTCGAGGGTCAAATGATTGTCATGAATCTTAATGGGTTAGAACTTGGATTAATTGCCATGAGAATGAGATTGATGAGGTTTTAGCACGTTTTTAGTGCCAAGACATTGGGCTTTAAATAACTTAGGACATATCGCCTTCAAGAACATGAACAATTTAGCATAAAGAACATTGTAGTGGATTCCCAGTCCTAGGCCTTTATCCATGGTTGAATCTCAACTCTTCTTAGTTTAATTGCTTTTATTTTATTTTGATTTTAATTTATCTTTCACCATTGTGTTTGTTCACTTAAATAGTCGAAATCGTCGTAAGAGTTGGTAATAAAACGATCCTCGTAGGAACGATATTTATTTTACTACTTGTACGACCCGTGCGCTTACAGAAAATGTCACAACAATAATCATCCACCCACTTATTAATCATCTAGCCACTAAATAATCATCCACCCACTTATTAATCATCTAGCCACTAAATAATCATCCACCCACTCATTAAATAACTCCATTGTCATTTTTCACTCATCCACCCGTCATCTACCCAATCATTAAATAACTCCATTATCATTTTGTACTCCTCGAGCTCTATAAAAGGGAGCATTGGCTAATCATCTTGGGCATCTTGGCTTAGAGATCAAGATCATGCTATTGTATTATTTGTTTCTCTTGTAGTTTTCTTTTGTTCTTAATTGAAGTTACGTTCATTTTTTTCTTCTTCTCTCTTTCTTTCTTCTTGTTCATAAGTAACTAATATTCATTTTGCTTAGGTGAAAGGGTGAAGCTTTTAGTAATAAAATAAGGTTAGATTAATTTCTTTCTTGTGCTTAAATAATATATTATCAAGTGGTCATTATATGTGTAGTATTTTGTTTCCAATCTATTTAGAAACCCTCCTTGTAAAGTAGAGTTCTTGATTCATTGTAGACAAGTGGTTGACACAATGAATGCTTGAACCTATTGACAAGTGTTAGTGTAGGTAAATATTCAAAGGAACCATAATATAACTACGTATATAATTCTAAATGGACTTTGAATGTTTTATTTCCCGATTGGTACCTCTGTTGTACGTGGATTTCAATTGAGTTATAAAAAAAATAATGTTGTCCTTAATTTATTACCAAAAGTGGATCTCCTAACCTAAGCAAGTTCTTTTTTTAATTGTGAACAATTTTATTATCTTTATTGTTGTGACTAATCCTTTCCTTACCTCAAAGAATTTTTCTTCATCAATTTCCTGTGGATCGACCTCGGACTCCCAAGAAATTTGTTACTTGAGACAACCTGCACTTGGGTTTGCATCTTTTAATCAGCATCACTAGCTCTAGATTTAATATGGAAATAAGAGATACATGAGGTGAGAATTCAAAAATCCTCAGTACGTATACATATAACATGTCATCACAATAAGTCCAGCTGCTTCGGGGAAACAAATCATATTTGTAAATGACATATAGAAAAGTGGCTAAAGCCAAAAGGATTTACGTTCTCTTCCCGAGGTAAAAATTCCATTATTATCATTAGACAATAAATTCACTATCAATCATTGTATCCAAATCCAACACATCATCATTAGATTATAGATTATATCAACAATATATGAAATATGAGTCACAACTCACCATCTCTAGAATATTCACATTCTCTTATAATGTAAACATTCAATAATAATTCCATGATCTATATAACTAACATTCTCACAATAATATGATAGTGTTCAATCATGAGAAATCTCAATCTAGTGCTTGTTTATCATCATTTTTCAAAGCATATTCCTAGGAACTCAATTCCTTAAATCACTTGGTAGGGAGGGACTGTTACCTCCTTACACCACCGGTAACCCTGGCCACATATGATGGGGAAACTAATGAGAAGTCTCACACAAGGAATTTTGGATCACCTTCCCCACAGAGGTTCATCTCCTTAAATTCACATCTAATAAGGAAACAAGTCACAAATCTTATACTAAGAATTTTGGATCAACTTCCTTATCGAGGTTCATCTCCTCAAATTCTCTAGCCAAAAGATTATGCACATCTTTCTAAAGTTACAATATTAAAGGAATAGTAAGCATGGATTCACCATTATTCAAGGATCTTATCCAATGTCTTTTAACTTGTGCACATTCATTTCAATTGAATTCTAGCTCAGCTTTAACAAATTAAAGGAGCAAATCATCATTAAGTATCTCAACTTTACTTTTATAAATGAGCAAAATAATTTCTAGTACACCTCATAAGCATATTAACTGTACATCCAATTTATCTTAACAAATAGATATACCTAGTGCACAACATTATTACTTCACAAGTAAACAAAGTGCACAATGTTATCATCAATTCATAAACATAATAGTGGCACAATAACTTCATTTCTCAAGTTTACTAAGTGCACATTGATAACACAAGATACTTCCATTAGTGAATCAAATCACACCATAAGCTTACATTTGGTTCCCATAGAGCAGAAACCTCTATTTCCTCAAATCAGGGGTTTGGTAATCATTTACCATGCTTAGAAATTGATTACCGCAAGCCATTCTCTTAAAATAAAAGCTTGGTAAGTTTCTGTCTTTGGGAGATTAATTGCCCAGAAACTCACCGATTAATCACCCAATACTAGCAGAAAATCCTCTATTTTTGTTGTCATTGACCGATTGATTGGTCATTTTTGGTGCGATTAATCGCTCAAGCCATTTTCATTTTTGGTATTGGCTGATTAATCAGTCACTTTCTCACCGATTAATTTCCCAGCATCAAAATACTCAGAAATAGATTCTATGAACTGGTAATCAAATACTGACTTCCATAATCGATTATCAAATAATTTTAACACCAAAAAATGGTTACCAAACATGTTAAACTCATGTAAAGCCTTAAGGTTATGAAGCAAATCAAAACCAAATCAAATCTTTTATCAACACCATTATTTCTAATCAAACTATCACTTCCAATCGAAACTAACTCTAAGACTTGACTTGTCATCATGTCAAGTTCTATTAAGACCAATATCATCAAACATGTACAACTACGTGTCATCAAATTGATATACCATTCAAATTTTCAAATCAAGTTCACTAATACAAGATTTTGGAAATAAGAAGAAAAAGGATAAGGAAGCATAAACCTCTCACCCATCAATCCCATCTCAGCCCCAAAGAGAAAAATAAGCAAGAACATCTTAAAATCATCATGTATACACATACTAGGGTAGAAAAAAGGTGAGGAAGAAGAGATATTATGGTAAACAATCCCTATCTTAACTCTCTTATTGATGGTGCTTAACCTTTTCTTTTTCCTTTCCTTCTTGTTGGTTGGTGATGTAGTTCCTTTTCCTTTTCCTTTTCCTTTTCTTGTTTTCCCTTTATTTCTATCTTCTTCCTTTTTCTTTTCTTTTTCTTTTCTATGCTGCAAGTGTCGTGTGAAGGGTGAGAAAAATAAAAGTGAAAAAATGAAGAGAAGAGTGAAGGGCGATGGAGAAAGAGTTGGAAGGATAAGGTTTGACTTTTGGTATTTGACTAGGAGTGTTGTATCTCTTAAAAATACTTTGATCTTTCATTGATGATTTTTCTATTTTTCCATAAGTGTTAGGGAAAATTCTAAGTCTTCTTCCAATTACCAAACTCATCATTTAATGATTACCTTTATACACCGTTAACAACCACTAACCTATATTACTCTTCCTATGTGGTTAAAAATACCAAACTAATTTAGTTGATTCTCAAAAATTCACCACAATTCATTCTAAGTAATTATGACTTGGAAATAAATTTGAAAAATTTATTTTTATCATCTAAGCAGTTTATGCTAAGTTCTAAGCTAATATAAGCTATTTTTCACATTTGGTGTTATACCATTATGCCCAAACTAACTCAGAAGGTCTTTTGAATTAATTGGTAACTTACACAAGTATTATAGAGCTTCAATAATAATAATCAAGGCTATTAGGTTAGGGAAGATGTTACACTAGCTCCCTATCCTTTTTGTATTGGCTTTCTTTATTATATGTGTTTCATAGATGTTTGTTCTAGATTCACATGGATTTATCTTTTAAAAAGAAAATTCGATGCCTTTTATGCTTTGTCCTATATGCATCATGATTGTGCTCCACCTATAATCAGCAATTAAGTTTGATAAAAGAACAAATCACCACAAAAGGAAGGGTGATTTGTAAGAATTTGATTTGTAACAAATCACCAACAAGTTATAGAATCACAATCACCAAGTCAATGACAACATAAGTTTCAATAAGAAATTTGTAAGGATATTTGGACAACAGATATCCAATGTATATTTAAAATCCAAGCTAGCTATCAAACTCAATAAATATTATCTCTTGAAAAGGAATTACTAAAGAAAAATAAAGAATTAGTGAATCATGTTGCAAGTATAAGGCAAATGACTAATTGTCTAGCATTATCATTAATCAAATAATATAAATAAATAAATAAACACATATCAGTATCCAAGCTTCTACATAAGCCAACAACAAAATTATCCCCCAAAACAAACCCATCATCCATAAAACTCAACAACCGACATAGCCAAATCAAAAAGAAAAAAGCATAAGGAGAGTATCCATGAAAAACCTACATACCTAATCAGCAGAAAAACATTGAGCAGCTGAGCACGAACCATAACTAGAACAGTGAGTGACTGAGCACAAACCACAACTGCGAGCACAAATAAGAAACCAAAATTATGAGCGCTATAGGAAGTAACCAGAATAGTAAGCGACTGAGCACGAACTAGAATTGTAAGCATGAATGAGAAACCAAAACTGTGAGCACGAGGGGAAGCAACCAAAACAGTGAGCGGCTGAGCATGAACCAGAAATGCAAGCACGAGGAGAAGTAACCAAAACGTGAGAGTGAAGAAACCAGAGTGTTGATAACTTCACAAAATATAGTTATTTACGGCCTATATCTGTAGTTCATAGATTGCTTAGTCCTTGCATTTATGCATATTTGGAAAGTTTTAGACTTAGATTTGTCAAATGCAATTTGGATACCTTGCTATATGATCTTAAGCAAATTGTGCATATTCTTAAATGATTAAGTGGATTTACAACTTATATTTAACTTAGTGATTTCTCTAATGTAGGATGGGCTCAAAAGAGATGAATTGATGTAAGTCAAGGCCCAACATTGGAGAATAAAACCAAGGAAGCAGTCCAGCATAGCACACCATGGCACAAGGAAGTGCACGTTGCAACCACGGCGTAAGGAAGTGCACGCCGCGGCGTGACGTGCAGAATTGAGCCTATAAATAGATTTTTATTAGATTTTTAGAGGATAGCCGTTTAGGGTTAGAGAAGTTGTGGCTTTGTCCTTCATTTCTGGGCATATTGGAGGTCAAGGGAGCCAAGGTTGGAAACTATCTTCCTCATGGAGGAAGATTTAAGCATCAATGGCAATATCCATAAGCTTTGCCTCCTTTCTCCCTTTTCTTTCATCTCTCCCATTATCTTGAACATAATTTTTGTATTGTATTTTCATGTTCAATGATGTAGCAGCTGTTTTCGGGAATACTTTGAATCCTTTTTATGAATATTAATGATTTTGTTCTCCTCTGAGTTTGTATGAATATTAATGCCTAATCATCATTTAAGCTGATTTGATAAAATCTAATGAGCCTAGACATAGGACTTTGGGTTTGAGATCAGATGTATGGTTGATGCATGTTCGATTCCATTACAATGGCAATATGAGTTAATTCGCTAATGGGATAAAAATATACCTTTTAGTCATGCATAACGTGTATTTGAGAATAGATCTTAATGAGTGAAGTTTGTGCTAGTTCTCGTGGAAACATAGTGGATTAGGTAAATGAAGCCATGGTTAATTGACCCCTAGACATAGGCTTTCAACTAATGAAGATTCTCAAGTTAACCTAATCATTGCATTCATATTTACGAAGAGGATTGCATGTTGTTAGTTGAAGTAAAGGGTGAAGAAGGATTTTCCTAAGCTCTAGCCATTATCTTTATTACTTTCTAGTCTTTAGTTTATATCCCTTTTCTCTATTTTTATGTTCTTGAATAGAATTACTTAAACTATCGGTTAATACTTAGCATTGGAAATAAACTTATCCTCGTGGGAACGATACTTTACTCTTCACTTTATTACTTGTTTGGCCCGTGCACTTGCGGCCTTAAAAAGGACAAACAAGTGTGAGGTGAAGAAATCAAAACACGGCAGCAAAGTAACCAGGCGTAATAATTTGGGGTTAGGGTTCAGATAAGTGATTTGAGGATTATGGTTGAGATGCAATTTGGGGATTAGGGTTCATCAATTTTAATTTCAGAAGATGAGAATGTGTAGTGACTAATTCCTGAAAAAGTGAAATTGTGTAAATCGGTTTGGATATAAATTGGTTAACCAAATTGTATTACTTAGGAGTTAACTTGGTCACTTTTTAGAAGTAAGAAACAGTTCAATTTTAAAAATGTTTCAAATAGTTAGGTTTATTTAGGTGTGGTTTGTAACACCCTAATATAAATTTTCGTAAAATACATGGAGTATTTCAAGACAATTTGCATTAAAGTGTCACTTCAAAGAATGCATAAAAATAAAATCCATAATAACCTTTATAAATAATATAGAAAGCCTCAAATGATAAAAAGATCATATATATATACATCTCTGGCTAACAAGGCATATCGTATACATAAACTTTTACATACAACCAGAAAAGTAATAACATACGAACTGGTTAAAAAAAAAGTACAACTACAGAACTAAGTCTTCTATTTCTTCTTTTTCTTACCATTTCCTTTTGGTGGGTCTTCACCTGGAATTACATGAAGTATACAGGGGTGAGAAATCACAATTTCTCAGTATTCGCATACCAAGACCAGCAGTTCATCATTTACAATAAATAAATAACTGAGCACGTTAATAATATAAACAATATAAGTATTCGATAATCAATAACATCAAAAGATTGCCCATACAATCCTAAGATATTATTAAACAAACAACTAACCAATCAATTAATTAAGCAATGACAACTGCCCATACAATTGTCAACCATGCAATGTTTTATGTGATGAGGTATGGTTATGCTCAAACAAGTACTAATATAATGTTTATGCAATGTAAATACAAGTTTTGAAATTTGAAAACACAAGCTACTTGCTTAATTTCCAGAAACCTCTGTTTATTGTATATACAAAGTAGAATAAGCCCAAAAGCCTAATCCCACTTGGTAATAGGTAAACATTTTCCCCTTACCAACGTAAGAGTACTATTGTCATCCCCATATCAGTAACCCTGACCAAAATAGCATACCAGATACGACAATCTAGATCAACACCTTGTTCTCTGGCCATATGGTTGTGCACACCATCTAAGGTCACAATACATAGGAAATTAACAAATATCAAGTTTGAAAACTAATTATCCAAGCCACATTTAAATACCAGAGCATAGGAACCTTAGCCTCACTTATCCAACAAAGGTAGCAAGATTCATATCTCCAATTAAATAGTATCTAGAACTTCACATAATCACTCACAAGTGATTTAGAAGTCAACCTCATGATGACCAAAGTTCTAAACACCAACCTAGGCATTCTATCATACTTTGAATGTCTAAGCATTTCCAAACTTTTCATATATGCAAGTTGATAATTCTTCCCAAGAAATATCTCTAGAAGTGTCTCATAACATCCAAAAAGACTTATACAAACGATCCCATAAAGAAAATCTCGATTTTTCCATAAACAGGGAGCTTGTAATCGATTACGCCATTGTTATGATCAATTACAACAAAGTCAGAAACTTGGTAATCGATTACACCATTGTTGTAATCGATTATAACAAATTCCAGAAGCCCGGTAATCAATTACACTATCCTTATAATTGATTACATCCTTTGCAGAAGCTTTGTAATCGATTACATCAACCTTGTAATCGATTACATCAGGCATAAACATGGTTCTGCAGAATTTTGCAGAACGTGGTATTGTTCCATTGGGACAAATCATATATATTGATCACTTCAAACTAGTTTCTAGGTGATTTTAAGTTCCTAACAAGTTCACTAACATGAAGGAAACTCAAAACACCAATTGATTTCATCAAAATTTGATCCAAACACAAAATCTCCCATTAAAACCCCAAAACTTACACTTTGAGCATTTTAGGTCTAAAATGGATGGTTTTAGTTTCTAATCCATACTCTTTCCATAAATAAATCATAAACAACATTTATAACTCGTCCAAGCAAGAAAATCACATATCACACCACAAGAACTCAATTTGACACACTATGTAACACCCCAAAAAGTGTTTGTTTAATTATCAATGATCGTTTTATAATATTCTTGATTTTTAGGAATTTTTCTGGAATTTTTCGGAAATGACGAATATTTTAATATATTCCTCGTTTTGCATGCACACTGAGTAGAGATCTACAAAAGTCAGTGTAATGCTCCAGAAATCGTTTATTTTATCATAAATAGTCATTTTCCAATATTTGTGATTTATGTGAATTCTTTCAGAATTTTTTGGAAATGATAAATATTTTAATAAATTCCTCATTTTGCGTGCACACTGAGCATAGCCGGGAAGATGGGATATTTTTCTGTGGCTGGTGAAATCTAAATTGTGGACATGTCGACGGGGGATCTTACTAAACCCGAGGCCGGGCACAATTTACGAGGTTTATGTTTTTCAAGGTTTTACCCGATAAATGAAGTCGCAGAACCGTAAAATCATCCGATGGACAATAAAATATTATTTTCATCATCTGTAACTCTTCTACACTGGGGAAAAATGATACTGACAGTGTAAATATTCATCTGTGTTAGTGTGCCCAATTAGGAGACAACCTTACTTTCGCTTTATCAGAAAACGCGCGAAACTTCCCTTGCAAGCTTGGAGGAAGCTTCTAGGAAATTTCCTTCCCTTTTTCCCCATGCAAATGATCCTCTCCCTCTTCTCTCTCCTCACTCACAGCTGAAGCCAATTTTGGGGGGGAAATAATTTTGCTTTTCACTTTATTAATCATAACACTTTATTTCAAAATTTCACCTAATGCACCTTCTCTCTCTACCTTCACCCTTCTTCTTCCTTTTGAGATTTTCTCCTCCTTCTCTCTAGAAGCACACGGCCAGCAGCCCTTCATGGCCTCATCCATTACAAAAATTTCATCCAACCTCATTTTTTTAATCCTCTCCATCTCCTAAACACTTTTCTTGCTTGTGGTTCTTTGAAAATCCACTATTTTCACCATTTTCTTCAAGCTTCAAGCTTAAGGTTTTTGGGTAAGCTTCTTGATTCTTCACTTTCTTTTCTCATTTTCATTTTTATGGTCTTCTTGGTGACCATCCTTGCTTTATTTTTCAAGCATTGGTGCTATTTTGATGAAGTTGAAATTCTAGGGTTTTTGGTGGTGCCCAATCCGGAAATTACAAGGAGTTCTTGGAGGTTTCTCTTGTTTTCTTCACTTTGGTAAGAGAAAGACACTCCTCCTCAACCTCTATTAGCATTTAGAAACCTTGTTTGTGGTTGATTGTTAGAAAACCCTAATGAGGGTTATTCTTTGATTGTATGATTAGTATGTTTTCATGTTATTTGCACTTGGTTTATGCTATTGGATTGATTGTTGGTGTATATTGGTATATTGGAATGGATTGGAAGGCATGAAATGGAAGAAAATGATTTGAGATTTTCTCTTGGGTGGCCACGGTTTTGGGGCCCAAGAATTGGGGTTCTTTGTGAACAATTGTAACAAGTGAGGGATTTGTTTAATCAAGTGTGTAATGTGAAATCAATGGAATGGAAAAATTGGAAACTTAATTCCCTAGGGAGGCCACGGCCTCTAGGGCCTTTTTGGGACTTAATTATGCAATTTTGGTAACCTTGGAACTTAGATAATCAAATGATTTAAATCATAGGTAATAGGATAGAAAATTAGCAAATTAGAAACAATTGGATATAACTAGAGATTCATAAATTTTAAAAAACCAAGAATGAAATTTGTCATAAAACTTAAGATAATTTTACTAGGGCAAGAACAAGAGAGTGTGAGACTTTGAGATCTTAGAATAACCTTCTAAATGTAGGAGAATAAATTACATTAGGAAAATTTAACTAATTGTGAGAATTTAATTAGAGACGAACTTTGTAAGAAAGACTAATTTTAAGTAAGGGTTCATAATAGACCTTAAAAATGTATCACTCTATTTAATTTCAATATTATGAAATTATGGGTCCATGTGAGTGACCAATGATGTGTTGATACTCTCTTGGCCAATTGTGGCACATTGTGGAATTGTATGTAATGATGATCATATATGTTTATGCATAGAGTCTTTATGCATTGTGAAATGTCCTTTGGATTGTTGTTAAGGCCAAGTTGCCTAGGAGATTGAACACACCTTAGTGCGGGTGCGAGTAAACTAGTGTAGGTTGTTGTAGACCTTGGGGACGTCGAGGTGTGGGTTCCTCGCAATGGGCGGTTGGTAGCTCTCCTGCCCGTGGGGCAGACCGATGCAAACGCACCAACGATCCGGACCGAGACACTATCCTATATCGTGATCTAGCGTAGACTGTCTGCACAATGCCTGGATGTGCACATGGAAAATTGTTGAGTTATAGCACTTTGGCCTCGGTAGCCGAGTTGCAGACGTGTCTCCTGATCTTTTTCTTTGACTATTTGTGTCTAGCTTCATGGAGTAGGAATTTGGGTACTGTGTGCATATACATCAAGAGATGTCATACCATTTGATAATTACTGCTTTATGTGGGTTTGAACTGTTTATTTATTATTATAATGAAGGACTACCTGGAACTACTTACCTGCTTACTATTGTATTTACTGTCTATCATTATTATTATTGTTTCTTGAAATGCTATTTGGGCACGTCGTGCCGTTTTGTTTCTTGCTGCTATAATTGGTAATGATGGTAGGATGTCTTACCTTTTTCCTGTATTTCTGTTATTTTCTACCTATATATTGTGTCCCATCGAAGATGACGACAAGGAGGTTGGAGCTCCCAATTTCCCCGGCTTCTGGCCTAACCACGATTAGCATCTATCGTGGAGCATGGAGGCACGCATGCGCGGATTTCTGGGTGATGTGCATCTGACCTTCCTTGGGGGGCCAGAGTGTTGGCACATTAACCTGAGTTTCGACCGCTGTGTCTACTTGGGAGACGTATCGATCTCGCTGGCCTGGAAACATCATGAGCCGTCGATTCTTACTTGCTGCATCAGCCTGCGTTTGGAGTTTTATCTGCCCATCCGAGAGATGTGGGGTGACCGCTACTACACCCCGCAGGAGGACTCTTTTGATTCCACTGCTCGGGCTCTTGCCCGTGGCTCTGTGGTTCCTATGGAGGTTTCCTCGGATAAGGAGGACCCCGCGGAGGATCCTGACACGATCCCTCCTTATCTGAGGGACTGACATTACTGGTAGCTGCTGATGGCTACCAGTGTTTTATTTTGGGGGCCTGATGTTTTATTTTTGGTGGGTCAGTATATTCGATATCTTGGGGATGTATATGTATGATCCTTTGGGCAGGTATAGTTTTGCTTTTTGGGAATTCCAGGCTTGTATCTAAAACATATTTGATATATATATATATATATATATATATATATATATATATATACATGTTGTTCGGATGTAAGTTTTATCTTCTGTCTTACTCTTTATTGTTATTCACTTTTCGTCACTACGTTCTATTAATTGAAGAGAAAAAAAATATAAATAATAATAATAATACAAATAATAATTCAAAAAAAAAAAATATATATATATACCTAAATATATATATATATATATCGCCATTTTATTTATGTAACAACAAATCGAACAAAATAACCTTAACTAAAACGAACCGGGTCTTAATTTTGAAAATTTTATTTTTCGCATTTCTATTTGACAATGTGACGTTCCCTCCCAAAAAGGGGTGTCACATTAAGTTAGTATCAGAGCCCCGGTTTATATTTCTTTGGGTCTTGTGTGTGAGCCTGTTTTGTTTGTACTATGTGAATCTCTGTTATTGGTATTCTGAATGGATACATATGACTTTCCCTATGTGTTTTAGCTAATCTAATCTAAGAGAAAGCAAGATGGCAAGAGGCGGAGAAATGACAGCTGCTATAGAGGCAATGCAGAGGATGGCGGAAGTCATCGCGTAACAGAATGAACGTGCTGCTCAGCAACAAGAGAGAGCTGCTCAACAGCTCGAAGCGACTGCTGATGCACAGAACTTGGCAGAATTTCATCGTCACAACCCTCCACAATTCAAAGAAGAATTTGATCCAAACAAGGCTAGTTTGTGGATCAAAGAACTGGAGAAAGTTTTCCGTGGCATGAACTGTGCCGAAGACAAGAAGGTGAACTATGCTACCTTCATGCTGGTCGGCAATGCCGAAGATTGGTGGAATGGAACTCAGAGAATACTGGAGGCTGAGGGAAGTGACATCACGTGGGACTTGTTCAAGGACAAATTCTTGGACAAGTACTTTCCTGCAAGCATGAGACATGCGAAAGAGATGGAGTTCCCCAACCTGAAGCAGGGGAGCATGACCATTACTGAATATGCAGCCAAATTTGAGAACTTGGAGAAGTTTTCCACGCATTTTCAGCATCAACCAAATGAAGCTTGGAAGTGTTGGAAGTTCACTGAAGGACTGAGGTACGAAGTGAATAAGGTTGTTATCACCCTAAAAATTAAAGTGTTCTCGGAGCTGTTGGACACATGCTGTGAAATGGAGGCCTTGGAACAAGCTAGAGATTCGAGGAGCAAGAACTTTGGGCCTGCAAGGTTCCAAAAAGGTGGAGGCAATAGTTCGAACCGCTTCCAAAAGAAACCCTATTCCCGACCAATGGGAAGTCAACAACAAACTGATGGGAGTTCTGGCGGAGGTTCTACTGGGAACCGGACTAGTCAGAATGTGGCATATCCCTCTAAATGCCTAAAGTGTGGGAAAGACCATCTCATGAGAGAGTGCACAATCAAGGGAATCATCTGCTTCAGATGTGGCAGACCGGGCCACATGTCCAGAGATTGCAACCAGGTAAAAGCTAAACCTTCAGTCAATGCAACTCGAGCTAAGAAACCGCAAGCTGGAGGTCGAGTCTACACCATGAGCGGAGCTGAAGCCTCCGAATCCAAAGACTTGATTCAAGGGGAGGGCACCATAGAAGGTAATCTTTTAAAAGTACTGTATGACTCTGGGGCAACCCATTCTTTCATATCATATGACTGTGTGCTACAACTTAACTTACCAATGTCTACCCTACCTTTTGATTTGACTATCTCAACCCCTACTGACAAACCGGTTGTTACTACCAAAGTCTGTTTGAAGTGTCCCTTAATTGTTGAAGGCCGAGTCTTTTCCGTCAATTTGATCTATTTACCTCTTTCACAACTAGATATAATCTTAGGGATGAACTGGTTGTCTTCCAACCATGTTCTATTAGATTGCTCTAGAAAGACCAAAGTTTTCCAGTGGATGAAGATTCTAGATACTTGACGGCCAACCAGGCACAAGCTTTCTTGAAAGAAGGAGCTCAAGGATACATCTACTGTCTTCTTTGAAAATCGAGAGCGAGGCTGATCTGAGTACTATTCCAGTAGTGAGTGAGTTTTCTGAAGTCTTTCCCAAGGATGTACCTGGTTTACCACTGACGCACGAGATAGAGTTTGCTATTAACCTTGTCTTGGGAGTTGGTCCCGTGTCTATAGCACCTTATCAGATATCGCCAACAGAATTGGCAGAACTTAAGAAACAACTAGAAGAGCTTTTGGAGAAACAGTTCGTCAAACCGAGTGTATCACCCTGGGAGCACTAGTGTTGTTGGTTCGGAAGAAGAACGGTACCTCAAGATTGTGTGTGGACTATAGGTAGTTAAACAAGCTGACGATCAAGAACAAATATCCACTCCCAAGAATCGACGACTTAATGGATCAACTGAAGGGAGTGGTGGTGTTTTCGAAGATCGATCTGAGATCTGGATACCATCAGATAAGAGTGAAAACGGAGGACGTACCAAAGGCTGCTTTTCGTACCCGATATCGCCATTACGAATACCTTGTGATGCCGTTTGGTGTGACGAATGCACCTGTTATCTTCATGGATTACTTGAATAGGATCTTCTGTCCTTATTTGGACAAGTTTGCTGTCTTCTTCATCAATGATATCTTGATATATTCCCCGAATCAGGAGGATCATGCTAAATACCTCAGCATAGTTCTCCAGATTCTGAAGGAGAAGGAACTGTATGCCAAGCTGTCGAAGTGTGAATTTTGTCTAGATGAGGTTAATTTTTTAGGCCATGTGATCTCGAAGGAAGGGATTGCAGTGGATCCATCAAAAGTGGAGGCAGTGCTACGATGGGAAAGGCCAAAGTTAGTGACGGAGATTCGTAGCTTCGTGGGTTTGGCCGGGTATTACAGAAGGTTCATAGAAGGGTTTTCCAAAATTGCTGGACCGCTCACTCAGCTGACAAAGAAGAACCAGGCTTTTGAGTGGACTGATAGCTGCGAGCAAAGTTTCTAAGAGTTGAAGAACCAGCTAAGCACCTCACCGGTATTAGTGCTACCTGATCCGAACGAGCCATTTGAGGTGTACTGTGACGCTTCATACCAAGGACTAGGATCTATTCTGATGCAACGTGAAAGAGTGGTAGCTTATGCTTCGCGACAGTTGCTAGTGCATGAAAAGAACTACCCGACGCATGATTTGGAACTAGCAGCTGTGGTTTTTGCTTTGAAGATATGGAGGCATTTCCTCTATGGAGTGACATTCAACATCTTCAGTGATCACAAGAGCTTGAAGTATTTGCATGATCAGAAGGAGCTGAACATGAGGCAGCGGAGAAGGCTAGAATTCTTGAAAGACTATGATTTTGAGCTGTTGTATCACCCTGGCAAAGCGAATGTCGTGACAGACGCCTTGAGTAGAAAGACTATCAGTGTTTCTGCCCTGATGATCAAGGAAAAGATCCCATAGAACAGTTCAGAGATGTTTGGTCATTTGTAGAGTTAAAACCAGGAAAGATCTGTATGAATATGGTCACCATCTCAAGTGAGCTAATGGATGACATATGGGAAAAGCAGGTCGATAAATTCTTGCAAGAAGAGAAAGAGCTGATGAGGCAAGGCAAAGAAATGGAATTTGAGGAAGGAACAGACGGAATTCTGAGATTCCGGGGTAGAGTTTGTATTCCCCGTGACTAAGAGCTTAAAAGGTATATTGTGGATCATGCTCACGCAAGCAAGCTGAATATGCACCCGAGCATAACGAAGATGTACCAAGACTTGAAGAAGTTGTTTTGGTGGCACGGAATGAAAAATGACGTCACTAGATGCGTATCGACTTGTCTAGTCTATCAGAAAGCCAAAGTGGAACATCAAAGACCTGCAGGATTACTGCAACCATTGTCTATTCCTGAATGGAAATGGGACAACATTGCAATGGATTTTGTTGTGGGTTTGCCAAGAACAAGAAGAGGACACGACTCGATTTGGGTAATAGTAGATTGACTCATAAAGTCAGCTCATTTCCTCCCGATCAATATAAGGTACAGTCTGGAGAAGCTGACCCAACTGTATATTGGAGAGATCGTTAGACTGCATGGTGTGCCTACGAGCATTGTTTCGGATAGGGATCCGAGATTTACTTCGAAATTCTGGCAGAGTCTACAGGCATCGTTGGGGACAAAATTACGTCTGAGTTCGGCATATCACCCACAAACCGATGGTCAATCAGAAAGAACGATCCAATCTTTAGAAGATTTGCTTAGAGCTTGTACTATAGAACAGATTGGAAGTTGGGATGAAGTCCTGCTATTGATAGAATTCACCTACAACAACAGTTATCATTCAAATATAGGGATGGCGCCCTATGAAGCTCTATATGGGCGACGGTGTCAGACACCATTATGTTGGTACCAAGACGGCGAGCGTCTCACAATTGGACCAGATATCATTCAACAGACAACTGAGAAGGTCAAAATGATTCAAGAGAAGATAAGGACTGCTCAGAGCCGGCAAAAGAGTTATGCGGATAATAGGAGGAAGCCTCTTGAGTTTGAGGAAGGTGAGCATGTATTCTTAAAAGTCACACCTACAACTGGGGTTGGCCGGGCTTTGAAATCTAGAAAACTCATCCCAAAATTTCTTGGACCTTACCAAATTCTTCGCCGGATAGGTCCAGTAGCTTACCAGATAGCTTTACCCCCTTTCCTTTCCAACATACACAATGTCTTCCATGTGTCGCAACTGCGTAAATATTTACCTGACCTGAGTCATGTCATAGCACCAGACACAGTACAATTAAAAGAGAACTTGACCTATGAGACGCCTCCTATGAGAATCGAGGATCGACGGATAAAGCAACTTAGAGGCAAGGAAATTCCATTGGTGAAGGTGATCTAGAATGAAACGACTGGTGATGTAACTTGGGAACTGGAAGACAAGATAAAAGAGCAACACCCACAACTATTCTAAGGTACGTAAATTTCGAGGATGAAATTTCTTTTTAGTGGGGGAGTGTTGCAACACCCCAAAAAGTATTTGTTTAATTATCAATGATCGTTTTATAATATTCTTGATTTTTAGGAATTTTTCTGGAATTTTTCGGAAATGACGAATATTTTAATATATTCCTCGTTTTGCATTCACACTGAGCAGAGATCTGCAGAAGTCAGTGTAATGCTCCGGAAATCATTTATTTTATCATAAATAGTCATTTTCCAATATTTGTCATTTATGTGAATTCTTTCAGAATTTTTCGGAAACGATGAATATTTTAATATATTTCTCGTTTTGTGTGCGCACTAAGTGGAGCCGGGAAGATGCAATATTTTCCTATGGCTGGTAAACTCTAAATTGTGAACATGTCGACGGGGGATTTTACTAAACCCGAGGCCGAGCACAATTTATGAGGTTTACGTTTTTCGAGGTTTTACCCGATAAATGAAGTCGCGGAACCATAAAATCATCCGATGGATAATAAAATATTATTTTCATCATCTGTAACTCTTCTACACTGGGGGAAAAATGATATTGACAGTGTAAATATTCATCTGTATTAGTGTGCCCAATTAGGAGACAACCTTACTTTTGCTTTATCGAAAAACGTGCAAAACTTCCCTTACAAGCTTGGAGGAAGCTTCTAGGAAATTTCCTTCCCTCTTTTCCCATGCAAATGATCCTATCTCTCTTCTCTCTCCTTACTCACGGCTGAAGCCAATTTTGGGGGGAAATAGTTTTGCTTTTCACTTAATTAATCATAACACTTTATTTCAAAATTTCACATAATGCACATTTTCTGTAACACCTACCGTAGGGTGCCACATTTATGTTACTTAATTTCGAAATTACCCCCAAGTTATAAAATGTGATGTTGTGATAAAAATATGAGTTGTAAATTTTTTTTCCTTTCTTCTTTGATAACTATGTAATAACCTTAGCGGAAAATAAAATATTATACATCATCACATATAATTTACATCATCATACATAATTTATATCATCATACATTACAAACGTACTGTTAGGATTATTTATATATAGACTATTTCTCTAAAACTAGATAACACACTTAAATATATACAGACATAGTTTGTAACAGAGTTTAGACTCGCCCAAGTCTAACTAAGCAGCAGAACCCTCATACGGGTCCTCCTCAAACTCCTCAGTAGGTAGGAATCCGATTTGATGCGTAGCCCTATGGACAGGTGTCCGGGCTGACGACACAATACTAATTTCCATTGGAACATAGTTTCTAGTATCCCAATGCCGCCTAATAGACATCGAAAATTCCACATGCACAAAAATAGTTACAGAGAAAAACGGATCCCCATGAAATATCCTGTTAAAGTTTACTGTTAGGTGTCCCTCATAAATTAGTCCCCTCTCATTGGGACTAGTCCTCCACGCTCTAGCCCCATCGTGGAACTGTAATCTCACGTAACTAAAGAAACTTGCCTGGGATGCCATCTGATCAAAACTCAGCTTCCTCTGGAGCCTGCTCTTCTTCACCCTCTTTTTCGACCCTTTGCTCAGTGTCTTTACAAATATATTTACAGTACCAAATAAACATACAAAGAGGTGAGATCACCTCCGCCAATACCAATATGGTAGCACAAAGATAATACATACAGCATACCATACAGATATATCATACTATAATAACAATTATGACATCATCATAATGTATTAAATAACAGATAAAATAAATAATATTTACCATCATGCCATTAATATTATTATCATCATCATCATCTAAGTATTTCTCAACAGAACAATTGTCATAGCTAATATTCCTCAATTAATATATTACATAGATATAAATGCTCAGTTTCATGCATGCGCACATAGACTTAATGTCCTACTCCATGGAGCTAATACTCAGTTCAGAGAAGTTGATCCGAAAGATCTGTCTATACTAAAATGCCTCAGACCAAGTGCTACAATTCTCATTTGTATTTGCACATCTAGCATATACACGACAGTCTTTACGTGATCTCGATTAAGAATAGTGTCTTGGTCAGGATCATCGGTGCGTTGCATTGGTCTAACTTACGGGAAGAAGAGCTACCAACCACCCATGTAAGCAACTCGCACCCCGATGCCCCCAAAGTCAACAAGGGACTTACACTATGCATATCGCACTCACTCAAGAGGTGTACGTCTCTCCTAGGCAAATAGCCTCATACAGTCCCTCGGACCTTTCCAATGCATGTTCAATGCACCAATGCCAATCATAGGCAAAATTCATATACAGTGTTCATACACAAGTTCATGCATATAAAATGCACTAATGCCAATCATAGGCAAAATTTATCATTTTCTCATATAATGTTCATTCACTGGTTCAACAATAATTTTACTATATATTTAATCATGAAAATCATTTTATCACGTTTTCATAGTCGCGCACCACTTTTGTCGCGTTTTCACAATTTAGTAACATTTTTGTTACGTTTTCAAATCACATATAGATTTTTCAATGTTTTCATCAATTACGTAGAAATATTCCACCATTTTTAAATCACATAGTGATTTTTCAACAATATTTCAATCACGTAAAAATATTTAAATGCTTTCCAAACTGCGTAAAAATATTTTAACATTTTTCAAATCGCATGGAAATATTTAAACGTTTTTCTAATCGCGTAGCTTAAAAATCACGTTTTTAAGTTACGTAAATCATTTTTCACTATTTTTTAACTTCGTAAAATATCGTTCAACCATTAAAAATTTCTTCTCAACATTTTTCAAAATAATATGACTTCTCACATTATTTTACACATTTCTTACTCAAGAAAATACTTTTCGTAATTTATTCCATAAAATCATCATTTCATTGAATTAAATCAATATTTTTAATTTTAAAATTTACTAACGCTCTCCAAAACCCAAAGAATGAGTTACACATTAGAAAATCCCAAGTTACCAATGTATTCTTTATAATTCCAAATCAATTCTAAAAATCAATCCTCTTTAAAATAAATTGAGGTTCAAACACTTTCAACTTCTCTTTTCCATTCACGTATGAAAATTCCAATTCACAAGTGTTAAAATACTCTGATTCCCTTTCCAAAATCCTTGTATTAAATCAAGTTATATTTTCACTTTGAAAATCACTTTGTTCATAAAAATCAAGACATTACAAGCCTTCAAAATCGTGGACATGACCTTTGAAATCATTCTTGTATTTTTCCTTCTAAATGAACTAAGTTCCATTCTTGTTTTTACATAAAATAAATTAATAAAAATACTTCTCCAAAACCGTGTACATTATTTCTTGAAAATCAAACCTTTTGTTTATTTTCCTTGCTTCTCTAAGCATTCAATTTTATCATTCATGAAAATATAATTTTGTGAACACCTAATTTGAGGTGTCTTGGCCGAAATTCACCTTAGTTTAGGGACAAAAAATTAATTCCCTTGTTCTTGAAAAATTTTCGACATAAACCCTAGTTTTTGGAAGCTAAAATCCGTAGCCTCCCCTTGGCCTTTGGAGCCAAAACTGCTTGTTCCAACATACATCTACCATAATATATTCAACATGTTTTCGTCATGCATATTATAAGCATACCATATAAGCAATAAAATCATGCAAATCATATCAAACATAGACAAATAATCAAAGCACATAAACACACACAAATTATTACATGACCATGGATATGAATCCTCACATGGATTCACCATCCATCAAATATAAAACCATCTCTCACCACCATACTTGGTTGGTGAGATGGATCTCCCTCTTACCTCTTGAAGAACCACAAAAAGCTTTTTGCTTTGTATTTTGAACAAGATCTCCACCAACAAAAGTCTCTTGAACATAAAACAAACACAAAGAAATTAGTATATCAAGCTTGAATAAGAGGAACCATGGATCAAACATGGTTTAGAACATGAAAAAGAAGAGAAGAAATGAAGTTTTCCATAACTTCACCTTAAGAACCCTAGAACTTGCTCTAGGAAAAACTCCTTGAAGATGAAAGATTTAGAACTTGGTGTAAACTACAAAGTGTCTTAGAATTAGGTGTAGATTCAAGAAATATGGTTGTATAGAATTGTTGAGTGATGGAAGGGTGTTCTTGAGGTTATGGCCGTAGCTATGGTGGGAGAGAAAAGAGAGAAAATTTTTTTGCTAAGTCTTGCTTTAGGAAAGATGAAGAATGATTCAATAATGACGAAAGGTGATCAATTATGATTTTTCAAAGTTGCTTTAGCTCCTAAATGCAACACCAAACTGTCCCTCCCCTTCCATGCATTCTTCAAAATGCAACAAATCTCCTAGCCACCATTTTAGGCCATCTTAACCATTGATTAGATCAATGGTTAGGATTTGATGTAGCTTCTAGGTTTAGGCTTAGATATAAAACTTAATTTAGGCCATTGGATCTTTTCTCCTTGAAATCCTAGCCATTAGATGTGTCTCCAAAATGAAGGGTCAATATTACTCCTTCAAACTTTACATCCAAGGGCTATAAATGGCCCTAGCCACTTTATAAGACCAAATCTCAACCGTTGATTAAATCAAGATCAAGTCTCCACCGTTAATTACATCAATGGTAGATATCCAAGCCACTAATGTTGACTTCACAGTACAATATTTATTTTTGTATCTGTTATTGCCATTCAAATAATATTTTTATTGTATTTTTATCACCCGATAATTAAATACAGTGCAAAACACAGTAAAAGAAAATTTTTAAAACTATTTCCGGATTTAGGTTTAGTAAGATCCCCTGTCTCCGTCACAATAGTATGAATTTTTTTTATTATAGAAAAATTTTTACCTTTCTGGACCCATGCGAGGCCCACATACAACCTCCTTGGGCCCACAGATGGCCCACAGATAACGCTAAAATAAACAGAGTAATATAAAAATTTCATAATCACACATAAAATCACAAAAATTAGAAAATGCACAAATATCAAATCAGATTACATAAAATAATTAAGACTTGACAGTAATAATTAAATTACGTAAAATTTTTCCTGGCCCGAAAATTATTATTTTCCTCACACAGAGTAATTCGCTCAAAACGATCAAAAACAGTCACTGAATACTTAAAATAATTTTACAGTACACAAAAATTACTAAACAGTAGAATGCTGTTAACTGTCAAAATTACTGTCTTATATTTAGGAAGTTTTTTTTGGGGTGTTACAATAGTTCCCCTCTAAAAAGAAGTTTCATCCTCGAAACTTGATAAACTTAATTTCACATCCTCAGAATAAATACGGATATTGTTCCTTTATCGTTTCTTCTAGTTCCCATGTAGCTTCACCACTTATATCATTCCAAACTATTTTAACCAATGAAATTTCCTTACCTCGAAGTTGCTTTGTTCTTCGATCCTCAATCTTGACTGGAAACGTTTCATAGGTTAAGTTTTCCTTCAGCTGTACTGTGTCTAGCTTGATAACATGGGTAGGATCAGGATTATACTTCCGTAGTTGCGATACGTGAAATACATTGTGAAGATTTGACAGAAAAGGTGGTTATGCAATTTGATAAGCTACCGGACCTACTCGATGTAAAATCTAATACGGCCCGATAAACTTTGGAGTGAGCTTCTTGGACTTAAGCACTCGTCCAACTCCAGTCATAGGTGTCACTCGCAGAAATACATGGTCACCTTCTTCAAACTCAAGTGATTTTCTCCTTTTATCAGCATAGCTCTTTTGTCGAGTTTGAGTTATTCTCATCTTGTCTTGTATCATCTTCACTTTCTCAGTTGTCTGTCGAACAATCTCCGATCCTAATGCAACACTTTCACCGTCCTAATACTAACACAATGGTGTTCTGCATCGTCTTCCATACAATGCCTCATAGGGTGCCATCCCTATGCTCGAATGAAAACTATTGTTGTATGTGAACTCTATCAATGGCAAAAATTCATCCTAACAACTAGTTTCTTCCAGCACACAAGCTCTTAACAAGTCTTCTAACGACTGAATCATTCTTTCTAACTGACCATCAGTCTGTGGATGGTAAGCAGAACTCAGTCGTAGCTTTGTTCCCATCGCTTCTTGTAAACTATTCCAAAATCTCGACGTAAATCTCGGATCTCGATTCGAAATAATACTAGATGGTATACCATGAAGTCTAACAATTTCACTGATGTACACTTGGGCTAACTTTTCCATCGAGTACTTAATATTAATCGATAAAAAGTGTGCCAACTTTGTAAGCCGATCAACAATTACGCAAATAGAATCATGACCTTTCCGAGTTTTTGGTAGTCCAGTCACAAAATCCATTGCTATATCATCCCACTTCCACTCAGGTATAGGCAAAGGTTGCAACATTACTAAACAGGGTGATACATACTCAGCAACATCTTTCTTCATTCCTTGCCACCAATATAATTGTTTTAAATCCTGGTACATTTTTATGGCTCCTGGATGCATACTCAACTTACTCCTGTGAGCTTCATCCAAAATCAATCTCCTAATTTCTGGATTATTAGGCACACAAACTCTGCCTTAAAACTTCAAAATTCCATTAGCGCCTTCGCTAAATTCCACCTCTGCACCTTGGCTCTTTGCTTCTTTTGCTTCTTGCAAGTACTGATCACTGTTTTGTCCATCTCGTATTCTAGCCATCAAATCATTTGAAATGGTGATCATGTTTAAACGCATCCTTCCTGGCGTAAGTTTCACAGACAAACGCATATCCCAAAATTCTCCTATCAGTTCCTTCTCCTTGATCATCATAACAGAAGCACTAAGCATTTTCCTGCTCAACGCATCCGCTATGACATTCGCCTTTCCGGGATGATATTGTAAATGAAAGTCATAGTCCTTCAGAAACTCTAGCCAATGCCTTTGTCTCATGTTCAACTCTTTCTGGTCAAACAGATACTTTAAACTTTTATGATCACTAAAAACAGTGAACGTTGCTCCATAGAGAAAATGTCTCCACACTTTCAACGCAAACACCACAGCTGCCAACTCCAAGTCATGAGTCGGATAATTCCTCTCATGATTTTTCAACTGCCTTGAAGCATAAGCCACCACCTTACGATTCTGCATAAGTACACAACCTAATCCTTGGTACAAAGCATCACAATATACATCAAAAGGTTCATTCGAATAAGGTAAAATCAATACCGGTAAAGTAGTCAATCATCTTTTCAACTCTTGAAAACTTTCTTCGCATGCATCAGTCCATACGAACGATTGATTCTTCAGTGTAAGTTAGGTAAGAGGTCCTGCTATCTTTGAAAACCCCTCAATGAACCGTCTATAGTAACCAGCTAATCCGACAAAACTACGAATTTTTGTTACAGTCTTCAGTCTTTCCCATTCCAAAACTGTCTCCGCCTTTGAAGCATCAACTTCAATTCCTTCCTCCGATATCACATGTCCCAAAAATTGAACTTCACTTAGCCAAAATTCACATTTGGACAACTTGGCATACAACTTATTCTCCTTTAAAATCTGGAGAACCACTCTGAGATGTTCAGCATGTTCCTGCTGACTTCGAGAATAAATCAAAATGTCATCTATAAAGACAACAACAAACTTATCCAAGTACGAATGAAAAATTCTGTTCATAAAGTCCATGAATATGGCAGGTGCATTTGTCACACCAAATGGCATCACAAGATATTCATAATGCCCATAACGAGTCTGAAATGCAGCTTTGGGAATATCCTCCATCTTCACACAAATCTAATGATACCCAGATCGTAAATCAATCTTGGAAAATATTGCGGCTCCTCGCAATTGATCCATTAGATCATCTATCCTTGGAAGTAGATATTTATTCTTAATTGTAATCTTGTTCAATTGTTAGTAGTCTACACATAGACGAGAAGTTTCGTCCTTCTTCTTAACCAACAATACTGGAGCTCCCCATGGTGACATACTAGGTCTCACGAATTGCTTTTCCAACAAATCCTCCAGTTGTTTCTTAAGCTCCGCCAACTCTACCGGCGACATCCGATATGGCGCAATAGATATAGGTCCAGCTCCAAGTACTAAATCAATAGCAAACTCAATTTCCCTTTCTGGCGGTAGTCCAGGTATATCTTCAGGAAATACCTCAAGAAATTCATTAACCACGAAAATATCCTTTAAGACATCTTTACACTGAACCTCCAAAGAAGACAACAATAGATACCCATGATCTCCTTCCTTCAAACAAGCTTCTATTTGAGTTGCCGTTAGGAATCTAGGATCTTTAGCCTCAGGAAATACTAATGTCTTATTCGAACAATCAATTAGGATATGGTTAGAAGATAACCAATCCATTCCTAAGATTACATTAATCTTGGAAAGAGGCAAACAAATCAAATCCATATGAAAGATTCTATCCCTAACACATACAGGGCAATTCAAACATACTTTTGTAGTTATCACAGGCTTATCAGTAGGAGTAGCAACACTCAAATCATATGGCAATGTAGTCACAGTCAATCCCAAACGTTCCACATAATCACATGCAATAAAAGAATGTGTTGCTCCCGAATCATAGAGTACGGTTAAAGGATGACCTTCAATAGCACACTCCTCCATGATTAAATCCTCAGATTCCACGACTTCCTCTCCGCTCATAGTATACACTCGACCACCCTCCTGTGGCCTTGCTGTACGAACATTTCCCATAGAAGGTTCCCTCTTTATCTGATCACAATCCCTGGATAAATGTCCAGGTTTCCCACATCTAAAACAAACAATTCCTTTATGCTGATAATCCTTGGTCAGATGGTTCTTCCCACACTTGTAACAGTTATACATAGGAGTCCTAGCTTGACTTGCCTTATTGCCACTAGAACTTCCTCCAACAAATTGCTGCCGGTTCTGATTTCCTGTCAGTTTAGTATATGGTTTCTGTTGAAAATGGTTTCCTCCACTACTCTTTCCTCTCTGGAATCTTGTAGGTCCAAAGTTCTTATTTCTTGCCGCACGCTGTTGATCAATCTCCTCAACCTTACGACACTTGTCCAACAATTCTAGAAACTGCTTAATTCCCAGGGTTGCTACAGTTCGCTTAATGTCAAGCTTCAATCCTTCCTCAAATTTCCTACACTTCCAGTCCTCATATGGATGCATTTCGAAATACCTCGAAAACTTAGATAAGCTCTCGAACTTTGCCGCATACTCACTAACAGACATTACTCCTTGCCTCAGACTAAGAAATTCCATCTCCTTAGCATAACGTGCACTTGCTGGAAAATACTTTGCCAAAAACTTCTGTCTAAAGAGCTGCCATGTCACAACTCTTCCTTCAGCTTCTAACAATCTTCGGGCTCCTGCCCATCAGTTTTCACCATCTCCGACTAACATAAAAGTCGCAAAGGTTAGCTTGCGTTCATCAGTACATCCCATACCTTCAAATATTTTCTCTAATTCCTGGATCCACAATTCCGCTTTCTCTGGGTCAAATTCTCCCCGAAACTTTGGTGGATTATTCTTACGGAATTCAAATAAACTATGAGCATCCTCAGTTGCCCTTTGATTTTATTGTGCAACGACATCAGCCATCCGTTGCATCGCTGCTATAACTGCAGCCATATTCTGGTTGTCATTACCAGTATTTCCTATTCCAGCACTAGTATTGACACGTCCTCGTCCTCTTCCATCCATTTCTTTCTCTACTCAAACTGGACAGCACAAAGAAAGCAATGTCAATCTTCAAACAATATTGTTTCTTTCCAGAGAACAATAATAAAGAATCACACAACACAAACAAGACAGACCTAACCACAAACCTATAAGACTCTAACTTGGGCTCTGATACCAACTAATGTAACACCCACCGTAGGGTGCCACATTTATGTTACTTAATTCCCAAATTACCCCCAAGTTATAAAATGTGATGTTGTGATAAAAATATGAGTTGTAAATTTTTTTTTCTTTCTTCTTTGATAACTATATAATAACCTTAGTGGAAAATAAAATATTATACATCATCACATATAATTTATGTCATCATACATAATTTACATCATCATACATTCCAAACGTACTGTCAGAATTATTTATATACAGACCATTTCTCTAAAACTAGATAACACACTTAAATATATACAGACATAGTTTGTAACAGAGTTTAGACTCGCCCAAGTCTAACTAGGTAGCAGAACCCTCAAACGGGTTCTCCTCAGACTCCTCAGCAGGTAGGAATCCGATTTGACGCGTAGCCCTATAGATAGGTGTCCGGGCTAACGGCACAATACTAATTTCTGTTGGGACATAGTTTCTAGTATCCCAATACCGCCTAATAGACAGCGAAAATTCCACATGCACAAAAATAGTTATAGAGAAAAATGGATCCCCATGAAATATCCTGCTAAAGTTTACTGTCAGGTGTCCCTCATAAATTAGTCCCCTCTCATTGGGACTAGTCCTCCATGCTTCAGCTCCACCGTGGAACTGCAATCTCACGTAACCAACGAAACTTGACCGGGATGCCATCCAATCAAAACTCAGCTTCCTCTGGAGCCTGCTCTTCTTCACCCTCTTGTTCAACCCTTTGTTCAGTGTCTTTACAAATATATTTACAATACCAAATAAACATACAAAGAGGTGAGATCACCTATGCCAATACCAATATGGTAGCACAGAGATAATACAAACAGCATACCATATAGATATATCATACTATAATAACAATTATGACATCATCATAATGTATTAAATAACAGATAAAATAAATAATATTTACCATCATGCCATTAACATTATTATCATCATCATCATCTAAGTATTTCTCAACAGAACAATTGTCATAGCCAATATTCCTCAATTAATATATCACATAGATATAAATGCTCAGTTTCATGCATGCGCACATAGACTCAATGTCCTACTCCATGGAGCTAATACTCAGTTCGGAGAAGTTGATCTGAAAGATCTGTCTGTACCAAAATGCCTCAGACCAAGTGCTACAATTCTCATTTGTATTTGCACATCTAGCATATACACGACAGTCTTTATGAGATCTCAATTAAGAATAGTGTCTTGGTCAGGATCATCGGTGCATTGCATCGGTCTAACTTACGGAAAGAAGAGCTACCAACCACCCATGTAAGCAACCCGCACCCCGATGCCCCCAAGGTCAACAAGTGACTTACACTACGCATATCGCACTCACTCAAGAGGTGTACGTCTCTCCTAGGCAAATAGCCTCATACAGTCCCTCGGACCTTTCCAATGCATGTTCAATGCACCAATGCCAATCAATGGCAAAATTCATATATAGTGTTCATACACCAATTCATGCATATAAAATGCACTAATGCTAATCATAGGCAAAATTTATCATTTACTCATACAGTGTTCATTCACTGGTTCAACAATAATTTTACTGTATATTTAATCGTGAAAATCATTTTATCACGTTTTCATAGTCGCACACCACTTTTGTCGCGTTTTCACAATTTAGTAACATTTCTGTTACGTTTTCAAATCACATATAGATTTTTCAACATTTTCATCAATTATGTAGAAATATTCCACCATTTTTAAATCACGTAGTGATTTTTCAATAATATTTCAATCACGTAAAAATATTTAAACGCTTTCCAAACTGCATAGAAACATTTCAATGTTTTTCAAATCGCATGGAAATATTTAAACGTTTTTCCAATCGCGTAGCTTAAAAATCACGTTTTTAAGTTACGTAAATCATTTTTCACTATTTTTCAACTTCGTAAAATATCTCTCAACCATTAAAAATTTCTTCTCAACATTTTTCAAAATAATATGACTTCTCACATTATTTTACACATTTCTTACTCAAGAAAATACTTTTCATAATTTATTCCATAAAATCATCATTTCATTGAATTAAATCAATATTTTTAACTTTAAAATTTACTAACGCTGTCCAAAACCCAAAGAATGAGTTACACCTTAGAAAATCCCAACTTACCAACGTATTCTTTATAATTCCAAATCAATTCTAAAAATCAATCCTCTTTAAAATAAATTGAGGTTTAAACACTTTCAACCTCTCTTTTCCATTCACGTATGAAAATTCCAATTCACAAGTGTTAAAACACTCTGATTCCCTTTCCAAAATCCTTGTATTAAATTAAGTTATATTTTCACTTTGAAAATCACTTTGTTCATAAAAATCAAGACATTACAAGCCTTCAAAATAGTGGACATGACCATTGAAATCATTCTTGTATTTTTCCTTCTAAATCAACTAAGTTCCATTCTTGTTTTTACACAAAATAAATTAATAAAAATACTTCTTCAAAACCATGTACATTATTTCTTGAAAATCAAACCTTTTGTTTATTTTCCTTGCTTCTCTAAGCATTCAATTTTATCATTCATTAAAATATAATTTTGTGAACACCTAATTTGAGGTGTCTTAACCGAAATTCACCTTAGTTTAGGGACAAAAAATTAATTCCCTTGTTCTTGAAAATTTTTCATCATAAACCCTAGTTTTTGGAAGCTAAAATCCGTAGCCTCCCCTTGGCCTTTGGAGCCAAAACTGCTTGTTCCAACATACATCTACCATAATATATTCAACATGTTTTCGTCATGCATATTATAAGCATACCATATAAGCAATAAAATCATGCAAATCATATCAAACATAGACAAATAATCAAAGCACATAAACACACACAAATTATTACATGACCATGGATATGAATCCTCACATGGATTCACCATCCATCAAATATAAAACCATCTCTCACCACCATACTTGGTTGGTGAGATGGATCTCCCTCTTACCTCTTGAAGAACCACAAAAAGCTCTTTGCTTTGTATTTTGAACAAGATCTCCACCAACAAAAGTCTCTTGAACATAAAACAAACACAAAGAAATTAGTATATCAAGCTTGAATAAGAGGAACCATGGATCAAACATGGTTCAGAACATGAAAAAGAAGAGAAGAAATGAAGTTTTCCATAACTTCACCTTAAGAACCCTAGAACTTGCTCTAGGAAAAACTCCTTGAAGATGAAAGATTTAGAACTTGGTGTAAATTACAAAGTGTCTTAGAATTAGGTGTAGATTCAAGAAATATGGTTGTATAGAATTGTTGAGTGATGGAAGGATGTTCTTGAGGTTATGGCCGTAGTTATGGTGGGAGAGAAAGGAGAGAAATTTTTTTTACTAAGTCTTGCTTTAGGAAAGATGAAGAATGATTCAATAATGACCAAAGGTGATCAATTATGGTCTTCCAAAGTTGCTTTAGCTCCTAAATGCAGCACCAAACCGTCCCCCCTGCTTTGCATTCTTCAAAATGCAATAAATCTCCTAGCCACCATTTTAGGCCATCTTAACCATTGATTAGATCAATGGTTAGGATTTAATGTAGCTTCTAGGTTTAGGCTTAGATAAACCATTGGATCTTTTCTCCTTGAAATCCTGGCCATTAGATGTGTCTCCAAAATGAAGGGTCAAGATTACTCCTTCAAACTTTACATCCAAGGACTATAAATGGCCCTAGCCACTTTATAAGACCAAATCTCAATCGTTGATTAAATTAAGATCAAGTCTCCACCGTTCATTACATCAATGGTAGATATCCAAGCCACTAATGTTGACTTCGCAGTACAATATTTATTTTTGTATCTGCTATTGCCATTCAAATAATATTTTTATTGTATTTTTATCACCCGATAATTAAATACAATGCAAAATACAGTAAAAGAAAATTTTTAAAACTGCTTCCGGATTCAGGTTTAGTAAGATCCCCTGTCTCCATCTCAACAGTATGAATTTTTCTGACTATAGAAAATTTTTTACCTTTCTGGACCCATGTGGGGCCCACATACAACCTCCCTAGGCCCACAGATGGCTCACGGATAACGCTAAAATAAATAGAGTAATATAAAAATTTTATAATCACACACAAAATCACAAAAATTAGAAAATGCACAAATATCAAATCAGATTACGTAAAATAATTAAGACTTGACAGTAATAATTAAATTACGTAAAATTTTCCCTGGTCCGAAAATTGTTATTTTCCTGACATAGTAATTCACTCAAAACGATCAAAAACAATCACGGAATACTTAAAATAATTTTACAGTACACAAAAATCACTAAGCAGTAGAATTCTATTAACTGTCAAAATTACTGCCTTATATTTAGGAAGTTTTTTTTTGGGTGTTACAATACTCCCCCTCTAAAAAGAAGTTTCGTCCTCGAAACTTGATAAACTTAATTTCACATCCTCAGAATAACTACGGATATTGTTCATTTAACTTTTCTTCTAGTTCCCATGTAGCTTCACCACTTACATCATTCCAAACGATTTTAACCAATGAAATTTCCTCACCTCGAACTTGCTTTGTTTTTTGATCCTCAATCTTGACTGGAAACGTTTCATAGGTTAAGTTTTCCTTCAGTTTTACTGTGTCTGGCTCAATTTTTCCATAAACAGGGAACTTGTAATCGATTACGCCATTGTTGGGATCAATTACAGCAAAGTCAGAAACTTGGTAATCGATTACACCATTGTTGTAATCAATTACAACAAATTCCAGAACCCTGGTAATCAATTACACTATCCTTGTAACTGATTACATCCTTTCCAGAAGCTTTGTAATCGATTACATCAACCTTGTAATCGATTACATCAGGCATAAACATGATTCTGCAGAATTTTACAGAACGTGGTATTGTTCCATTGGGACAAATCATTGATTTTGATCACTTCAAACTAGTTTCTAGGTGATTTTAAGTTCCTAACAAGTTCACTAACATGAAGGAAACTCAAAACACCAATTAATTTCATCAAAATTGGATCCAAACACAAAATCACCCATTAAAACCCCAAAACTTACACTTTGAGCATTTTAGGTCTAAAATGGATGGCTTTAGTTTCTAATCCATACTCTTTGAATAAACAAATCATAAACAACATTTATAACTCATCCAAGCAAGAAAATCACATATCATACCACAAGAACTCAATGTGACACACTATGTAACACCCCAAAAAGTATTTGTTTAATTATCAATGATCGTTTTATAATATTCTTGATTTTTAGGAAATTTTCAAAAATGACAAATATTTTAATATATTCCTCATTTTACGTGCACACTGAGCAGAGATCTACAGAAGTCAGTGTAACGCTCCAGAAATCATTTATTTTATCATAAATAGTCATTTTTCAATATTTGTGATTTATGTGAATTCTTTCAAAATTTTGGGAAACGACGAATATTTTAATATATTCCTAGTTTTATGTGCACACTGAGCGGAGCCAGGAAGATGCGATATTTTTCTATCGCTGGTAAACTCTAAATTGTGGACATGTCGACGGGGGATCTTACTAAACCCGAGGCCGGGCACAATTTACGAGGTTTACATTTTTCAAGGTTTTACCCGATAAATGAAGTCGCGAAACAGTAAATCATCCGATGAACAATAAAATATTATTTTCATCATATGTAACTCTTCTACACTAGGGGAAAAATGATACTGATAGTGTAAATATTCATCTGTGTTAGTGCGCCCAATTAGGAGACAACCTTACTTTCGCTTTATCGGAAAACGTGTGAAACTTCCCTTGCAAGCTTTGAGGAAGCTTCTAGGAAATTTCCTTCCCTCTTTCCCCATGCAAATGATCCTCTCTCTCTTCTCTCTCCTCACTCACGGCTGAAGCCAATTTTGGGGGGGAAATAATTTTGCTTTTCACTTAATTAATCATAACACTTTATTTCAAAATTTCACCTAATGCACCTTCTTTCTCTACCTTCACCATTCTTCTTCCTTTTGAGATTTTCTCCTCCTTCTCTCTAGAAGCACACGGCCAGCAGTCGTCTATGGCCTTATCCATCACAAAAATTTCATCCAACCTCATTTTCTTAATCCTCTCCATCTCCTAAACACTTTTCTTGCTTGTGGTTCTTTGAAAATCCACCATTTTCACCATTTTCTTCAAGCTTCAAGCTTAGGGTTTTTGGGCAAGCTTCTTGATTCTTCACTTTATTTTCTCATTTTCATTTTTATGGCCTTCTTGGTGACCATCCATGCTTTATTTTTCAAGCATTGGTGCTATTTTGATGAAGTTGAAATTCTAGGGTTTTTGGTGGTGCCCAATCCGAAAATTGCAAGGAGTTCTTAGAGGTTTCTCTTGTTTTCTTCACTTTGGTAAGAGGAAGATACTCCTCCTCAACCTCTATTAGCATTTAGAAACCTTGTTTGTGGTTGATTGTGAGAAAACCCTAATGAGGGTTATTCTTTGATTGTATGATTAGTATGTTTTCATGTTGTTTGCACTTGGTTTATGCTATTGGATTGATTGTTGGTGTATATTGGTATATTGGAATGGATTGGAAGGCATGAAATGGAAGAAAATGATTTGAGATTTTCTCTTGGATGGTCACAGTTTTGGGGCCCAAGAATTGGGGTTCTTTGTGAACAATTGTAACAAGTGAGGGATTTGTTTAATCAAGTGTGTAATGTGAAATCAATGGAATGGAAAAATTGGGAACTTAATTCCCTAGGGAGGCCACGACCTCTAGGGCCTTTTTGGGACTTAATTATGCAATTTTGGTAACCTTGGAACTTAGATAATCAAATGATTTAAATCATAGGTAATAGAATAGAAAATTAGCAAATTGGAAACAATTGGATATAACTTGAGATTCATAAATTTTAAAGAACTAAGAATGAAATTTGTCATAAAATTTAAGATAATTTTACTAGGGCAAGAACAAGAGAGTGTGAGACTTTGAGATCTTAGAATAACCTTCTAAGTGTAGGAGAATAAATTACATTAGGAAAATTTAACTAATTGTGAGAATTTAATTAGAGACGAACTTTGTAAGAAAGACTAATTTTAAGTAAGGGTTCATAATAGATCTTAAAAATGTATCATTCTATTTAATTTCAATATTATGAAATTGTGGGTCCATGTGAGTGACCAATGATGTGTTGAGACTCTCTTGGCCAATTGTGGCACATTGTGGAATTATATATGATGATGATCATACATGTTTATGCATAGAGTCTTTATGCATTGTGAAATGTCTTTTGGACTGTTGTTAAGGCCAAGTTGCCTAGGAGATTGAACACACCTTAGTGCGGGTGCGAGTAGACTAGTGTAGGTCGTTGTAGACCTTGGGGATGTCAGGTGCGGGTTCCTCGCAATGGGCGGTTGGTAACTCTCCTGCCCGTGGGGCAGACCGATGCAAACACACTAACGATCTGAACCGAGACACTGTCCTATATCGTGATCTAGCGTAGACTGTCTGCACAATGCCTGGATGTGCACGTGAAAAACTGTTGAGTTATAGCACTTTGGCCTTGGTAGCCGAGTTGCAGACGTGTCTCCTGATCTTTCTCTCTGACTGTTTGTATCTAGCTCCATGGAGTAGGAATTTGGGTACTGTGTGCATATGCATTATGAGATGTCATACCATCTGATAATTACTGCTTTATGTGGGTTTGAACTATTTATTTATTATTATGATGAACGACTGCCTAGAACTACTTACCTGCTTACTGTTGTATTTACTATCTATCATTATTATTATTGTTTCTTGAAATGCTATTTGGGCACGTCGTGCCGTTTTGTTTCTTGCTACTATAATTGGTAATGATGGTATGATGTTTTACCTCTTTCCTACATTTATGTTATTTTCTACCTATATATTGTGTCCCATCAAAGATGACGGTAAGGAGGTTGGAGCTCCTGATTTCCCCGGCTTCTAGCCTGGCCACGATTAGCATCTACCGTGGAGCATGGAGGCACGCATGCGCAGATTTCTAGGTGATGTGCGTCTGACCTTCCTTGGGGGGCTAGAGTGCTGGCACATTTACCTGAGTTCCGACCGCTGTGTCTACTTGGGAGACGTATCGATCTCGCTGGCCTGGAGACGTCATGAGCCGCCGATTCTTACCTGCTGCATCAGCCTGCGTTTGGAGTTTTATCTGCCCATCCGGGAGATGTGGGGTGACCGCTACTACACCCCGCAGGAGGACTCTTTTGATTCCACTGCTCGGGCTCCTGCCCGTGGCTCTGTGGTTCCTATGGAGGTTTCCTCGGATGAGGAGGACCCCGCGGAGGATCCTGACACGATCCCTCCTCATCTGAGGGACTGACATTACTGGTAGCTGCTGATGGCTGCCAGTGTTTTATTTTGGGGGCCTGATGTTTTATTTTTGGTGGGCTGTATATTCTGATATCTTGGGGATGTATATGTATGATCCTTTGGGCAGGTATAGTTTTGCTTTTTGGGAATTCCAGGCTTGTATCTAAAACATATTTGATATATATATATATATACACGCATGTTGTTCAGATGTAAGTTTTATCTTCTGTCTTACTCCTTGTTGCTATTCACTTTTCATCACTACATTCTATTAATTGAAGAGAAAAGAAATATAAATAATAATAATAATACAAATAATAATTAAAAAAAAAAAATATATATACCTAAATATATATATATATCGCCATTTTATTTATGTAAAAACAAATCGAACAAAATAACCTTAACTAAAACGAACCGGGTCTTAATTTTGAAAATTTTATTTTCCACATTTCTATTTGATAATGTGACGTTCCGTCCCAAAAAGGGGCATTACACACTAGACCTCAATCAAACCTAACATGGAGAAATGAGGAAAAAGATGAAACTAAGTTCAAGAACCCCTACCTTCAAGCTCTTTAAGCTGTAGAATATGGTGGAGATGATGAAGGATTGATCACACGTCTTCAAGCTTCCCCTTCCCTTTAGCTTTCCTCTTCTTCTCTTTCTTCTTTTCTCTTTTCTCTTCCTTCTCTCCTTGTTATGTTTTCAACTGTAAAAGAAGAATTAGTTGTGATAAAAATATCACATAAAAGAAGTCAAGAAAGAAGGCTAAACCGTGGATAGCTTAGGGCATTTAGTTACTATACTGGAAATTATCAATCTACTAAAAACACTCAATTTTATCTAAATCTAGTTTTTCAAGTTCCAACAACTTTCTAATAAATCATAGGATTCATTAAAAATATTATTGCACTAAAACCATCATTTTTCATATCTGTGATTAGTCATTCTGGCTTAAATTAGACAACCAGTATGCCTAAAAATACCAAACTGACTCCAAAAATTCTCAAACTTAGACCACATCACAGAATACACATTTATGACTTAGAAATAAATTATCTACATATATTTCCATTAGCTAAGCTATTTATGCTAATATCTGGGTCATTTTAAGCTATTTTTCACTTTTCAATTTGCAACAAAATACCTAAACTAACTCAGATTGTCACAAAATTAAACAAGTATTAAGCTACCTCTGTAACCATATACTAGTCTAATATGTTGAAGAAGATGTTACACGGTTTGGTTAAGTTTGTGGTTCAGTTTGGTTTTAAAGGGTTTTGTGCCCACCCCTATAAAGCAATTCATTTAAATTTCTAGCAAACTCGCTTTATCTCTTGATCAAGTTGTTCTCAAAATCATTTTATTTCTTTGACTTGTTTTGTTTACTTTTTTGCATTTTTTTTGCTATCTTTAATTGTTTTCCTTTATCTTTAAGTCAACTTTACTTTTTTTGCAAGTTTATTTGCTTTCTTTTACTTGCTTTCATTTACTTTATTATTTTTTCGATTGTTTCTTTTCTCTACATTGTTTTGTATTGGTTTTATTCATGTTTTACTACATTTCTTTATCTATTTTCAATTTTTTTAATGATTAATATATGATCTTTGTTTATAGTTATTTGTTACTCTAGTTTTACATAATACTCGAATCGAAGTTACTGTGAATGGCAATGGTCTTGGTTTTGATGATCAACAAACAAGAAAGCAATGAAGTGCAAAGATCAAGTCCCAAGGTTTTTCAAGATTAGCTAATAGGACTTAGATTATATGTAGAGGTATAATGGACTCACACAAAAGCTCATTTCTTGGTTCAAAACTCATTCTTAAATGATTTTGCATAATCATGTTTTCATCTTGTGAAAATTGTGTTTAAGATTATATAAAATGCTTTTAGAAAGTTTGGAAAGTTTTTGAATATCCTTGGTTGCGAAAGTCCTTGAAAATCCCATGTTTCTGAGCTTCCTATAATAGATTATGAAATTCCCATAATAGATTATGAAAGTCCATAATAGATTATATGGAGAAAATAGGGCACTGCACGTTTGTTCTAAAAAGCCCATAATAGATTATACAATAATGCATAATAGGTTATACGTTCATAATAGAGAGTGTCTTTCATGTTTTAAAGCCTCATAATAGATGATGACTATTTCATAATAAATTATCAGATGTTACAGAATGTTCCCCTTTTGTTTTTAAATGTTCCATAACAGATTATGGAGATTTCATAATAGATTATATGTGAAGTCATAACGTTCCTCTTTTGTTTCTAAATGTTCCATAATAGATTATGGAGATTTCATAATAAATTATATGTGAAGTCTGTAACACCCCAAAAATTGTTTGTTTAATTATAAATGATTATTTTATAATATTCTTGATTTTTAAGAATTTTCCTGGAATTTTTCATATACGTTGAATATTTTAATATATTTCTCGTTTTACGTGTACATTGAGTAGAGATCTACAGAAGTCAGTGTAACACTCCAAAAATCATTTATTTTACCATAAATAGTCATTTTCCAATATTTGTGATTTATGTGAATTCTTTCAGAATTTTTCAGAAATGATAAATATTTTAATATATTTCTCGTTTTACGAGCACACTGAGTGAAGCCGGGAAGATGCAATTTACGAAGTCGGGTACAATTTTCGAGGTCGGGTATAATTTATGAGGTTTACATTTTTCGAGGTCGACGGGGGATCTTACTAAACCCGAGGTCGGGTACAATTTACGAGGTTTACGTTTTTCGAGATTTTACCTGATAAATGAAGTCGCAGTACCGTAAAATCATCTGACGAATAATAAAATATTATTTTCATCATCTGTATCTCTTCTACACTGGGGGAAAAATGATACTGACAGTGTAAATATTCATCTGTGTTAGTGTGCCCAATTAGGAGACAACCTTACTTTCATTTTACCATGAAACGTGCGAAACTTCCCATGCAAGCTTGGAGGAAGCTTCTAGGAAATTTCCTTCCCTCTTTCCCCATGCAAATGATCACCTCTCCCTTCTCTCTCCTCACTCACAGCTGAAGCAACAATTTGGGGGGGAAAATAATTTTGCTTCACTTAATTAATCATACCACATTATTTCAAAATTACACCTAATGCACCTTCTCTCTCTACCTTCACTCGTCTTCTTCCTTTTGAAATTTTCTCCTCCTTCTCTCTAGAAGCTCATGGCCAGCAGCAGCCCAGCCTCTCATCCATCACAAAAATTCCATCCAACCTCATTTTCTTAATCCTCTCCACCTCCTAAACATTTCTCTTGCTTGTGGCTCTTTGAAAATCCACCATTTTCTTCAAGCTTCAAGCTTAGGGTTTTTGGGTAAGCTTCTTGATTCTTCACTTTCCTTTCTCATTTTCGTTTTTATGGTCTTCTTGGTGACCATCCATGCTTTGTTTTTCAAGCATTGGTGCTATTTTGATGAAGTTGAAATTTTAGGGTTCTTGGTGGTGCCCAATCCGAAAATTGCAAGAAGTTTCTTGGAGGCTTCTCTTATTTTCTTCACTTTAGTAAGAGGAAGACTCTCCTCCTCAACCTCTAATAGCATTTAGAAACCTTGGTTGTGGTTGATTGTGAGAAAACCCTAATGACGGTTATTCTTTGGTTGCATGATTTGTGTGTTTACATGTTGCTTATACAATGTTTATGCTATTGGATTAATTATTTGAGTATATTGGTATATTGGAATGGATTGAAGACATGAAATGGAAGAAAATGATTTGAGATTCTCTCTTGGAAGGCCACAGTTTTGGGGCCCAAAAATTTGGGTTCTTTGTGAACAATTGTAACAAGTGAAAGGCTTAAATTAATCAAGTATGCAATATAAAATTAATGGAATGGAAGAATTGGGAACTAAATCCCCTTGGGAGGCCACGGCCTCTAGTGTAACACCCTTCTTAGGGCATCACATTTCTGACTACCAACTCCCAATCAGAAAATAATTTCATAAAAGGTTTGAGTTATAAAAGGGTGAGTTTTAAAATTTCTTATTACAGAAATATAAACTTACTGAAATCCATTAGTATTACTAATATACAATATTGACACTAATTAATATTTAACAATTTAAAGAGAAATATAAAACTAACAGACTCTTTTTTTTTTAATAGTAGCAAACCCCATCACGAGTCCTACTTAATAGCACGGTACAACACTAACGAGAAAACTTAACATACTTATTTCTTCTTGTATCCATCTTGATGCATCAGACATCTGTTCCTTGTCAACCCTTCACACTATCGAATCTGGAATGGTCATTCTCTGATGTTGTCTCCGATCTCAGAGTATTTATCACCTGTATGTCTAAGACAACTCGTTCCATCTATTATATAATTTTTACCAATACAAGCACAACAACACAATATAACAAAGAGGTGAGATCACCTACGCCAATACCAACATGGTAGCATAGAGATAACACAACCAACATATCATACAGATATATCATACCATAATTCCAATAATGCACTCAACATTAATCAACTATCATCACCATGCCATTAACATTATTATCATCACACAATAATCACAATAATGCCATCAACATGATTATCATCATCATCATCCAATATTTCTCAATTATTATATCATGCAGATATAGATACTCATATTCATGCATATGTTATGCATGTAGATTCAATGTCCTACTCCATGGAGGTTTTCACAATTTTGAGAAGAATGCTCTGTTAATTGTCAGCCTTAGCCCAATGACAATCTTCCAGTCGTTGAAAAGAATCGTGTTATTGTCGGGTATCGTCAATGCGTTGCAACAGACTACATCGCCAAGTGGCATATGGTCCAGCCTTAGCCCACAGACAGATATCCACTGGTCGACCGCCGTGCCTTGACGTCCCCAAGGTCCATTATAAACCTCACTATCAATTCTCATTCCTTCTTCAACCACAAGGGTCACAATAGCATCAGCAATCAAATTTTGTTCAATGCATGAATATCTCAATGCAATTTTGTTCAATTTCCTCATATGCCACAATGCATATTTTTCCAATGCATATACAATGCACTAATGCCAATCACAAGCAAAATTCACCATTTCATATTCAGGGTCCACACATTGGCCCATTCTCAGTTTAATTTCATAATCCATAATCAGGGTCCACACACTGGCCCAACAGTAATTATACTGTATTTTCTACAGCAAAATCATATTATCGCGTTTTCATAGTCACAAAACACTTTCGTCGTGTTTTCACAATCGCGTAACATTTCTATTATGTTTTCACAATTTTACAACATTTCCATTGCATTTTCAAATCATGTAGTGATTTTTTAACGTTTTTTCAATCACGTAAAAATATTCCACCATTTATAAATCACGTAGCGATTTTTTAACAATATCTCAAACGTGTAAAAATATTTAAACGCTTTCCAAATTGCGTAAAAATATTTCAACGTTTTTCAAATCGCGTGGAAATATTTAAACATTTTTCAAATCGCGTAGCTTAAAAATCACGTTTTTAAGTTATGTAAATCATTTTTCACCACAATTCCATTACGAAAAATATTTCTCAACCTTCAAAAATTCCATTTCAACCTTTCTCAAAATAATATGACTACTCACATTATTTTCCACATTTTCTTACTCAAGAAAATTCTTTTTGCAACAAATTCCACAAATTCACAATTCCATTGAATTAAATCAATGTTTCTCATTTAAAATTTCCTAACACACTCCAAAACCTAAAGGATGAGTTTTACGTTAGTAAATTTTAAATCACCATTATATTCTCCATTTTTCTCAAATCAATTCCAAAATCAATTCTCTTCAAAATAAATTGAGGTTCAAACACTTTCAACCTCTCTTGTCCATTTACATATGAAAACTTCATTTCTCAAGTGATAAAACACTCTGATTCCCTTTTCAAAAATCCTTGTACTAAATCATTTTGTTCAAATACTTTGTTTCCACTTTAAAATCACTTTGTTTCATAAAACCAAAACTATTCCAATCTCCCAAACACCGTGGAGTCTTTGGCCATTGAAGCCATCAAATACTTTTCCTTTTAAGTTGATATGGTTTTACACAAATAACACCATTAAAAATTCTTTAACAAAACTGTAACGCCCCAATTTTTAGAAAATATTCTGAATGTACTGTTTTCTGTTTTTCATGCTTTTGTATGAATGACCGCTGTGTCCCTATTTTTCTGTTCTCGATTTCGTATGAAAACAATTACGATAATACAGTTCAAATTTTATTTGATCGTTTTACGTAGTTTGCTTTCGAGACGGTAAAATAAAAATTTTTTTGAGCTTGTATTATTAATTTTTCTCGAAAGATATACAAATTAAATAATACTTCTTTGGATATTTTATTTGAACGTTTTGGACGATTACCTACGTTGTGGGAAAAAAATGGGAAAATGACCGTTACGTCCCGAACGCATCTTGTTTTTTGCTTTTTGTCCTTTTTTAATTGTTTTCTTCTTGATTTAATGCCTGAAAATACTGTCTGTGAATTTTTATGGACTTTTTGTGTGATTTGCTCCGAGGCAAAATAATATTTTTCCTGGTCGGGAAATCTTATTTTATTATTTAGAATTGGGGGATCTTACTTAACCCGATTCTGAATGAGACTAAAAATAATCTTTTAATTTTTAGGATTTAATCAAAATAAAATAATTTTATATTATTATAATATTATTTTATTAGTCGATATGTTTTAGTGACATGATGGACCCTAAAATATTTTGCGGGACCCACAATTAACCGAACGGTTAGATCGGTAGCTTAATTAATCACCGTAAGTTTGTAGAACTTTCCAGAACAAGTGACTCAAATAGTGACTCAATGAGCATTTATTATACTGTGTGACTAAGCCAGGTGAGTCACCATGAGCAACCAATAGGATTAAAGCTTGTTAAGCAAGATTTGATCTTGACCTTTGATGTGTTCAATGGCTTGGATGAAGCCAAATCCATGCACATCCTTACCCTAGAAGGCTACGGCCATTTGGAGAGAAAGCCAAAAATCACCTTCCATCTTCATCACTTTTCTCTCTTCTCTCTCTTCAAAAACCTAGCCACCATTGTTGTCCATTTTCCTCCTTCCATTCGCCAAGACACAAACTACACCATCCAACCATCCAAAAATTTTTCTAACCAAGTTTCCTTAACCTAAACACCATTCTAAGAACCTTTGTAGTTGGAAGTTTCTTCAAATTCTTCCATCTAAGGCTTGGAAACCAACCTTGAAAATTTTACCTAGAAGGTGAAATTTCATGCTTATCTTTTCTCTATTCTTTTTCCAAGTTCTAAGCCATGATTTTTCCATGGTTTAGCTTCTTTTTCATGGTTAGTAACATGTAGGTTTTGTTTGAGATTTTTAGGTGTTTGGTGGAGTGAAAACCGTGACCTAGGAGGTGAGAAAACAAGTTTTTTGTCTTCATTTAAGGTAAGAGGAAGACAATTCTTATCATCCCTTGATGGTGGTAAGAAGATGGATTGTTTGTAGAATCCATAAGGATTCGGTTGTGGTGTGTTGATTGATGTGTATTTGTTAAGTTTTGTGGTTGCTAGTAGCCTAATTGTTGTATGTTAGTAGCTTTCTTGTTTGGTAATTGTAATAATTTTGCATGTCTAATAGCTTTTGATTGTATGTCTATAAGCTTTAAATTAGGTTTTTGTGTTAGAAATATTTTGCATGTGTTAGAAATATTTTGCATGTGTTAGAGATATAAATGCATGTGTTAGAATTGTATGATAAAATATAGGATGTGAATAACATGTGTAAATTTGCATGAGTGTTCCAAAGAACACATCCAATAGCTCACGGCAATGCCAAAATGTGAGGACCAAAATGTTCTCTTCATTTTTCCTTAAGTGCAACTTAATTGATTAGGAGAAATAAGAAGGTTTTAAATGGTTTTGATCAAAGAAAAGGAATTTATAAATCAAATGGTAAAGGTTTAGTACATTTTGGGCCAACATGCCTAAAAGATTTATTTGAATCAAAATCATTGCTCTATAACATGATTTAATGAATTTAGATAAGATAATACCTTTGACATGATTTAGAAATTAAATGAGAAAGTTTTATAAAATTCGCCAACATGCCATTATAGGTAATTATGATTTTCAAAACTTGATTCCAAACCTTTTTCAATCAAAAAAGAGATAACCCAAGTTAAGAAGAAGTTTCTACAATGATTTTTGAAGAAACAAATTGAGTAGAATTAAGTTTAAAAGATTAAAACTAGTGATTTTATCATTAGGAAGTAAAATACAGAAATTTTGAGAAATTTTCTAACATATAGCTCACTTTAGGTTTTGAAGCATGTTAGAGATTTCAAAAGAGAATTAAATGATTTGGATAAAAAAATTAGGTAAATAGAAAATTTTATGGAAAATTTAGAAAACCATTATTATAAGTTTATAAACAAAATACTGTCAATTTTTAGTAAAAATGAATCTATAAGATAGTAAAAATATCCTAATGACAGTATGCGGTATGAAAAACTATTCTACGTAGTTTAAAAATACTCAGTACTATTTCTATCTGTTTAAACAGTAATTTTAAAGGCATTCGAATAAGAAAATGATTTAAAAATCCTACGCGATTGAGAAAACGTATTAAAAATACTACGCGATTTTAAAAACAGAAAAATATCTTTACCCGATTTTTAAACGTTTGTAAAAACGACGAGATTTCAAAAATGCGATAAAATTTCTACGCGATTGACCGTAACCATATTTATTTTTCATTTGTCGGGGAAAATGTGAACCCGTACAGGCTTTTGAAAATCTATATCTTTGTCGGGAAAATGTGAACCCGTCATGAGCTTTTGAAAATCTATTTCTATTTACCGTCGGGAAAATGTGAACCCGTCATGTGTTTTGAGAATTATTTGTTGTCGGGAAAATGTGAACCCGTACATGGCTTTCCATCTATTTTTTTTTATGTGTGCCATGTATTTGGTGGATTGGTTGACGAGACGAATCACATCGTGGTGTCGATGCGATAAACGTAGTGTGGTTCATTGTTCTAATGAACTTGGAGACTTTAGTGTACGGGATCCCACATGTGGACGGTTTGGTAGCTCCGCATTGGGCCGTGGTAAACCGATAGCGCACTATGGTACTCAACATACACTATATTTAATCGAGATTGGTGGAATCTAGTAGTACATTTGCACGTAGTGACACAACGTGAGACCGTGAACTACACCACGCCTGGATTGATGGATTCTGTGTCGTGGGGCTATAGACGCAACGTGTGACCGCGGAATAGTTGGTGGGGCAGCCGTGGTACTATTAGATTTTGCGAATCATTCCTCTCTCGATACTTGTGTTTTTCTTTAGCTCCATGGAGTAGGATTTTGTTATATTATTTATCTCTATGTCTATTTGTTTCCATATTATCTATTTATTTTTATCTCGTATTTCATTTATTTATTTTATTTGGTTATTGTTATTATATTTGGTTATTATATCTTATTTGTTTATTCTTATCTTTCTTGTTTTATCTGTGAAGTTTTATTTGTGATGTGATACATTGTAATGATATCTAAATTTTCTTAAATCAATTATTATAATTGTTAAAGCTTTATATATCGCATGAATCGTATGTATATTGTATGCATCTTTTTATTGGCCATGTTGTGATGATTTTATGTTGTCTTACCTCTTTGTTATATGTATTTTCTGTTTATTTATTTTACGCATAAAGACTTTGAGGAAGAGGAACAGCCTCTTGAGATCGTGTATCCTGAAGAGGGAAGATCGGCAAGCGGACGACCGGTTGACGATCAAGAACCATCCGATCATCCATATCCTCTGGATTGATTGTGAGGGATGGCGACGCCAGATTTTTAGGATTCATAGAGCTGGTATTTCATGGAGGTGCTCTGGCTTGGCATCTACGAGGAGACCGTGACTCGTGACATATGCAGGACGTGTGACCGTGATCCTACGTCATCGTTTTGATGATGAGCCTGTCATGACGACGACGTTATTTCTGCACTTAGAGTTGCCCTTATCCATTAGGCGTTATTGGGGTGTTGAAAACCCTGAGCCTAGTGAGATAAGCATCGTATCGACTGCGCGATCCCGTTATCGCCGTGTGTCGAGGCATCCGGGATATTTATCCCCTGATGATCATTTTCAGGCTGATAGTGATCCATCAGAGGATTAGATAACCATGATGTTTTTTTTGGGCGCGTCAATATGTCGTATATATATTAACTCTTTTATTGCTTTCTTTATTGTTTTTGTTTAAATATTTGTAGTCTTAGTTGTAAATTATTTGTAAAACTTATAACCTAACCATATGTATATTATCAGTGATGATGTTTTTTTTTATTTCGCATTTTCCGCATTATCTTTTTATATCATATTTCTGTCTATCAGGAATTATTTTACAACCCGTAATAATATTTAATAAATATTTCACAACTTGGGTAGATTTTATTTCTATTTCTTTTATTTTCTTTTATGTGTGACATCCTCCAAAAGGGTGTTACATTAGTTGGTATCAGAGCCCAAGTTAGAGTCTTTTGGGGTTGTGGTTGGGTCTGTTTTTGTTTGTGCTGTGTGATTCTCTGTGATCTTTGTGATTTATATCCTTTTGGAAATATCTAGAAGGATGTATCTAATTTTGTTTTGTTTTGTTATGATTGAAGAAAGAAGATGGCTGGTAGAGGTAGAGGACGTGCTAACGTAAATCGTGATGAGGACCCGATGTTGGTTGCTGCCGAAGCTATGCGGCAAATGGTCAAGTGATTACTCGAAGAAAATTTGAGAGCGACCAACAAAGAAGATGCTACACCGATGCCCTAAATTTATCTGAATTTAGGCGCCATAATCCGCCACAATTTAGAGGCGAGGTGGATCCGAGAAAGCGAGTCAGTGGATGCAAGATTTAGAAAGAATCTTTGAGGGGATGAGATGTACAGATGAAAAGAAAGTGACTTATGCTGTTTTCATGCTGAGAGGAGATGCAGAACATTGGTGGAGAGGAGTCCGCCGAATGTTGCAAGCTGAAGGGACTGAGATCACCTGGGAAGTATTTTCTAATACTTTTCTGGATAAGTATTTTCCTGCAAGTGCTAGGCATGCCAAGGAGATGGAATTTCTTGGATTGCGACAGGGAAACATGACAGTGAATGAGTACGCTACAAAATTTGAAAGTTTGTCTCAATTTTCAGATTATGCTCAAAATCGACAAGATGAGGTATGGAAATGTCGGAAGTTTGAGTCTGGATTGAGAGTAGAATTGAAGCGGGGAGTGATATCTCTGAGAATGAATCAATTTCATGCTTTGGTTGACGCATGTGCACGGCTTGAGGAGCTTGAACCGTCGCAAGATCAAAGGAGTCGGAACTTTGGGCCGACAAGGTTTCAAAGAGGTGGAAGTAGCAATACAAATCGGTTTCTGCGTAAGCGTATGCTAGACCACAAGGAAGTCGACTCGGCGACCGCCGGTTGGAGGGAGTGTACCTAGTGGAGGAGCAGGACGAGAGAGTGGTGTTTACACCGACGTGTTTTAAGTGTGGTAAGAAGGGCCATCTATCTCCGGATCCGTACAATCGTGGAACTGTCTGTTTTAACGTGTGACACTGGACATACGTCAAAGGATTGTACTCGACCAGAGAAGAAACTGCATTCGTCGTGTTAAAACTAATCAGCAAAAATCTGGAAATACTCAACGAGAGATCCGGAGGGCGAGTGTACACAATGATGGGATCTGAAGTTTCCCAATCGATGACCTTATTCAAGGAGAGGGTGAAATTGGAGGTAACCTTCTCATTTGTATTGTATGACTCGGGTGCTACACACTCGTTTATTGCCTATGATTGTGTGGAAAGACTGAAGTTGCTGTGTCTTCTCTGAATGTTAAGTTGAATGTATCTACGCCAACTGCTAAACCTGTAGTTACTTCTAAGATCTGTTTGGATTGTCCTATTGTTGTGAAGGGCCGTTTGTTTTTGGTCAATTTGATTTGTTTGCCTCCTATTGAGATAGATGTAATCTTAGGGATGGACTGGTTATGTTCTAACCATATCCTTATTGATTGTGCAAAGAAAACTATAGTTTTTCCTAAGGAAGAAGAGTCCGGATTCTTAACTGCCATTAAGGTCAAGTCTTTGTTGAGAGATGGAGCGCGAGGGATATCCGGTATTGTCTTCTCTAGAAGTTAAGAATGAGAAGGATGTGAATACTATTCCCGTTGTCAACGATTTTCCTGGATGTTTTTCCCGACGATGTACTCAGTTTACCGCCCGAGCGGAGATCGAATTCTCAATTGATTTAGTACCGGGAACAGTCCTATCTCGATTGCACCATACCGTATGTCGCCGATGTAGAGTTGGAGGAGCTGAAGAAGCAATTGGTGGAACCGTTGGAGAAAGAATTTGTACGACCTAGCGTTTTCCCCATGGGGTGCACCAAGTGCTTTTGGTCAAGAAGAAGGATGGAACTTCACGACTTTGTGTGGACTATCGGCGCTGAACAAGGTGACTATCAAGAATAAATATCCGCTTCCAAGAATCGACGATTTGATGGATCAATTAAGAGGAGCCGTGATATTTTCCAAGATTGATTTGCGATCGAGGTTATCACCGTATTCGTGTAAGAGGGAAGACGTGTGCAAAGACCGCTTTTCGAACTCGTTATGGACATTATGAGTATCAAGTAATGCCATTCGGGGTGACGAATGCTCCCGCCATATTTATGGATTATATGAACAGAATATTTCGTCCATATCTAGACAGATTTGTCGTTGTCTTTATCGATGACATTCGATCTATTCTAGTTCGAAGGAAGAGCATCTTTGAACATCCGAAAGTTGTTCTTCGATTTTGAGGAGAAGCGCTTGTATGCGAAGTTGGCTAAGTGTGAGTTCTGGTTGGAAGAAGTTCAATTTCTTGGTCACTTAATTTCTAAAGAAGGTATTGCGGTGGACCCATCGAAAGTGGAGACTGTTTTTGATGGGAGAGACCTAAGACAAGAATGTGTTCGAAGTTTTGTTGGACTTGCTTGGTTATTATCGGAGATTTATCGAAGGTTTTTCCAAGATTGCTGGACCACTTACACAACTGACAAGGAAAAATCAAGCTTTTGAATGGACGGAAGAGCGTGAAGCCAGTTTTCAAGAGTTGAAGAAGAGATTAACAACTGCACCGGTATTGATCCTACCAGATTCGACAAAATCTTTCGATGTGTATTGTGACGCTTCTTATCAAGGATTAGGATGCGTGTTGATGCAAGACCGAAATGTGGTGGCATATGCTTCTCGACAATTGAAGGTTCATGAAAAGAATTATCCTACGCATGATTTGGAATTGGCTGCGGTAGTTTTTGCTTTGAAGATATGGAGGCATTTTCTCTATGGAGCAACGTTCAACATCTTCAGTGATCACAAGAGTTTGAAGTACTTGTACGACCAGAAGGAGCTGAATATGAGGCAACGAAGATGGTTAGAATTTCTGAACGACTATGATTTTCAACTTTTGTACCACCCTGGTAAGGCGAATGTCGTGGCCGATGCCTTGAGTAGAAAGATTATCAGTGTTTCAGCTCTGATGATCAAGGAAAAGGAACTCATTGAACAATTTAGAGATGAGTGGTCATTTGTTGAGTTGAAACCGGGGAAGATCTGTATTAGCATGGTTACTATCTCGAACGAGCTGATGGAAGACATAAGGGAAAAGCAAAATGCCGATAAATTTTTACAAGGAATAAGGGAGCAGATGAAGCAAAATGAGGCAGTAGAGTTCAAAGAAGGAACTGATGGAATTCTGAGGTTTCGGGGTAGAATCTGTATTCCTCGTGACCGAGAGCTGAGGCGATATATTGTGGAACATGCCCATACTAGTCTATTAAGTATGCATCCAGGCATAACAAAAATGTACCAAGACTTGAAGAAGTTATTCTGGTGGCATGGAATGAAAGGTGATGTAGTTAGATGCGTGTCAACTTGCCTAGTTTGTCAAAAATCGAAAGTTGAACACCAAAGGCCAGCTGGGATGTTGCAACCATTATCGATTCCAGAATGGAAATGGGACAGCATTTCTATGGATTTCGTTACTGGTTTGCCAAAGACAAGAAGAGGTCATGATGCAATATGGGTTATAGTCGATAGACTTACGAAATCGGCTCATTTCTTACCAATCAATATTAAATATTCATTGGAAAGATTAACCCAGTTGTACATCGGTGAGATTGTCAGATTACATGGAGTGCCTACATGTATAGTTTCTGACAGAGATCCGAGGTTTACGTCAAGATTTTGGCGAAGTTTGCAAGAAGCTATGGGAACCAAGTTACGACTGAGTTCAGCGTATCATCCGCAGACTGACGGTCAGACAGAGAGAACTATACAGTCTTTGGAGGATTTGTTACGGGCTTGTGTTTTGGAACAACGGGGAAGTTGGGATGAATTTTTATCTTTGATAGAATTCACCTACAACAATAGTTTTCACGCAAGCATCGGAATGGCACCTTATGAAGCATTGTATGGAAGACGATGTCGAACGCCGCTATCTTTGGTATCGGGATGGGGAAAGTATGATCATTGGACCGGAACTTGTACAACGGACTACGGATAAAGTCAAGATGATACAAGAGAAGATGAGGACGGCACAAAGCAGACAAAAGAGTTACGCGGATAAACGAAGACGACCTCTTGAGTTTAAGGAGGGTGAGCATGTATTTCTAAGAGTTACTCCTACGACGGGTGTCGGAAGAGTAATTAAGTCGAAGAAGCTTACTCCTAAATTCATTGGACCATATCAGATTATCCGACGTATAGGTCCTATAGCATATCAAATTGCTTTGCCGCCTTTTCTATCCAATTTGCATGACGTGTTTCATGTGTCTCAATTACGGAAGTATATACCAGATCCGACACATGTTATACAACCAGATGACGTGCAATTAAAGGAGAATTTGACTTACGAAACTTTACCTGTCAGAATAGAGGACAGAAAGGTAAAGCAACTTCGAGGAAAGATGATTGAGCTAGTAAAAGTCATATGGAATGATGTGACGGGTGAGGCTACTTGGGAACTGGAAGATAAAATGAAGGATCAGTATCCTCATTTGTTTGAATGAACATCGAATTTCGAGGACGAAATTTTTATTTGTTGGGGGAGAGTTATTGTAACGCCCCAATTTTTAGAAAATATTCTCAATGTACTTGTTTTCGTTTTTCATGCTTTTGTATGAATGACCGCCGTGTCCCTATTTTTCTGTTCTCGATTTACGTATGAAAACAATTACGATAATACTGAGTTCAAATTTTATTTGATCGTTTTACGTAGTTTGCTTGAGACGGTAAAATAAAAATTTTTCTCGAGCTCTTTGTATTAATTTTTCTCGAAAGATATACAGACTAAATAATCTTCTTGGATATTTTATTTGAACGTTTGGACAATTACCTACGTTGTGGGAAAAAATGGGAAAATGACCGTTACGTCCCGAACATCTTGTTTTTATTTGTTTTTGTCTGCTTTTTAATTGTTTTCTTCTTGATTTAATGCCCGAAAATACTGTCTGTGAATTTTTATGGACTTTTTGTGTGATTTGCTCCGAGCGGAAAAAATAATATTTTTCGGCCGGGAAATCTTATTTTATTATTTAGAATTGGGGGATCTTACTTAACCCGATTCTGAATGAATGACTAAAAATAATCTTTTAATTTTTAGGATTTAATCACAAATAAAATAATTTTATATTATTATAATATTATTTTATTAGTCAGGATATTTTAGTGACAATGGACGGAAATATTTTGCGGGACCCACAATTAGCAGAACGGTTAGATCGGTAGCTTAATTAATCACCGTAAGCTGTAGAACTTTCCAGAACAGGCTGACTCAGCTAGCTGACTCAGCAGAGCATTTATTATACTGTGTGACTAAGCCAGGTGAGTCACCATGAGCAACCAATAGGATTAAAGCTTGTTAAGCAAGATTTGATCTTGACCTTTGATGTGTTCAATGGCTTGGATGAAGCCAAATCCATGCACATCCTTACCCTAGAAGGCTACGGCCATTTGGAGAGAGAAAGCCAAAAATCACCTTCCATCTTCATCACTTTTCTCTCTTCTCTCTCTTCAAAAACCTAGCCACCATTGTTGTCCATTTTCCTCCTTCCATTCGGCCAAGACACAAACTACACCATCCAACCATCCAAAAATTTTTCTAACCAAGTTTCCTTAACCTAAACACCATTCTAAGAACCTTTGTAGTTGGAAGTTTCTTCAAATTCTTCCATCTAAGGCTTGGAAACCAACCTTGAAAATTTTACCTAGAAGGTGAAATTTCATGCTTATCTTTTCTCTATTCTTTTTCCAAGTTCTAAGCCATGATTTTTCCATGGTTTAGCTTCTTTTCATGGTTAGTAACATGTAGGTTTTGTTTGATTTTTAGGTGTTTGGTGGAGTGAAAACCGTGACCTAGGAGGTGAGAAAGCAAGTTTTTTGTCTTCATTTAAGGTAAGAGGAAGACAATTCTTATCATCCCTTGATGGTGGTAAGAAGATGGATTGTTTGTAGAATCCATAAGGATTCGGTTGTGGTGTGTTGATTGATGTGTATTTGTTAAGTTTTGTGGTTGCTAGTAGCCTAATTGTTGTATGTTAGTAGCTTTCTTGTTTGGTAATTGTAATAATTTTGCATGTCTAATAGCTTTTGATTGTATGTCTATAAGCTTTAAATTAGGTTTTTGTGTTAGAAATATTTTGCATGTGTTAGAAATATTTTGCATGTGTTAGAGATATAAATGCATGTGTTAGAATTGTATGATAAAATATAGGATGTGAATAACATGTGTAAATTTGCATGAGTGTTCCAAAGAACACATCCAATAGCTCACGGCAATGCCAAAATGTGAGGACCAAAATGTTCTCTTCATTTTTCCTTAAGTGCAACTTAATTGATTAGGAGAAATAAGAAGGTTTTAAATGGTTTTGATCAAAGAAAAGGAATTTATAAATCAAATGGTAAAGGTTTAGTACATTTTGGGCCAACATGCCTAAAAGATTTATTTGAATCAAAATCATTGCTCTATAACATGATTTAATGAATTTAGATAAGATAATACCTTTGACATGATTTAGAAATTAAATGAGAAAGTTTTATAAAATTCGGCCAACATGCCATTATAGGTAATTATGATTTTCAAAACTTGATTCCAAACCTTTTTCAATCAAAAAAGAGGTAACCCAAGTTAAGAAGAAGTTTCTACAATGATTTTTGAAGAAACAAATTGAGTAGAATTAAGTTTAAAAGATTAAAACTAGTGATTTTATCATTAGGAAGTAAAATACGAAAATTTTGAGAAATTTTCTAACATATAGCTCACTTTAGGTTTTGAAGCATGTTAGAGATTTCAAAAGAGAATTAAATGATTTGGATAATAAAATTAGGTAAATAGAAAATTTTATGGAAAATTTAGAAAACCATTATTATAAGTTTATAAACAAAATCTTGTCAATTTTTAGTAAAAATGAATCTATAAGATAGTAAAAATATCCTAATGACAAGTATGCGGTATGAAAAACTATTCTACGTAGTTTAAAAATACTAAATACTATTTCTATCTGTTTAAACAAGTAATTTTAAAGGCATTCGAATAAGAAAATGATTTAAAAATCCTACGCGATTGAGAAAACGTATTAAAAATACTACGCGATTTTAAAAACAGAAAAATATCTTTACCCGATTTTTAAACGTTTGTAAAAACGACGAGATTTCAAAAATGCGATAAAATTTCTACGCGATTGACCGTAACCATATTTATTTTTTTTTGTCGGGAAAATGTGAACCCGTACAAGCTTTTGAAAATCTATATCTTTGTCGGGAAAATGTGAACCCGTACAAGCTTTTGAAAATCTATTTACTGTCGGGAAAATGTGAACCCGCTGAGTTTTTGAGAATTATTTGTTTGTCGGGAAAATGTGAACCCGTCTGACGTGCTTTCCATCTATTTTTTTATGTGTGCCATGTATTTGGTGGATTGGTTGACGAGACGAATCACATCGTGGTGTCGATGCGATAAACGTAGTGTGGTTCATTGTTCTAATGAACTTGGAGACTTTAGTGTACGGGATCCCACATGTGGACAGTTGGTAGCTCACGTGGGCCGTGGTAAACCGATAGCGCACTATATACTCAACATACACTATATTTAATCGAGATTGGTGGAATCTAGTAGTACATTTGCACTGTAGTGACACAACGTGAGACCGTGAACTACACCACGCCTGGATTGATGGATTCTGTGTCGTGGGGCTATAGACGCAACGTGTGACCGCGGAATAGTTGGTGGGGCAGCCGTGGTACTATTAGATTTTGCGAATCATTCCTCTCTCGATACTTGTGTTTTTCTTTAGCTCCATGGAGTAGGATTTTGTTATATTGTTTATCTCTATGTCTATTTGTTTCCATATTATCTATTTATTTTTATCTCAGTATTTCATTTATTTATTTTATCTGGTTATTGTTATTATATTTGGTTATTATATCTTATTTGTTTATTCTTATCTTTCTTGTTTTATCTGTGAAGTTTTATTTGTGATGTGATACATTGTAATGATATCTAAATTTTCTTAAATCTGTTATTATAATTGTTAAAGCTTTATATATCGCATGAACTGTATGTATATTGTATGCCGTCTTTTTATTGGCCATGTTGTGATGATTTTATGTTGTCTTACCTCTTTGTTATATGTATTTTCTGTTTATTTATTTTACGCGGTAAAGACTTTGAGGAAGAGGAACAGCCTCTTGAGATCGTGTATCTGAAGAGGGGGAAGATCGGCAAGCAGACGACCAGTTGTGATCAGAACCATCCGATCATCCATATCCTCTGGATTGATTGTGAGGGATGGCGACGCCAGGATTTTTGGGATTCATAGAGCTGGTATTTCATGGAGGTGCTCTGGCTTGGCATCTACGAGGAGACCGTGACTCTGTGACGTATGCAGGACGTGTGACCGTGATCCTACGTCATCGTTTTGATGATGAGCCTGTCATGACGACGACGTTATTTCTGCACTTAGAGTTGCCCTTATCCATTAGGCGTTATTGGGGTCTGAAAACCCTGAGCCTAGTGAGATAAGCATCGTATCGACTGCGCGATCCCGTTATCGCCGTGTGTCGAGGCATCCGGGATATTTATCCCCTGATGATCATTTTCAGGCTGATAGTGATCCATCAGAGGATTAGATAACCATGATGTTTTTTTTGGGCGCGCTCAGTATGTATAATACGTATATATATTAACTCTTTTATTGCTTTCTTTCTTGTTTTTGTTTAAATATTTGTAGTCTTAGTTGTAAATTATTTGTAAAACTTATAACCTAACCATATGTATATTATCAGTGATGATGTTTTTTTTTTTATTTCGCATTTTCCGCATTATCTTTTTATATCATATTTCTGTCATCAGGAATTATTTTACAACCCGTAATAATATTTAATAAATATTTCACAACTTGGGTAGATTTTATTTCTATTTCTTTTATTTTCTTTTATGTGTGACATCCTCCAAAAGGGTGTTACAAAAACCGTGAGATTCATAGTCTTTGAAATCAAATCATTTGTTGATTTTCATTTTTCACTTTCTTTGCAAATCCTTAAAATCATCAACTCATTGCTCTTTTTATTTAAAACTCATGATTTGTAAAATACTTAAAATATTCTTATTCAAAAATGTCCTTAAGTTCTATTAAATTCCATTCTAGTTTTTACATAAAATAAATCAATAAAAATTCTTCTCAAAACCGTGAACACCATTTCTTGAAAAACAAACCCTTTGTTTATTTTCCTTGTTTTTCTAATCATCCAATTTTATCATTCATGAAAATACTAATTTATAAACACCTATTTTGAGATGTCTTGGCCGAAATTCCTCTTGGTCTTTGGAACCAAAAATCAATTTCCTTTTTTATCATCAAATCATGGCATACATATACATATTCAAATATATATCACAAGCATGCTATAATCAAAGCAATAAATCATGCAAATCATACCAAGCATAGGCAAATAATCAAAGCACATAAACACCAACAAATTATTACATGACCATGGATATGAATCCTCACATGGATTCACCATCCATCAAATGCACAAACCATCTCTCACCACCATACTTGGTTGGTGAGTTGAATCTCCCTCTTACCTCTTGAAGATCCTCAAAAGCTCCTTGTTTTGCTTCTTTTTCCAAGTCCTTCACCACCAAGGGCTTCTCAAATACAAAACAAAACATATATTTATTAGTAAATCAAGCTTGAACAAGATAAACCATGGATTAAACATGGCTTAGAACCTTGAAAATTAAAAGAATAGTGAAGATTAATAAACCTCACCAATAAAGCTTCAATCTTTAGCTTGAAGAACAAGGTTGAAGATGAATGATTTAGAGAAAGTTTCCAACATGAAAGTTGCTTAGAATATCATGTAGATTCAAGATTTATGGTTGGATGAAATTAAAAGAGATTGGATGGTGATTTTATGTGGTATGGCTGAAATTCCTCTTGAAGAACAAAGATGGAATTTTTGATTTTTGTGAGGGAAGGGTTTCTTAAACTTGGTTAAGATAAAGAATGAAGTGAAAACACTTAGTTTTCCTTCCACCAATTTCGTAGAGGTCCTTGGAAAAATCCCTAAAAATCATAAACAAATCTTAAAATCAATAACAAGCAAAAGAATAGATAAACCATGGTTCAAGCATGACTTAGAAAATCAAAACTAAAAGATTGGGTGAAGAAATATGAACTTTACCCTTTTTGATAGAAACTTGAAGCTTAGATTTGAAGCTCAAAATGAATGATTTGGTGAAAACTCATAACTAGAGATGTTCTTAGAATAAGGTAAGGATTCAAGAAATAAGGTTGGATAAAATTTTTTGAGTGACGGAGGGTAGATTTGAGGGTCATGGCCGTGAGCTAGCTTGGAGGAGAAGGAGAGAAATTTTTCTAAGAGCTTGCTTGAAGGAAATGATCAAGAATGATCAATAAGTGACCAAGACAACTAATAATGGTCTTCAACTTTGCTTTAGCTCCTAAACAAACACAAAAATTGTCCCCCCCTCTTCATGCATTCTCCTTGAGTGCAAAATGATCAATAATGATGCATAATTGACCAAGACCACTAATAATGGTCTTCAAACTTTCCTTTAACTCCTAAAACAAGCACAAAACCGTCCCCCCTACATGCATTATGCATTCATAAAGTTGTCATCTTTTCTAGCCACCATTTAGAGCCATTTAAGCCATTGATTAGATAAATGGTTAGGATTTAGGTAGACTTTTGATTAGAAGACTTAATCTAGGCCATTAGATCTTTCTCCTTGAAATTCTAGCCATTAGATCCATCTCCAAAAATGAAAGGTCAAGATTACTCCTTTTTACTTTCAATCCAAGGGTCATAATTAGTCATAGCCATTTTAGAAGACCAAATCTCCACCATTGATTAAATCCATATCCAATGGTCATAAATGATCCATCTCCACTGTTGATTTAATCTGAATCCAACGATCACAAATGGTCCTAGCCACTTTATAAGATCAAATCTCCACCCTTGATTAATTTTTCATCCAATGGTTATAAATGTTCATAGCCATTTTATTAGACCGATTCTACACCGTTGATTAAATCGATGGTTGATATCAAAGTCTTCAATATTAGACTTGCTTCCTATTGGTCCGTCAAAAGAATTAAACTTGTTTCCTATTAGTCAGTCAAAAGTTGTCATAACCACTATTGTTGACTAAGCAATACAATATTTATTTTTATCTGCTATAACCCCATGAAAGAATATATTTACTGTATTTTTATCGCCTGATAATTAAATACAGTGCAAAACACAGTACAATAAAATTTTAGAAACTGTTTCCGGATTCAGGTTTAGTAAGATCCCATGTTTCCTTCTAAACAGTACAAATTTTTCTGATTATAGAAAAATTTTCACTTTGTAAGACCCACTTGGGCCCACGTAAGGCCACCTGAGCCCACAAACAGCCCAAAAACAATCTAATAAATATAAAAATTTATAATCATCCATAAAAATCACAAATATTAAAAAACGTATGAAAATCAAATCAGATTGTTAAAAATAATGAATAATCAAGAGAAAAAAATACATAAAGATTTTCCCCCGGTCCGAAAATTATTATTTTCTTGACATGGAGTAAATCACTCAAAACGATTAAATATGCTAATGGAATACTCAAAATAATTTTACAGTACACAGAAATCACTAAATAGTAGAATTCTATTAACTGTCAAAATTACTGTCAACTAGTTAGGAAATTTGGGGTGTTACATCTAGGGCCTTTTTGGTACTTAATTATGCAATTTTGGTAACCTTGGAACTTAGATAATCAAATGATTTAAATCATAGGTAATAGGATAGAAAATTAGCAAATTGGAAACAATTGGATATAACTTGAGATTCATAAATTTTAAAGAACCAAGAATGAAATTTGTCATAAAACTTAAGATAATTTTACTAGGGCAAGAACAAGAGAGTGTGAGACTTTGAGATCTTAGAATAACCTTCTAAGTGTAGGAGAATAAATTACATTAGGAAAATTTAACTAATTGTGAGAATTTAATTAGAGACAAACTTTGTAAGAAAGACTAATTTTAAGTAAGGGTTCATAATAGACCTTAAAAATATATCACTCTATTTAATTTCAATATTATTAAATTGTGGGTCCATGTGAGTGACCAATGATGTGTTGATACTCTCTTGGCCAATTGTGGCACATTGTGGAATTGTATGTAATGATGATCATACATGTTTATGCATTATGAAATGTCCTTTGGGCTATTGTTTAGGCCAAGTTTCCTAGGAGATTAAACGCACCTTAGTACGGGTGCAAGTAGAGTAGTGTAGGTCGTTGTAGACCTTGGGGATGTCGGGGTGTGGGTTCCTCACAATGGGCGGTTGGTAGCTCTCTTGCTCGTGGGGCAGACCGATGCAAACACACCGACTATCCGGACCGAGATACTGTCCTATATCGTGATCTAGTGTAGACTGTCTGTACAACGCCTGGATGTGCACATGAAAAACTGTTGAGTTATAGCACTTTGGCCTCGGCAGCCAAGTTGCAGACGTGTCTCCTAAACTTTCTCTCTGACTGTTTATGTCTAGCTCCATGGAGTAGGAATTTGGGTACTGTGTGCATATGCATCATGAGATGTCATACCATCTGATAATTACTGCTTTATGTGGGTTTGAACTATTTATTTATTATTATGATGAATGACTGCCTAGAACTGCTTACTGTTGTATTTACTATCTATCATTATTATTATTGTTCTTGAAATGCTATTTGGGCACGTTGTGCCATCTTGTTTCTTGCTGCTATAATTGGTAATGATGGTAGGATGTCTTACCTCTTTCCTGTATTTCTGTTATTTTCTACCTATATGTTGTGTCCCATCGAAGACGACGGCAAGGAGGTTGGAGCTCTCGATTTCCCTGGCTTCTGGCCTGATCACGATTAGCATCTACTATGGAGCATGGAGGCACGCATGCGTGGATTTTTGGGTGATGTGAGTCTGACCTTCCTTGGGGGGCCAAAATGCTGGCACATTAATCTGAGTTCTGATCGCTGTGTCTACCTTGGAGACGTATTGATCTCTTTGGCCTGGAGACGTCATGAGCCACCGATCCTTACCTGCGGCATTAGCCAGCGTTTGGAGTTTTATCTGCCCATCCAGGAGATGTGGGGTGACCGCTACTACACCCCGCAAGAGGACTCTTTCAATTCCATTTGCTTGGGCTCCTGCTCGTGGCTCTGTGGTTCCTATGGAGTTTCCTCGGATGAGGAGGACCCTAAGGAGGATCCTGACACGATTCCTCCTCATCTAAGGGGCTGATATTACTGGTAGCTGCTGATGGCTGCTAGTGTTTTATTTTGGGGGGCCTAATATTTTATTTTGACGAGCTGTATATTCTGATATCTTGGGGATGTATATGTATGATCCTTTGGGCAGGTATAGTTTTGCTTTTTGGGAATTCCAGGCTTGTATCTAAAACATATTTGATATCTATATATATACATATATGCGCATGTTGTTCAGATGTAAGTTTTATCTTCTGTCTTACTCCTTATTGTTATTCACATTTCGTCACTACGTTTTATTAATTGAAGAGAAAAATAATAATAATACAAATAATAATTCAAAAAAATATATACATATATATATATATATATATATATATATATATATATACTATTTTACTTATGCAATAACAAATTGTACAAATTAACCTTAACTGAAATGAACCGGCCCTTAATTTCGAAAATGTTATTTTTCGCATTTCTATTTGACAATGTGACGTTCCCTCCCAAAAAGGGGCGTTACAAAGTCAGAACGTTCCTCTTTTATTTCTAAATGTTCCATAACAGATTATGGAGATTTTATAACATATTATATGTGAAGTCAGAACGTTCTGTGGAAATAAGTTTGCCCCAACAGTTTAATATGTTAAGTTTTGACGATGACAAATACAAGATAAAAAGAATGATGCTTATGCTACATAGATGTAGTTAATAGATTATATTGTATCATGCATGATTATGTACTTTATTTAGTTATATTTCACTTAATAATCATGCAATGAGATATGTGTAGCACTCTTTATATAATATATCCAATAATGTTTTATATGAGTTATAATGAATTAATATTGGATTTGGCTCTATTTAAATGAAAATGTGCAAAGTTTTCTTTATTGCATCCTATATAGAGCATATCTATTAATAATAGATAAATGTCTTATTTGGATGTGTCTATGAAAGTCTTATATGCATGTTAAACTAACTAGAGATATATATTGATGAATTATACATATGAAGATATTGAATTTGGACTAACTATGTTTGTTTAAGTGAGCAATACTTTGTAGGATAGTTTAAGTACCAAAAGTGAGCATTGCAACAAGAAAGCAAAGATCTTAATTATGCTCAACTTAAGGAGAAGGTGCATGCTTATCTCAATGAAGGTTTTGATAACAACAAAATCATGTCAAAGACCAAGTCCAAAGAAAGATTAAATGGTATAGCTTATAGGACTTAGGGTCTTTTTGTAAGAAGCCTTCTGGATATCTCAAATATGTTTTCAAATATTTAAAAATAGTTTTCACATGCTAAAATACCCAACAAACAAGTTTTGAAAGGCTAGTTATGGTGGTAGTTCAAATTTATGAAAAATAGTCAAGTTTGAGTTTTGAAAAACTGACCTTTAGTTACTCTTTTGATCATAAATTTCAAAATAATTTGAGTTTTGTTTTGAAACTTGTTTCATTTGAAAATAAATTCAAATATCTTTCCAATGACTGGTCATTTGCTTTAAACGGATAAAAAATAAAGAAATTATGATCATTTAAAGTTAGATTTCAAAATCAGAGTGGTGTATTCGAATAACCACATAGTTATTCGAATAACATACCCTAGAAAACATTCCAGAACATGTTTTTAAAGATCTATTCGAATAACCAAAGGGTTATTCGAATAACACAACCCAGAAAATATTCCAGAACATGCTTTTGAGGATCTATTCGAATACCAAATGTGTTATTCGAATAAACATGACAAAAAACAAACAACAGCTAGTTTTCTATGCCTTTAATGTGATATTAAATGATACCTAATGACTGTTTTCTCAAGAACACTATAAATACATGTTTTTGGGTCATCTTTTATACACACCCAACTATCTAAAATAATTCTTTCATGCTTTGATTTGTATTTCATATTTTTTACTATTTCATGTGCTCTTTTTGCCAAAATTTGAGATATCCTTAGAGAGCTTTCTTAGTGCTTCAAGTTGTATTATTTGCTCTTTGTGAGAGTTTCTCTTCATCTATTTTCTACTCTATTGTAAAGAAGGTGAGGTATCCATCAAAGGTTTGTAAAGAAGGTGAGGTATCCCTCTAAGATTTGTTTAAGGTGAAGTATCCCTGAAAGTTGAGGCTCAAGCACAAGGGTAAGGTGTAACACCCACCGTAGGGTGCCACATTTATGTTATTTAATTACCAAATTACCCCCAAGTTCATAAAATGTGATGTTGTGATAAAAATACGAGTTGTAAAATTTATTTTTTCCTCTTTGATGACAATAAATAAACTTAGCAGAAAATAAAAAATTATACATCATCACACATAATTTACATCATCATACATTACAAATGTACTGTCAGGATTATTTATATACAGACCAAGTTCTCAAAGTAATTAAACATAATTTAAAACTCACATATTGCCCAAGTCTTACTAAACAGTAGAACCTTCAAATAGGTCCTCATCAGATTCCTCAGCAGGAAGGAATCCAGCACGATGCGAAGCCTTACGGACAAGTGTCCGAGCGGACGACACAATACTAATTTCTGTTGGGACATAATATCTAGTATCCCAATGCTGCCTGATGGACATAGAAAAATTCAACATGTACATATATAGTTACGGAAAAGAACGGATCTCTACGAAACTCTCTGCTTATAATGACTGTCAGGTTTCCCTCATAAATTAGTCCCCTCTCATTGGGACTAGTCCTCCACGCTCCAGCTCCACCATGAAATTGCAATCTTACGTAACCGAAGAAACTTGACCGGGATGCCATCTGATCAAAACTCAGCTTCCTCCACAGGAATCTACTCTTCTTCACCCTCTTGTTCTACACCTTGTTCAATGTCTTTACCAAAAATAAATACAATACAAAATAATATACAAAGAGGTGAGATTACCTACGCCAATACCAACATGGTAGCACAGAGATAATACAAACAACATACTATAATTACAATCATGCCATCAACATTATTTATCATAACAAATACAATAAATAATAATTACCATCATGCCATTAACATTATTATCATCACAATAATTACTATAATGCCATCACATTATTATCATCATCATCATCCAAGTATTCCTCAACAAAACAATTGTCATAGCCAATATTCCTAAATTATTATATCTTATAAATATAAATGCTCAGATTCATGCATACGCACATACACTCAATTTCCTACTCCATGGAGCTAATACACAGTTCGGAGAAGTTAATCAGAAAGATCTGTCTGTACTAACATGCCTCAGACCACGTGTCAGATTTCTCATATATGTTTGTACATCTAGCATATACACGACAGTCTTTACTAGATCTTGATTAAGAATAGTGTCTAGTCAGAATCATCGGTGCGTTGTATTGGTCAAACTTACGGAAAGAAGAGCTATCAACCGCCCATGTAAGCAACCCGCACCCCGATACCCCCAAGGTCAACAAGTGACTTACACTACGCATATCGCACCCACTCAAGAAGTGTACGTCTCTCCTAGGCGAATAGCCTCATTCCGTCCATCGGACCTTTCCAATGCATGTTCAATGCACCAATGCCAATCATAGGCAAATTTCATATACAGTGTCCATACTCCAGTTCATGCATATAAAATGCACCAATGCCAATCACAGGCAAAATTCATCATTTTCTCACACAGTGTCCATCCACTGGTTCAACAGTAATCCTACTGTATATTTAATCGCAAAAATCATATTATCGCGTTTTCATAGTCGCGCACCACTTTTGTCGCATTTTCACAATTTTGCAATATTTCTGTTACGTTTTCAAATCACATATAGATTTTTTAACATTTTCATCAATTACGTAAAAATATTCCACCATTTTTAAATCACGTAGCGATTTTTCAACAATATCTCAAACGCGTAAAAATATTTAAACGCTTTCCAAATTGCATAGAAATATTTCAACATTTTTCAAATCGCGTGGAAGTATTTAAACGTTTTTCAAATCGCGTAACTTAAAAATCACGTTTTTAAGTTACGTAAATCCTTTTTCACCATTTTTCAACTTTGTAAAATATTTCTCAATGTTCAAAAATTCAATTTCAACCTTTTTCAAAATAATATGACTTCTCGCATTATTTTCCATATTTTCTTACTCAAAAAAATCCTTTTCGCAATTTATTCCATAAACTCACCATTCCATCGAATTAAATCAATGTTTCTAACTTTAAAATTTACTAACGCTCTCCAAAACTCAAAGAATGAGTTATACGTTAGAAAATCCCAAGTCACCAACGTATTCTTTATAATTCCAAATTAATTCTAAAAATCAATTCTCTTTAAAATAAATTGAGGTTCAAACACTTTCAACCTCTCTTTTCCATTTACATATGAAAATTTCATTTCTCAAGTGATCAAACACTCGATTCCCTTTCCAAATTCCTTATATTAAATCAAGTGATATTTCCACTTTGAAATCACTTTGTTTTCACAAAACCAAGACATTTCAAGTCTTCAAAACCATGGACATGGCCATTGAAACCATTCTTATATTTTTTCTTCTAAATCAACAAATTTCCATTTTTGGTTTTTACACAAACAAAACCATTAAAATTCCTCACCAAAATCGTGAGCTCCGTTTCCTTGAAAACAAACCATTTGTTTATTTTTCTAGTTGTTCTAAACATTCATTTTTACCATTCATGAAAATATTAATTTGTGAACACCTATTTTGAGGTGTTTGGCCGAATTCACCATGGTTTTTGGAACCAAAAATCACTTTCCTTTCCATCATCAAATCATGACATACAAATACATATTCAACATATATATCACAAGCATGCCATAATCAAAGCAAATAAATCATGCAAATCATACCAAGCATAGGCAAATAATCAAAGCACATAAACACACGCAAATAATTACATAACCATAGATATGAATCCTCACATGGATTCACCATCCATCAAATACACAAACCATCTCTCACCACCATACTTGGTTGGTGAGATGGATCTCCCTCTTACCTCTTGAAGAACCACAAAAAGCTCCTTGCTTTGCACTTTGATCAAGATCTCCACCAACAAAAGTTTCTTAAACATAAAACAAACACAAAGAAATTAGTATATTAAGCTTGAATAAGAGGAACCATGGATCAAACATGGTTTAGAACATGTAAAAGAAGAGAAGAAATGAAGTTTCCTTACACTTCACTTCAAAACTCTAAAACTTACTCTTGGAAAAAGTCCTTCAAGAAGATTTAGAGCTTGGAGTAAACTACAAAGGTTCTTGAATTGAAGTAAGGATTCAAGAAATATGGTTATTTGAAATTAAAGAGTAGTGGAAGGTGGAGTATGGTGTCTTGGCCGTGAGCTATGTTTGGAGAGAAAGGAGAGAAAATTTTTGCTATGCTTTGCTATAGGAAAGTTCATGAATAATGAAGAATGATCAATAATGACCAAGGTGATCAATTATGGTCTTCAACTTGTGCTTTAGCTTCTAATGCAGCACCAAAAACCATCCCCCCCTCCATGCACTCTTCAAAGAGTGACCAATCTCATAGCCACCATTTTAGGCAATCTTAACCATTGATTAGATCAATGGTTAGGATTAATGTAGATTTTAGGTTTAGGCATTAGATAGAAGACTTAATCTAGGCCATTGGATCTTTCCTCCTTGAAATCCTAGCCATTAGATGTGTCTCCAAAATGAAGGGTCAAGATTACTTCTTCAAACTTTACATCCAAGGGTTATAAATGGTCCTAGCCACTTTGTAAGACTAAATCTCAACCATTGATTAAATCAAGATCAAGTCTCCACTGTTGATTACATCAATGGTAGATATCCAAGCCACTAATGTTAACTACACAGTATAATATTTATTTTGTTATCTGCTATAACCCTTCGAATAATATTTTTACTGTATTTTTATCATCCGATAATTAAATACAGTACAAAACACAGTAAAAGAAAATTTTAAAAATTGTTTCCGAATTCAGGTTTAGTAAGATCCCTCGTCTCCATCTCAACTGTACGAATTTTTCTGACTACAGAAAATTTTTTACCTTTTTGGACCCATGCGGGGTCCACATACGACCTCCCTGGGCCCACCCACGGTCCAGGGATAATGCTAAAATAATCAGAGTAATATAAAAATTTCATAATCACCCACAAAATCAAAAAAATTAGAAAATTCATGAATATCAAATCAGATTACGTAAAATAATTAAAACTTTTCAGTAATAATTAAATTACGTAAATTTTTCCTCGGCCCAAAAATTATTATTTTCCTGACACGTAGTAATTCACACAAAATGATCAAATGTACTGACAGAATATTCAAAATAATTTTACAGTACACAGAAATTACTAAACAGTAGAATTCTGTTAACTATCAAAATTATTGTCTTATATTTAGGAAGTTTAGGGTGTTACAATCTCCCCCTCTAAAAAGAAGTTTCGTCCTCAAAACTTGATAAACTTGACTCTACATCCTCAGAATAAATACGGATATTGTTCCTTTATCTTTTCTTCTAGTTCCCATGTAGCTTCACCACTTACATTGTTCCAAACGATTTTAACTAATGAAATTTCTTTACCTCGAAGTTGCTTTGTTCTTCGATCTTCAATCTTGACTGCAAACGTTTCATAGGTTAAGTTTTCCTTCAGCTGTACTGTGTCTGGCTCGATAACATGAGTAGGATCAGGAATATATTTCCTTAATTGCGATATGTGAAATACATTGTGAAGATTTGATAACAATGATGGTAATGCAATCTGGTAAGCTACCGAACCTACCCGACGAAGTATCTGATACGACTCGATAAACTTTAGAGTGAGCTTCTTAGACTTAAGCACTCGTCCAACTCCAGTCATAGGTGTCACTCGCAAAAATACATGGTCACCTTCTTCAAACTCAAGCGATTTTCTTCTTTTATCAGCATAACTCTTTTGTCGAGTTTGAGTCATTCTCATCTTGTCTTGTATCATTTTCACTTTCTCAGTTGTCTGTTGAACAATCTCCAGTCCTAACACAACACTTTCACCATCCTGATACCAACACAATGGTGTTCTACATCGTCTCCTATACAATACCTCATAGGGTGCCATCCCTATGCTTGAATGAAAACTGTTATTGTACGTGAATTCTATCAATGATAAGAACTCATCCCAACCTCCACTTTCTTCCAAAACACATGCTCTCAACAAGTCTTCTAACGACTGAATCGTCCTTTCTGACTGACCAACAGTCTGTGGATGGTAAGCAAAACTCAAACGTAACTTTGTTCCCATCGCTTCTTACAAACTATTCCAAAATCTCGGCGTACACCTCAGATCTCAATCCGAAATAATATTGGATGGTACACCATAAAGTTTAACAATTTCATTGATGTACACTTGGGCTAACTTTTCCATTGAGTACTTAATATTAATCGGCAAAAAGTGCACCGACTTAGTAAGTGACGAGCGCCGAACTCAGTCAAAATTATAACCGAAGTTATTACCTAAGCTTGTAGCACAGTGACAACACCGGATCATCTCCACGAGGATTATAGATGCAATTTAATCAAATCAAGTGAAAGTTAGCAAAGGGGGGTTTGACGGTTTAAGATCGTACTTAACAAAATTAACGGAAGAAATGATAATTAAAGAGTAGTCAATTTAGAAACCTATCCAAGATTGGGTGGATTCAATCATAGACCCTTCATAAAACACTTGAAGCGCAATTGAATTGTTAATTTGGATCTAACCGAGATCTCTGCATCAAATCCAAAATTCATACTAGACAATCGTCTAGAATTCAATTAACAAGTGATAAACACAAATCCGCAATCGCACCATTCATGAAAATCTATGTTAATTTCAAGTACTAAATTCAATTAACTTAGGCACAAATCAGTAACCTAACCTCTTCAATTCTGTGATTAATTTAGATCAATCAGTTCTAAGTTTCATCACAAATCTCAATCTTCATTTATGTGATTAGTTTAGATCAATTAGTTCTAAGTTTCATCACAAATCTCAATCTTAAACTAAGATCAAATTAGATCAACATAAATAGAATCACCATTCATGCATTCAAGATCAAGAAGAAGAATAAAGAAGAAGAAAAGAGGAATTCAATTACAAATCAAATACAATGCATAACCAAGGTCTCAAGAATCCAAACCACAATCTCTTCAAGAGTTCTAAATTGACCCAAAGTAGCTTAGCCCTCCATTACCATGAAGGAGAGCATCAAAATATACAAAACTATGAGAAACTATGAAGAAGCAAGAAGAAACTTAGAGAGAAATGAAGGAGAATACATGAAAGAAATGATAACCAATGGTGCCTTTTATAGAAGTCTAGGGTAACAAAATGACAAAAGGGAGTGAGTGGATGAATGGGTGAGTGAGTGGAGTGTTTGAGTGGAATGGTTAAGTGGGTTGGTTTAGTGGATTGGTTTAGTGGATAAGTGAGTGGAATGGTTAAGTGGGTTGGTTGAGTGGAAAATGCCAAAGGACTTTTGGTGAGTGGGAAATTATGGACATGAATGGGTGAGTGGATGGATGAGTGGGTGGATTAGTGGATGAGTGGGTGGAGTGGTTAAGTGGTTGGATTAGTGTATGAGTGGATGAGTGGGTGGATTAGTGGGTGAGTGGATGAGTGGATGAGTGGATTAGTGGATGGATGAGTGGGTGGTTGAGGATGAAAATTTCACGTCTGACTTGGAAGCCAAAAACGACCAACTATACTTCAGATCCATGAAAAGTGCTCTTCATGAAAGTTGTAGACCCTTGTCTTGGCTATAAAATGGATAGCTGGTTCGTCCAATTTGACTTCCTTCAGCCCGAGATATGTCCCAAATACCGTAGGTTGCTCAAACCCAACTTCAGCACCTCTGTTCCGACTTGCAAGCTCAAAATGACCTACTAGACTTCCTTTTTTCAAAAAGTGTTCTTCATAAAAGTTGTTTATTTGGATCTTGACTATCCACTGTCCAAATTTCAGCCCATCTCCATTATTACAGCTTGAGATATGATTTTATGAGTGCATACTGTTCGGATTCTACTGACAGAACCCGTATTCTGACTTCCATGTAAACTTAGGTCCTTTAGACATCTTTTTGGGACTTCAAGCTCTTCATCAAAGTTGTAGAGCTTCCTCTTAGATTTCCTACAAGGTAAAATTTATGTTCATCAGATATTAGGAACTCAAGTTATGGCCAAAATATAGAAATAGTGTCAAATCTCAATAATGCTGAAAATATTCAATTAGGACCAATTTGAGCTCAAACTCACAAAATCATACCAAACTCAATCAATTAAGAATATGGAGAGTGTAAATAACTAAACATAAGGGTTTCTTAATGAATAAAATATGTGATTATCAGTAAGCTAATCAACAATTACCCAAATAGAATCGTGACCTTTCTGAGTTTTTGGTAGTCCTGTCACAAAATCCATTACTATGTCATCCCATTTCCACTCAGGAATAGGCAAAGGTTGCAACATTCTCGAAGGTCTTTGACGTTCTACCTTAGCCTTCTAACAGACTAAACAGGATGATACATACTTAGCGACATCCTTTTTCATTCCTTGCCACCAATATAATTGTTTTAAATCCTGGTACATTTTTGTGGCTCCTGGATGCATACTCAACTTACTCCTGTGAGCTTCATCCAAAATCAATCTCCTAATTTCTAGATCATTAGGCACACAAACTCTTCCTTGAAACTTCAAAATTCCATTAGCACCTTCTTTAAATTCCACCTCTGCACCTTGGCTCTTTGCTTCTTTTGCTTCTTGCAAATACTAATCACTGTTTTGTCCTTCTTGTATTCTATCCATCAAATCATTTGAAATGGTGATCATGTTTAAACGCATCTTTCCTGGCGTAAGTTTCACAGACAAACGCATGTCCTGAAATTCTTCTATTAATTCCTTCTCCTTAATCATCATAACAGAAGCACTAAATATTTTCCTACTCAACGCATCCGCTACGACATTCGCCTTTCCGGGATGATATTTTAACTGAAAGTCATAATCCTTCAGAAACTCTAACCAACGCCTTTGTCTCATGTTCAACTCTTTCTGGTCAAACAAGTACTTCAAACTTTTATGATCACTAAAAATAGTGAACATTGCTCTATAGAGAAAATGTCTCCACACTTTCAATGCAAACACCATAGCTGCCAATTCCAAGTCAAGAGTCAGATAATTCCTCTCATGAATTTTTAACTGTCTTGAAGCATAAGCCACCACCTTACAGTTCTGCATAAGTACACAACTTAATCCTTGGTACGAAGCATCACAATATACATCAAAAGGTTCGTTCGGATCAGGTAGAATCAACACCAGTGAAGTAGTCAATCGTCTTTTCAACTCTTGAAAACTTTCTTCGCATGCATCAGTCCATATGAACGGTTGATTCTTCCATGTAAGTTGAGTAAGAGGTCCTGCTATCTTCGAAAACCCCTCAATGAACTGTCTATAGTAATCAGCTAATCCGACAAAACTACGAATTACTGTTACAGTCATTGGTCTTTCCCATTCCAAAACTATCTCCACCTTTGAAAAATCAACTTCAATTCCTTCCTTTGATATCACGTGTCCCAAAAATTGAACTTCGCTTAGCCAAAATTCACATTTAGACAACTTGGCATACAACTTATTCTCCTTTAAAATCTGGAGAACCACTCTGAGATGTTCAGCATGTTCCTCCTGACTTCGAGAATAAATCAAAATGTCATCTATAAAGACAACAACAAACTTATCCAAGTACAAATGGAAAATTCTGTTCATAAAGTCCATGAATATGGCAGGTGCATTCGTCACACCAAACAACATCACTAGATATTCATAATGCCCATAACAAGTCCGAAATGCAATTTTGGGAACATCTTCCACTTTCACACGAATCTGGTGATACCCACATCATAAATCAATCTTGGAAAATATTGTAGTTCCTCGCAATTGATCCATCAGATCATCAATCCTTGGAAGTGGATATTTATTCTTAATCGTAATCTTGTTCAACTGCCGATAAGATCCCCTGTCTCCGTCTAAACAGTACAAATTTTTCTATGCGTAGAAATATTTATTCTAAAACTGTTTCCAGATTCAGGTTTAGTAAGATCCCCTGTCTCCGTCTAAACAGTACAAATTTTTCTATGCGTAGAAAAATTTTTCACTTTGCGGGACTCACCTGGGCCCACGTATGGCTACTTGGGCCCACATAGGACCACCAATAAACATACAAGAAAAAAAATTCATAATCATCCACAAAAATCACAAAAATTAGAAAACGCACAAATATCAAATCAGATTACGTAAAATAATTACCTAACGGTAAAAATTAAATTACGTAATGTTTTCCCGACTTCAAAAAATTTTCCGACACGGAGTAAATCACTCAAAACGATCAAATAAGTGATGGAATAAACAAAATAATTTTACAAAATACAGAAATTACTAAACAAAAAAATTAGTTAATACAAAATTATTGTAAGAGATTGAAAATTTTGGGGTGTTACATTACTCCTCCTTAAAAAGAAATTTCGTCCTCGAAATTTGATGAACGTGATTTCACATCTAAGGATGTGAACATTACTCTTTTAGCTTTTCTCCGCTTCATGTTGCATCTTCCTTAACGTCTTTACATACTATTCTAGCCAACAAAACTTTTTTTTTTTTTTTGCTTGACGTTCAACTTCTCCTGTTCAAATGGATATCTCCAATTCTTAGTTACTTGAAGATGTTAAATGTTACTCCAGAAAGAAAGTAGTTTCCATATTTCTGATACCAATACAAAGTTATCAATCTTCATTCATGCCTAGAATAGTTTTTCTTAGATAATTTCCAACTAATGTATTTTTCAACTAATGTAATGTCTTACTTAAAATTTTCTTATTCTCATATCACTATATATATTCTAGATTTTGCTTGTAACAGATAAATGTCTCTCTAGTGAATTCTCCTTTCAACTAACTAATTCTTAATCCAACAAAGCATACCAACTAATGTAACCAACTAATGTAACCAACTAATATAACGCATCACAAGATCTACTATGGATTTCCGTTCTTGTTTTTTTTTTTTTTTCCTTGAAGAAATAGTTTCAACTTTCGAAGAATCCACCACGCTTCACTTGCACCATTCTCGACATCTTTGCGACATGGTTATAGATAGGAATATCCTTTCTTGCAATATATTCCTTCTTTCTTTTCCTGTCTTACAATTGCAATACATGAAAGGAAATTACGGAGGTTCAGAAAGAAAAGGTAGCGAAATTATCGATATGTTACTAGACATATCCAACAAGAATTTGATTTTGCCTCGATATGAGTTTTTCTCGAATACTAGCATTTCTTGAGATAATCTCATAGGATATGGTTGGAAAATAACCAATCCATTTTCAAAGATCACATCTATTTATGAAAGAGATAAATAGATCAAACTCAAACAAATATTTGATCCGCAACAATAATTTGAATAATTTGAATAGCTCGATAGGCTAAGAATAGGTACAGAAGTAAACAAATCAGAGGTTTATGAATAACTCTAACATATAATTGATCTACTCAATCATATGCCATAAAGATTAGGTTATTCATAGAAATATTCAGTATGGTCTATAGAATTAGCTCCAATAACAAAATCTCCCTTGTTTAAATCCTCCGTTCAGAACATTCCCGTTCCATTCCACGTCTCAATTCTCTCTACTATCCGAGATTTTACTAACAGAAAATTCTATTTTCAATGGAATACAATTTATGGAAATGTGTCCAAACTTTCCACACTTAAAACAAAGTGTTTCCTTGAACATCCAATCTTTCATTAAGTGCCCCTTTCCACTTCACTTCCTGGTTCTGGTTTCTCAATGGTCGTAATTTCATTTCCCATTGAAATCAATTACTTTCCCAATATCCCTAAGAAAAATACCAGGTTCCAAAATTACAAAATCTAATATTTCAAGATTGATTCTCTTCCATCAGATCTTGAACTTCAATTTCTAGTTTTCCCACTTAACAATGGTTCTTTGTTCGTGCAATCGTCTTTCCACATTGCTCTCATTGCTCCCGTAGCTGCAACTGCATTACTAGTAACATGTTCCACTTCCACATAAGTATAACTATCCCGAGCCATTCCTCTGTTCCTGTTGTACTTGTCACTTCAGTTGTCCTTCGCTTTGTTTCTATAGCTGTAACCACATTATTATATCACATTCTGCTTCCACACACGTACATCCACTATGAGATTGTTGTTGTTGTTGACTTCCTGGAGATTGCAAGTACGTTTTCTGCTGGAATCACTTGACCTTACAATTTCTCCTTTTTCATAACCAAAAAGGTCCAACGTTACAGGGTCTCTTATTCTGAGATTGATTCAACTCTAACAAAATCTTAGCTTCAGCTATCAATTCTTGCTGCTGAACAATCTTCTGAGTTTGCTGTATAATTGCTTCAGCCACTGTTAGTGTTACTTCCAAAGTTGCAGTCATTTCACCACCATTACTTTTTGATTCCAGACGCGTACATCTATCACGAGTCATTGTCCTTCCTTCAACGATGGACGAATCAAAATAAAATGGATCTGATATCCATTTTATACAACTTATTTTGTTTCCTTTCTTCAGAAATGAATAAATTAAACTAAAATGGATCTGATTTCCATTTTATACAATTTTATTTTGTTTTCCTTTCGGAAAACAAACACACAGAGAACACAACACAAGCAAAACAGACCTAACCACAAACCCCAAAAGACTCAAACCGTGCTCTGACACTTAAACCTTAAGCTCTGATACCAACTAATGTAACACCCTCCCTAGGGCATCACATTTCCGACTCCCGACTCATAATCTGAAAATAAGTTCACACAAGTTTTGAGTTATAAAAATATTGGTTTTAAAAAAAAAACTTCTTTCTTTACTGACACGTAAATTTACTGAAAATATTAGGTAATCATATTTCAATTACTCATTATCCAATAATGACACACAATTTAAAGAGAAATATAAATTGACAGACTCTTTTGTTCTTTCTTTTCCACAAGAGCAAACCCATTACTGGTCCTACTTAATAGCACCTGTAACACTAACAATGAAAACTTAACATACTTGTTCCTTCTCCCGTATCAAACTTGATACATCGAACTCTACTCCTTGTCAACATTGCTCCCCATCGAGTCATGAATGTCCACTCCTTATTGTTGTCCCTAATCTCGTGAGTGTCCATCGAATGTCCATCTTGAAGCATCGACATTTGTTCTATGTCTGTTCCTTGTCCTCAAACATCTTTTCCATTTCAACACTGTCGGCAAGGTCATTCTCCGATGTTGTCTCCAAACGTAGAGGTATTTGTCACCCGCTATGTCTAAAACAACTCGTTCCTTTTACTGTATAATTTTAATAATACAGACATAGCAAAAACAATATAACAAAGAGGTGAGATCACCTACACCAAGTACCAAATTACATGGCAAAGACAGTAGAGATAACACAAACAACAATATCATACAGTTATCATAATTACAATCATGCCATCATCATTATGGTTATTACACAGATACAATATTAAAATCATGCTATCAACATTAATCAACTATCATCATCCAATCAAATATCAATTCAATTATCATAAACAACAATTATGATAATGCCTTCGGCATTATCATCATCATCATCCAAGTATTCAAAACAATTGTCATAGCCAATATTCCTCAATTAATATATATCACACAGATATAAATGTTTAGTTTATGCATGTACACAAGACTCGATTTCCTACTCCATGGAGCTAAAACTCAGGTCGGAGAAATGATAAAAAAAATCTGTCGGTACACTCGTGCCTCGGACCACGTGCTATAAATCCTCATTTTGATTTTTGCACATCTAGCATATACACGACAGGTCTTTATCGATCTTGATTAAGAATAGTGTCTCGGTCAGATCATCGGTTGTCGCGTCGGTCTAACCTACGGTTACTGAAAGCGACTCACTTCCATTGTAGGCAACCCGCACCCCGATGCCCCCAAGGTCAACGAGTGACCTACACTACGCATATCGCACCCACTCAAGAGGTGTGTTTTCTCCTAGGCAATCAGCCATATTCAAATCCTCATCGAACCATTCCAATGCATGTATAATGACCAAATACCAATCACAGGTATAATACCAATCACAAGCTTCAACAAGAATCATACTTGTATTTTCAACAAGAAAATCATGTTATCACATTTTCATAGTTATAAAACACTTTCGCCGTGTTTTTTTACAAAATTGCGCAACATTTCATAAGTTACGTTTTCACAATTCCAAAAATGTTTTTATTACGTTTTCAAATATCGTAACACTTCTGTTACGTTTTCAAAATTCTAAAACGTTTTTGTTATATTTTCACAATACCGTAACACTTCTGTTACGTTTTCAAAATTCTAAAAAGTTTTTGTTATATTTTCATAATACCGTAACACTTCTTTTATATTTTCACAATACCGTAGCTCTTCCTTGGCTATTGGAGCCAAAAATTAATTTCCTTTCCACCATCAAGTCATGGCATATACATATATATTTCATCATAAATAATATAAGCATACCATCAAAGCCATAAAAGCATGTATAGCATATCAAGCATATCATTAAAGCTATAAAATCATGCAAAGCATATCAAGCATAGAAAATTAATCAAAGCTCATAAACACCCACAAATTAATTACATGACCATGGATATGAATCCTCACATGGATTCCACATCCATCAAATAAAATACCATCTCTCACCACCATGCTTGGTTGGTGAGATGGATCTCCCTCTTACCTCTTGAAGATCCTAAAAAACTTCTTGTTTTGCTTCTTTTTCCAAGTCCTTCATCATCAAGAGCTTCTCAAATACAAAACAAAATACATAAAAATTAGTATACTAAGCTTGATTAAGAGGAACCATGGATCAAACATGGTTTAGATCATGAAAAGAAGAGAAGAAATGTAGTTTCCTTATACTTCACCTCAAAAAACCCAATAACTTTGATCTTGAAGAAACTCCTTGAAGATGAATGATTTAGAAGAAATCTTCAACATGAAAGTTGCTTAGAATATCATGGAGATTCAAGATCTAAGGTTGGATGAAATTAAAAGAGCTTGGATGGTGATTTTAGGTAGTATGACCGAATGGTGTATTTTGAAGAACAAAGATGAAATTTTTTATTTTTGATAGAAACTTGAAGCTTGAATTTGAAGATCAAGATGAATGATTTTGGAAAAACTCATAACTAGAGATGTTCTTAGAATGGTGTTTAGGTTTAGAAAATCAAGTTGGATGAAATTTTTGAGTGATGGAAGGTGCTTTGGAGTGCTTGGCAAAAACACGAAGAAGGAGAGAAATGGAGAAAAACTTGGAACTTCAATTCTTGAAAATGTCTAATGATGACCAAGGATGACATAATGGTCTTCAAACTTTTTCCTATGTCCTAAAGGTTCTCAATTTCGTGGCTCCCCTCCAATGCATTCTCCTTGAGTGCAAATTGATCAATAATGATCAATTATGGTGAAACATTGACAAGACATGCAAAAATGACATAAAGCTTGTCTCTTTGTCTTCTAAACACTCCAAAACCATCACCTTCTCTTCATAATGCATTCAATAAAGTTTGTCTTCATTATTTGCCACCATTTGAAGCATTTCTAGCCATTGATTAATTCAATGGTTAGGATTTAGGTAGATTTTTAATTTTAGAAGACTAAATCTAGTTGGATTTTTCTCCTTTAAATTCTAACCATTAGATGTGTCTCCAAAATTAATGGTTAAGATTACTCCTTCAAACTTTTAATCCAAGGGTTCTAATTAGTCTTTGCTTACTTTAGAAATAAAATTTCCACCATTGATTAATTCTTCATCCAATGGTCATAAATTCTTTTACTTTTTAAGATTAAATCTCCACCCTTGATTTAATCTAAATCCAATGGTTATAAATGGTCTTTTCTTCACTTTTCAAGACCAATTCTACACCTTTGATTACATCTATGGTTGATATCAAAGCCTTCCTAACTAAACTTATTCTCACACCATTGATTAAATCAATGGTTATTATCCAAGGCTTTTTTATTAAGTTTGTTTCTTAACCTTTGATTAAATCAATGGTTAATATTCAAACTAAGTATTCTCATCCAAGGGTATAAATCAAGTCAAGCTCTCTTTGTTGACTACTAGCGATATAATATTTAGTCTTGTATCCTACAAATAATATTTTTACTTGTATTTTTATCATCCGATAATTAAATACAATATAAAATACAAGATACAAAAATTTTCTAAAACTATTTCCAGATTCGGTTTAGTAAGATCCCCTTATTCTAAACAAGTACAAATTTTTCTATGCGTAGAAAATTTTTTCACTTTGCACCCACCTGGGCCGTGTATGGCTACCTGGGCCCACATAGGACCACCAGCCCACATACAGATAAAAAATTCATAATCATCCACAAAAATCACAAAAATTAGAAAACGCACAAATATCAAATCAGATTACGTAAAATAATTACCTAACGGTAAAAATTAAATTACGTAACGTTTTCCCAAACCAAAATTTTTATTTTCCTGACACGGAATAAATCACTCAAAACGATCAAATAAGCATGGAATAAACAACAAAATAATTTTACAAAGGCACAAATTACTAAACAAAAAATTGCATTAGCAAAATTACTGTTTAAGAGATTGAAAAGTTTGGGGTGTTACATGTTCCATCCTTCTTTTTAACCAACAATACTAGAGCTCCCCATGGTGACACACTAGGTCTCACAAATTGTTTCTGCAACAAATCCTCTAGCTGTTTCTTAAGCTCTGCCAATTCTACCGACGACATCCGATAGGGCGCAATAGATATAGGTCTAGCTCCAGGTACTAAATCAATAGCAAACTCAATTTCTCTTTCTAGCAGTAGTCCAGGTATATCTTCAGGAAATACCTCAGGAAATTCATTCACCATGAAAATATCCTTCAAGACATCCTCACACTGAACCTCCAAAGAAGACAACAATAGATACCCATGATCTCCTTCCTTTAAACAAGCTTCTACTTGAGTTGCCGTTAGGAATCTAGGATCTTTAGCCTAAGGAAATACTAATGTCTTATTCGAACAATCAATTAGGATATGGTTAGAAGATAACCAATCCATTCCTAAGATTACATTAATCTTGGAAAGAGGCAAACAAATCAAATCCACATGAAAGATTCTATTCCTAACACATACAGGACAATTCAAACATACTTTTGTAGTAATCACAGGCTTATTAGTAGGAGTAGCAACACTCAAATCATATGACAATGTAGTCACAGTCAATCCCAAACGCTCCACACCATCACATGCAATAAAAGAATGTCTTGCTCCTGAATCATAGAGTACAGTTAAAGGATTACCTTCAATAGCACACTCCTCCATGATTAAGTCCTTAGATTTCATGGCTTCTTCCCCGCTCATAGTATACACTCGAACACCCGCCTGTGGCCTTGCAGTATGAACATTTCCCACAAAAGGTTCCCTCTTTATCTGATTACAATCCCTGGATAAATGTCTAGGTTTCCCACATCTATAACAAATAAGTCCTTTATGCTAACAATCCTTGGTCAAATGGTCCTTCCCACACTTGAAACATTTATACATAGGAGTTTCAGTTTGACTTGCCTTACTGCCACCAGAACTTCCTCCCACAAATTGCTGCCGATTCTGACTTTATACCGGTTTCGTATACGGTTTTTGTTGAAAACGGTTTCCTCCACTACTCTTTCTTCTCTGGAACCGTACAGGTCCAAAGTTCTTATTTCTGGCCACACGCTGTTGATCAATTTCTTCAACCTTACGGCACTTACCAATAATTCTGGAAATTGCTCAATTCCTAGGGTTGCTATAGCTCGCTTAATGTCAAGCTTCAATCCTTCCTCAAATTTCCTACACTTCTAATCCTCATCTGGGTGCATTTGAAAGTACCTCGAAAACTTTGACAAGCTCTTGAACTTTGCCGCATACTCACTAACAGACATCAGTCCTTGCCTCAAACTAAGAAATTCCATCTCCTTAGCATGACGCGCACTTGCTGGAAAATACTTTGCCAGAAACTTCTGTCTAAAGAGCTGCCATGTCACAACTCTTCCTTCAGCTTCTAACAATCTTCGGGCTCCTGCCCACTAGTTTTCTCCATCACCCACTAACATAAAAGTCACAAAAGTTAACTTGTGTTCATCAGTACATTCCATACCTTCAAATATTTTCTCCAACTCCTTGATCCACAAATTAGCTTTCTCCGGGTCAAATTCTCCCCGAAACTTTGGTGGATTGTTCTTGTGAAACTCTGACAAACTGTGAGCATCCTTAGTTGCTCTTTGGTTTTATTGTGCAACGACATCAGCCATCCGTTGCATCACTGCTACAGCTGCAGCCATGTTCTGGTTGTCATTACCAACATCTTCCATTCCTGTTCTAGTATTGACATATCCTCGTCCTCTTCCAGTTATTACTTTACTCTACTCAAACTGGACAGCACAAAGAAAGCAAGGTCAATCTTCGAACAATATTGTTTCTTTTCAGAAAACAATCACAGAGAATCACACAACACAAATAAGACAGACCTAACCATAAACACAAAAGACTCTAACTTGGGCTCTGATACCAACTAATGTAACACCCACCGTAGGGTGCCACATTTATGTTACTTAATTATCAAATTACCCCCAAGTTCATAAAATGTGATGTTGTGATAAAAATACGAGTTGTAAAATTTCTTTTTTCCTCTTTGATAACAATAAAATAAACTTAGCAGAAAATAAAATATTATACATCATCATACATTACAAACGTACTGTCAGGATTATTTATATACAGACCAAGTTCTCAAAGTAATTAAACATAATTTAAAACTCACATATTTCCTAAGTCTTACTAAACAGCAGAACCCTCAGATGGGTCCTCCTCAGATTCCTCAGCAGGAAAGAATCCAGCACGACACGCGAAGCCCTACGGATAGGTGTCCGAGCGGATGACATAATACTAATTTCCATTGGGACATAATATCTAGTATCCCAATGCTACCTGATGGATAGCGAAAATTCAACATGTTCATATATAGTTATGGAAAAGAACGGATCTCTATGAAACTCTCTGCTCATAATGACCGTCAGGTTTCCCTCATAAATTAGTCCCCTCTCATTAGGACTAGTCCTCCACGCTTCAGCCCCACCATGGAACTGCAATCTTACGTAACCGAAGAAACTTGACTGGGATGCCATCAGATCAAAACTCAGCTTCCTCCACAGGAACCTGCTCTTCTTCACCCTCTTGTTCTACACCTTGTTCAACGTCTTTACCAAAAATAAATACAATACAAAATAATATACAAAGAGGTGATATCACCTACGCCAATACCAACATGGTAGCATAGAGATAATACAAATAGCATACCATAATTACAATCATGTCATCAACATTATTTATCATAACAAATACAATAAATAATAATTACCATCATGCCATTAACATTATTATCATCACAATAATTACTATAATGCCATCATATTATTATTATCATCATCATCCAAGTATTCCTCAACAAAACAATTGTCATAGCCAATATTCCTCAATTATTATATCATATAGATATAAATGCTCAGATTCATGCGTGCGCACATAGACTCAATTTCTTACTCCATGAAGCTAATACACAGTTCGGAGAAGTTGATCAGAAAGATCTATCTGTACCAACATGCCTCAGACCACGTGCCACATTTCTCATATGTGTTTGCACATCTAGCATATACATGATAGTCTTTACTAGATCTTGATTAAGAATAGTGTCTCGGTCAGGATCATCGGTGCGTTGCATCGGTCAAACTTACGAAAAGAAGAGCTACCAACTGCCCATGTAAGCAACCCGCACCCCGATGCCCCCAAGGTCAACAAGTGACTTACACTACGCATATCGCACCCACTCAAGAGGTGTACGTCTCTCCTAGGCAAATAGCCTCATTCAGTCCATCGGACCTTTCCAATGCATGTTCAATGCACCAATGCCAATCATAGGCAAAATTCATATACAGTGTCCATACACCAGTTCATGCATATAAAATGCACCAATGCCAATCACAGGCAAAATTCATCATTTTCTCACACAGTGTCCATCCACTAATGCAATAGTAATCCTACTATATATTTAATCGTGAAAATCATATTATCGCGTTTTCATAGTCGCGCACCACTTTTGTCGCATTTTCACAATTTTGCAATATTTCTGTTATATTTTCAAATCACATATAGATTTTTTTAACGTTTTCATCAAGTACGTAAAAATATTCCACCATTTTTTAATTGGGTAGCGATTTTTCAACAATATCTCAAACGCGTAAAAATATTTAAAACGCTTTCCAAATTGCGTAGAAATATTTCAACATTTTTCAAATCGCGTGAAAATATTTAAACGTTTTTCAAATCGCGTAGCTTAAAAAACACATTTTAAAGTTACGTAAATCATTTTTCACCATTTTTCAACTTCATAAAATATTTTTCAACGTTCAAAAATTCAATTTCAACCTTTTTCAAAATAATATGACTTTTCACATTATTTTTCACATTTTCTTACTCAAGAAAATCCTTTTCGCAATTTATTCCATAAATTCACCATTCCATTGAATTAAATTAATGTTGCTAACTTTAAAATTTACTAACGCTCTCCAAAACTCAAAGAATGAGTTATACGTTAGAAAATCCCAAGTCACCAACATATTCTTTATAATTCCAAATCAATTCTAAAAATCAATTCTCTTTAAAATAAATTGAGGTTCAAACACTTTCAACTTCTCCTTTCCATTTACATATGAAAATTTCATTTCTCAAGTGATAAAACACTCTGATTCCCTTTCCAAATTCCTTGTATTAAATCAAGTGATCTTTCCACTTTGAAAATCACTTTGTTTTCACAAAACCAAGACATTTCAAGTCTTCAAAACCATGGACATGGCCATTGAAACCATTCTTATATTTTTCCTTCTAAATCAACTTAGTTCCATTCTTGGTTTTTACACAAACAAAACCATTAAAATTCCTCACCAAAACCGTGAGCTCCATTTCCTTGAAAACAAACCATTTATTTATTTTTCTAGTTGTTCTAAACATCCATTTTTACCATTCATGAAAATATTAATTTGTGAACACCTATTTTGAGGTGTTTGGCCGAATTCACCATGGTCTTTGGAACCAAAAATCACTTTCCTTTCCATCATCAAATCATGACATACAAATACATATTCAACATATATATCACAAGCATGCCATAATCAAAGCAAATAAATCATGCAAATAAAACTAAGCATAGGCAAATAATCAAAGTACATAAACACACATAAATAATTACATAACCATAGATATGAATCCTCACATAGATTCACCATCCATCAAATACACAAATCATCTCTCACCACCATACTTGGTTGGTGAGATGGATCTCCCTCTTACCTCTTGAAGAACCACAAAAAGCTCCTTACTTTGCACTTTGATCAAGATCTCTACCAACAAAAGTTTCTTAAACATAAAACAAACACAAGGAAATTAGTATATTAAGCTTGAATAAGAGGAACCATGGATCAAACATGGTTTAGAACATGAAAAGGAAGAGAAGAAATGAAGTTTCCTTACACTTCACTTCAAAACTCTAAAACTTGCTCTTGGAAAAAGTCCTTCAAGATGGAAGATTTAGAGCTTGGTGTAAACTACAAAGGTTCTTGAATTGAAGTAAGGATTCAAGAAATATGGTTGTTTGAAATTAAAGAGTGGTGGAAGGTGGAGTATGGTGTCTTGGCCATGAGCTATGTTTGGAGAGAAAGGAGAGAAAATTTTTGCTAAGCTTTGCTTTAGGAAAGTTCATGAATGATGAAGAATGATCAATAATGACCAAGGTGATCAATTATGGTCTTCAACTTGTGCTTTAGCTTCTAATGCAGCACCAAAAATCGTCCCCCCCTCCATGCACTCTTCAAAGAGTGACCAATCTCATAGCCACCATTTTAGGCAATCTTAACCATTGATTAGATCAATGGTTAGGATTAATGTAGGTTTTAGGTTTAGGCTTTAGATAGAAGACTTAATCTAGGCCATTGGATCTTTCCTCCTTGAAATCCTAGCCATTAGATGTGTCTCCAAAATGAAGGGTCAAGATTACTCCTTCAAACTTTACATCCAAGGGCTATAAATGGTCTTAGCCACTTTGTAAGACTAAATCTCAACCGTTGATTAAATCAAGATCAAGTCTCCACCGTTGATTACATCAATGGTGAATATCCAAGCCACTAATGTTAACTACGTAGTACAATATTTATTTTTTTATCTGCTATAACCCTTCGAATAATAATTTTACTGTATTTTTATCACCCAATAATTAAATACAGTTCAAAACACAGTAAAAAACATTTTAAAAACTGTTTTCGGATTCAGGTTTAGTAAGATCTCCCGTCTCCGTTTGAACAGTACGAATTTTTCTGACTACAGAAAATTTTTTACCTTTCTGGACCCACGTAGGGCCCACATACGACCTCCTTGGGCCCACAAACGGTCCACGGATAACGCTAAAATATTTAGAGTAATATAAAAATTTCATAATAACCCACAAAATCACAAAAATTAGAAAATTCTTGAATATCAAATCAGATTACGTAAAATAATTAAGACTTTTCAGTAATAATTAAATAACGTAAATTTTTCCCCGTCTTGAAAATTATTATTTTCCTGACACGGAGTAATTCACACAAAACAATCAAATGTATTGACGGAATATTCAAAATAATTTTACTGTATACAGAAATTACTAAACAGTAGAATTCTGTTAACTGTCAAAATTACTGTCTTATATTTAGGAAGTTTAGGGTGTTACATAAGGTATCTCAAGGTGTGATGAGTGCTCTAGTTTGTAACGGTAGTAAGCACATGTTCAAGCTTGCATTGATAGTGAAAAATCTCAGGTGGTTACTTGAGGACTGGATGTAGGTCACAAGTGGTTAGTGGCTAAACCAGGATAAATCATTCTGTTTGCTTCTCTAAACTCAAACTCCTTTTTATTTATGTTTTAATTTCATATATTTATTCGAATACTTTCTGTGCGGGTTGTTCATTTAGAAATGCATCTTCTTATCTTCTCTATTCATTCTTTTTAATCGATAAATAGCTTGAAAGAAAATTGTTTTTCAAGTGTTTGATAAAAGTTTTCAAAGAGTTTCTATCTCCTTTACATTTATGCTTTAATTATATATTCTTAAGTTGAATTTGACATTTAGCTTATTTTTTGATTTATCCCATAACTCAAGTTGTATTTGGGTAATCTACAATAGTTGTATATTTGTTAAATTTATTCTGCTGTATGTGTTGTTTGAAAATATGAAAATGCATAATTTCTCAAAGTGGTTTTAAAAATTTGTAATCACCCAATTCACCCCCCTCTTGGGTGATGGTTGCCATGGCTAACAAGTGGTATCAGAGCTTCGTGCTTTGTTGAAAGCTTAACCACTTAGAGTTAATGATGATTGTTTGTTGGTAACCATTGAGAGCTTTTCAAAATGGAAGGTTTTGAAATAGATAAACCACCATTCTTTGATGGTGTGCAATTTGTTTATTGGAAAACTAGAATGGAATATTATTTGTAATCTATTGATTTGGATTTATGGTATATTGTGCTTGATGGATTTTCTACTAAACGAAAACTAACTTGCAATGCCTATGTCAAAAATTACTTTTCTTCGAACATTAGAGCTATGCACATTTTGAGAAGTGGTTTGAATGATGAAGCTTATGCTAAAATTAAAAGTTGCTCTAGTGCTAAAGATATATGGGATGCTCTTGATGCTATTTATCTTGCTAACATTGAATTTTTGCATAAAGTTGTATATAGAGAGCAAGAAGAGCAAAAGCCTTTAGAAGAAGACAATATTGAAAAATATTCTCAAGAAGATATTCTTGAATCCTTGAAGGACAACAATAAGGAAGATGGTGAATTCTTTAAAGAGCCAAGTGTGCTAGAAATTGAGACTACTTCCCATATGGCTAAAAAGGACTTTGAGGTAAATAATGCTAAACTAGATTATAGTCCTTCCTGTTATGAGCTACAATATGCATATGATGAATTGTATGATGGTTTGTTGAATTTAGAAAAAAAAAATTTATCTTGTTTGGAAAACATTTCCTCCATTGAAAATGAAATTGAGATTTTAAAAAATGAATATGCTTTTTTTGATGAGAAAATGTCTTTAAAATGTGAAACCTCAACTTCTTGTAAAAAGTACATTGATTTAGAAAATCAAGTTGATGATTTATATTCTGAATTTGCCAAAGCTAATGATTCTAATTGCTTACATTCCATGCTTGTTAATGAGAATAAAATTGATGTTATTCCATATAAAAATTCAAGCCAGGCTTATGACAAAAATAGTATAGAATGTAATAACAACAAAAGGCTTAAGTTTTCCAAAGATGATCTTCAAAGAACCAAACCATCATTAAATTCAATTATTTGTAACTTATGTGGTCATCTAGGACATATTTCTCATTTATGAAATTATAGAAGAAATTCCTATATGAGAAATTGTATGGTATGGGTTCCTAAAGGTCTTAAAGGCCCTAGTACTAACATTCAAGGACCCAAGATGAAGTGGGTACCAAAAAGTCCTCCTAGTGTTTCAATTATGCAGAAAAATTCTCAAAAGGATAGACTAATTGGTCAAATGAAGGAGGAAAATGCTTTACAAGTTCTCAAGGAAAATGCTTCCAAATCCCAATGGTAGAAGTTTTGATCAAAGAAGGAAGATGATTTCAACCAAAGCTTCTCAAGTACAAAATGTAGAACTTGTAAAGTTCAAGACTCTAAAAGAGAAGCAATGGGTAAGAAAAAAAGTTTCCTTGATTACCAAGGCCAAGGTATCAAATGTTTTTACCTCTTATACACATTCACTTGTAAAGTCAATGAATTTGAGGTATATTCCTTATAGGCCTTAAGTGATTGATAGAAACATGTGTACTTGGAAATAATTGAATATTATGTTTAACACATGATTATGTTCATTGTTATTTTACCATATCTCATTAATTTGTTATACATCTTGGTACATAAGGTTCTACAATGCCTAAGTATGTTTGCTATGTTTTGAATTGTCTATATATCATGAAAATAAGCATGTTATTGGCTATGTGCTTAATGATAATTGATTATTTAATTTGTTGTGCTCAATTTAAATACAATGAAAAATTAATTGCTATGAGAGCATAATGAATTAATTATCAAAAACTAACACACAAGGACTTAAGAAAGTTTGGGTACCAAAAGCCAAAAATTGAAGTGTATTGTAGGTGTGCTTGAAGGCCAAGAACTGACTTTGACATCTTGAAAGTGGCAACTGCAAGTATAAGATCAGAAATAATTCCAAGCTCTCTTCTTTGTCTCCATGAAGGTTGGACTTGCAATATTTGGATAAGTGGAAACGTGTGTTATGTTTTTCTAGCTTTATCTCTTAAAAAAAATGCTTCTACATGTTAATATGCTAGATAAAGTATAGTGCTTGTTTAAAATGACATGTTTGATGATAATTTCCTTGAGCTTGAGTTTTTGATTAATCATGACTTAAAATGAGTATCTGTGTTAGATGATTTTATCTTGTTTTATCCCTTTCTAACATAATCCTTGGTTAATTCAAAATGCCTATGTAATAATTAAGAATTTGGTTTGATTGTCATGAATACATGTTAAAATGAGTGCTTAATTGCTTCTTGACTGTTTTTTAATCTTTGGACTTATTGGTTTTAACTTGTTGATGCTGTTCTGATATATTTATTTGAATAGAAAGATTTTTATTTGGATAAACCCTTTCTATAGCTACTAAAATCTATTTTTGAATGCTTTTTATTCGAATAAGAGCAAGTCTTATTCGAATAAGTCTTCCTGTTTGGATGCTAGTTCTGAATGTTTTATTCGAATAAGAAAAAGCTTATTCAAATGAAACTTGGCAAAAGCTAAGTCTGTTTGTTTTCCAAAAGTTTATTTGAATAAAGAACACCCTATTCGAATAAACACAGATTATATGAAAGGCTATGCTACTTTTTCCTTTCATTTCTCAAGAATTTCTTGTATATGTTGAATTTTTTGTAATTGGACTAAAAATGCAAATGCTTAACCAAATGAAATTGGCTATTATTTTGATCAATATATATGCTTGGCTAAATTGATCAATGAAATGAAATATCTTTTGTCCTTGTGAACTCATTTGTTGTTTTACCTTATTATTTTGAATGCTTATTTACTTATGAGTTTGGCATAAAAACTAACCTCTATGGATCCAAAATTAATAGATACCAAAGAAAGTACTTTGAATTGTGTTGTAGGGTGATAGCTACCTCAAGCAAGCATTTAAATGGAATAAGTTTATTCAACTTGAGAATAGATAAGTTTAAAAGGAATCAACTTTTAAAAGGGGTGCAAAGAATCTCTATTCCCTCATGAAAACTTGAAGCTTGGAAGTTGGGGTCACCTACAAAAACTCAAATAGTACACTTTTGGTGACATCAATCTATTATCCTTATTTATGCTTTAAATTGAATATCATGTGATTTTTGGAGATGTAGAGAGTTATTTTTATGCCTTTACATGCCATACATGATCATTGTTTGTCCCAAAATGCCTAAATAAGTTTTGATGATAATAATGTGCTTCTTGATAAACTTGAATCATGCCTTAAAATGCTTTTGACAATGTAATGAGCTCCTGTAAAATTCTTTTTGAAAGGGGTAGAAGTTTTTAAAATGATTTATGATTGATGGGTCAAGAAAAAGTATTTTTTTGTCTTGCTTTAATTTATGGTAATGTGCTTACATGATCTTGGCATATATATTTCACTTTATGCATCTTGTGCTTCAATAAGGGGGAGCCTAGCTCTTAAGTTGTTTATATCTTTTAGCTTATATCCTTGTTTGATTACATAGAGTGTTTTATTGCTATCATTCGCTAAATGTTGATGTATCAAAATATGACAAGTATTGTATGAATAATCATTTATATCTTGAAAGCATGCTTATTTCATCTCTCTATTCTTGAATCATATGTACAATCAAATATGGGGAGATAATTATGTTTTAAATAATTTTTTGGTTTTGCTGATCCTACTCCTTTTGGCAATATGAGTTTTATCTATAGGGGGAGAGAAAATATTATCTTTCCTTCCTAAGCCTTTTTGTTGATGTCAAATAGGGGGAGTGAAAATTGGAAAAAAAATATGTTCTTGTGTTTATTGTTTGATATGCTTATATTACTCAACATATTTTTCTTTGGTGATTTGTCATCATAAAAAAGGGAGAGATTGTGGAAATAAGTTTGTCCTAATAGTTTAATATGTTAAGTTTTGACGATGACAAATACAAGACAAAAAGAATGATGCTTATGATACATAGATGTAGTTAATAGATTATATTGTATCATGTATGATTATGTACTTTATTTAGTTATATTTCACTTAACAATCATGCAATGAGATATGCGCAGCACTCTTTATATAATATATCCAATAATGTTTTATATGAGTTATAATGAATTAATATTGGATTTGGCTCTATTTAAATGAAAATGTGCAAAGTGTTCTTTATTGCATCCTATATAGAGCATATCTATTAATAATTGATAAATGTCTTATTTGGATGTGTCTATGAAAGTCTTATATGCATGTTAAACTAACTAGAGATATATATTGATGAATTATGCATATGAAGATATTGAATTTGGACTAACTATGTTTGTTTAAGTGAGCAATACTTTGTAGGATAGTTCAAGTACCAAGAGTGAGCATTGCAACAAGAAAGCAAAGATCTTAATTATGCTCAACTCAAGGAGAAGGTGCATGCTTATCTCAATGAAGGTTTTGATAACAACAAAATCATGTCAAAGACCAAGTCCAAAGGAAGATTAAATGGTATAGCTTATAGGACTTACGATCTTTTTGTAAGAAGCCTTTTGAATATCTCAAATATGTTTTCAAATATTTAAAAATGGTTTTCACATGCTAAAATACCCAACAAACAAGTTTTGAAAGGCTAGTTATAGTGGTAGTTCAAATTTATGAAAAATAGTCAAGTTTGAGTTTTGAAAAACTGACCTTTGGTTACTCTTTTGATCATAACTTTCAAAATAATTTGAGTTTTGTTTTGAAATTGTTTCATTTGAAAATAAACTCAAATATCTTTCCAATGACTGGTCATTTGCTTTAAACGGATAAAAAATAAAGAAGTTATGATCATTTAAAGTTAGATTTCAAAATCAGAGTGGTGTATTCGAATAACCACACAGTTATTCAAATAACACACCCTAGAAAACATTCCAGAACATGTTTTTAAAGATCTATTCGAATAACCAAAGGGTTATTCGAATAACACAACCCAGAAAATGTTCCAGAACATGTTTTTGAGGATCTATTCGAATACCAAATGTGTTATTCGAATAAACACGACAAAAAACAAACAACAACTAGTTTTCTATGCCTTTAATGTGATATTAAATGATACCCAACGACTATTTTCTCAAGAACACCATAAATACATGTTTTTGGGTCATCTTTTATACACACCCAACTATCTAAAATAATTCTTTCATGCTTTGATTTGTATTTCATATTTTTTACTATTTCATGTGCTCTTTTCGCCAAAATTTGAGATATCCTTAGAGAGCTTTCTTAGTGCTTCAAGTTGTATTATTTGCTCTTTGTGAGAGTTTCTCTTCATCTATTTTCTACTTTATTGTAAAGAAGGTAAGGTATTTCTCAAAGGTTTGTAAAGAATGTGAAGTATCCCTCTAAGATTTGTTTAAGGGTGAGGTATCCCTAAAAGTTGAGGCTTAAGCACAATGGTGAGGTATCCCAAGGTGTGAAAAGTGCTCTAGTTTGTAACGGTAGCAAGCACATGTTTAAGCTTGCATTGATAGTGAAAAATCTCGAGTGGTTACTTGAGGACTGGACGTAGGTCACAAGTGGTTGGTGGCTGAACCAGGATAAATCATTGTGTTTGCTTCTCTAAACTCAAACTCCTTTTTATTTATGTTTTAATTTCATATATTTATTTGAATACTTTCTGTGTGGGTTGTTCATTTAGAAATGCATCTTCTTATCTTCTCTATTCATTCTTTTTAATCGATAAATAGCTTCAAAGAAAATTATTTTTCAAGTGTTTGATAAAAGTTTTCAAAGAGTTTCAATCTCCTTTACATTTATGCTTTAATTATATATTCTTAAGTTGAACTTGACATTTAGCTTATTTGTATGATTTATCCCATAACTCAAGTTGTATTTGGGTAATCTACAATAGTTCTATATTTGTTCAATTTATTCTGCTGCATGTGTTATTTGAAAATATGAAAATGCATAATTTCTCAAAGTTGTTTTAAAAAAATTGTAATCACCCAATTCACCCCCCTTCTTGGGTGATGGTTGCCATGGCTAACAAGTTCCTCTTTTGTTTCTAAATGTTCCATAACAGATTATGGAGATTTCATAACAAGTTATGACATAACTCATAATAGATTATGAGAAACTTATAACAGGTTATGAAGCTAGAAAAAGAAGCCCAGGACGTCACATTTGCAGCCATAATCGATTATGACAATGCCATAACAGATTATGGACACGTTCTGAACTCTTCCCCAATAGCTCTTTGAGATCATTTAATGCCCCCAGTAACCTCTAACGTCTCTTAAATGTCATGGGCTATAAATGAAAGCATTTGGACAGTGTTTAGAAGTTGGAAAACATTCTGAAAAACATCCTTGAGCATTAAATCCGAGTTTTCTCATCATTTCATCATATACTCTATTTTGAGCTTCAAAGTATGAATCATTGATACCCATAGAGCTTCAATTTGTATTATCTACTCTTTGAGAGAGTTTCTATCATTCAAATACTTTGTTTATTCTGTAAATAGGGTGAAGTATCCCTCTAGTGAAAAAGGGTGAGGTATCCCTTATTGAAAAGAAGGTGAGGTATCCTTCAAAGGTGTAAAGAGGGTGAGGTATCCCTCAAAGGTTGTAAAAGGTGAGGTATCCCTGTTTTGATACTCAAAGCACAAGGGTGAGGTATCCCAAGGTGTTGGTGAGTACTCTATTGTGTAAAAGTTTTCAAGCACCCATTCAAGCTTGAAGTTTAGTGGAAAATCTCGAGTGGTTTGCTTAAGGACTAGACATAGGTCACAAGGGGTGGCTGAACCAGGATAAATCCTTATGCTTGATTCTCTCAACCCTATCTCTTTATATTTGTGCTTTGATTTTATATGCTTGATTGAATACTCTTAATCTTGGCTTATTTATTTGTGAGTAAAGTGATCAATCTTGTCTATCTATTTACTTCAATCAATTAATAGTTTCAACTAAAATTAACATTCAAATGTTTTGCAAAGGATTTGTAAAAAGTTTTTATATACTCAATTCACCCCTGTTGAGTATTGAGGTCACTTGGTAACAGTTACCTTTCTTTTGACATTTTAAAATTCACAAATCATTAAAAACTTGCGAGTCCTTAAGAGGGAGAGATTCCATTCCCAGAGTGATAACAAGAATCAAATTTGTCTTTGATAAAATTTTCAATAAATAATAGGAAAGTGTGAATTTGAATTAGCTGAATTATAACAAAAAAGAAAACATAGAAGACACATTCACTAACCATTTGCACCATCCATGCCTTCATAGCACAGTAACATTCTACCCAGTAACCACCATTACTGATATATGTCAAGGCTTTTGATTGCCATTTCATCCCAAAACTTCATATCAGAAGCAGCAATGCTGCTACTTTTTCATTTGGGTCACAAAAAAGAAAAGGTTGGTCAAATTGTCTATGACTTAATGAATTATTAATATTCAGTGTAAAAAGTTGGTAGTTCAATAGGAGCTTGGCTCTTTAGAGGCATTTTTAGGGCTAGGAGTGTAGCAAAATGTATCCTTCCACCGTTAGTGTTAGAAGTTGTTACATGTAACATCCTCCCTAATCTAATGGTCGTAATAAGGGTTATAGAAGCTCAGCATGGCTGGTAAGAGTTATCTATTAATTTGGAAAATTTTCTGAACCAGTTTGAGCATAATTTAGTAACATTGAATACAAGAGAATAATTAAGGTATTTGCCGAATCAGTTGATAAGATGGAAATAAATATGAAAATTTTATTTCTTAGCTAAGGACCATTGATAAGAATTGTAGAAAATTTTGGAGGATCAACAGAGCAAGTTTGGTATTTTCAAAGATATCAAAGAGAAATTAAGGAAATAGTTATGGAACAACTAAATAATTCAAAAAATTATGAAATTTCATGGAGATGGCAAGTAAGATATAGAGAATATTTTGGTATAAAATACCAATTAAGATAAGCATCAGTAAGCATAATTACTTAATCTGCAGTTTAATTTAACTTGAGACCGAGTAATAAAGCTTAACTGATAAATAGTGGTATATGGAGAATTGTAAAAAAACAAATCTAAGGACTAGGTTGAGTCCTAAATTTTTTCCTAATACTTATGGTAACTTGAAATTTTGGTTTTGAAAATTTGAAATGTACATAACAGATATAAAATTCTAACATGAAATTTTAGTTAGAAACTTAGTCAATCCACCGCCTCACCAATTCTTCCTATCTTTATCTATATATTGACTTTTATCTTCACTTTGTACCTCTATTCTCTCATGGTAATGACAGTAATTTGGCTTCCAAATTGAGCTTCCAATTATGTGAAATTTCCTTCATATTCTCAAGTTTCCACCACCACCCATTTATGTCTAGTTTTATCTAGACTTTTCTCACTTTCTCTCCATATTTTTACACGGTTAAAACAACATAAAACAAAGGCAAAGGGGAAGCAACAACATGAGCAAAAGAAGAGAAAAAAAGAAGAGAAAAACGAAGGAAAAGCTAAGAAAATGAAGAGAAGAACCAAGCTTCAATAGTAAAAGGAGGAAAGGTAAGGGGTTGCTTTCTTTGTTTTCTTATCCCCTACCTCTTGTTTTCTTTAAACTGTTGGAGATTAGTAACTTGAATAAAGATTATGGATTATAGGATAGTATGAGAAAGATTGAATGTTGTATGTAAAACTTGCTTACATTTTGGTGTTTGGTTAGATTGAAATCTTTATGAATTTGTGTTTGAATAAAATGTTATGTAAAGTATGATTTTTAATATAAGTGTTGCTAATTTAAGATATGTTATATGAAGACAAGTATTAGTAATGTTATGTAAAGTATGAATAAGCATGAGTTATTTTATAAAGAATTAAGATTTGAGAGAAGATGATGTATTGGAGCATAGACATGGATTGGATAGTATATGAATGTGAGCATATGAAGAATTATTCTATGTTTTTATATCTTATATGAGATGATTATGTATTGAATATTCAAAAGAAATGATTGTATGGTGCATATGAAATGATTGAGCATGGATTGTGGAATATATGTTGAGACACATATGAAGTATTTTATTGAATGTAGAGAATATGTTGTACCTAGTTGAGAATTTTTAGAATGTGATAGATGAATTTCTTTGATATTGCTCCTTGGATACTCAAGTTGAGCTTGAATTTGGTATTACTCCGTTGAGTCACTGCTCCATTGAGTCATTGCTCCCTTAAGTCATTAAGGTTGAGCTAGTGTTGAATTTATGAATTGAGAATAAGAAATGTTGAATATACTCCGGGTAGGGAGTAATCTAAAATATCCATGTACCTGATGGATAATGTATTGAATATCCATGTACTTGATGGATAATGTATTGAATATGCATATACCTGATGGATACTGATGCAAGATTAAAGGATGCAAACCCAAGTACAGGTTGTCTCAAGTAATAAATTCTCAGGAGTCCGAGGTCGATCCACAGGGAATTGATGAAGAGAAATTATTTGAGGTAAGAAAAGGATTTGTCACAACACCAAAGGTAATAAAAGTTGTTCACAGATGAAAAAGGATTTGCTTAGGTTAGGAGATCCACTCTTGGTAATAAATTAGATGCAAGATTATTTCTCTTTATAACTCAATTGAAATCTATACATAAAGGAAGTTCCAATCGAAAAATATAACATTCAAAGTTCAATTATATATGCAATCATATTATGATTCCTTCAATTATCTACCAACAATTGTAAGTGAGCTCAAGCATTCACTGTGCCAATCCTCTTATCTATAATAAATCAAGATCTCCACTATACAAGAAAGGTTTCTAAATTGATTGGAAACAAAATACAACACATATAATGTCCACTTTATAATATATCATTTAAGCACAAGAAATAGAATAATCTTACCTTATTTCATTACTGAGAGCTTCATTTTTTCACCCAAGCAAAATGAAAATTAAGTACTCATAATCAAGAAGAAAGAAAGAGAGTAGAAGAGAAAGATGAACATAACTTTAAATTAGAACAAAAGAAAATTACAACAAAGGAAGACAATATACAAGCATGAACATAATTTCTCTTAACCAAGCCTAAAACCAAAGTCTCCTAAATGATCAGCCAATAGAGCCTTTTATAGAGGATTAGAGATACAAAATGATAAGGGGGTTAATTAATGAGTGGGTGGATGAGTGGAAAATTCCAAATGGTGAGTTAGTGAGTGAAAAATTATTGAGATTCTTTATCTCCAAAATCATTCAGTATTGATCTTATAGATGCCATCAGATTTATAAAACATGGTCTTCATGAAAGTTGTAGCATTTTGTCTTATCTTTCCAATGGCACAAGTTTTAGCTCCAAAGACCACCTACAGCCTAAGATATGACCCAATTACTGAACAGTGTTTAGGTCCAAGTACAGCACCTCTGTTCTGACTTCAAAGCCCAAGATCATCTTCAAGGAGTCCGATATAAGTTTTGTGTTCTTCATGAAAGTTATAGATATGAGTCTTAACTTTCAAGTATCCACATTTCAGCCTAAGGAAGTTCCTACAACCCGAGTTATGCTCTGATTACTGCACACTATTCAGGTTCCAGTCACAAAACCCGTGTTCTGACTTCCAAGCCCATTTAGCTCTACTAAATGTCCGATTGAGCCCTGGAGCTCTCATGAAAGTTGTAGAACTCTCTCTTATCTTTCCTAAAAATTAAGATACATAATTATAAGACATCTAGAACTCAAGATATGGTTGAAATACAGAAACAGTGTAAGACCAAAATAATGCTAAAAAAATCAATTAAGTCTAATTTGAGTCCAAACTTACAAAACATAACCAGGCTTAATCAATTAAGTACATAGAGAGTGTAAATGACTAAAAATGAGGGTTTATTAATGTATAAAATATGTGATTATTAGATACTATGAAGAATATCCATGTACCTAATGGAAACTATGAAGAATATCCAAGTATCCGATGGATACTATTAAGAACGTTCATATACCTGAAGGATATTATATTTATTACTCTTATTATTTATTGGACATGATACTTGTATTTGGTGTAGATTATGAATTTGATATTGTATGAGAGATTATGAGAATACTTCTCGTACTAGGAGAAAATAATAAGAGAATGTTATTCAGTTAATTATCCTTGTACCTAAAGGATATAATCTAAATCTCGTACCTGGAGATAATCTAAACTCCTTGTATCTCTTTCTATATGAAGGATATACCTCAAAAGTAAATGTCATAATAAGACTTTAGAATAACTTGCGAGTATAAGTTATTTTTGAATACTTGAGAGATTAGTAATTGTAACATCCCGAAAATTAATAATTTCATGATAAATGATCATTTTATAATATTTAGAATTTTTGTGAATTTTTTTGTATTTTTCGGTGAACGCGAAATATTTTAATATTATTCTTCATTTTACGTGTGCGCTGAGCGGAGCCGGAAAAATGAGATATTTTTCCTGAGAACCTTGAACTGTGAAAACGTCAATGGAGGATCTTACTAAACCCGAGGCTGGACACAGTTTACGAGATTTTACATTTTTTGAGATTTTTATCTGATAAATAAATATCTCAAAAAAATTTTATTATCCGTTGGACAATAAATATCAATTTTTGTTAACTGTAATTTCTGTCCACTGATAATAAATCCGATACAGTGTTAGTTATATTTTAGAGAACACTTTAGTGACATCACAATGATGACATCATCACCATGACATCACATTTACTTTTATCAAAAAGTGAGCCTTAGCTTGTTGGAGAAACTTGGAGGAAGCTTCCTTGCACCTTCCTTTTTGGCTTCTTCAAGAAGCTTCACACTTTCCTCTCTCCTCCTCTCCACCACACATTCTTAAGAGCTCTTTGTGGCCACACAATTTAATTCACACATTTACACAAAATACACCTAATTACACATTTCACTTTAAATCACTTTACTATCACTTTCTCTCTCTAGCTTTCATTTTCACTTTTCTCCAACTTCTCTCTATCTTCTCCTCTTCTTCTCTTCTCCTCCTTCTCTCTAACTCCACGGCACCCACACCCTTCCACACTCCATGGATGCTTGATTTCAAGCTCCAATCTTGCTTGAATCTTTACTTCCATTGAAGATCTTCCTTTCTTGTTGGATCTTTTTCTTTCATAAAAAAAAGTCATTACCTTTCTCTCCTCCTCCTCTCATATTCGGCCAAGACACCATTTTTGGAGTCTTCAAGCTTTTCTTTCAAACAACCACATTTTCTTGATCTCCATTACATTCTAAACACTTTTCTAGTTGGAATCATCTTCAAAAACTCAACATTTCCTCTCCATTTTCTTACCTTCTTCCACGGCCAAAACCACCATATTTGGGCATCCAAGCTTTTTCATTAAACCAACCCTTGACCTTGAATCTAGGCACTATTCTAAGCAACTTTCATGTTGTGACCATCACCAAAATCATCCATTTTCATTTTGGATCTATCAAGCTTCAAAGTTGGAAACTTTAAGGTAAAGTTCATGACTTTTCCACCTTTTCTCCTCATTTTCGTAATCCTTGATCTCTTAGGTGATCAAGGGTTCCTTTTCTAAGCTTTGACGATGATTTTGATGAGTTTTGATGTTCTTAGGATTTCCTTGAAGGTGTAGTACGAAAATCCCTACAAGGAACCAAGAGGCTTGCTTCCTTGTGTTGTCTTCAAGAGGTAAGAGGGAGATAATCCTCTTCAACCTATCTTGGTAGTAAGGAAACCGTTGTGTGATTGTTGATGAAGAAATCCATGTTGGTATGCTCACTTTGTTTGGTGATTTTGCATGTTTAAGCATTCTTGAATTGGATTAATGCTTGAATAGTGATCTTGAATGTATTGGATGTGTTGAAATTGCTTGATCATGTTAGGGTTGTTAAATGAAAAATTTGGAGTTTCCTACCCTAATGTGAGTCCACGGTTTTGGCTAGGATTTTGAGGTATAAATTGATTTTTGTACACAAATAAAATGAAGCTTATGTAACAAAAGGTTGAATGATAATGTTGGAATTAATGGATGGGAATTTTTGAGGGTTTTCTAACCTAAGGTAAGGCCATGGTTTTGGCTTGGAATTTAAGGAAATAGGAATGATTTTGTGTGAACTAAAATTTAAGTGATTATATATCAAGAAATTAATGCATAAAATGGAAGAATAAAGAATAAGACTTTATCTTGTGGATTTGAATGATTTTGAACATTAAGGAAGAACAAGAGAGTTTGTGAGACTTGCAAAATCGTTAGAGAAATTGTATGTGAGCAACAATCGATTAGATTAAGGAACTTGATGAATTTAAAAGAATGAAGCTTGAATAAGGACTTCTAGAGAAATCTCTCTAGAAAATGAATTTATAAGAGATGATAATTTAAGTGGAACCTTGTAATGATCTCATAAGACTTGTTAAGCTAGGGTGAAACCCCGAAATGAACTTCTAAAAGTGTGTTATCACTCTTGAGAAATTAACACTATACTATTGTGGGTCCGTGCTTGGGACTAAAATTTTGTTAATGCTTGAGTTGGCCAAATTGTGGCATATTATGGAAAATATGTATTGTGAAATATATGTGAACATGTTGAATATACATGATTGTGCATAGAGTCAACATGCATTAGATATTTGCTCGGTTGATGACTGTTAAAGGGCTGGATGAACCTAGGATCATGCATTGAGTCAGCATGTGTTGAATAAATTGCTCAGTCGATGACTGTTAAAAGGCTACATGAGCCTATGATTATGCATTGAATCAGTATGCATTGAACAAATTGCTCAGTCGATGACTGTTAAAAGGTTGTATAAGCCTATGAATGCGAACTGAATAATGTGGTCAGTGATGGATCTATGGGGGGCGTAAGGCACGGTGTATACCGATTGCATGCATTACGGGCCCGACAAATCATTATTCTTTACGCAGTGGATTATTGAGAATTGAATAGTGTGATCTGTGATGGATCTGATTGAGGACCGTAAGGCGCGGTGTATACCGATTTCACATATTACGCGCCTGACAATCACTGTTCTTTTTATGGTAAATGAACGAGAATTGAATAGTGTGATCCCGTGGGAAGGATCTAGGGGCATCAGGGCATGGTGATTCATTTTTATATATATACCCCTGTGATTTTGGCCATGAAGAACCTTTGCAACGCTTTGCGGATGACCCGACAAACATTATTCTCTTCGTGGTCCAGTGTAGACTGTCATTAAGGGGGGGAGATCTTCTGGAACGTTCATATTTGAAATGAAATAGAAAATCTTGGTACCAAGTGCACATGTATTATGAGTCGGCATTGAGAGTCGGCATTGTGAGTCTGCATATCATATGACACTCTTTTATATGATGATTATACTATTGTGATGTTGATACCATGATTATCTGAAATGTTTTAATTGTTAATTATCTAAGACTCCGTTGACTGCATGGGGTATTATTGATGTTTACCTGTTATTATTGATTCTTATTGCTATGTGTTGTTGTCCTGCTCTTACTATTCATTCTATTGTCACTGTTGATGAATATATGTGCTGAAATGCTATGTGGGTGCTCTGCGCCACTTTGTTTCTTTACTGCCATAATTGGTAATGTAAGTAGGATGTCTCACCTCTTTCTTGTATTCTTGTACTTCTGTTATATATATATATATTTGATAAAAGATCATGAGGAAGAAGATGAGGGGCTACACCTTTGCTGATTAGATTAGGACGATTCATTATTCTCGATTTGGCGTTTGGACGAAATCCCTTCGGTTACGTATGATTGCAACTTCATGGGGGTATTAATGCATGTCGTGTCGACTGGGACACCGAGCGTCACGTACATATGGGGTTGCGACTTTGTCTGCTAGTAGTGCCTATCCCAAGGATTACTACTTTTCCCCTTTAGCGCTTTGTTCTCGCTGTATTCTATTTGACTATGTAAGTATTATATTCTATATTATCAGTGATTTGTGTTAAGGATGACTATAATATATATATATATATATATATATATATATATATATAGAATATGTTTTTATTTCGGTGGTTGTGTATAAAATGGTTGGGTACTAATTATGTTTCATTCGAGGCTCCTATTTTCTATTTATGCATAAAAGGAAATAATTAATTTTGAAAATATTGTTTTGAGATTGTGACATATCTTGATTTAGTGACTGTGGTATAATGACGATTGTGCCGTGGTTCCTATATCAAGGGGTGTTACAGTTTATTTTGGATAACTGACTATTGAATTGAATTTAAAAGAATGTGTTTTTCCCTGAAACAATTGAAATAGTACGATGACACATTTTTATAACCTATTGAGAATTCCTTGAATTCTCACCCCCATATATTTTGTATTTCCATATTATTTCTAGGTGCTTAGAAGACTTCAGCATTCAGAAGAGGAGATCAAAGCCAAGAAGAAAGATTTTAGCAGTAAAGATTAAAAGAGTATTGTGAAAAAGAAAAAAATGTGTTGCCATAGTGGCATATATTGATGTAATTGTATAAGGATTCTTTTGGTATATGTATATTATTATACCTGCTACAGGCTCATATTTTTGTATATGTACAAATGTTTTCATAAATTTTGTTATCGGTATCAAAGTGATACACCTAATCCTAACTACTAATCCATGATCCTGAACATGTCATTAGTACTAATATTAGGATGTTACATTAGAAGAGACCAGCTAAGCAAGCCAAAGCCCTGTTCCACCAATTTATTGCCCCTACTCACTTGAGTTACAAACTAACGTTACCTAACTCAAAAAACTATAGCTTCTCTCATGCATTTATAAAGTCTACCTTCATCTCAACTATAATCAATGTGGGACTTGGAAAACACTCATAATAGTTTGCATATTACTGGTAAGATATTGGTCCGAAATAACATTGCTAATGAAACTTTTTGATTCTGTCTAGAATAACACTTTTTTCAAAAACAAACAGTTAGTGCTTGTCAAGAAAGAGATTCAAGATGCACATAGGGTTCCATTATTCCATATTATGGCAAACGTTCTGTAATATTCTCCCTAACCTAATAATCTTAATCGGTGTTATAATAGCTCAATAAAAAATTGGTGGAAGATATTTGATGATTTTGATAATGATTTGGATTGATTTGAGCATAAATCTATAATATTGAAGTTGAAAAATAGCTCAAATAAAGTTAGAATTTAGCTTAAATTGCTACGAAGATAGAAATAAATATAGAACATTTATTTTTAATTTTTTTAAAGGATGAAAATAGATGCTTGAAAGCTTCTATAGTTCAATTCCATAAAGTTTAACTTAACCTAGGGATGAATTGTGAAGCTTAGTAACTGGTAAAGGTGTATAATGAGATATATGGAAATATAAAGCTGGGAAATGAAGGAAATCAAAGAATTTTTTATAATACATGCAAAGGTTAGAGAATTCATTAAGGAAATATTATAATATTCTTAATAGATATAATGTTTCCAGCTAGATTTCCCTTTTACCCTCTATTTCATATTCCTCACCACATTTTCTCTCTCATTTCTATTTCCTTTCTCACGTTTCTCTCTATTCTCTCACGTTCACTCATCTCTCTCTCATTCGTCAAGCTGCTCAACTAAGGAAAAGAAAAGAGGAAAGGAAGGAAACAAGGGAAAAAGAGGAAAGAACAATCAAAGATCAACAAGAGGAAAAAAGACAAGATAAGGGAAACAAGAAGGTGATAAGTTGAGGTAGGGGGATTTCTTTATCTTTTCTTCCTTTGTTTCCCAAAGTTTTGGAAACTTGTGATTTGGATGATGATTGTATGTTGATTATGATTTGAGAACTTGATTCTTTGACTTAATTCTTTATTAGTTTTAAGATTTGGAAAAAATAGGTTTCATACCCATATTGAGATTTGTTATTTTATGAGTGACTTGGATGCATATTTATGATTGTTTGATGTTGATTATGATGTTTATTTGTTTGGTTTGGGTTAGAATAGGATAAAAACTTTGTTTTTCTACAAATTCCAAAGTGGAAATCGATTACCAAGCTTCTAGAGCTGCGAAATAAGCTTATGGGTAGCTGGTAATCGATTACCATGCCCTGGTAATCAATTTCAAGGCTTTTGGATAAGTGGTAATTGATTACCACAACTTAGTAATCAATTACCGGGATTCTGCCAAGATGGTAATTGATTATCAAAGCCTAATAATCAATTACCAGGCTCCTAAATTAAGGTTTCTGGTATGAAAATGATGAAAACAGAGTTCTTTACCCCATAGGACCTAAATACAAACCTTAAACCTTGAATTGAATGATTGAAATTCACTAGATTTTGAAATGATTATGTATCCAAACCAATTTGAAGAATGATTTTATGACGTGTTTGAATCAAATAAGATTGAATGATGAGTTTGATTACCTATGATGAGAAAAACTTTTATGTACATATGATTGCATGTTTGAAAATATGATGATTGAATAGATTTGAAGAAATGTGATTTTTCTCTCATAGGTATCCCTTTGTGAAACTAGGCTGAGTTAGGTTTTGAATATACCTTGTACTTAGGGTATGGCTCGGACAATGGTAAGAGAGGATATGAGAATCTCTCTATACCAAAGTACTTGAGGTTGAGAAATATTTTCTTCTTTATCCGAGCTTCCCTTGTCATCAAGTAGTAGAGTCATGGATAGTTTGAGTAATATACCTTTCTTTCTATCCTAGATGATTGATATTGTGAGGAAACGTACCTCTTCCTTATCATGGTAGTTTGAAGTCTACCCTTAGGTCTAGACTAAGGATTTATATGTTTCCTCTTTACTAGACGAAGAAAGACATGGCCTAGTTACCTAGAGTAGCTCTGTGTGGCAAATGAATCGTCATAAATAGGTTGATGTGCACTAACCTGAAAGTAGGCTAGTACCAAGTGAATGATAATGTGAGGCTAGTATACCCTCTATATCCTTGATTTTATGATGACATGTGTGTCCTGATAAATTGATGACATGAAATTTGATGAAATAATTTATGACTTGATGACTCGAGATTTGATTATGTGAATTATAATTTGAGATATGAATTCTGAGAAATAAGATTTCTTGATATGATTTTGATAATCAATGATATAAATGAGTTTTTATAATGATAAATGAGATGTCTATTTCGCGAAGAGAAAGGACCTGATTTGGCATTTTTGCCACCTTTCTACTAAATAAGAATTATTTTGAAATGGATTTTCCCCGAAATAGAAGGAATTATTGTGATGAAACGATTTTAATAAATTGTTGAGAATTCATAATTCTCACATTCTTGCTTATATGATTTTCCATGATGATTCAAGAAAGAAACCAGCCAACCAAGCAAGATGGAGTTTAACATAAAGAATTATTTTAGCTATTTTGTTTAGATATTTGTAATTAGTTATATCGATTTTGTGCCATGAGGCAATCTATGTATACAATGCACAATGATGTACAGTTTGTATAAATTTTATTTCTTAATATTTGTATATTATGTTTCTGTGAAAGACTCATATTTTGATATTTGTAAAAAATTAAGTATTTGTAAAAAATTGATGATATTCATAAGTGAAGTACCAAATTATAATTATTGATTCATAAATCGGATACGTCAGTAGTACTAGTATTTGGGACGTTACATTATGCAGTTCATCTTGTTGGGTCGGGGTATGGGCTAGTTTTGCTAATGTTATGCATTTTATTATCTTAATGATGAGATACATATATAAATATCTATGGAGTTGCATAACGGCCTTGTGTATGTATGTTTATGGTTACTGTTACATGGTTATAAGATATTAAGCCTAATCAACTCAATATGTAATGTTATGTGTATGCAAGATACTATAGCATCATCCAGGCGCACATGGGGAGGTAGATCGTCTACCAACAAAAATATGGAAGACATGATGGAGATGTTTAGAGATATGACAACATCATTGAGAGAACAAAAATAAATGTTCACTACCATAAGGGTACAGATAGGATGTTGGAAAGAATAGGAAATAATCCACATCCACATTAAGAAAATTAACTAGTAGTGGTGCAAAACCAGAACTTCGGTGAAGTTTCTAAATTCAGAAAGTGTAATCCGTCATCCTTCCAAGGAGAATATGATCCAGTTAAAGCTCAAGAATGGATAAAGGAATTGGAGAAGATATTTGTTGTGCTAGCATTTGATGATGGATAGGGGGTATCTTTGGCCTCCTTTATGATGAAGGGGAAGGCTGAAAATTGGTGAAAAGAAGTTAGGAGACTTCTGGAAGCTGCTGGAACACAAGTTACATGAGAGGTATTTAAAACTACCTTCCTAGATAAATATTTCCTACCTAATGTCCAAGAAGAAAAGGAGATGGAATTTTTGGAGCTTAAGCAAGGAAATCTGACTGTAAGTCAATATCTGGTGAAGTTTGAGGAGCTAGCTAAGTTTTCCTCATATCTAAGGTATAATCAGGATGAGAAATGGAAATGTGTCAAGTTTAAGAATGGATTAAGATGAGATATGAAAGAGAAAGTACATCCTTTTGAGATTCAAAATTTTCAAACATTGGTAAACAAGTGTAGAAATATCGAATCTAGCAAATTGGAGTTAGAGCAGGAACAACAACCACATAATTTTTAGAAAAGGAAAAGGGTTGATGAAAAAATTAAGAAGAATAGGTCACGACCCAAGAACCAACAAGAGAAAGGGAAGCATATGTGAATAAAAGGTAAAGGGTCGAGATGTTCAAAATGCAATGGATACCATGGTAGCAAGTCATGCAAGACTGACCAGATGACATGCTTCAAGTGTGGCAAGAAGGGACATGTTACAAAAAAATGATCCCTAGCAGCAACAAGAAGTAGCAACTCCTATAACATCCTCCGTAGGATGTCATATTTATTAATACTTAAAAAAAAACCTTTCTCACGTTATAAATCACTTATCAATATAATAGTACGAGTTGTAAAATCTTTCTTTTTGCGAATAACATAATTAAATAAATAAGACATAACATGAAATACAATTACTGAATATAACACACCATAATTATACATATATTTTTGTTTCTAAAGATACATACAAGTATGCACTATTAGACAGAACTATAAACTATTTGACTCAAAATAAACTACAGACTAGCCCAAGTGCATAACTAAAAGTTCTAACCCTCCGACGGATCCTCCGATAGATCCTCGGAAGATAGAAATCCTGGATGATGCGTAGTCCTATGGACATGTGTCCGAGAAGACGATACAATAATAATCTCGCTAGGGTTATGGTAGCAACCACCCCAATACTGTCTAATAGATAATGGAAATTCCAAATGTACGTAAATATTGACAGTAAAGTAAGGGTTCCCATGATAAACCCTACTTAGGGAAACAGTCAGATCTCCCATATAGATAATACACTCTCTATCTAAATGAATACGCCAAGCCTCCGAACCCCCTCAGAACTGTAGCCTCATGTACCTAAGAAAACTCAGCATTGCCATGCCAAATCAATCAACAGAAACGAAAGGAGGTGATCCTGCCACTTCCTTTTCTTCTTCAATGTCTTTACCAAACATAAAATAAAATTGTACAATACAACAAAGAGGTGAGATCCGCTACATTATTACCAATATGGTAGCATAGAGACATCAAAGACCGTACATTATACACATACAAAATATATTCAGTATAATCATGGCATCAAACATCAGATAATTAATAACAGTTATCAATGTCATAATAAAATGTAGACAAACTATGCACATGCACACAAACCCAATTTCCTACTCCATAGAGCTAAAACACAAGTCGGAGAGATTGATCTAGAAGATCTGTCAGTATCACAACTACTTCAGACCAAGTGTTATAATTTCATCATTTTTGCACATCTATCATTATACACGACAGTCTACGCCAAATCTTGATTAAGAGTAGTGTCCCGTTCCGGATCATCGGTGCGTTGCATTGGTCTGATTCACTGTACAATAGAGCTACCAACTGCCCATTATGAAAAACGCGCACCCCGACACCCCTAAGGTCAACAAGTGACCTACACTATACCTATCGCACCCGCACAAGGTGTAATTCTCTCCTAGGCCATTGGCCTTAACATAGTTCATCGGACCTTTACAATGCATGTTTAATGCACACAGACCAATTACAAGCCCAAATCATAATTTCACATATATGGGTCCCACACAATGACCTAACAATAATCTTATTATATTTTCAATCGCGTAGTCATTTTACCGCATTTTCACCACTGCGCAACATTTCTGTCGCATTTTCAAATTGTGTAATTATTTTTCAATGTTTTCTCAATCGCGTAAAATATTTAAACATTTTCTAAATCGCGTAGCTTAAAAATCACATTTTTAAGTCGCGTAAAACATTTTTTCATCATTTTTCATCTTCTTAAAATACTTTTCAATATTCTAAACATCATTTTGGATTTTTCAAAAATTAATACAACTTCTAACTTCATTTTTCACATTTTTCTTTTAAGAAATCCTTTCTATAAATTTTCCACTATCTTACATAAAATTACCTTTTCATTGATTTAAATCAATCGTTCTAACTTAAAATTTCCTAATGCGCTCAAAAACCCAAAAGGTGAGCTATACGTTAGTAAACTTCAAGTCACCAATTTATTTCTCATTCATAAGATTAAATCCACTATTAAAATTCATCTTTATAAAATATTTTGAGGTTCAAACAATTTCAACCTCACTTTTCCCTTCATGATCGAAATCTCTCTTTTTCAAATAATAAATTGTTTTATTTATATTTTTATTTCTTAAGTCCTTGTATTAATTTCCTTGCACCTAATCAACTAAGTTACCATTGATAAATCATATTTTTACACAAAACTACTCCATTTAAGCCTTCTTGGCCATGAGGTACATGGTCATTGGAACCAAAAAATTTTCTTTTCTTTATCATCAAAAATCACAATATACATATACATATTCATAACAATTCATATTATCACAAATTCATGCAAAATATCAAAGCTTTAAAAACAAATACCATAAATAAGCATTAATAATAAAAACTCATAAACAAACAACACAAACAACAACTTTATACAACATGGTGAATATTCCTCACATGGATTCTTCACCGTCAAGAATTCGTCTCTCACCACCATGAGTGGTTGATGAGGTTAATCTCCCTCTTACCTTGTGGTGAAGCCTCCAAAACTCCTTGCTTTGCCTCTTGTTCTAGTCCTTCACCACCTAGAGCTTCTTGAACATAAAAACAAACACAAGTTTATTAGCATCTAAAGCTTAAATAGAAAGACCATGAATCAAAACATAGCCTAGAACATGAAGATGTATCAAATAGTGAAGCTTTCATGATCTTCACCTTAAGATCTTAGAGCTTGATCTTGGAGAAAGTATATGAAAATGGATGATCTAGGCTAAGGCTCCAACTACAAAGAGTCTTATAATGATGAGAAGATTTGAGAAGTAAGTTTGATAGAAATTATTGAAGATGGGAGGGTGATTTTCTCTAGCTTAGTTATGGGGTGTTCTAGAGAGAATGGAGAGAATTTGTGAATTTTAGCTATTTGAAAATAATGAAGATATAATTAAATGAATTAAAAGTCTTCCTATAGCTTTCTAAAGCCCTATAGCCGTGAGCCCCCCCTTGGACACCAAGGGAGTGTCCAAGTTCATCTAGCCACTTTGTGAGACTCCTAATAGCCATAGATTGAATCAATGGTTAATATGCAAAACCTTCACCTTTAAGCTTGTTTCCTATAGGTTTAGACAATTGAGTCACCTAGTTACTAGATGGTACTTGAAGTTTCCTAACTATGGAGTTCAATGGAAAGCTAACCAAGTTTCTAATTCAATTAATTCATAACCAAATTAAGCTAACTTAGTTAGGTTTCTTAGTTTCTTTACTAACTATATAGTTACTTGAATGTGACATCACAATTTCTAGATGCTCCTAGTGCCTCCCAAAATCATGAAGCCCTAATGGAAAGCAAACTAGGCTTGTTCCATTTAGTTACTACATAGGCTTTATGCTAACTTAGTTTAATTTATCTAGTTTCATTTAGTTACATAGTTAACTATTCTTGCCATTTTCGTTGACTATTTTCTATTGGTTCATAATGGAGTCATAGCCACTATGTTAGACTAAACCTTGCTTAGCCTTAAGGTTTTCCTCCTATTGGTGCACAATAGATATTTTCCAGACAATAGCTACAAAAATTATTACTCAATGGACAGAACATATTGCTCACAAGTTAGTAAGTATTTCTCCACTGCAAAATAAAAATATAGTATATTTTTATTTCACTGATAATTTCTAAAAATTAAAAGATTGTGACACATATCTCTCAGATTCAGGTTTAGTAAGATCTCCCGGCTCCGAATAAATGCGTAAAGATTTTCCCCGGCTTGAAAATTATTATTTTCCTGACCTGGAGTAAATTTCTCACAACGCTCAAATACAGTCACAGAATAGTCAAAATAAATTTACAACACACAAAAATCATAAAACAGTACAATTATATCATTACTGTAAAATAGTAAATTTTGGGGTGTTACAACTCTCCCCTTCTAAAAAGAAGTTTCATCCTCGAAACTTAAACATACATTAAAATAAATACGGATATTGTTCTTTCATTTTGTCCTCCAACTCCCATGTTGCTTCTCCACTTATGTCATTCCATACTACTTTAACTAATGAAATTTCTTTACCTTGGAGTTGCTTTGTCCTCTGATCCTTGATCTTGACGAAAAATGTTTCATAAGTAAAATTCTCCTTCAGTTGTACTGTGTCTGATTCAATAACATGAGTGGGATCTGGAATATACTTCCACTATTGCGATACATGAAATACATTGTGAAGATTCGATAGAAAAGGTGGTAACACAATTTGATAAGCTATTGGACCTATCCGGTGAAGAATTTGATACGGCCCGATAAACTTTGGAGTGAGCTTCTTAAACTTAATCACTCGTCCGACTCCGATCGTAGATGTCACTCGCAAAAATACATGGTCACCATCTTCAAACTCCAACAGTCTCCTCCTTTTATCAGAATAGCTCTTTTGTCGAGTCTGAGTTATTCTCATCTTGTCTTGAATTATTTTCACTTTTTTTGTAGTTTGTTGTACAAGCTCTGGTCCTAAAATAGCACTTTCACCATTCTGATACCAACACAACAGTGTTCTACATCGTCTCCCATACAATGCCTCATAGGGTGCCATCCCTATACTTGAATGAAAATTGTTGTTGTAGGTGAACTCTATCAATGGTAAGAATTCATCCCAACATCCAAACTGTTCTAGCACGCAAGCCCTCAACAAATCTTTCAGTGACTGAATCGTTCTTTCTGACTAACCATCTGTTTGTGGATGGTAAGCAGAACTTAGATGTAGCTTCGTTCCCATCGCTCATTACAAATTGTGCCAAAATCTCGACCTGAATCTCAGATCTCGATCTGAAATAATAATGGAAGGTACACCATGAAGTCTAATGATTTCACCGATGTACACTTGAGTTAACCTCTCCATTGAGTACTTAATGTTAATTGGCAAGAAGTGCGCTGACTTCATAAGCCTATCAATAACTACCAAATAGAATCATGACCTCTTTGAGTCTTTGGTAGTCCAGTCACAAAGTCCATTGCTATATCATCCCATTTCCATTCAGGAATAGACAAAAGTTGCAACATTCTAGAAGGTCTTTGATGTTCAACCTTAGCCTTCTAACAGACTAAGTAGGATGATACATATTCAGCGACGTCTTTCTTCATTCCCTACCACCAATATAGTTGCTTCAAGTCTTGATACATTTTTGTGGCTCTGAGATGCATACTCAGCTTACTTCTATGAGCTTCATCCAAAATTAATCTCCTAAGTCCTTGATCGTTTGGCACACAAATCCTTCCTTTGAATTTTACAATTCCATCTGTTTCTTCTTTAAATTCCAACATTGCGCCTTATTTCATTGCTTCCTTCGCTTCTTGCAAATATTGGTCATCCTTCTGTCTCTGTCGGATTTCCTTTACCAAACTATTTAAGATAGTGATCATGTTCAAACATATCTTTCACGACATCAACTTCATAGACAACCACATATCCCAAAATTCTTCTATCAATTCGCTCTCCTTGATCATTATAACATAAGCACTAAGCATTTTCCTACTTAAAGCATCCGCTACGACATTCACCTTTCCAGGATGATACTGTAACTGTAAATCATAGTCCTTCAAAAAGTCTAGCCAACGTCTCTGCCTCATGTTCAACTCTTTTTGGTTAAATAGATGCTTCAAGTTTTTATGATCACTAAAGACATTGAAAGTTACTCCACACAGAAAATGTCTCCACACTTTCAATGCAAATACTACAACTGCTAACTCCAAATCATGAGTAGGATAATACCTTTCGTGTACCTTTAATTGCCTTAAAGCATATACCACAACCTTCCGGTTTTGCATAAGTACACAACCCAATCCTTAGTATGAAGTATCGCAATATACTTCAAAAGGTTCATTCGGATCAGGCAGAATCAATACTGGTGAAGTAGTTAATCATCTTTTTAACTCTTGAAAACTTTCTTCGCATGCATTAGTCCATACTAAAGATTGATTCTTCCGTGTAAGTTGGGTAAGAGGTCCCACTATCTTAGAAAACCCATCAACAAACCATCGATAGAAACTGGCTAATCTGATGAAACTACGGATCTTCGATACAGTCTTTGGTCTTTCCCACTGAAGAACTGTCTCCACTTTTGAAGCATCAACTTCAATTCCTTCCTCTGATATCACGTGGCCCAAAAACTGAACTTTACTCAACCAAAATTCATATTTGGACAACTTTGTGTATAACTTATTCTCCTTCAAAATATAGAGAACCACTCTGAGATGTTCAGTATGTTCCTTCTGACTTCGAGAGTAGATTAGAATGTCATCAATAAAGACAACGACAAACTTGTCCAAATAAGAACAAAAAATCCTATTCATGAAATCCATGAATATGGTAGGTGCATTCGTCACACCGAACGACATCACTTGATACTCGTAATGCCCATAACACGTTTAGAATGTTGTCTTAGGAATATCTTCCACCTTTACACGAATCTGGAGATAACCAGAATAAAAATCAATTTTGGAAAACACAGCCGCTCCCCGTAGTTGATCCATCAGATCATCAATCCTTGGAAGTGGATTTTTATTCTTAATCATAATCTTGTTCAACTGCCGTTAGTCTACACATAGACGAGAAGTCTCATCCTTCTTTTTGACCAACAGCACTGGGGCTCCCCATGGTGACACACTAGGTCTCATGAATTACTTCTCTAACAATTCCTCCAATTGTTTCTTAAGCTCTGCCAACTCTAACAGCGATATCCTATAGGGCGCCATAGATGTAGGTCCAACTACTGGTACCAGGTCAATAGCAAACTCTATCTCTCTAGCCGGTGGTAATCCAGGTATATCGTCAAGAAAGACTTCGGGAAATTCATTGACTACAAAAATATCTTTCACATCTTCTTCACTTTGAACTTCCAAAGAAGACAACAATAAGTATCCTTGAGCTCCTTTCTTCAAACAAGCTTCGACTTGACTACCCATTAGGAATCTAGAATTCTTAGCCTCGGGAAAAACTAATGTCTTATTCGAACAATCTATCAGGATATGGTTAGAAGATAACCAATCCATTCCTAAGATTACATTAATCTTGGAAAGAGGCAAACATATCAAATCAATGTTAAAGATTATATCCCTAACACAAATAGGGCAATTTAAACAAACTTTTGTAGTAATCACTTGCTTATCAGTAGGAGTAGTAACACTCAAGTCAAAAGACAATATAGTCATAGATAATCCCAAACGTTCCACACAATCACAGGCAATAAAAAAGTGGGTTGCTCCTGAATCATATAATGCGGTTAAAGGATTACCTTCAATGGCACACTCCTCCATAATTAGATCCTCTGACTTCAAGGCTTCCTCCCCGCTCATAGTATACACACGACCACCCACCTGTGGTCTAGTAGTACGGACGTTTCCCACAGAGGGTTCTGTTTTTAGTTGATTACAGTCTCTTGAGAGATGTCCAGGCTTCCTATATTTGAAGCATATGATTCCTTTATGTGTACAATCTTTAGTTAAGTGGTCTTTTCTACACTCAAAACATTTGAAAGTAGAAGTCCCCGCTTGACCCAATCTTGTTACCACCAAAACCTCTCCCATAAGTTTGTTGTTGAGTCTGACTTTCTGATGGTCTAGCATATGGTTTCTGTTGATAACGGTTGCCACCGCTACCTTTTCCTATTTGGAACCTAGTAGGTCCAAAGTTCTAGTTCCTCACATCATGATGATGATCTATCTTCTCAATTCTACGACATTTATCTAACAACGCTGGGAGCTGATCGATTCCCAAGGGTACTACTGCCCACTTTATGTCATATCTCAACCCCTCTTCAAACTTCCTACACTTCTATTCTTCATCTGGTTGCATCTGAAAATATCTTGAAAACTTAGACAAGCTTTCAAACTTCGCAGCATACTCACTTACTGACATCACTCCCTGTCGTAGGCCAAGGAATTCCATCTCCTTAGCATGTCTAACACTAGCTAGGAAATATTTCCCCAGAAATCTTTGCTTGAAGAGTTCCCATGTTACAACTCTCCCTTCAGCTTCTATTAGCCTTCGGGCTCCTGCCCACCAATCTTCACCATCACCAACTAACACAAAGGTCGCATAAGTGACCTTCCTCTCACCAGTACAACCCATACCATCGAATATTTTCTATAGTTATTTAATCCAAAGATTAGTTTTCTCTAGGTCAAATTCTCCGTTAAACTGTGGCGGATTATTCCCATGAAACTCTGACAAATTCTAAGTTTTCTCGTTTGCCCTTTGATTTTGTTGCACAATGACATCTGCCATCCTTTGCATTGCTGCCACAACTGCAGTCATGCCTTGATTGTCATCCTCAATATTCACACATCTACCTTGAGTATTCATACGTCCTCTTCCTCATCTAGCTATCGTAATTCTCGGAAATCAAACTAAACAATACAAATAAGAAGTCAAGTACAATTATTTCAAACAATATTGTTTCCTTTCGGAAACCAATCACAGAGAATCACACAACACAAACAAGACAGACCTAACCACAAACCCAAAAGACTCTAACTTGGGCTCTGATGCCGACTAATGTAACACCCTCCGTAGGATGTCATATTTATTAATACTTAAAATAAAACTTTTCCCAAGTTATAAATCATTTATCAATATAATAGTACGAGTTGTAAAATCTTTCTTTTTGTGGATAATATAATTAAATAAATAAGACATAACATGAAATACAATTACTGAATATAACATACCATAATTATACATATATTTTCTTTCTAAAGATACATATAAGTATACACTGTTAGATAGAACTACAAAATGTTTGACTCAAAATAAACTACAGACTAACCCAAGTGCATAACTAAAAGTTCTAACCCTCCGATAGATCCTCCGATGGATCCTCAGAAGATAGGAATCCTGGATGACGTGTAGTCCTATGGACAAGTGTCCGAGTAGACAATACAATACTAATCTCACAAGGGGTATGGTAGCAACCACCCCAATACTGTCTAATAGATAATGGAAATTCCAAATGTACGTAAATATTGACAGTAAAGTAAGGGTTCCTATGATAAACCCTACTTAGGGAAACAGTCAGATCTCCCATATAGATAATACACTCTCTATCTAAATGAATACACTAAGCCTCCAAACCCCTTCGGAACTGTAGCCTCATGTACCCAAGAAAACTAGGCATCGCCATGCCAAATCAATCAACAGAAACGAAATGAGGTGATCTTGCCGCTTCCTCTTCTTCTTCAACATCTTTACCAAACATAAAATAAAATCGTACAATACAACAAAGAAGTAAGATCCCCTACATCAATACCAATATGGTAGCATAGAGACAGCAAAGACAGTACATCATACACATACAAAATATATTCAGTATAATCATGGCATCAAACATCAGATGATTAATAACAGTTATCAAATAGATAATTAATAACAGTTATCAATGTCATAATAAAATGTAGATAGACTATATACATGCAAAAAGACCCAATTTCTTACTCCATGGAGCTAAAACACAAGTTTGAGAGTTTGATCTAGAAGATCTATCAGTATTACAACTACTTCAGACCAAGTGCTATAATTTCATCATTTTTGCACATCTAGTATTAGACACGACAGTCTACGCCAGATCTTGATTAAGAGTAGTGTCTCGGTCCGGATAGTCGGTGCGTTGCATCGGTCTAATCCACGGTACAGTAGAGCTACTAACTGCTCATTATGGAAAACGCGCACCCCGACGCCCCCAAGGTCAACAAGTGACCTACACTATGCATATCGCACCCGCACAAGGTGTAATTCTCTCCTAGACCATTGGCCTTAACATAATCCATTGGACTTTTACAATGCATGTTTAATGCACACAGACCAATTACACGCCCAAATCATAATTTCACATATATGGGTCCCATACATTGACCCAATAATTATCCTACTGTATTTTCAATCGCGTAGTCATTTTACCACATTTTTATCATTGCACAACATTTCTGTCACATTTTCAAATTGTGTAATTATTTTTCATCGTTTTCTTAATCGCGTAAAATATTTAAATATTTTCCAAATCGCGTAGCGATTTGTCAACGTTTTTGAAATTGCGTAGCTTAAAAATCATATTTTTAAGTCGTGTAAAGCATTTTTTCATCATTTTTCATCTCGTAAAATACTTTTCAATATTCTAAACATCATTTTAGATTTTTCAAAAATTAATACAACTTCTATCTTCATTTTTCACATTTTTATTTTAAGAAATCCTTTCTGTAAATTTTCCACTATCTTACATAAAATTGTCTTTTCATTGATTTAAATCAATCGTTCAAACTTAAAATTTCCTAACGCGCTCAAAAATCCAAAAGGTGAGCTATACGTTAGTAAACTTCAAGTCACCAATTTATTTCTCATTCATAGATTAAATCCACTATTAAAATTCATCTTTATAAAATATTTTGAGGTTCAAACAATTTCAACCTCATTTTTCCCTTCATGATCGAAATCTCCCTTTTTCAAATAATAAATTGTTTTATTTGCATTTTTATTTCTTAAGTCCTTGTATTGATTTCCTTGCACCTAATCAACTAAGTTACCATTGATAAATCATATTTTTACACAAAACTACTCCATTTAAGCCTTCTTAGCCGTGAGCTACATGGTCATTGGAACCAAAATTTTTCTTTTCTTTATCATAAAAAATCACAATATACATATACATATTCATAACAATTCATATTATCACAAATTCATGCAAAATATCAAAGCTTTAAAAGCACATACCATAAATAAGCATAAATCATAAAAACTCATAAACAAACAACACAAACAACAACTTTATACAGCATGGTGGATAATCCTCACATGGATTCTTCACCATCAAGAATTGTCTCTCACCACCATGAGTGGTTGATGAGGTTAATCTCCCTCTTACCTTGTGGTGAAGCCTCCAAAACTCCTTGCTTTGCTTCTTGTTCTAGTCCTTCACCACCTAGAGCTTCTTGAACATAAAAACAAACACAAGTTTATTAGCATCTAAAGCTTGAATAGAAAGACCATGGATCAAAACATGCCCTAGAACATGAAGATGTAACTAATAGTGAAGCTTTTCCTGATCTTCACCTTAAGATCTTAGAACTTGATCTTGAATAAAGTATATGAAAATGGATGAACTAGGCTAAGGCTCCAACTGCAAAGAGTCTTAGAATGATGAGAAGATTTGAGAAGTAAGGTTGATAGAAATTATTGAAGATGGGAGGGTGATTTTCTCTAGCTTGGCCGTGGGGTGTTCTAGAGAGAATGGAGAGAATTTGTGAATTTTAGCTATTTGGAAATGATGGAGATATGATTAAATGAATTAAAAGTCTTCCTATAGCTTTCTAAAGCCCTATAATCGTGAGCCCTCCCTTGGACACCAAGGGAGTGTCCAAGTTCATCTAGCCACTTTGTGAGACTCCTAACAGTCATAGATTGAATCAATGGTTAATATGCAAAGTCTTCACCTTTAAGCTTGTTTCCTATAGGTTTAGATAATTGAGTCACCTAGTTTCTAGATGGTACTTGAAGTTTCTTAACTATGGAGTTCAATGGAAAGCTAACCAAGTATCTAATTCAATTGATTCCTAACCAAATTAAGCTAACTTAGTTTGGTTTCTTAGTTTCTTTACTAACTATATAGTTACTTGAATGTGACATCACAATTTCTTGAAGCTCCTAGAGCCTCCCAAAACTGTGAAGCCCTAATGGAAAGCAAACTAAGTTTGTTCCATTTAGTTACTGCATAGGCTTTATGCTAACTTAGTTTAATTTATCTAGTTTCATTTAGTTACATAGTTAACTAGTCTTGCCATTTTCGTTGACCATTTTCTATTGGTTCATAATGGAGTCATAGCTACTATGTTAGACTAAACCTTGCTTAGCCTTAAGGTTTTCCTCCTATTGGTGCACAATAGATATTTTCCAGACAATAGCTACAAAAATTATTACTCAATGGACAGAACATGTTGCTCACAAGTCAGTAAGTATTCATCTACTATAAAATAAAAGATACAGTATATTTTTATTTCACGGATAATTTCTAAAAATTAAAAGATTGTGACACGTATCTCTTAGATTCGAGTTTAGTAAGATCCCCCGACTTAGAATAAATGCGTAAAGATTTTCCCTAGCCCAGAAATTATTATTTTGTTGACCCGGAGTAAATCTCTCACAACGATCAAATACAGTCACAGAACAGTCAAAATAAATTTACAGCACATAGAAATCGCAAGACAGTACAATTCTATCATTATTGTAAAATAAATTTTGGGGTGTTACAACTCTCAGGCCCCAAACCAGAGAAAGGGTGTTCACTTTGAGCAGCACGGAAGCGGGTCAATCCTCTGATCTAATACAGGGTAAGTACATAATTAGATAGACACTTTTAACTATATTGTATGACTCTGGGGCATCACATTCTTTCATTTCATATAATGTATAAGGATATTGGATTTGCCCATCTCAGATCTTTCATATGATTTGACAGTTTCCACCCCTACAGGAAGACTTATAAAAACTTCTAAAATTTGTCAAAATTGTTGTGTAACTATTGAAAATAGAGATTTCTTGGTAAATCTGATACACTTACCTCTTGTTGATATAGACCTAATTTTGGGCATAGACTGGCTGTCAAAAAATGATGTTGTTTTAAACTGCTCAGATAAGACCTTAGTTTTCCTACCTAATACTCCTTCTTTACATCCTCCTCCCGAGTCTATATACCTAAATGTCAGTCAAGTTATCAACTACCTAGCAAAGGGGCTCAGGATTATGTTATTCTCTTTTCTTTGAATTTCGAAATTGAGTAACTCTTAGGAAGCATTCCTATGGTGAGGGAGTACCCAGAGGTATTCTTGGATGAGATAAGTGAGTTGTCACCTGAGAGGGAGATAGAATTTACTATAGACTTAGTGTCATGAATAGGACCTATTACTATAGCACCTTACCAAATGTCACCTTTAGAGTTAGCCGATGTAACATCCTAATATCGTTACCCTAGTATAACTAACAAATATCTGGATAAACAGTAATAGATATGCTACTTCTAACTTGAACATCAACTAATCCATAACATTTATAAATAATTATGGAGAGCCATAACTAAAAGTCATGCACATATATATCAATAGCCCCAAAGGCAAAGTGTTATGCATACAACTTTTACATCCTCGAAGCAAATATAAATAAATACATTGACTTTGTCTATAAAAATGCAAATAAAACTATACTACACTAGTTCTTCTATTTCTTTATCTTCTTACCCTCTGATGAGTCTTGATATGAATTTACATGGAAACACAATAAGGTGAGAAATTATATATTCTCAGTAAAAGCAATTCCAAAACCAACATTGGTAATATTCATGCAAAATAACTAAACCAAATATGCATTCATTAATACTTGAACTTACTAACAATAGATTATGAATTCATAAAGACATTGAATCTCTACTCAGTATCACTATAACATTCACATCTCCTCTTATGTAAAGGTTCCTTAAGCTAAAACATAATCTATAAACATAAGTTCATCATTTATATGATAATTACAACTATCTACACAATCGTAGCATATTATAGCTAGTTCATTCATAAACTTGTTATAAGTACTACACACATAACCTTCTTCTATGAATAAACTTACTAACTTAGGATTTAGGATTCACAATAGGCAAATGAGTCTTTATTCGATACCACTAGAATATCTACATTTCCTTACTCTATGTAAACATTCACTAAGCCAATCTATAACCTTAAACTCACATATATAACCATCAATGATATCTAAAAATTGCCCATATAATTGTAAAATATCATACATACTAGACAACTACCCATTCAATTGATAAGGAATTAGAAATGAATATGTATGCAGTGTGCTCGCGCATATGAAATGTTCGAGAATGATGATTATACAATGCAATATAATTATGTAAGTGTAGAATTGTGTGTATGTCACTTGCATATTCTATGCTCTTTTTAAACTTGTAATTAAGAAGACTAACTCTTCAAACTACTTAGTAATGAGTGGACTAGTTCTTACTCACACTAGTGAGAGCACTGATTCCACTGTATAGAAACTAGTAACCTTGACCCTCTGAAAAACTAGGACTAAATCCTTACTCAAAAAGACTTTTGGACTTTCTCATTTACCTTCTTTGGCCAAATGATTATACATCATTAAGGATTACGCTACTTGGGAATTAGCAAGTATAGGAAACTATGCAGCATTTTGTTTAACTCATACAAAACCACGACATCAACTCATTAGATGATTTTTTATAACTAAGTGAAAAACTAAACTCTAGCAAACATGTACTCTCAGCTCACTTCTAACTCATAAAAGAGCATATTCTATATTTCTAGTTAAGTAAAACATACTTGAGTTACTTGTATCTAGCTTGCCTTATTATCATACTACAAGTGGTAACCTATACCACACTAGTGTTCTCAAGGTCCTAGATACCTGTTTTAGGAAATTCCTAACTTATGGAATGCTTAAAGACTTGTATTTCTTTAATAACTCTTTTCTAAGTCCATTTATACATCATTAACTCCACTTCCTCTCTTAAGAGCAACCTATACACTATGACAAGTGACTATTGCTAACTGAATTCAGCTTACTTATATCTAGTATACCCTATCCTCATCGCCTTATATGTGATATCAAATGCAACATTATGTTGCCTAAGGGACTAGATACCTACCTATGGCAACCTGTAACTATTGGATGCTTAAAGCCTCTTACTTTCCTATATATGCAAGATAATCATTTTCTCAATGAAATACCTCTACTAGTGTCGCAACACACTTTACTGGCCATATATAAGCGATTCTAGCAAGTAGAGAAATCCTTTTTCCCAAAATAAACTTCCTAGGAAACTACCTTGGACGCCTAGAAAGGCTAATTTTCATGAATGCACCAAATGTACATCCTAATCTCAAAAGTTTTGAAATTTTATAGGCAAATAGTCTTATCTCATATCTTTCATACGAAACAAACCTCACTTTATTTGACTTAGTGTAGTTAAAGTTATGCAACAAAATGCAGAAGCTGAAACAAGGCACTAGCTATTTTACCCAAATCTGACCTTACTTCAAATTGAAACTAGGAGCAAATGAAGAGTGCAAAAATGCTGAAATTTTTATCACTAATAGCCTTACATGTTAGCTTCAAAATGCCACTAGTCTCATATAATTTGTACCTTGGAGCAAGAAGTTATGCAATCTGGTTTACTAGGTGTCAGTCTGCCTGTTTCTGCAGAATCTGACTCAACTTCAAACTGAAACTGGGGCTACAAGGGTTGTTCTAAAAATCTAAAATTTTAACTACATAAAGCCTTGTATCTTAGATTTCAAATACAATAAGAAGCAGGTTATTTCAATGACTACAACTCAAGTTATGCTACAAATACTACAAGCTGTCCAGATGCCCTGTTCTGTTGGTCATTGGGTGCCTAGGCGCCATCAGACCAGAAACGAATTTGCAGAACTTATTTATGCATTACTGGTTCCCCAATCCAATCCAACTCTCATATCATGGATTCTAAGTGATTTTCAATCCTAAACAAGATCTCTAAACATGTTTGAATCATCTGTTAGTCATAGCAACCATCACCCAAGAGGGGGGTGAATTGGGTGATTACAAATTTTAAAACACCTTTGAGAAATTAAGCATTTTGAATAACTCAATTAATAAATGCAGCGGAATAAGTTTAACAAAGGCGGAACTATTAGTGATTTCACAAATACCACTTGGGCTATAGGATAAATCAAGTAAATAAGCTAGATATCAAATTCAACTCAAGCTTATATAATTAAGGCACAAATGTAAAGAGATAGAGTTAGAGAAAAACAAATACAAGGATTTATCCTGGTTCAGCCACCGCTTGTGACCTACGTCTAGTCCTCAAGCAAACCACTCGAGATTTTCTACTAAACTTCAAGCTTGAACGGGTGCTTGAAAACCTTTACACAATAAAGCACTCACCACACCTTGGGATACCTCACCCTTTGTGCTTGAGCCTCAAAACAGGGATACCTCACCCTTTTCACTAGAGGGATACCTCACCCCCTTTACAACCTTTGAAGGATACCTCACCTTCTTTACAACAAGGGATACCTCACCCTTTTCAACTCTAGAAGGATACCTCTCCTTCTTTACAAATAAGGGATACCTCACCCTTTTTCTCTAGAGGGATACCTCACCTCTTTATAGATTATACAAAGTGTTTAAAATGATAGAAACTCTCTCAAAGAGTAGATAATACAAATTAAAGCTCTACGGGTATCAAGGAATCACACTTTGAAGCTCAAAACAGAGTTTTGGAGAAAGAGATGATGAAATACGAATTTAATGCTCAAGAATGATTTTCAGATTGTTCTCCAACTTGTAACCAATGCCCAAACACTTCCATTTATAGCCCATGACATTTAAGAGCCGTTGAAGGCTTGTGGAGGGCATTTAGTGCTCAATAGAGCCGTTGGGGAAGAGTCCTGGAATAGGGCATAATCTATTATGGCATAGCCATAATCGATTATGGCATGAAAGAAAGCTTTCCAACATTTCTGGTTTGCAAAATAACCTGTTATGGGATTACTCATATTCGAATATGAAGGATTTTATAACCCGTTATGAAACACTCATAATCTGTTATGAGTTATGCCATATTCGAATATGGCCATTTAGAAACAGGTGGTTACATTTCGAAATACCAAATAATCAAATATATAGAAGCCATATTCGGTTATGCATATTCCCATATTCAGTTAAGGCATTCTAGTTTTGAAAGCCAACTTTGAATGGTCATAACTTCTTCATTTCTCATCCGTTTTAAACAAATGACCAGTCATTGGAAAGGTATTTGAGTCTATTTTCATATGAAATAAGTTTCAGAACAAACTCAAAATAGTTTGTAAGTTATGATCAAGAGAGTAACCAAAGGTCAGCTTTGCAAAACACAAACTTGACTATTTTTCATGGTTTTGAACTACCACCAAGACTAGCTTTTCAAAACTTGTTTGTTGAGCATTTTAGCATGTGAAAACCATTTGTAAGGATTTAAAAACATGTTTGAGCTTAGTGTGATTCCCATTTACCTTTACACAAGATCTAAGTCCTATAAGCTATTCTTGAAGATTCTTGGGACTTGATCATTGCACTTCCATTTCTTGTCTTTGTTTGTTATCATCAAAACCATTGCTTTAGCCAATGCCAATTACATTCTCCCCCTTTTTGATGATGACAAACAACCATTGAGAAAAGATTAGTTCAAATAAATTGGAATTCACAAAAGGCGTTAAATAAAACTTACTCCCCCTTTGTTTTTCAAGAAGTGACAAGTTCAGAGTTTGCACAGCTCCCCCTTGATATTTGAATCCTAGAATCATTGAATTTATACCTTTTGTTTACCTTGACTATTCTCAATGACACAACTTCTCCCCCTTTTGTCATGATCAAAAAGATATGCAATATATAGATTTTGACAAAGAGAAGTAACACAAAACCATTACTAACAACAAATATTCAATAAGTATATTAGCTACAAGATAATCATCAAAACATAAATGGATTGTCACAAACATGTCATCAACGTCATAATATTCAAGGCAAGAGCATAAACCAACCATAAATAGAGTAATGTAGTATGTATCATGATAATAGCTAAACAGAGCAAGATAGAGTTACATTTATAGCAAACCTATTGATAGGGTAAAAAGGGTCCAAACTCAAGTCCCATGATCCTCTGGAAAGCATTGCTCAATTCTCTTGCATAATTATATTAGCAGGAAAGTGATGGAAATGATGTTTTAATGGTGGATTTGGGTTGGATTTGAGGTAGGAGAGGTGTTTGGAGGAGGAAGAAAGCTATGGAGGAAAGGGAGGACATCATGAGGATAAGGGCTGCTCGATTTTGTGCAAGAAGGGGGGCCATAACCGATTATGACATAATTCATAATTAGTTATGAAAAGAAAAGAGAGCTTCCTGGTGTTGGAAATAACTGAATATGAAGGAAATCAATTCATGCCATATTCGAATATGGTGGAGGCCAAATAAGAAGGGCATGGCCTCGGGTTCATCAAATAACAGATTACACACTTGCCCATATTCGAATATGGGTATTTTGCAAGCTCATGAAATCATTTGGATTGACATAACCGAATATGTGCATTGTCATATTCGAATATGGCTTCCTTTCAGAAACCATTTCCTTAAGCTAAATAACTCCCCAGAGACTCAAAACAGCCCATAACCGATTATGAGATAACTCATAATCAATTATTTTGCTTGACAGAGATCAAGTTTATCTTGCCAAAACTTCTTTAGACATCAATAACAGATTACACCATTTTCATAATAGATTATGTCCATCTCCCAATTCTTGATTTCTAAGATAAAAACAAATCAAGTCTTCAAGAAATCAACAATTCAAGACCTTTAACACTTGCCATTCACCAACAAAGCCAGAAAATTCTTAAATGTAGCTTACAACCAAGTTATACTTCTTTAAAGGAGCTTGAATCCAATTTCTTCAATAGGAACTTGAGATTGTATGGTTGAGGGACTTGAGAATGGATCAAGTACCTACAAAACAACCTTGGGGGAAACTTCGATGCTCAAGTTAGTATTGGATTCAAAAATAATTTTTAAGCAAGAATATTGTGTAATATAGCAGATTATGCAGCAGAGGCCAGTTTATGCAGCTGGGTTATATTTCAAATATGAATGCAAGATTGATCCAATATTCCAAGATAAAAAGTATCTAACACAAGCATTCATTCAAATGCATGTTTGATCAATTATTCCTAATTCTCCTCTCATATATGCACTTTAGGGCAAACAATGATCATATTAGGAATGTTATGACAATTACGAAGATATTATCATCAAACATGTCATTTCAAACAAGAAGTGTACTTATTTAGCATATTGACACATATAAAGATATTTTCAAGATATAAACCTAGAAAAACACAACTTTAAAGCAAGTTAAAGCATAAAATAAATCTCCACTTATCCAAAGATTGCAAGTCCAAGCTTCTTGGAGACAAAGAAGAGAACTTAGAGTATTTTCTGATCTTGTGCTTGCAGTAGCCACTTTTGAGATTCCAAAGTCAGTTCTTGGCCTTCAAGCACACCTTCAACACACTTCAATTTTTAGCTTTTGGTACCCAAATATTCTTGGGTCCTTGTGTGTCAGTTTTTGAATATTAATTCATTATGCTCTCATAAAGATCAATTTTTCCATAGTATATAAATTAAGCACAACAAATCAAATAATCAATTACTATTATGCATATAGCCAATAACATGCTTACTTTTATGATATTTAGACAATTCAAAAACATAGCAAGCATACCTAGGCATTGTAGAACCTTATGTACCAAGATGTATAACAAATTAATGAGCTATGGTACAATAAGAATGAACATAATCATGTGCTAAACAATATATGCATATTTTACCAAGTACACATGATTCTATCAATCACTTAAGGCCTACAAGGAATATACCTCAAATTCATTGACTTTATAAGTGAATGTGTATAAGAGGTCAAAACTTTTGATACCTTGGCCTTTATAATCAAGGAAATACTTTTTCTTACCCATTGCTTCTCTTTTGGAGTTTTGAACTTTACAAGTTCTACATTTTGTACTTGAGAAGCTTTGGTTGAAGTCATCTTTCTTCTTTGACTAAAATTTCTACCATTAGGCTTTGGAAGAATTCCTTTTGATGGTTCTTCTATCCTTTGACCAATTTGTCCATCCTTTTGAGAAATTTTCTGCATAATTGAAACACTAGGAGGACTTTTTAGTACCCACTTCATCTTGAGTCCTTGAATGTTAGTACTAGAACTTTTACGACTTTTTGGAACCCAAACTAAGTTATTTCTCATATAAGGATTTCTTCTATAATTGCACAAATGAGAAATATGTCCTAAATGACCACAAAAATTGCAAACAATTGAATTCAATGATGATTTGGTCTTTTGAAAATCATCTTTGGAAACTTAAGCCTTTTGTTATTTTTACATTCTAAACTATTTTTGCCATAAGCCTTGCTTGAATTTTCATGTGGAAGAACATTGATTTTATTCGCATTAACAAGCATAGAATGTAAGCAATTAGAATCATTAGCTTTGGCAAATTCAAAAGATAAGTCCTTAACTTGATTATCTAAATCAATGCACTTTTCACAAGAAGTTGAGGTTTCACTTTTCAAAGGCATTTCATCATCAAGAAAAGCATATTCATTTTTCAAAGTCTCAATTTCATTTTCAATGGAGGAAATGTTTTCCAAACAAGATAAGTTTTTCTTTTCTAAATTCAACAAACCATCATACAATTTATCATATGCATATTGTAGCTTATCATAGGAAGGACTATAATTTAATTTATCATTATTTACCTCAAAGTCCTTTTGAGTCATATAGGAAGTAGTCTCAATTTTTAGCATACTTGGCTCTTCCTCATTGTTGTCCATCAAGCATTCAAAAACATCTTCTTTCTCAATTTTATTTTTCTTTGCCTCTTCTTTAAATCGAGCACCATCATCACCAAGAGGCATTGAGCTCATTTTCTTGCTTTGAACATATTCTTGAGGACATTTTTCAGTGTTGTCTTCCTCTAGAGGTTTTTGCTCTTCTTTCTCTCTATATACAACTTTATGCAAGAAATCATTGTTAGCAAGATAAATAGAATCAAGAGCATCCCATATATTTTTAACACTAGAGCAACTCTTAATTTTAGCATAAACATCATCATTCAAACTACTTATTAAGATTTGCATTGCTCTAATGTTCAAGGAAAAACATTTCTTGTCATAATTATTCCAAGTTTGTTTTGATTTGCAAGTAAATCCATCAAGCACAATATCCCACAAATCAATATCAATAGATTTTATATAAATCTCTATTCTAGCTTTCCAATAAACAAAATTCACACCATCAAAAAATGGTGGTTTATCAATTTCAAAATCTTCCATTTTGAAAAGCTTTTTAATGGTCGCCAACAAACAAGGATCTTTAACTCTAAGCGGTTAAGCTTTCAACAGAGCACGAAGCTCTGATACCACTTGTTAGCCATGGCAACCATCACCCAAGAGGGGGGTGAATTGGGTGATTACAAATTTTAAAACACCTTTGAGAAATTAAGCATTTTGAATAACTCAATTAATAAATGCAGCGGAATAAGTTTAACAAAGGTGGAACTATTAGTGATTTCACAAATACCACTTGGGCTATAGGATAAATCAAGTAAATAAGCTAGATATCAAATTCAACTCAAGCTTATATAATTAAGGCACAAATGTAAAGAGATAGAGTTATAGAAAACCAAACACAAGGATTTATCCTGGTTCAGCCACCCCTTGTGGCCTACGTCCAGTCCTCAAGCAAACCACTCGAGATTTTTCACTAAACTTCAAGCTTGAACGGGTGCTTGAAAACCTTAATACAATAGAGCACTCACCACACCTTGGTATACCTCACCCTTTGTGCTTGAGCCTCAAAACAGGGATACCTCACCCTTTTCACTAGAGGGATACCTCACCCCCTTTACAACCTTTGAAGGATACCTCACCTTCTTTACAACAAGGGATACCTCACCCTTTTTAACTCTAGAAGGATACCTCACCTTCTTTACAAATAAGGGATACCTCACCCTCTTTACAGATTATACAAAGTGTTTGAATGATAGAAACTCTCTCAAAAAGTGGATAATACAAATTGAAGCTCTATAGGTATCAAGGAATCACACTTTGAAGCTCAAAATAGAGTTTTGGAGAAAGAGATGATGAAATACGAATTTAATGCTCAAGAATGATTTTCAGATTGTTCTCCAACTTGTAACCAATGCCCAAACACTTCCATTTATAGCCCATGACATTTAAGAGCCGTTGGAGGCTTGTGGAGGGCATTTAGTGCTCAATAGAGCCATTGGGGAAGAGTCTTGGAACAGACCATAATCCGTTATGGCATAGCCATAATCGATTATGGCATGAAAGAAAGCTTTCTAACATTTCTGGTTTGCAAAATAACCTGTTATGGGATTACTCATATTCGAATATGAAGGATTTTATAACCTGTTATGAAACACTCATAATCTGTTATGAGTTATGCCATATTCGAATATGGCCATTTAGAAACAGGTGGTTATGTTTAGAAATACCAAATAATCAAATATAAAGAAGCCATATTCGGTTATGCATATTCCCATATTCGGTTATGGCATTATGGTTTTGAAAGCCAACTTTAAATGGTCATAACTTCTTCATTTCTCATCCGTTTTAAACAAATGACCAGTCATTGGAAAGGTATTTGAGTCTATTTTCATATGAAATAAGTTTCAGAACAAAACTCAAAATAGTTTGTAAGTTATGATCAAGAGAGTGATCAAAGGTCAGCTTTGCAAAACACAAACTTGATTATTTTTCATGGTTTTGAACTACCACCAAGACTAGCTTTTCAAAACTTGTTTGTTGAGCATTTTAGCATGTGAAAACCATTTGTAAAGATTTAAAAACATGTTTGAGCTTAGTGTGATTTCCATTTACCTTTACACAAGATCTAAGTCCTATAAGCTATTCTTGAAGATTCTTGGGACTTGATTATTGCACTTCCATTTCTTGTCTTTGTTTGTTATCATCAAAACCATTGCTTTAGCCAATGCCAATTACATCATCAAACACTAACTTTAACTCATCAAAACATGGATTTATGCATCAACCATCAACCTAAAAACCCATTTCACAATTCATAACTTAAGTGGAAATCATGGATTCTAAGGAATCAAAATTAACAACCATGCATCAAACTAGCTATCAAATAACTTACTTCAACTATAGAAGTATGAATCAAGACTCAACCTTCACTAATAACACTAAAACCCATTATTCCTTTATCAAGCATAACTAAGAACAAGATAAAGATGAGTAGAAAAAGGATGAAGTTAAGCACCCCTACCTCTTGTGTAGACAAGATGATCTTCAAGCCTTGGAGTCCTCTTTGATTTCCTCTCTTTTCTTTCCTCTTCTCTTCCTTGTCTCATGATTGTGGTTGCTTTTACTGCACTTCTACGGGTGAGAAAGTGAGAAACAACTGAGAATGATTAGGAAATAGCAAGGAAGGTCAACTTAAGTGGCTACTAAAACCGTGGAAGGCTTAGTGCCTTATAAAAAGTTTGTTAAAATTTTATATTTGTTAAGAACACTTAGGTTTTACTAAATCAAGTTTCCTAACTTCCAATAACTTTAGAATAAATCATATGATTCATCTAAATTATTGTTTCACCATTATCCTATTTTTCTATACTTGCGACTAGTTAATCCGGTATTAAAACATACAACCAGTATACTTAAAAACACCAAACTAACTCTGATTATCCTCAAATTTTAACTACATACTCTTCCATCTATTTGTGATCTAGAAACAAATTTTCTAGATTTATTTCCCTTAACTTATCAATTTATGCTACTATATGAGTCATTTTAAGTTATTTTCACCTTCTGTGTTGCAGCAAAGTGCTTAAACAAACTCAGTTTGTCATAAAACTACACAGGCATGTCAAACCAGTGTTATGCTACCTTTGTAACCATAAACTAGTCTAACATGTTAAAAAGATGATGTTTCATTTCTCCCTTCTTTTTAAAATTTTGTCCTCAAAATTTTCTTACCTCATATTAGATATGATATCATACTCGAAGGAATCTCTCCTTCCTTTGTTGAATCTAACTCAACCTTAGAGGTTCTCATTATGTAAGATTAACTTACTGAATCTAAAAACCATCTACTAACTTAACTTGTACTAAACCTAAAGTGAGTTCTACTTCTCTCTTAGATAGTAACCTAGTTATTTGCTTAGGAAATACTTCTGGATATCCTCTTATCACATATACATTCCCTAAGACTTGCTCAACTTCAACATATAAGGAGGAAAGAAGAACATATGTTTAAGTCCTTTTTTTCTAAGAAGTTGGTCACTAGTTTAACTATCAAAACATAGACTCTAAAGAAATAGGCATAGAAGAATCATCAGAAATAAACCTCAATGTTAATCTAATCAATCCAAAACAATGTGGTTTTCTAATAACCAAAACCATGCATAGTCTAACGTCCATGTTAAGAAAAGATAAACTTATAAGATTCACGAAGGAAATCTCACCTTGTATCACACTTTGGTCCTTTCATTTCTGTTTAAACTTACTTGACTTTATCTTGAGGATAATTAGGTCTAGAAGCACACTTCTTATACCTATCATCCTCTCTCTTCCTTTTATGAAAATCTTGTAAATTTTGTTCCACTTAAGGCTAGTTGTAGGGACCCTTAACTGTTCTCTTTGAATGGTATTGAAAACACCACTTTATCTATCTCGATGAATTGAAAATAACCCTTTCTTTGCTTATTTTGACCTATCATTGGCAAAGTGCTTATTTCACTCCTTTGCCATGCATAGGACTTAACTTATCCTATTGCCCTTGGTAATAAGTTTTTCTCACTTTACTACCCTTAGTAGAGAGCTCAACTCACTCTTACTACTTCTTACTTAAAACCCTAGTAGAGAGCTTAACTCACTCTTACTAGCTCTTACATGAGTGCTTCTCTCACTCCTCATGTTTCTTGACAAAGAGCTTAACTCATTACTTTGCCTTAGGTAGAGTGCTTATCTCACTCCTCTACCACACTTGGCAAGATTTGGCCTCACTTACTTGCCCTATGTAGAGAGCTTCTCCCTCTACACATCTAACTTTGGTAAAGTGTTTTACTCACATCTTTACTCTCACAAGGTGTTTTTCTCACTCGCTTGTCTCACAAATCCATCTTTAGCAAAGAGCTATACTTATTCTTTTGCAAGGTCAATTACAAGGTCAAGGGGTTTATCTCACACCCTTAGTTAGGATAATTATGCTAAGGTTTAACTTTAACAAGTAAAGGAACCATCTCTTTACTAATACTCCATTTCAACCTAACTTAATGAGATAATAGAGCATTTTCTCTCAACTAGTGTATTTATAAAAGATCCCAACTAGTAGAGAACTCTAATTCTTCAAGATAAAAATTTTGGTACTCACTACCTTTGGGTGCTTAGGAGTCCACTTTCTAAGCACTTAGTTGTTGCGTGACAGAAAACTCTAGTCTGATTTATCTATCATTGGGCGCTTAATCACCTAAACTCTGAGTGTGAACACCCAATTTTGTCCGGACCAAAAATAACAAAAAATAGTAAATAAATATTTGTGTACATCCTTTGATTATTTTCTTTATCTCATATATTTTATGTGTTTGTTTTATTTCATTTATTTTATTTTATTTTCACCAAAATTAAAAAAATGTGTTGATTTTCGTTTTTATTATTTTGAAAAAAAAAAAAAAAAGAAAAGAAAAGAAAAAGGAAGTCTGATTTCGTAAAAAAAAAAAAAAAAAAAAGAGAAATGGAGGTAGCTTGTTACGTTGCTACTGCTGCAACCAAATTGCAAGGCTCAAAGCAACCAAAAATGGAAAAATGCAGAGACTGGCAAGCAAGAGAAAGTGACAACTTCAAAGAAAATTCACGAAAATGGAAATGCCTATTGCTGCAATTAGCAATCCTAGCTGCCTAACTATATTTCTGGGGGGCTGGAGATTGCAATCGGCTTACAAGAAAGCACATAGGAGAAATTAGGAAGGGGAAAGACAGAAAACAGAGGGGACGTGATTTTTGGTTTGGGGTCCGCTCTCATTTTTCATCTCCATCTTCAAGCTATAGCCTTCACCTCCATCTTCACTGACAATCACCACTTTTAATCACCTTCACCATATTTCTTCCAAGACCCCAAACCTTCACTACCACCAAATTTCATCTTCCTCTTCTCCATTCTTCATATCTTTCATCTTCACCCACAACCACCATTACATAAAAAAAAAAATCACCACCTCCACCAAATCAGGCTGCCGTGCGCCGTTCACAACCCAGCCGCGACGCCACACCATCTCTGCCGCGCAGCCCCGCTGCTCATCTTCCCAGTTGTTCCCATCTCGTCACCGCCCGAACCGTGAGCCCACCACCGTGAAGGTCCGAGCTCGCCACCAGCCGTGACCTATTCCGGCCAGCCTACTCTAGATCCGGCTGACCCGACGCTCCGCACCAGGTCTGATCCTGTGTGGCCCGAGACGTCGGAGCTTCCAACCGGTCGAGCGTCCCACTCCAACCCACATTCGCGCCCTCCGTCGCTCGAACGTTGCCACCAGACCGGCAACTCAGCCTCGCCGCCGTCTGCCCAGAACCGTGTCGCACGTCGCTCCGTACGCACCACCGCGCGCTTTGGTCTCACCCGGATCCGGACGTCGCCGACCCGCGTCTGCTCGACCGCGCGCCGCCGCTGCGCCAGGTTCACCTATCAGCCGTGCCTCACCTGGAAACCAGACCAGCGACCGCGAACCGCCGTCATCACCTCGATCCGGCAGCTCCACCCGCACCGTGGCAGACCAGTGACCGCGTCGCACCGCCCAAGCCTCACCTCTGCTTCACCGCCTCTGCCTCTGCCTCTCCCCGCCGGCGCCGTCGAGTCCCCCACCTCGTTGCCGCCTTTCAACTTGTAGGGAGTGAGCAGTTTCTTCTCTCTTTCGTTTCACCTTTTTCCAGAATCAGCATATTACCTCTTTTCCTTTATTTGGTTTTATTCAATTTCCAAATTTTAGTCGATGGTTTGTTTTGTTAATTTGGTAAAAGGAATAATATGCATAAATGGGCTTAGGGTCTGGTAAGTTTCCAAAGAAAAAAAAAACATGTCTTGGGCTTGGGCTTAATAAGTTAAGACTTAGATGTGTGCTTTCTAATTTAGGCTTCAATTGGAAAAAGAGGGGTCCAAGATGATAGAAACACAAAAAAAAATAAAAATAAAATAAAATAAGAAATTAAAATAAAAATAGAAAATTCTTAATTAATGCAATGACCGATGATAATGATTGAATAGCGGATGCTATCTTCAATGTCGTTGGGATCATAAGGGTTTATTGAGTAGCCTAGTGCTAATTTGAATCCTGTGCAAAAATGTTTTTTTTAAACAAAGTCTCTTTTTAAAAATCTTTTCTTAATTAAAATCAATTAATCCACAATTATTTTTTACGAACTACGTGATTTTGAGTTCCTCATTGCACCTGAGGGTACGTAGGAGCAGAATTTTCATTCTGTCAAGTCAAAATTAAATTTTCATAATTAGGTTTCTTATTTATTCTTTTCTACAAAATAAAAAAATAAAATAAAAATAAAAAATAGAAAAATAAAATAAAATAATTGCAAGGTCTTTTAAGAGAGGTAAAATAGATAAATTTGAGATTATTGAGTTTTGGCACAACTGACTTAAGGTACCGTCTCACGATGGGTGTGATGGGGGTGCAGTGGGATTAAGTTTCCACCCTTCCCTATCCATAACCGACTCCCGAATCCGATTTGGTTCCAAAGACCATTTTCCAAAAAGGTTTTCCAATTTTTCCTTAATTTAAATAAAATTGGTGGCGACTCCATATTTTAATTAATTTTTAAAATCACGTGAGCTGCTATTTCGCCGCGATCCCGGTCGCGACAGATGGCGACTCCACTGGGGAACTATTTGGAGAGTCAGGCCTGTTATGGTTAGTTGTGCAAAGTTTTAATAATCTCTATTTCTTTATTTTACCCCTTTTTGTCTTTGTTTTTTATTTTCTTATTTGTTTGTAAATAATTTTTGTTTAATACTTTGGTGTAAATATTTGCTAGCATTATCTTGTGTATATTTTTGACTTGTGCATATTTTTGTACTTATTTGTTTAAACCATAGGGTAGATGATTGCTGCCTGGTTGTTGTATATATGTTTTGCAGGTTGGGGGGTAATTTTTGGTTTTTTTTTATTTTTTTTGGCACAGGTTTGTATGTTCCCTCACACACGTCACTGTCACTTACCTCACACACTTTTTTGGGCTCTATACTCGAGTCTGTGCGAACCCGAGGATTAGAAGGGGTCTCGATCTTTATTATTGAGGGGCTTCGTGCTCACTTGACATTGGTTGAGACACTACTCAGATTGTTACCAATATCATGGACTAATCATATTGAGAGGGTTTATCCCTACTTGTGATTAATTCATGAATTGGATCCTTGTCTTTCGAGATAAGGGCAATCTGGGAACCATAACTTTTAGAGGTCTAGATCTGTCCTAAAAACCTTGCACTGGTAGATGGAACTTAGTGGCTGTCAAAATTAGAGTTATGACTTTATCCAACCTTTAAGTTTCACCTAATTAAGACACAAGGGGAGCATGCTTTTTCTTTATCTGCTCTTTTTTTTCTCATATCATTCATCCTTTGTTAAAAAAAAATCATAAAAAAGGGAATGTTTCATCTTGCATTTTCATATCATCTGCATGACATTCATAGCATTTCTCAAACAAAAGAAAAATAAAAAAGGACATGCATTACCATGCATTTGCATGACATTCCCCAAAAAAATAATAAATGCATCATCTTACAGTTCCATGTCATTTTCTTGCATAAAGGAAAAATAAAGAGGGCATGCATCAGCAAATCATGCATAATCCTTTGGGTTTACGACCCTATAAGGATTTCTCCATGTAGAATGTTAGGATACATTTTCGAGTTACCTCGATGAGGGGTACCCTTAGGACGCATTTTTTTTTGTTGGTTTCCTTACATTCTTCTTTTACTCTTTTGTAGGGTGAGTTTAGTTGGTAAAGTGGAAAGATTAGTGCTCATTCAATAGCAAGGAATGGAAGAGATAAGCCAAAGGAAAAATACCAGCAATGCCGTTAATCTCAAGAGGAATATGAAGATTACAGTAAATGGCAGTGATCTGAGGCGTGTGAAGGACATTACTTAACACATGACCCCTAAGGCTCGATCAGAGTTTTCAAGCAGTTATGGGCAGATCCTAGATTTGTTGCGCATCCCTGTCGAGGAACCTGTCTTGAGTGGCCTTGCCCAGTTTTGGAATTGTTCTCTGAGATGTTTTGAGCTGCCCGACTTGGATATTGCACCGACCATAGAAGAGTATGCCATCATGTTGAGACTCCCAATGAGCAAGTACCCCAATGTTTACCTTTATGGAGGATATTATGTGTCAGAAGGAAAAATAGCAGAACTCATAGGGGTTCAGGCAAATCAGTTAGGAATGGAAAAGAGAGGAGGAACACAAGGATTGAAGAAGAGTTACCTGGAAGCGCATCTTGAGATACTAGCCCAACAAGGAAGGTGGGATCTCTTTAACAAGACATTGGCACTAACCATCTTTGGATTGGTGTTATTCCCATTTACCTCGGATGTGGTGGACCAAGCAGCAATGGATGCTTTCTTCAAGTTTGAGAATCATAGGTCAAATCCAATCCCTGCTATTCTTGCTGATACCTTCTTAACCATGGAGATTTGCCACAAAAAGGAGGGGTATGATCCGATGTTGCACACACATGTTGTATGTTTGGATCATGACGCACATGGATGTGCACAATCGCTTGGGTCTCTTACCTGATCCGCTAAGAAATTTTAGCCGTATTCCAGTGAAGCGTACAGAAAGCCCATGAATGGAAAGATGAGTTCATGAAGATGGGATCAGACTCTTTCAAATGGGTTTGCTCATGGTATCATGGGGAAAAGACATTGCTCAGTTGCGGTGACTTCTCTAACATTCCTTTAATGGGCGTAAGAGGTTGTGTATCATTCTCACCGGTCCTTGTGCTTAGACAGCTCCAATGGACTCAGCACGTGCTTGACGAGACACAACTCAGAGGATTTAGCTTTTTATATGGGAAAGATGGAAGCACTACCAAGCAGGAAAAGGAGGTCAGGGACGCTTGGAAGAATACCCATAGGGTAGGAAGGAAAGAACTGGGAAAACGTGTGGTAATTCGTACTCCTGAGTACCTACAATGGAGAGCAACAAGGAGGGCTCAAAATAGTACCCCTCAGGCGGTGTCAAGTGATGAAAATCACTCTCAGATTATATCTCAAATGACCACACAGATAGAGAGGATGAAAGCACAGATGCAGTTTTTGGAACAAGGGAAGGAAGCCGCTGAGTTAAAAGTCGTCATTCACTCAAGTCGGTGCCAGAAGTTAGCCGACAAGATTGAAGACTTAAAGGATGCACAAGCTGACGCTGCTGAAGCCCCGAGCCGGGTAAAAAGGGCAAGAAGAGGAAAAGAAGTGGGATCAAATAAGACCACTTTAGAAATCCAAGAGCTACGAGTGAAAGTAAGTGCTCAAGAAGAATTGATAGAGAAGATTCTGCAAGAGAAAGAAGAATTGGAAGCGAATACTAGAGCACAAGACCAAAGGATGCGATCTTTACAAGAAGCTCGATTGAGGTGAAACGACGCTCCGATCAAAAGCGGTTTTGGTCACAGAATATTATAGTTCACTCAAGGAAGCAAACAAGAAAGCAAGGCATTTAGAGTTGAAAGCACAAGAACTAGAGCAAGAAAAGGAGCAATGGAGACTCGAAGCGCAGAGGCAACGACTGCAAAAAGAAGAAAGTGAAAGCGCGTGGAAATGGGCAGCTCAAAATGAAAGGGCTCAAAGGGAATATTGGATGAATAAATATGAGGACATGTCTAACAGCTTGCAGTATCACACTACGCAACTGGTTAATCGCTTTGATGAGGCAGACCTTCAGATTCGCATGAATCCCTTGCTACGACTACCACAGAAGATAGCCGAGTTTATGAAGTATTGTCGAGGTCTTGCTAAAGGTCTTAGGAAGAAACAAACAAAGTTGTTGATGTAATGTAGTTTACGTTACACTTCGAGGAGACTGAGACTTTGTATTGATTAATTTTGGAATGAAATGAATGACCAGTGGCAGTTTTTTGCTTTGAATGTTGATGTTATTGCTTTTCATTTAGACACTATTCATTGAGGGGTGAATTCCCCCTTGAATAGGTTGTCAACCGTATTTTTGCCCTGAGACGATTTGTCCTTTAGCGAAAATACGGGAATCTTAGTTTTTGGTGAAAGAATGATTGCGTTGTTTGAAGCTGGCACCATTGGTGAACCTGCTAATGCCCAAATCTGGGATCCTACCTTGCTATTGAATGACCATGTGAATCTCTCCACAATCGCCAAGCATCCTCACAATAGTGTTGATTTCTTTTTTTATCTAATGTTCTTTTTGCTTTAATAAATCAATTTGGTTCAGGAATCATTGCGCGACCAAGGAAAGAAGAGACCAATCTAACCCGAGTTCACAATACCAGATCTCGGACCAGGATGGCTGCTGATAATTCTGAGACAGGAAGAAACTTGAGTAGGGAGGTCGATGAAGTAACAGGAAGAATAAATGAGGTGTCAGAGAACCAAGCGAGGTTGGAAGCGATATTGCAAGATATAAGGGAGTCTCTCCACTTAATTAGTGGAAATAGAAATGCGAGTGGGGTTGGAACGTATGCAAACGTACCATCAATAACTGCTCTGATCTTTCCGGCCATAACCTCAGGCATTGCTGCAGGAATCCACGAGCAACCACCTCAAACAGCATCAATAGTCATGCCTATTGGGGAGGGGTATCGCGCTCTGGAAGGCGCCCACAATGAAATCCCTGGTTATGCGGGGCCTACTTGGGAACCACCTCATGTGTCTATTCCAGGACATGTGACCATGCCTTGTTCTGGGAATAGCCACGTCACGACTGAGAAAGATAAAATGAAAGAAGATTGGATGGAGAAAATGGAGGAACAAATCAAGGCAATAAAGGGCCCAAATGCTTATGGACCCCTGAGGATAGAGGAGTTATGTCCTACCACGGATGTAGTAATCCCCAACAACTTCAAGATTCCTGATTTTGTGAAGTATGACGGGAGCGGCAACCCTCGTTTCCATTTGATCAGCTATGGAACCAAGATGGCTGTTTGGTCTAGGGATGATAAGTTCCTCATCAGTTTCTTCCATGAGAGTCTTACAGTGTCCCGCCCTAGAATGGTATCTTCAGTTAGATCGTTCAAAGGTCTTGCGTTGGACAGAATTGGCTGATTTGTTTATGGACCAGTACAAATTCAATCTTGACGCGGCCCCAACCCGAGAGCAGTTGAGTTCAATGCAGAAAGGCAACGAAGAACCGTTCAAGCAATACACACAGAGGTGGAGAGCCTTGGCGGCTCAAGTCCAGCCCCCATTAACATTGTCTGAGATGTGCTCGTATTTCTTGGGGACCCTAGGAAACCCTTTTATTGGGGCGATGGTTGGGGCGGCCTATAAGGATTTTGCAGATTTGATAACTTCTGGAGAAAGAATTGAAATATTGGCCAAAACTGGGAAGTTGCCGATGAGTAGCACAGAGAATACTACTTTCAAGAAAGGATTCCAGCAGAAGAAAAAAGAACCTGAGGTGAATTATATCCGACCTCAACAGAATTTCAGACCGCGATATAGCCCAAGTCATCAACCATCATACAACCCCAACCCTCACTTTTCATACCAAACACCGCCACTGCCTCATTATCCATCCCACCAAATTTTACCGGCCACAAATTTCACCCAAACACCACAATTCCAAGTTAACAACGTCCTCCCGCCACCGCCATATACACCAACTCGCCCAACCTATGCCCGATACCCACCTCGCACCTCCACAAAATTATCCAAACCACTCACAACCTCGCCCGAACCTCCAAAACCAAAGCCGCTTTCGTCCTCAAAACCTTCCCCTTTCCAAGGTTATCCATTTCGAATGCGAGACCTATTCCAAAGATTGTTTGATGCTCACCTTATTTCGGAATTCCTGTGCGTCCTTTAGAACCACCATTTCCATCATGGTACAACTCGAACTCAACTCTGCAAGTATCACATGGATATCCCAGGGCATTCGATTGAAGATTGCGAGGCTTTTAAGACCGCAGTAAGAAGGTTAATTGCCTACGAGAAACTTGATATCCAAGAAGAAGCTGGACCCAGTATCGTTAACAACCCAATTCCTAATCATGGTGGAAGGAATGTGGTGAATGCTTTAGAGGCGGAAGGGTCATCCATAAGAAAGGTCATGAGCTTGCGTACACCGATGGCAAGGATATTCGAAGGGTTGAAGAAAGCTGGCTATAATATCACTGCACCAGCCGCTATGATGAAAGAAGAGGAAAAATATGATGCAGAGTCAAATTGTGCTTATCATTGTGGGGAAATGGGACATGATATTGAGAATTGTTGGGACTTCAAGGTTCGAGTCCAAGGGTTGCTTACTTTGGGAGTGATACATGCAAGACAAGGGTTAGCCTCCTCCGAGGAGGTTAATGTGGTCGAATGCTTTGTGCTTAAGGTGCCACCTCTCAATCAGGTCTCAACACCGGAAAAAGTAGTGGTAACAATCAAGAAACCAGCGCCTTTTGTTTATAATGACACTCATTCGGTGCCATGGAATTACGAAACCAAGGTAGAAACAAAAGGAGTAAGGGAAGAGACATCGAAGGCCCGAATTGCTGAAGTGCACAAAGATAAGGAGTTGGTGACTAATATAGTCAGGGTAGGGGGAATTACCAGGAGTGGGCGATGCTATGGCCCAGAAGGGTTAGAAAAAGGGAAGATTGTTAAAGAAGGAAGTAGGGAGAAAATGTCAAAAGAAGAGGAGAGAGAGATGGAAGGTGAAGAGGAGTTCTTGAAGATAATGAAGCAGAGCGAGTATGATGTGATGGAGCACTTAAAAAAGACTCCGGCCAGGATATCTCTTTTGTCACTCATCTTGACATCTGAGATGCATCGGAAGGCGTTATTGAAAATTCTGGATGAAGCCTATGTGAAGCCCGATGTTACTCCTGAAAGTGTGGTTAACATGGTGGACCCCGTGAAACGCGTTAACATGATCACATTCACTGATGAAGAGATTATTTCTCAATGTGAGAAGAACCCACGGGCCTTGCACATAACCCTCAAATGCAAAGGGTACATAGTTGCAAAAGTTTTGATTAACAGGGGGTCTGCATTAAATATCATTCCCAGGTCAACTCTAACCTCATTATCAATAAGTGAGGATGATCTATCGCCTCGAGAAATGGTGGTACGAGCTTTTGATGGAAATAGGAGAGGCATCATGGGAGAGATAATGTTGCCGCTAGAAATTGGTCCAAGCAATTTTCAAGTGTTGTTTCAGGTCATGGATATGGAGCCTGGTTACACCATGCTACTGGGGAGACCATGGATCCATGCTGCCGGTGCCATTCCTTTCACCCTGCATCAAAGTGTTAAATATATTGAGAATGGGTCGGTCATCACCATACATGGAGAGGAAGAGATTATGCTGTCAAAACCAGTTTCGGTACCATATGTGGAGAGTGCAGAAAAGGAAGAGGAGAACCTGTGGCACAGTTTCGAAGTAGTTGAGACTGGACTTAGTAAAGATGAATCTCTCTCACCAAGTGTGAATCAGGTGGTGGCTCGGATCATGGCTAATAGTGGATACCAGGAAGGAAAGGGTTTGGGCTCAAAGCTACAAGGTGCTCGGTCGCCAGTGTCACTCCCAGGAAAGTCAGACAAGTTTGGGATAGGGTACGAAGCATCTCTAGAGGAGCATATGAGGAGCATGACGCTTGGAGGAAAGGGTGACAAGGGCAAGATGAAGCATATTCCCCACCTGAGGGAAACATTCCCAGCACCAGCCGAAGTGATTATGCCTGACGAGGTCATTCACCCTCGATTCCACCTCACTATCAATGCTTTGCATGAAAAGAGCCAAGAAGAGCTTGAGGCAATCCGTCCTGTTGCTGATGAGGAGCCGTTGAAGAACTGGAAATCTGAACCAATTATTGATGTGATTGTTTCAAAGTAATTGTCTAGTCATATTGTGTTGAGCAAATGTCGAAGTTATTTTGAGCTTATGGTTTATGTTATTTGAGACATTGATTAAATGAACTTGCATGAATATTCAGCATTCCTCTTCGTTGCACTCTCTGACTTATCTTTTCGCACTTACCATTTTTTTTTGTTTTACATTTTTATACCATATCTTGTTCTTCCTTTGTCATTCCTCTTTTATTCTGCTCTTCCAACTCCGCACAAAATTGCTTTCCAGGGATCTGAGTTTCGTAGAAAGTTCGCCTCATGAAAAGGACTTCAAAAACCCATCAATTGATTCCCCTGCAATGTTTGATGAAGAAGACCCTGGATCTGGAGAAGACGAAGATGTTGTTGAAAATTTTGCAAAGTTACTGGAATACTCAGAGAAGGGATTTGTCTTGAATGATGAGGAAGCAGAGGTGGTCAACATGGGGACAGAGGAAGAGAAAAAGGAATTGAAAGTAGTGGCAAACCCGGAGTTTGAAGAGATGATCACACTATTCAAAGAATATATGGATGTTTTTGCTTGGTCTTATCGGGATATGCCTGGGTTAGACCCAGAGATAGCATCGCATAAAATTCCACTATACCCGAATGTTGAGCCAAAGAAACAAAAGTTGAGGAGGATGCATCCTGATATGTCTCTGAAGATCAAGGAAGAAGTGACTAAGCAGTTGGAAGCGGGATTTGTGGAAGTATCCAGACACCCAGAGTGGGTAGCTAACATCGTGCCAGTGCCTAAGAAGGATGGAAAAGTCAGAATGTGTGTGGACTATAGAGATTTGAATAAGGCCAGCCCGAAGGATGATTTCCCACTCCCTCACATTGATGTTCTGGTTGATAACACTGCTAAGAATCATAGGTTCTCATTCATGGATGGATACTCAGGATACAATCAAATTCTCATGGATGTCAATGACAAAGAAAAGACCACTTTCATTACTCCTTGGGGAACATTTTGTTACACGGTGATGCCGTTCGGATTAAGGAATGCTGGGGCTACTTACCAACGTGCCATGGTGGCACTGTTTCATGACATGATGCACAAGGAAATTGAAGTGTATGTGGATGATATAGTAGCCAAGTCTAAAGAAGGAGAAAGTCATGTGGCGGTTTTGCGTAAGCTGTTTGAAAGACTCCGGAAATGCAAGCTGAGGTTGAATCCTCGCTAAATGGGTTTTTGGAGCATCTACTGGAAATTACTCGGATTCATTGTTAGCAGAGAAGGAATAAAGGTGGATCCAGATAAAACGAAAGCAATACAAGAGATGTCTGCCCCTAAGACGGAGCGTGAAGTGCGAAGTTTTCTCGGGAGACTCAATTACATCGCTAGATTCATTGCTAACTTAACCAGCACCTGTGAGCCTATATTCAAGTTGTTGAAGAAGCATCAACCAGGGAAATGGGATGAAGAATGTCAGGAAGCTTTCGACAAGATAAAGGCTTATTTAATGAATCCTCCTGTTTTGGTACCCCCTACGCCGGGTCGCCCTTTAATTTTGTACCTAACTGTGTTGCCAACCTCGATAGGGGCGATGTTGGGACAACATGATGAATCAGGAAAAAAGGAGCAAGCAATTTACTACCTGAGTAAGAAGTTCAATGACTGTGAAGCTCGTTACATGGCTATTGAGAAGACTTGTCGTGCGCTGGTATGGACCTCAAAGCGGCTACGACAGTACATGCTCTATTACACCACGTGGTTGATCTCCCGAATAGACCCTCTGAAGTACATATTTGAAAGCCCTCATGTTTCATTAAGGGTTTCAAAGTGGCAAGTGATGCTGTCAGAATTCGATATCAAGTACATGACTCGGAAATCCATCAAAGGAAGAGCGATTGCTGATCATTTAGCTGAAAACCCTATTGAGGGTGGACAACAAGTGACATCTGAATTCCCTGATGGAGAAATACTAATGGCAGAAGAAGGAGAAGAAGAAGAAGAACCTGGCTGGAAGATGTATTTTGATGGAGCGGTTAACATGCATGGTAGTGGCATAGGGGCCGTGGTTGTTTCACCAACCGGAAAACAATACCCAGTTGCTATCAAGCTGGAATTTGAGTGCACCAATAATGTTGCGGAATATGAGGCCTGTGCTAATGGTTTACAAGTTGCAATTGACTTGGGGATCAAGCAGTTAAAAGTATTTGGAGACTCAGCACTCATCATTTATCAGGTGAATGGCGAATGGCAAACCAAAAATCCGAAATTGGTACCTTATCAAAAGTATTTGATCCAGTTAGTTGAGAAGTTTGAGGAGGTGACCTTCTCCCATTTGACCCGAGACAAGAACCAGTTTGCAGATGCCTTGGCCACCTTGGTCAGTAATGACCAAGTTGGACATTCATAATAATGTCCAACCCATCCAAGTGAAGACACACAGTGAGCCTGCGTATTGTGCTAATGTGGAGGGCGAGCCAGATGGTAAACCTTGGTATCATGATATCAAGCGGTATATTCAGCATAGAGAATACCCAACGGGGCAAGTGAGGTGAATAAGAAGACTATCCGCCACGGTTGGCGATGACCTTTTTCTTGAATGGAGAGGTTTTGTACAAAAGGAGTCATGATGGAACTTTACTTAGATGCGTGGATGCTTGTGAAGCTCGTATAATCATGATTGAGGTCCATGAAGGAATCTGTGGAACCCATGCTAATGGTCATATGATGGCTCGAAAAATTCTAAGAAGTGGTTATTATTGGTCCACAATGGAAACAGATCTTGCATAGATTATGTACGGAAGTGTCAAAAATGCCAGATGTATGCGGATCGAGTCAACACACCTCCTTTCCCTTTGCATAATTTGGTATCTCCTTGGCCTTTCTCAATGTGGGGAATAGATGTCATCGGGCCCATTAATCCCAAAGCTTCCAATGGTCATCGCTTCATCTTAGTGGCGATTGACTATTTCACCAAGTGGGTAGAGGCTTCTTCTTATGCCAGCATCACTCAAAAAGTATTTTTGAGATTCCTCAAAAGGGATATTGTCTGCAGATATGGAATTCCAGAAAGGATAATCACGAGATAATGGTACCAATCTCAATGGTGCTTTGAGATTAAAAAGTTTTGTGAAAATTTTAAAATCAAGCATCATAATTCAGCTCCCTATAGGCCTCAGATGAACGGTGCAGTTGAAGCAGCAAATAAGAATGTCAAGAAGATTGTTGCTAAGATGGTGGTGAACTACAAAGACTGGCATGAAATGTTACCCTATGCTCTGCATGCATATCGTACCAATATACGATCAAGCACTGGGGCGACGCCTTTCTCTTTGGCGTATGGGATGGAGGTTGTTTCTCCAATAGAAATTGAGATCCCTTCCCTAAGGGTTTTGATGGAGGCAGAGTTAGAGGAATCTGAATGGGTGAAGACTCGGTATGAGCAATTGAATATGATAGAAGAAAAGAGGTTAACAGCTATTTGTCATGGGCAATTGTATCAAAGCAGAGTGGCCAGAGCCTTCAACAAGAAAGTTCGTCCCAGGGAATTCCGTTCAGGGGATTTGGTTTTGAAAAAGATCCTCCCTAACCAAGAGGATGCCAGAGGAAAATGGGCTCCGAATTATGAAGGCCCGTACATAGTCAAACAGGCATTTTCAGGAGGAGCGTTAGTTCTGCAGAATATGGATGGAGAAGAATTGCCGAGGCTCGTGAATACTGATGTTGTCAAGAGATTCTATGCCTAAAAAAAAAAAGAAAAAGAAGGGGGCTCGTTAGGTTGAAAACCCGAAAGGGCGGCCTAAGCAAAAGTTAGAGCAATTGAAAAAATGAAAAGAGTCCGTTAGGCTAAAAACCTGAAAAGGCAGTCTAAGCAAAAGTTAGGACAAATAAATAGGCAAGATCTCAAAGAAAGTGGGCCTGAAACTCTTCGAGGAACTCACCAAACTGGGGCAATTTTTGATGTGCGTCCAATCAGTTATACAAAGAGGGCAAGTCGTTTGCATTAAATGAATCATACTGGGGCAAAATTTTGAGGAATTAAAAGGGTTCGTGTTGAAAGAGGTATCAGCAGAGACAGCGGTTAAGTTGTCAAGCACTTGCAGTGAATCAATTGAATGAGGAACAAGGAACCAATACTGGGGCAATTTTTCATTTTTTCTTGCAATCTTTCTTTTGTCTTTCAAGTATGTGTCTTGTCAAAAGTTCATGTACGATTACATTACCAAAATAATAAAAGGAAGTTTGTTCATTCAACAAATTTCTCTCTATTCATGAATGCATGTTTACTAATTAATTTATGTCTCAAATAAAATGAACTTAGGGTCGACAATTTGACTTGACAATTGTGCAGCAATCCTTCAATGATTAATTTATATTAAAGGATCTCAGTAACTTGAGATACGGGTTGCAATATGTTGCCACGGAGATTAAGGCGGTCAAAATAAAAAAGAAATGAGAAAATCTCGGGGTTTCCAAGCTAACAAAAGGTCTGATGAAGGAAAAGCACTTGGACAAAGGGTTTGATTGGTCAAAGCTTTCCAGGATCGCCGTTAATTAAGATGACTTTGAATAAATAAATGAAAAAAAATGAAATGACCAAAAAGAAAAAAAAAAAAAAAGAAAAGAGAAAAAAAAAAAAAAAAAAAAGTGAGAAAAGAGAAAGAAAGAATTTTAAGTCCATGTTTAATTTGAGCGCATTGGCTCCATGCATTGTCATTTACATTTCGGGACTCAGTTGCCCATTGCATTTTAATTTTCAGGACGCAGTTGCCCATCGTATTTTAATTTTCGGGACGCAGTTGCCCATTGTCATTTAAATTTCGGGACGCAGTTGCCCATTGCATTTTAAATTCGGGACTCAGTTGCCCATTGCCATTTTAAATTTCGGGACTCAGTTGCCCATTGCCATTTTAATTTCGGGACTCAGTTGCCCATTGCCATTTTAATTTCGGGACTCAGTTGCCCATTGCATTTTAATTTTCGGGACACAGTTGCCCATTGCTTTTTATTTTTTGGGACGCAGTTGCCCATTGTCATTTAATTCTCGGGATGCAGTTGCCCATTGCATTTTAATTTCGAGACTCAGTCGCCCATTGCCTTTTATCTTTGAATGCATCGACTCCATGCATTTTAGTTTCTTGCTTTGTTTTGCATTATCAGACAAAATTGAAGTTCATATCTTTACTCATTTCTTACGATGATAATATGAAAAACCACGACTTTTCTTATTATCTAGTAAGAAACAAGTAAAGAGGGGCAACTGTGAACACCCAATTTTGTCCGGACTAAAAATAACAAAAAAATAGTAAATAAATATTTGTGTACATCCTTTGATTATTTTCTTTATCTCATATATTTTATGTGTTTGTTTTATTTCATTTATTTTATTTTATTTTCACCAAAATTAAAAAAATGTGTTGATTTTTGTTTTTATTATTTTGAAAAAAAAAAGAAAAGAAAAGAAAAAGGAAGTCTGATTTCGTAAAAAAAAAAAAAAAAAGAAATGGAGGTAGCTTGTTACGTTGCTACTGCTGCAACCAAATTGCAAGGCTCAAAGCAACCAAAAATGGAAAAATGCAGAGACTGGCAAGCAAGAGAAAGTGACAACTTCAGAGAAAATTCACGGAAATGGAAATGCCTATTGCTGCAATTAGCAATCCTAGCTGCCTAAGCTAATTTCTGGGGGGCTGGAGATTGCAATCGGCTTACAAGAAAGCACATAGGAGAAATTTTGAGAACAGAGGGGAACACACGAAACAGAAGGGACGTGATTTTTGGTTTTCTCCGCTCTCATTTTCATCTCCATCTTCAAGCTATAGCCTTCACTTCCATCTTCACTGACAACCACCACTTTTAATCACCTTCACCATCTTTCTTCCACCACCCCAAGCCTTCACTACCACCAAATTTCATCTTCCTCTTCTCCATTCTTCATATCTTTCATCTTCACCCACAACCACCATTACATAAAAAAAAAAAATCACCACCTCCACCAAATCGGCCGCAGGTGCGCCGTTCACAACCCATGCCCGCGACGCCACACCATCTCTCTGCCACAGCGCGTTGCCCCGCTGCTCATCTTCCCAGTTGTTCCCATCTCGTCACCGCCCGAACCGTGAGCCCACCACCGTGAAGGTCCGAGCTCGCCACCAGCCGTGACCTATTCCGGCCAGCCTACTCTAGATCCGGCTGACCCGACGCTCCGCACCAGGTCTAATCCTGTGTGGCCAGAGACGTCGGAGCTTCCAACCGGTCGAGCGTCCCACTCCAACCCACATTCGCGCCCTCCGTCGCTCGAATGTTGCCACCAGACCGGCAACTCATCCTCGCCGCCGTCTGCCCAGAACCGTGTCGCACGTCGCTCCGTACGCACCGCCGTCGCGCTCTGGTCTCACCCAGATCTGGACGTCGCTCGACCTGCGTCCCGCTCGAATCGCGCCGCCGCCTGCGCCAGGTTCACCTATCAGCCGTGCCTCACCTGGAAACCAGACCAGCGACCGCGAACCGCCGTCATCACCTCGATCCGGCAACTCCACCCGCACCGTGGCAGACCAGTGACCGCGTCGCACCGCCCAAGCCTCGCCTCTGCTTCACCGCCTCTGCCTCTGCCTCTCCCCGCTGGCGCCGTCGAGTCCCCCACCTCGTTGCCGCCTTTCAACTTGTAGGGAGTGAGCAGTTTCTTCTCTCTTTCGTTTCACCTTTTTCCAGAATCAGCATATTACCTCTTTTCCTTTATTTGGTTTTATTCAATTTCCAAATTTTAGTCTGATGGTTTGTTTTGTTAATTTGGTAAAAGGAATAATATGCATAAATGGGCTTAGGGTCTGGTAAGTTTCCAAAGAAAAAAAAAAACATGTCTTGGGCTTGGGCTTAATAAATTAAGACTTAGATGTGTGCTTTCTAATTTAGGCTTCAATTGGAAAAAGAGGGGTCCAAGATGATAGAAACACAAAAAAAATAAAAAAAATAATAAAATAAGAAATTAAAATAAAAATAGAAAATTCTTAATTAATGCAATGACCGATGATAATGATTGAATAGCGGATGCTATCTTCAATGTCGTTGGGATCATAAGGGTTTATTGAGTAGCCTAGTGCTAACTTGAATCCTGTGCAAAAATGTTTTTTTTAAACAAAGTCTCTTTTTAAAAATCTTTTTCTTAATTAAAATCAATTAACCCACAATTATTTTTTACAGAACTACGTGATTTTGAGTTCCTCATTGCACCTGAGGGTACGTAGAAGCAGAATTTTCATTCTGTCAAGTCAAAATTAAATTTTCATAATTAGGTTTCTTATTTATTCTTTTCTACAAAATAAAAAAATAAAAAAATAAAATAAAAATAAAAAATAGAAAAATAAAATAAAATAATTGCAAGGTCTTTTAAGAGAGGTAAAATAGATAAATTTGAGATTATTGAGTTTTTGCACAACTGACTTAAGGTACCGTCTCACGATGGGTGTGATGGGGGTGCAGTGGGATTAAGTTTCCACCCTTCCCTATCCATAACCGACTTTCGAATCCGATTTGGTTCCAAAGACCATTTTCCAAAAGGTTTTCTAATTTTTCCTTAATTTAAATAAAATTGGTGGCGACTCCATATTTTAATTAACTTTTAAAATCACGTGAGCTGCTATTTCGCCGCGATCCCGGTCGCGACACTGAGCTCTTAATCGCTCAACTCTAGAGTCCTCTGGACTAGTGCACTTAGGCGCTCACTTTGTGAACGCTTAATCACTGGCTTCCAAAACTAAACTACAAGCTCCCTAGCCTTGAACGCTTAAGCATCCAAAAACTAGGCATTTAGGAGCCATGCACCTGAAACTTCTGTTACTATTCTTTTTTTTTTCAAACTAACTTTAAACCTCTAAAGCTTACATAAACTTCTCTAATAAATGTTTCCACTTTTATATACATAGATATAAACTCAGAAAACATAACTCAGCTTCACTTAATCATGATTTTACTTCGAGTATCATGAAGAACTCGTTGCTATCTATCCCTTGTTAGCTTTCACACAACAAGGAATGATAAACACAGAAAAACAAACACCACTATCTCTTAACTCAGAGTTCTATGGACTGAAGTTCGATTCTGTAACTTACTCTGTACTTAGCTCTTACTTCTTCAAACTTAGCCATTAACTGGCCTACTAACATGCCACCTTATTTAGGTCTTAGGAACTCTATTTCCTTGGCATTCTATAGGTTCTTAGAATAGTATTTATCCAGAAAAGAATTCCTAAACACTCCACAAGCAATCTAAGTGTCAAAAGTCTTAAAAACTCCCTAGGCACCACCTCACCAAAACCATGCCTCCGTTTCTAACATATAGGAGATAACCAAAACTCTCAGGTCATCTGAACAAACCTCAACTGTAAATATTTTCTTCATTTCTTTGAGCCACTTTTCTTTATTCCAAACGGGTCTTACATTCTCGTAAAGGGTGCAGGGTTGGCCTTTCTAAACTTTGAGAGATCTAGAAAGTTTCAATTCTCTACTACCACAACTCTATAAACTAACTGTACTAGTGGTACTAGCTGCTAAGATGAACTTACTTTCATATACTCTAAAACTCTGATTGCGATAGTAGTTTGCTCCCTTATAGCAGTTGCTATCTCTAAGAATACTTTAGTCATAATAGCTGAACTTTCACTAAAAGAATTTCATATTTCTCCTAGTTTGCCTTAGTAAAGTAATAGTTTCCTATCACACAGAATAATACATATTGAGTTGTTCAGTCTCAATATCATGTAACAGTGTGACAGTAACCATTAACATTCAAACCTAAGTCCTGTCATGCAATTCTATCCACAAATCTCGCAAATGATACTAGGAATGCATAACACTTAGCAGAAAAACACTAAACTTGCCTAAGCCTAGTCAGTCCATACCCCAGCTCAACAGGATGAACTGCTCTGATACCATAATGTAACATCCTAATACTGTTACCCTAGTATAACTAACAAATACCTGGATAAACAATAATAGTTATGCTACTTCTAACTTGAACATCAACTAATCCATAACATTTATAAATAATTACAGAGAGTCACAACTAAAAGTCATACACATATACATCAATAGCCCCAAAGGCAAAGTGTTATACGTACAACTTTTACATCCTCGAAGCAAATATAAATAAATATATCAAATTTGTCTATAAAAAAAAAACTATACTACACTATGTTGCAACCGTCCCGAAGGGGCGCCGCGAAATTAAAAAGATGAGGAAAGGACCTCGGGGTGTTGGGAGTCACCACCAATTGCTTTATCCATTAAATGGAATGGTGCAATTGGACACCTAAAATATGGTCTATGTTTCAGAGTTTAAGGTTTGGAGGTTGATTACGGATAGAGAATGTATTAGCACCCTACACTGTCCATTCCAAGAATGATAAATGACTAAGACAAGAAGTGGGTGGCTAAGTAGCCATTCTTTTGGAACAAATTCTAAGTTTGCAACATATTATATAAAAGTGGTGAATCAAAATTTTATTTTTTTGAAGAGAAATAATTTTCAAAATAAATGGCCAAATAAAATATTATTTTTAGTGAAAAAATTTTAGTTCAAGAAAACATGTTTAAGTTAAGAAAAAAATTTGCTAAAGTAAATGGCCAAATAAAATCTCATACTCAATCAAGAAAAATATTTTTGGGTATAATAAGATTTTTGTAGTAATTTCCAAAAAATGTTTTCATAAAAAATAAAACTTTAATTCATCACACTCATAATGTTTAAACTATATGAAATTGTTCACTTTTATTTTAGGATTTTTATTTTACAAAAATGATTTTATTTTGGCATGTGAAAATATTTTAATTTTAATGTGAGGATTAGACCTCACCAGTGCTCTTGGTAAAATACAATATAAAACCTCAAGAGTATTGGGAAGAGTGTATTTGATAAGTGCTCCAATCCTCTCCCAATTTTTTCGTCGTCAGCAATTTTAAATTGTTTGATTAATACATTAATATAAAAATGAATGAGTTAAATTAAAATATAGGTAATATAAAACTCAAATTAGTAAATACAAATCAATCCAAATAAATAAATAAATTAATAAGAAAAGAAAAAAATATTAAAACACATGTAATATAAACCCCAAATTAACAAGTACATGTCAATCTAAAAGTTAAATAAATAAATAATAATAATAATAATAAAAAGAAATACATTGAGAAAGGAAAAAAAAAATGAGGTAGGGGTTTGAAGAGACTTGGTCTCTGTAGGTAAAAACAAATGAAGCAGAGAGGAAGAAAAGATTTGAGGGTAGCTCATGGCGTTTGTGGTGGAGGACGGTGCGTAGCACGGCCGGCGGTTCGCACAAGTGGTCGCGAGTTATGGGCAAAGGTCACGTGTAGCACGACGGCGGCCCATGCGGAGGTGCGTATCTAGTCCTGACAGCATGGAGAACGACACGAAGAATAGCACGACGATGGCGGGTCGCGGTAGTGGCTCCTAGGTTGTGGTTTCGATGGTCGTGCGGTCAAGTGACGGTGTTCTGGTGCGTGAAGATGGTGGGGTTTTCCGGTTGTGAGATGCGGCTTCGGGGTAGTTCTTGGTTCGTGCAGTGGTTTGTGATAAGGGATGGTTGGTTCGTTTGGGTGCTGCATGTAATACCCTTAATCATATGTTAGACTGGTAAATGGTTTCCAAAGGTAGCATTTGACTTGTTTAGCATGCCAGTGAAGTTTTGTGACAAACTGAGTTCGTTTAGGCACTTGGTTGCAACACAGAAGTTGAAAAGTAGCTTAAAATGACTCAGATAATAGCATAAGTTGCTAAGTTGAGGGAAATAAACATAGAGCATTTGTTTCCAGGTCACAAATAATCCAAGTAAGATGTGGTAAAAGTTTCAAGAGAATCAGAGTCAGTTTGATATTTTTAGGCATACTGGTTGTGCATTTTAATACCGAATGACTAGCAGTAGATATAGAAAATGATGAGATGGAAAAACAACATTTTAAATGAATCTTAGTATTTATTTTAAAGTTCTTAGAAGTTGGAAATCCTGAATTAGCTAAATCTGAATGTTTTTAGCAGATCAGGAATTATCAGTTATGGCTTAAAGGCCTTATAAGTCTTTTGCCTTCTTCTTTTAAACCTTCACTCATGGTTTCTTTGGCTGCAAAATCAGAAACAGAAAATGTGAGAAAGCAAAGGAAAGAAGAGGAAAGAAAGGAAGCAAAGACTAAGGAAGAGGAAGAGAAGAAAAAGAAGGAAATCAAGGGAATCTCCAAGAGCCAAGCTCAAGCTTGTAGATGGATCATCTCAGCTACCAAAGGTAGGGGTTTATGACTTCTATTCTTCTCTTTTCTCTATTCTCTTCATGTATGCACCTAAACAACCTAATAGGCCAAATTGAGTTCTAGATGAGTTTAATGTGTTTGGTTTACTTGAATATGTTTCTTAGGTCATTTATGACTTGTTCATGTCATAAACTCAATTTAGAAGCCTAGAACAATTCTTTTAGACCATTGATGCTCATTTTGGGGTTTTAGGTCAAGCATGTTGGTTCTTGTTTCATGAATCTAAATCAAGAGGTTTAAGATGGTGATTAAAGTTTCCTATATGTTAATGAACTAGTTAGGGACTTAGGATTACCAAGAAACTGATTGAAAACAGCCAAAATCAAGAAATTGGACCAATGGAATAGTATCACACCTGTAGAATTATGCAGAACTGTGATTCTGCTATGGGCATCGCGGCTTGGGGAGGGTGGCGCCGCGATGCACTACCCTAAACCTTGAAAAATTGGTTCTTTGCAATTTTTGAAGTGCAACCCTTTGGGAAATCATTGATACACATTTTCTAAATATGTTGAGGCATAAATTGAGGCATTTTTCCATAGGAAAATTGTCACATAAAGATGATGTAAAGATTTAAGTTGTTGGTTATCCAAGAACAAGAGAATGACATAGAGGATGTCAAGTATGCTAGTAGAGGAAATCCAATAAGAGGATGATTCCTTTGACATGCATATGTTAGAATGAACTTTTAAGCAACCATGAGCAAGAGTTTGCTATAGAAAAGTGTCTTTCACCTATGGTAGTTTGTTGTTACTTAGTTTCACTTGAGATGTGATGATGAGTGGTGTTTGATACAAGTGTACTAGGATGGACTAATAGTATATACTCTAGTAAGTATGAGAAAGGTATATACCTTAGGAGATCTAAGTGTAACACCCCAAAAATTATTTATTTCATGATAAATAGTCATTTTATGATATTTATGATTTTTGTGGATTTTTTTCAAAAATGTTGATTATTTTAATATATTTCTCAATTTACGTGCACACTGAGTTGAGCCAAGAAAATAAAATATTTTTCCTGGGGCTGGAAAAACCTTGGACTGTGGAAACGTCGACGAGGGATCTTACTAAACTCGAGGTCGGGCACAATTTACGATATTTATATTTTTAGAGAATTTATCTGATAAATAAAATCGCGGTACATTCTATTATCCATTGGATAATAGATACTGGTTTTATTAACTGTGACTTTTGCCCATTGGATAATAGCTTGTAGTAAAATGTTTATCATTTTTTCTAGAATATCCACTTTATATCACATCACTTTGACTTTTTCAAAAAGTGAAGAATTGGCTTCTTGAAGAAGCCTTGTTTTTGGCTTGTTGGAGAAGCCAATTCCACCAAGCTCGCAAGGGAAGCTTCTCCCTCTCCCTTTGTGTGTGTGTGTCGTGGCCTAGGGGGGAAAAGGGGGGCAAAAATATCAAATTCATTTTACTATTCACATCACATTTCAATTCAAAAGTCTCCAACTTTTCACTCATCATTTCCTCTCTCACTTTCTATCACATTTTCTCTTCTTCTCTTTCTCTCCCACCTCACGGTCGAAACCCACTACATCA